>JAILYB010000034.1:5221974-5887303 GCA_021437785.1 Rhodomyrtus psidioides
GGACAAACGCACATATCTATCCTCGAAATGGCATTTAATCTAATCACCAGAATGCAATAAATGAAATGCCTATATCTATATGAACAGTGATAGATTTGGGGGGATAGAGAGTCTTACCAACCCAACACGTCGACTTATTGTGCGGTTTTAGGTGTACCAACCGCCCAGAGACATGCGCATGAAACAGGTGATGGTAAACTTCTAAAAATCAGAGGGTTTGGCACCTAAGGTTAAGGTTCCCACCTCGAGTTCTAGAAAGAGCCGATTCCATTGCACAGCTATCGTTGCATTGGGACTCGATCCATAGTTCGAAGTGAGCGGAATTGAAAAGTGGATTACCCCGTGTTTTTCCTCACGGAGATTCCATTTTCAATTCCTTCTATTGTGTTCCTAAAGGCGGCGCCCGGGGTTTTAGGCGCGGTTGTGTGTGTCCACGTGTCGTGATTATCACAATGCAAGTCACGCACAACAGTTTATCAATCAGCACTTCAAATCATCCACACAACATACATTCATACGCCCAACCTGCATAAGACAATGTTAATCACGGACTACACCCCTTATTTCTCCAATCTGCAAAAACATATAACACCTATCGTAAGCGGACTTACCTCACCTTCAAGAGCGCCTGCATGGTTAGAAAAATCACTCAGCGTTTTAATTACGGCCTAAGTCCACTTGAGGTCTAGAACGATAGGTTCTAGAACAAAGTCCCCAGCGGAGTCGCCAGCTGTCGCGACCCGTCCGGAAGAGGACGCAGCTAATGGATTACCGATCGCGGGCCTTGGATCGGCGCGGGCCCTCCCAGGCCCATACCAAATCGCGGCGGGAGTATTTTTTTTAGAAGGATTCGACGATAAGAGTCGATCGCTTTCGACCTTCAGTGTGGTCGTGGTGGCATGTGCAACTTGTGCATGCATTTGGAGTCGCCACCGGTCTTTCTTGGAGGGTAGACCGGAAACCTTACTGATCGATTGGGAGAGATCAATCAGTTCTGCTGAACCAGAGATTTTGGGTTCGGGGACTTGGTTACGCTGGTGTCATTACCAACGCCCTTTCGGTACCTAACGCGAGTGATTTTCCTGACTAAGAGTTCATGCAGGCGCAAGTTGGGGTGAGGTAGGTTTGGTTTAGGGTTTCATGTAGATTGGAAGACTATTCCTATCAATCACAATCAATTTAAAGGAAAGCGCAAACAAGTGCATAAATAAATTTCATCAATGCACATCAATTCGAGTCAATGGTTTCCTAATATGGCCATAAGGGTTTAGGGAAGATGTGGTTTCGGACCAGGGACAAAATGGGAAGATTTGGGGACGATTGGCCCGAAGGGCAAAATCGTCATTTTCGGAAGGTTTGGATACCGAAGTACCCAAAATATTCCCTGGCCGGTTGATTGTGGTCATTTCCTATTTTTTTGGGATTTTCCTGGATTTCTTAGAAATTCTTTTTTTTTTATGATTTTCTATTTTTTTATTGATTTTTTTGAAATTTTTTTTATTATTAATATTTTCTGAAAATATTTTCTTTGACAACATACCACACTTGACCCAGTAAACAAGCTAATTATTAGATTGAAATAAACACATGCAAATCGAGTCTATAATGGCTATATTTCAGGAAAATAACTCTGATGCAAAAATCGAGTAGTAGAATATACCTGATTGGCCACCGACCTTCAATCGCCCAGACCCAGCCTACGACCATCTCCATGCACATCACCGGGTTAGACGTCAATCTTCAATCATCGAACCCCAATGGACTACCATCGCTATGGGCCTCCCTGATCGGGCTCGGATAGGAGGACTCGGATAGGCCTGGTATGCGCAAGAGATACCCAGGCCCACTTCCTTTGCCTTTCATTCTTCTTGGGCCAATTTCTAAACCTGGAGCTACATTCTCTTAATGAAGACAAACCAGGCCCACAAGCACATTTTTTTACTCTAGCCCACTCGCGTCAGCCCAAACGTAGCGAAAATGGAAGGCCTATTCGCCACTGTTCCGCCTTCTTCCCCGCGTGCCTTCTTGCATGGAACCAGAGGCGACCTCGAATCTGTTTCAGCTTGCGTCGCCGGCATCCCTGCCTCCCAGTCGTCATCGGCTTCCTGACTAACCCGTCGCCTGACCACTCCACCGTCGAGTCACGCTCCCGGGGACGTCCCCGTTACAAACGCCAAGTCAGCTCGTCTCCCGCCGAACGACGACGCCGGGGTTCGCTCACCAGCTCCGTCAGATCACGCTCGGCGGACCACCTGGACACCAAGTCTGCTCGTCGTGCTCTCCAACGATCATCACCTACCGACGGCTTCAACTGCTCTTCGTCATCTCCTGACACCAATGACCGCTACTAGGACCTGTTCGTCTGGACTCACTCATCGGAAATGTCGAGTCTGCTCGTTACTAGCGGGCCATCAACGTCGGGATCTGCTACGTCGTCTATGAGCTAGCCATCACACCGCGTCCGTCGGGATCTGCTCACGGGCCTCCCCTCGCCTGCCGCCGCTGCTAGCTCGGTCTCTACTCTCACTCTCGACACTCATGTCGTCATCTTTGCCTACCACGGTTCAAAACGAGCGAAGACAGGAACGGACGAGAAGGAGCAAAAACTTGCGACCAACCACGAGTATTCCATCTTCGAGAGTGATCACTGGGGAACTCAGAGAGTCGACTGCGGGAAGCTGGCGAGTCCCTCCCTTTTAACCGCGCAGCCTCTGCCTAACTCGAGCTCACCTCGGCTCTCGCTGCAAGTCTACTCAAGCTTCGGCTGGCTGTGGGCAACAACGAGGAGGCTGTGGTGAGTGACGACGATCCTTGCCGGTCAAAGCGCGACTGGTTCCCTTTTTTTGCTTGCATGCCGATGATGCTTTTTGTACCCTCCGCGTAGCTTGCCTCACTCTTCGGTTGTATTCACGCTTGTTCTCACTGAACAGCCGAGCGGCTTCCGAGTTTGTAGGAGAGTTTTTGATTGGGATCACACAGTAAAGACTCCATCCCATGGAGTATCGTCAGGACCGAATATCCCAGCATTCCAAAGCATAATGTTATTATCTTGGGGGGCACTACTAATGCCTGCGGGTGGGTCCTGTTGCAGCCTCCTAAAATCCTTCATCAGCCTCTTCCTTGCAGGGGTTGACATGGCGGTCACTGCTGAAGGAGAGCGAATGAACCTCTGAAGGACTTCTCCCATTTACGGCGACCATGCATTGGGCGATTATTCCCTTCTGGCGGAATGATGAAGGTTCGCCAATGGTCTCATTGCCTTCGTGATGGCTTGGTAGAACCTGCAAAATGAACGCCGCCCGGCAAGACTCAATCACAGGACGGAATAATACCCACACGATGGCCAGGTCAACTCCATGTCCGTGTAGAGTGAACGCTTGGATCCTCCATGTCAAGGTCCCCCCCCCTCTTACTTTATTCTTCTTTTTTGTTTGGTTCCTCGTGGAACCCTCTTTTTCACAGATTCCTCCTCCTCTTCCTTTTTTATGGCGCCGTTCGTTCCACTATCCCCTTATTCCTCTGTCCATTTGTCGTCCATTTGTCGGCCAGTTCATTCGAACCGTCTCAATGCATATCACATGTGACTGACGAAAATGAATAAGGAATGGCAACCTTCGCAGTTGATGAATGCTATTTATTTATTTTATCAGAAAGGATGGATAAAAAATTAGATGTCAACAGCACTCGAAGAGGAAATTAAAATAAAATTATTGAATATTTTTTTGTATTTTTCTGACCACGAATGGTATTTTTCTGATTTGTTTTGTATTTTAATAATTAAAAGATTATTAAAAATTACGAAAAATATTTATATTTTTTTTTGTTCAAAATTGGTTCTTGAGCCAGGCTAAGGTTTCCAAAGTTGATTTTGCAATTTTATGATTGGTTTTGCTATTTTTAATTAATTTTTAAAAAATGAAAATCACAATAATAGATGGTCAAAAATTAGGTGTCAACACTCATGACCAGCCGCATTGCAGGTTCTACTTGTCCACTTCACACTCCATCCTGGATTGTTGTTTAAGAGGAGACGAGAGTCCGAGACGAATGGATAAATGCTCGATCTAGTCTTTTTCGAACATTTGCAAAGCCCTCTCTGCCATTTGTCCAAGTATAAGGTTTGCCTTTGAACCCAAGATCAACACAGCCCAATAGATCCATAAAGTCCCCCAGAAAATAGCGAGATGGGTCCGGTCCCCTTCTATTCGACGCCTCAGAATCGTAGATAGTCTCATTAAAGTCTCCAATGCCAACCCAGTCCTCTCCCAAGTTTTGAACTCGACTTGCGAACTCTTCCCAAAATACTCGTTTAAGACCACAATAAGGAGGTGCATAAACCAAAGATAGCCACCACAGTTGCTCCGGATCTTCTCTGTTAGAAACCTCCGTATGGATTTGGTTTTTGTCTGCAAAGGAAAAGGATAAAGCTATAGGGTCTTTCCACATCACTGCTAGACCTCCTGCGTTATTTTCCGTGGGAATTGAGAAGGACTGAGTGAAACCAATCGTTCTTGTAAGAGTCTCTATCCGTCTAGTATCACATTTCGTCTCCGATAGAAACACAATATCCGGGTGACAAGATCGACATGTAGCCTTTAGCTCTCTCACTGTCGAATTTCCAACAATTCCTCAGCAATTCCAGTCTAAAATATTCATGGCTACAAAGGGGGATGGTGTGCGCACTAGAAATGGAGAGTCACTCCTCAGCTATCTATGACCCCCAATGGAAACTACGTCCCTCCACCAGCATTCCAAGAAATCAAACACTGCCAGAATAAAGAGCCGACATCTTCCTTCCAAACATCAAACCAAACAATTGGTGTGCACACTCTTCACATAACTTAGCAAGGCCAGTAGAGAGCCGCTCGTTCATCTTAAACCCTGAAAACAACAGCGTCAGAACACAGAGAGACACTACAGATACTAATCGTAGCTTCTCTCTTTAACAGGCATTTGATCGAACATATGGATAGCGCTGGAGAGAATCTTCCAACAATCAAAATAAAGAAGAAGCTGGGACACGACAAACGGCGTGATTTTGCTGTAATGGCGTTAAAAAAGAGTGAGGCGGTAGAGGCGAAAGAGAAATAGAGGAACAGTGGTGAAGGAACTTCCCGAGGGCTTGATGAGTGAAAGAGAAAAGACCACAAAATAGATAGTGGCGTGACTAAAAAATTAGGGCGGAAGTGGAAGGACAGTGTTGTGGGGTGGTGAAGATGAAGATTTTCACTGAAAGTCGCAAAGGATTAGATGAAAATTCAATTGACTCACCTTTTTTTTTCTTCTTTGTCATGTTTGTTTAATTTAGTTCAAGTTTTTGTTTGCTTTTGTATATTTCTTTTTTATTATTTTTTTGCGTATAATCCGAAAATACAAAAAAAATCAAACCAATTTCACATATATCCTCATATCATATTTTTCCAAAATTAAAATCAATTCACGCCGATCAATCAAAAAGGGTTTTTTAGAGGTACCGAAAGGGCACTAGTTTGAGCTAGCGTAACCAAGTCCCCAAACTTGTGATCACTGATTCGCAGAAATGAATCATTTCTATAAATATTTTATTCAGGTGTTTAATTGACCTGCCGTAAACAAATTAGTGGCGACTCTTGATAAAAAAAACTTTGCGCGAATTGATTGAAAGTCGCGAATTGGTATGGATATGGGAGAGTCTGAGCTAGGTTTAACAACTTAGCAATCCATTAACCTGAAAATCTTGATTTTTTTTGTCACGACAATCGTATCAGGCTAGATCGACCCAAACCAATGGGGGCAGATCCGTGGTTTTTTTTGCCCCCTCCCTCCTTGTATGGGCCTACATTCTTCTATTTCTCGACCCATTTTTCGGATTTTTTCCAAATAAGGATAAAAATAATAATAATCACCAAATCAAGTGTAAAAAAATTTTATTTACCAGACTAATTTTTAATTTTTTTTTATTGATGAGCAAGAGAAACAATTTTTTTTTAAAAAATCTCGGTGCTTGCTCGGCACTTAGAATGCAGCAAGCTTTCAACCTTTTTTAAAAAAATTCTTTTATTGTTTTCTTTTTTAGTCATTTTTTAATTTCTTTTTCTTATTTTCTTTTAATCATTTTATTACTATTCAATTTATTCTATGGAATCGAATTAATATTAATGAAATTCGTATATTGTTCTGTGTTAAAGAGCGAGCAAGCAAATGAACGAACGAGGAGTGAACAAACGATCGAATGAATGAGCGAGCGAAATGAATGAACGAGCGAGCAAACGAACGAACGAATGAGCCAGCAAACGAACGATCGATGCCGTGAAATAAACGAACGAGCGAGCAATTGAAGGAATGAACGAGTGAGACCGCCAAGCAAGCGAACGAATGAGCGAGTGAGGCTCGACCCTGCATTGCGAGCGAGTGAGTGTTCGCTCTATGGCCTCGCTCGTTCGTTCGCTCCGCGGCCTCGATCGTTCGCTCACTCATTAACACAAAACATGATATTATGAATTTCATTAATATTTTTTCAATTTCAGAGAACAAATTGAATAATAAAAAGTGATTAAAAGAAAATATGAAAAAAAATTACAAAAATTACAAAAGAAAACAATAAAAAATTTTAAAAAAGTTGAGTGCTTGCTCGGCACTCTAAGTGTCAAGCAAGCACTATGCTGTTAAAAAAATTGTTTCTTCTTGCTAGCAGTCACGTTGCCGAGCACGGCAATAAAAAAAAAAAAAATTGCCTGCTCGGCAGTTAGAATGCCGAGCGGGTAATTCTTTTATTTTTTTTTTGTCCACTCGGCAGTCTGACTGCTGAGTTGCACCTAGTCTAATAAATAAAAAAATTTCACACTTGATTTGGTAATTATTATTATTTTTTATCTTGGTTTGGAAAAAAAACCCCGCATTTCCTCTTTTTATTTCCCCTTAGCCAATCTCTCATCTATTAGAAGGGTAGGCACCTACCCTTGAGATTTGGGCCATCCGTTTTTAAATGAACGGCCCAGATCTTCATTTTTTTGGGTTTTTCATTTTTTATTTCTTTAGTAATAATCTGGACCATCCATTCATAACACGGATGATCCGAATTAAAAGGGCAGGGCCTGCCCTTTTAAGGGAAGGGCAGACGATCCATTCACATCTGTTAGCCCACGTTCAATCCCTCCTTTTTAATTCCCTATTTATCTAGGGTGGGGATCTCCCTACCTTAGAAAAATTAAGGCAAGGATCCATGCCCCTTTTTAATTGACGAGATATTGAGTGGGGATCACCTACCTTAAAAGCAGGTGACTTACCCACCCCCACCCTTGATGTGGGGTGGGTCCCCTATATCAAGGGTGGAGATCTCATTGCCTTAAAAACATAAGGTAGGGGATTCGGGTCCCGAGAGATTAGATTCTCTCGGAACTTGATTTCCTACTATTCAAGGTCAATGTTAGTGGTAACATGGAATTAAATCCACCGTTCATTTTCATCTGACGCTCAAAAAGTGCCACGTCATCTGGAGGGAGGGGGAGGCCCAAAAATGCGCGCCACTTCCTCCATTTTGAAACCTGCAATTTCTCTCTTCTCATTTGCTTAAATAGAAACCTCTATCCTCGATTCCTCTCAGCTCTCACCTTTTCTCTGCGGCCCATCTCTCCTCGATTTCTCGCCGGAGCTGCAACGGCGTCCTTCATTGGCCTCCGTTTCCTCCTCCATCTCGTCAATTCTGCGATGCCCGGATTTCCTATGTTCTCTCTTCAATTCCTCTCACTACATAAAAATAGCTATTTAGCCACAAAAACTTAGCGACGATTAATTTTCGTCGCTAATTTACGACGCAAATAGCTACGGAAAAAATAATCGTCGCTATTTACGACAACAATAGTGACGAAACTAATCATCACTAATTTTCGAAGACCTTTGCGACGCAAAAAAATCCGTAGTTATTTAGCGACGCAATTAGGGACGACAATACTATTTGTGGCTAACTTAGCGACGCAAAATGAACTTCCGTCGCTAAATGGAATATAAATTAAAATAAAAATAAAAAACAAAATATCGAAAATGGCGACGAAAGAAACATTCGTCGCTCATGACCGACGAACGTATAATTTCGTCGCTAAATGTCAAATAAATTTAAATAAAATAAAAAACAAAATAAGAAAAAGTAGCGACGAATTGTAAGTTCGTCGGTCATGAGCGACGAAAATAAAATGTCGTCGCTAAATATAATATAAATTAAAAAAATAAATAAATAACAAAATAATCAATATTAGCGACGAAACTAAAATGCGTCGCTATGAAGCGACGAAAATAAAATGCGTCGCTAATAAGCGACGAAAATATATTTGCGTCGCTAAATGCCATATAAATTAAATTTGGCGACGAAAGTAATTTCCGTCGCTCTCCAGCGACGAAAAAAAGCGTCGTCACCAAATGTCATATAAATTAAAATAAAAATAAAAAAATAATCAAATTTAGCGACGAAAGTAATTTGCGTCGCGGTATAGCGACGGAAATAATTTTTTGTCACCAAAAATATAGCGGCGATGTACATGGTCGTCGCTAATTAGCGACGATTTAGAACGTTCGTCGCTACCATTTGAACTGCGGTGGGTGAGGATTTACAGGATAAAATTTTCCTCGAAAACCCTAATTAGCGACGAAAATGTATTTGCGTCGCTAATCATCCAGACTGGCATATTGTACGTCTGGGACGACAGGTGTGTATTCGTCGTTGAATTACGACGAATGTTAAGTTTACGTCGCTGATTAGCGACGAATCCGTATAATGCGTCGCTAATCAGGGTTTTCGAGGAAAATCTTATCTTGTAAATCTTCACCCACTGCATTCCACCAATCACTTCGTCGTTCTGTCATTTGCTGTGACAGTTCGAGCAGGGACGCGACAGTTCGAGCAGTTCGAGCAGGGACGCGACAGTTCGAGCAGGCCGATTATTGCGTTAAAATGGTAGCGACGAAAGTTTTGCGTCGCTAATTAGCGACGAATTGTTACGTCGTCGCTAAATCATTATACATTTGGCGGCGAAATAGTTTTTGCGTCGCTGATTAGCGACGCAAATTTGATATTTCGTCGCTAAAATTTATGTTTCATCCCACCGCTGTCCTTTAGTTTTTTTATCGTACGGTCATTTGCACTTATAATTGTTTCATCGATCCCTCACCCACCGCTGTCCTTTTAGTGCACACTTTAAAACCCCATTACCTTCTCACTATCATCACTCTTGTCTTTCGCCCGCTCTTTCTCTCTTCGTTTTTGCCTACTGTCTTCTCTATTCTTATTTGTTCATTATGGTAATAAATTGTTTTTTATTTTACCTTTTTTTCTATCCATGGCCATAAGCTGTCATGAATACTAAGTAATTTTTCTTTTTAGGCACTTATCCATTTAAAGGTCTCGCAATCCAAGTGAACCTTGAAGATTTCATGATTGACCATATTCTCTTACAAAAAACACAATCGGATACTTGGGTAAGTCTTTTTTATATTGTAGTTTTTTTTTTATTTCAAAGTAAAGTTGAGCTCATATATTAAGGTATGTCTGTAAAATATGTAGTTATGCAAAATTAGGGATAATATTTGCAATATTTTTGTGCTGCCATATTCGAAGATGTGTTTTGGCGAACATTTCGACGCTAATTAGCGATGAAACGAAATTTGCGTCGCTAATTAGTGACGAAATGTTGTTTGCGTCACTATTTACCGACGAGAAAATAACAGTTTGTCACTAATTAGCGATGCACCAAGACAGTTGCGTCGCTAATTAGCGACGCAAATTTACTTTCGTCGCTAAATAAAATAAAAATAAAAAACAAAATATCGAAAATGAATCCTTTTTATTTTACCGTTTTTTCTATCCATTGCCATAAGTTGTCATGAAAACTAAGTAATTTTTATTAGGCACTTATCCATTTAAATGTCTCGCAATCCAAGTGAACCTTGAAGATTTCATGATTGACCATATTCTCTTACAAAAAACTTAATCGGAAACTTGGGTAAGTCTTTTTGATATTGTAGCTTTTTTTTTATTTCAAAGTAAAGTTGAGCTCATATATTAAGGTATGTCCGTAAAATATGTAGTTATGCAAAATTAGGGATAATATTTGCGATATTTTTGTGCTGCCATATTCGAAGATGTGTTTCGACGAACATTTCGATGCTAATTAGCGACGAAAATAAATTTGCGTCGCTAATTAGTGATGAAATGTTGTTTGCGTCACTATTTAGCGACGACAAATAACGGTTCGTCACTAATTAGCGACGCAATCAAGGCAGTTTCGTCCCTGTTTAGCGACGAATGGTTATATTTTCGTCGCTATATATCCTTTTCTTACATGGAATTAAAATTCGCATATCCTCAGCATTATTTTTGCAAAAGCTTGAATGAATATGGTCACTGTTATATTTGTTTGATAATAGTAGTTATATTTGTTCAAGAAGATGAGCGGGGCATTTGACCTTAATTTTCTCACATGGAATTATGGCATATCCTCACAAGATTAGAATAAATTATTGTTTATTTCACCATTTTCTTTTATCAATTGTCATAAGGTTCGTGAATGTTAATTTTTTTTTGTTAGGTACTTGTCCATTCAAAAGCCTCGCAAACCAAGTGAACCTTGCAATTTTCTCGAAATTGATCGCTTTCAACTGCAAAGATTTCAGCCAAATAATTTGGTAAGTCTTCTTGATATGGTTTTTTTTTCTATTTCAAAGTAATTGTTTCGTCACAGATAGAATTTTAGTTGTTACGATTTTATGGTTTTAATTAAGAAAAATAAATAGTGGATATGGTATTTTTGTTATGTTATGAGATTTTTAATATTTGTACAGACATAATGGAAAGGGAGAGGGCTTGGATGTATAATAAGAACTTACCTGAACGACGAGGATTGACTGACGAGTTTCGTATCGGGTTGGAACAGTTTTTGGATTTTGCTAATAGTAAATTTGAATTGATGGATGGAAATAAGTTAAGGTGTCCGTGTAAAAGGTGCAAAAATAATAGATTTCATGAATGTGATCAAGTCAGAGAACATCTTTGTAGATTTGGGTTCACTCCGAACTATAATAATTGGACTTGCCATGGTGAACAATTTATATCTAATGAAGAATATCGAAGAAGTGATCAATTTTCATTTGGGGAAGAATGTAGCTATTATAACCAATTGAACCCATACCAGAGAATGGTGATTGATGCAGCTGGTCAGAACTATGTTTCAGAATCAAATTATGCGAGTACTAGTTTTGCTCCTACTCTTGCTCCTACAGTTGAACAAGCGGGCACTAGTTATGCATCACAATTTGAAAATGTAGGAGTAACAACTTCTGATGAGAATGTGCACAATGAAACTTTTACATCTAATCAGTTCAGAGAAGTGTTGAAAGCTGCAGATGAACCTTTATGGACAGGTTGTGACAACCACACTAAGTTATCAGTGACCGCGAGGCTGTTAAACATCAAGGTAGAGCATAATGTGTCCAAGAATTGCTTTAACTCTTTCGTTGACGTAATGCATGAAGCAATGCCTCGTGATAATATCATGCCTGGTAATTTTTATGACATGAAGAAGCTAATGGATACCTTAGGTCTTCCAGTTATAAGGATTGATGTATGTCGTGGGGGTTGTATGTTATATTGGGGGGATGATGAAAATGCCGAATCTTGCAAATTCTGTGGCCAACCGAGGTACAAGATTAGTAGGAGGCAGGGTCGTAATCAGAAGCATAGACCATACAAGCAATTGTTTTATCTGCCCTTAATCCCCAGATTGCAAAGGCTGTATGCGTCTCAAGCCACTGCTGGGCACATGACTTGGCATGCAAATTATGAAACCGAAGAGGGTCTAGTGTGCCACCCTTCAGATGCAGAGGCGTGGAAATCTTTTGATAGAACATATCATGAGTTTGCGTTGGAGCCTCGAAACGTCAGGTTAGGTCTCTGTGTTGATGGATTTGCCCCATTCAGAAAATCAGGAAAAAGTTATTCATGTTGGCCAGTTATCTTAACTCCTTACAATCTGCCACCTGGCATGTGCATGAAGACAGCTCATATGTTTTTGACATTGATCGTGCCTGGCCCGCAAAATCCAAAAAAATTGATAGATGTTTATATGCAACCATTGATTGCGGAGTTACGACAGTTATGGGATGAAGGTGTTCCTACATATGATGTTTTTACTGACCAAACATTTGTAATGAAGGCTGCACTTCTTTTGACGATAAATGACTTTCCAGCATATGAGATGTTATCTGGATGGAGTACAGCTGGGATTTTAGGATGTCCAATATGTATGGATAGATCAAAGTCATTCAGATTAAAGCACGGTAAGAAGCCCAACTATTTTGACTGTCACAGACAATTTTTGCCATTAAATCATACATTCCGAAGGAATAAAAAAGAGTTCATCAAGAATAGGATTGAAAGAACACCCCCACCATTGAGGTTGACTGGAGATCAAATTTGGGAGCGCGTCCGTGACTTTCCAACTGTTGTTGAAAACCCCCATGGCATGACTATTGCGTACGGAAGCGCACATAAGTGGACTAAGCGCAGTGTATTTTGGGAGCTACCATATTGGAAGACCCATCTTATTCGGCATAATCTTGACGTCATGCATATAGAAAAAAATGTTTTCGATAATGTCATCAACACCGTTATGGATGTCACTGGGAAAACGAAAGACAACTTGAATGCGAGAAAAGATATGGGAGTTATTTGTGATCGACCGACATTAGAAGTGGATGCAAACAGTAGGGGACCAAAACCGAAAGCAGTTTACACATTAGACAGGGAGCAGAGACGGGTTGTTTGTTAATGGTTGAAATCTGTGCGATTTCCTGATGGATACGCTTCAAATCTTGGGAGATGTGTTGATTTGAATGAATGCAAGTTGACAGGTCTGAAGAGTCATGATTGCCACATATTCATTGAAAGACTAATTCCAATAGCTTTGAAGGAACTTGTACCGAACTTTGTATGGGGTGCCATCACAGAGTTAAGTAATTTTCTTCATGATATCTGCTCAACGGTATTAAAAGTATCACACATGGAGAAGCTAGAGGGAGATATTCCAATCATTCTTTGCAACTTAGAAAGGATATTCCCTCCGTCGTTTTTTGATTCAATGGAGCATCTGTTAGTTCACTTGCCTTATGAGGCCAAAGTTGCAGGTCCCGTCCAATTTCGCTGGATGTACCCATTTGAGAGGTAAAAGAATCTTTTAATAAATTAGAAATTACTTATTATTTATTATGTTATGATGAACTTTTTCCTATTGCAACTAGGTTCTTATATCATTTGAAGAAAAAAGTGAAGAACAAGGCATGTGTTGAAGCTTCAATTTGTAATGCATATATTATGGAAGAAGTGACAACATTTGCATCGTATTATTTTGAGTCGCACGTACAGTGCAAAAGGCGAAGAGCAGGAAGAAATGATGAGGGGCCCATTGATCCCAACTGCAATTCGTTCTCTATTTTCAATTATCTTGGTCGATCAAGCGGTGCATGTAAGTTTCGTTACTTAACAGACGAGGAATGGCGGGCAGCCCATGTATATATTCTGCTGAACTGTCTAGAAGTGGGGCCATACTTCGAGTAAGTATACTTTTGCAAATATTTTTATTGTGTCAAATGTTTGCTAATGTATAAATGGTCTTTGTTAATAGGATTTTTCAAACTTTAATGCATGGACTACCACCAAATGAGTTTGACCGTTTGTGCGATGAACAATTTGCAACATGGTTCAAAACATATGTAAGTTGCCTATGTTCTAAAAGCAAGTTATTTATATTTTATAAATCAATTATTACAACAATATTATTGACTTTGTCTATGTGACTTCAGATTCACAACAATCGTGATCAAGTCGAAGAGCAAGGATTGCTATATCATCTGTCATGGGGTCCGGTAAAAAGGGTACGAACTTGGCCAGCATATTTCATAAACGGCTATAATTTTCACACTCAACAATACGGAATGGAAAAAGCCACAATGAATAGCGGTGTGTGTGTTCGATCATCCAATGGTGGCAGTGCAAAAGATGATTTTTATGGCTTGTTGGATGAAATCATAGAGATAGAGTACCCTGGACCATTAATGCGAGTTGTGTTATTTAAGTGCATGTGGTTTGACCCCGTTAGAGGAATGAAGGTGCATACGAAGTTTAATTTGGTTGAAGTAAATCACAAGAAAAGATATATGAAATATGAACCATTTGTCTAGGCGCAACAAGCAATTCAAGTATATTATGCATCGTTTCCTAGTTTGAAACGCGACAAAGCGGATTGGTGGGCTGTATGCAAGACCAAAGCACGCAGAAAAATTGTGGAACACTGGAAGGATACAGCGTATCAACAAGAGGAAGTTTGTAACACGATTAAAGTCGAGGAATATAACATTCCGACTTTACGAGATCCATGTGGAGCAGTAATAGATGTGGATGCAACTGAAATTTACGAATCAAATATAGATGGTGATGAAGATTCTGATTTCGCGACAGAGGACGGGGATGACGAAGACGAAGACGAAGACGAAGACGAAAACGAAGACGAAGCATCGGACTCAGATTTTTGACACTTTTAACTAATTATGATGTTGAAGACAGCTATGTGAATTCATCGAAAAATTAAAAAAAAAAAAGGTTTAGCTACGCAATTTGTGACCAAAAATAAGGGTCGTCGCAAATTCGAATGACAAAAGGGTACGAAATCTGGACCGTCCGATACAAACGGATGGCCAGATTTCAAAGCATGTCACCCCTGCCATATAAAACCCTAATACCCTTTTGCGTCTTCATTTTTGCCATCCAAGTCCACCTCCGCCTCTCCCTCTCCTTCCTTTCCTCCGACTCGCCGAGCGACGTGCACCGCTTCCTCTACAGTTGCCACCACCACCACCCGCCGTCCACTACAGCCTCCACCACCACCCGCCGTCCAGTCCCTTCTCTGGCCACGCCTCACCGCCAGCTGGCCTTGCACGAGCCGCAGCCACGACCAGCCCGAGACCCATAAATCTGAGGCCGGCAAGCCCGAGACCCGCCGTCCAGTCCCTTCTCCGGCCACGCCTCACCATCAGTCGGCCTTGCGCGAGCCGTAACCACGGCCAATCCACAGATCTGAGGACGACAAGCTCGAGACCCACAAATCTGAGAAGGGCAAGCCCGAGACCTACCGTCCAGTCCCTTCTCCAGCCACGCCTCACCGCCAGCCGGCCTTGCACGAGCCGCAACCACGACCAGCCCACAGATCTGAGGAGGGCAAGCCCGAGACCCAGTGCATCTGAGGAGGACAAACCTCTTACCCAGCCACCTCCGGCCACCTGAGTAGGTCAGTTCCTCGCGACGCATCCTTTTTTTGTTCATGAACGCAAGTTGTCTTTTGCTTGTCAGTGAATAGCTGTCTTGTATTAGTTTGTGCATTAGAGTGGCTTTCTGTGGGAAGATGCTTGGCAATTTATCAGAGCAGACAATCATTCTTTGTCACCATATCGATATTGACATTATTGAAAAGAAATGAAGTATTGCTCTGTTCAATACGTCTTACGAACTGACAATATCATTTCTTTATCAGAGGCAATCATTGATTCGTTTGATTTCTCAAGTTTCTCACGTGCTCTACGAACCAAAATGGTAAGCTTCGTGATGTTGTCCCTAATACATGTCTCTATTTTTGCTGATATTTGTCTAACATTCCTATTTGTCAGTATCGTAGAGGCGGAGGTCAAATGCAGGGTGCATATTCACAAGGAAGACGAGCAACCCCTTCCTCTTCCCCTTTTCCTTCCCCTTCTTCGTCCTCGGCCCCGAGCCAGCAATCTTCCGGTTCCCTTTCCTGTCACCCTTCACCTGCCTCAGGTTCACCTTCTCCAGTACAACCATCGAGTGATCAGGAGACCGCAGCTTCAGAAGATACACGACGTGCGATACGCCCACAGGGTGACTCGTAAGTACTTCAACTTTTTTAAGTAAATATTGCATATTTAGGGTATCTGGGTGGTAGATGTGAAAGTGAACTGAATTGTCTTATTTGCAGTTTTGAAAATGCCACGGACATTGTGCGGGAACTGAATAGGATAGTGAATAATTATTGGAGAGGTCCGTGGATTTCTTATGGCAGCGTGCCACAAGAAGTGAGAGAGTTGTGGTGGAATGAGTTCAAGGTAATTTTTTCTTTCAATTAACTTGGTCAACTAAGTTAGGCGTAAATTAAGCCAGTTGTTTGTTTATTGACAGCGACAATTCACTTGGGATGAATGGCATGACAATGAAATTAGAAGAATATTTAAGAGAGAAGTTGGTGATTACATGCGTAATGTGGTGAATAAAGCGAAAACGAAAGATGTGAAGCCATATTATATTACCGCTGAAGATTGGACTGAGATGAAGAGGATTTGGGAAAGTGAAAAAATGAAGCGGAGGAGTGAACAAAATGCGAAGAATCGAGCTTCCAGTTCGAGTGAAGGGTCTTCTCCGTCCGCAACATATGTTGGGGGTTCCATCAACATAGGAGAGCATAGAAAAAGATTGGTAAGTTCGTTAAATATGTTGTAAGTTAATTTATTTAATTCAATTACTCATTTTCAATATTGTAGGCAAATGAGTTGGGGACCGAAGCGACGTTTTTAGCTACATTCCAACGTGTTTTTCAAAAGAAAGATACGACGTGGGTTGGCGACCGAGCGAGATCTATTAAGGTATGTAAGGTTATACTTTCGCCTTAATGGAGACTGTTGTGAAAACCATTAATGCTTTCAATATTTATGGCAGTTACGTATATGAAGTTATTTTGTTTTCATATCTATTTTCTGGATGTAGGAAAAATATGATCAGCTTTTAATGAGTGCGGCTGGTGCTGGTGATGGTGATGGTGGGGCTGCATCTGAGCCAGCAGCTGACAATTCGAGAATGTGGCTGGAGGCGTTGGGTGGGGTGAAGCGAGGAAAATTATATGGGTGGGGGAACTTGTCGAGGGAATTGATCGCAAAGGGTGGAAGTTCATCCTCCAATGCAGGTACTTCAAGGAGGAGACGAATCGACCAGGAAACGGCCCAACAAGTAAGCCGATTGACGCTTGCGCTTGCGGAGAAGGATGAGCAAATAAAACGACAAGACGAAAAAATTGAACAGCAAAGCGAACAAATGAGACGGCAAGACGAACGATATGAATCTCTAAATGCTCAAATGGCAATGGTCTTGCAAACCCTCAACTTAAATCCATCTCCAGTTCCGCCAATACCTCCGGCTAATGCTGAGCGGGGCAATGACGACATCGTAGCTGATGAGGATGTTTTTCTGTGAATTAGCTCCGTAAATAGCATGTATAGACAGCTTGTTGTGTTTGCAAGGAAAGGCAACATATCCCTTCAGCATCTACTGCCTGGTAGTTGCCTGAATCCTTGGTGTCTTGCTAACATTATCTCTAAGCTTTGGTGCTAAAACCCTCTAGTATTTTGTGGGGGTAAAATCTGTAAGTTTCTTGATTATGTCTCTTGTTGAATTTTTTAACTGCTAAAAAAATCTCCAGGCTGTAAAGTTCGATTAGATTATAAAACTCAATATGAAAGACATAACGTGCATATACCTTTCATAAGTTCTGAATTTTAGGGTGTCCTTCTGAAGGGATGTGATAAAGTAAGACTTATACCTTGATATTTGAAAAATGTTCGTGATAGTTTGCATGCATTCATAGACAAATAACGATGAAACACAAGTGGCTTAAGCCAATTAATCCTTTCCCTTTCTACTATTAGGTTAGTAGCAGTGACATTATAGACATTTGGTCTCAGTATCTTCAATTTCCCTTCCTACATGATCATGTACTCTCTATTTTTAACGTAATATTCAGCTTGAGAATCCAGTTTGGTATATTTAAGGTCACTCTAAGCTACTAAAGACTTGGATTTCTTTGAGATTGCATTAACTAATTACAATTGTTGCTTGTTTGGGCAGGGTTCTCCCACACTAACCTATGCTGAAAAGTACTTGAAATTAAGATCCCTGGGGGCTCCTGCAATTCTTGTTTCTTCTGCACTGCAAGGCATCTTTCGACGCTTCAAAGATATCAGAACTCATTTCTATGCCACGGGTATGGCAGATCATATTCTTACCCTTACTGAAAAGTTATGTTTCCAACTATTGTGTCAAAAAGGCAAATCTGGATTTAAGTGATTGTCATTTACTTAGACAACATTTTTTTTTCTTAAGAACTTTAAAGTATGGAGAAATGGGCTCACAATGCATACATAAAATTCTTAATACTTCATGTTGAGCGTAAATATACGTGAACTTCAAATCAATTGGTTGACTGGAAGCAGAAACACCAGAACGAGAGAATAGGCAAAATTGCAATAAATGAGGTGTCACAAATCTACACCAATGCTTTGATATCAGATTTTTCAATTATTTAAAATCTAAGCTGGAAGAAGAGTGCTTTTTGTGGACAATTGCCAACAAAAAAGAATTGAGTCATTATATCTAACAAAATCCTAGAATGCCTCAAAATCTAAGCTGGAAGAAGAGTGCTTTGATGTATTTCTTTTAGGTCCCTTACTATCTGGATTAGGAGACGGGATGGGGTTTGCAGGTGTATGATCTTCAAAAGTAATTACATACCAAGGGTATAACTGTTAGAGCACTGGTGGTTATTAATCCTGGCAATCCAACCGGGCAAGTAAGAATTTGTGATTTGAGAACTTTTTCCATTCTAATTCAAATGCCATATGCTGTTTAGAAGCATGTGTGGATGTCTTAATTT
This sequence comes from Rhodomyrtus psidioides, assembly GCA_021437785.1. Lineage (NCBI taxonomy): Eukaryota > Viridiplantae > Streptophyta > Magnoliopsida > Myrtales > Myrtaceae > Rhodomyrtus > Rhodomyrtus psidioides. Next base: position 5,240,706 of record JAILYB010000034.1, read on the forward strand.
CGAATGTTCAATGTTTACCTCTCTGATGATTTTTGGGTTTGGCGCTGCAGGTCCTACCAGAAGAAAACCAGAGGCTGGATGCCTGCTTCAAGCTAGCCGGTTGCATCAATAACTCATTGCATTTAGGTGGTCAGTATTTTTACTTCTCATATTAAGAACAATGACAACATTGACTTGAGTGAACTTCATGCAGGTATACCAAGCAAATATTTATGTTCCGGATAAGCAGTTCCACTCATCCAAGAAGGTTTGCTCGATCAATGGGGTATGGTGAGAACGACATCTCCCTAGTCTCTTTCCAATCAGTCTCAAACCCCCCCTCTTTCTTCCCTCATCTCTCTCTCTCTCTCTCTCTCTCTCTCTCTCTCTCTCTCTCTCCCTCTCTCTCTCTCTCTCTCCCTCTATCTTCATGTTTGATATTTAAGTAATCAATGATAAGTCGAATATGTGTATTTTCCATTTCTGTGGACAGGATACTATGGTAAGTGTGGTAAAAGAGGAGGTTACATGGAGGTGACAGGGTTTAGCGCTAATGTGAGGGAACAGATTTACAAAGTTGAGTCCGTAATCTTTGTTCCGATATCGCTGGTTAAGAGAGCACTCTGACATTACTTGGGATGTATAACATGAGAGCAGGTTGGAGATAAATCATATGAGTCATATTGTGAAGAGAGAGATGGAATACTCTCATCCCTAGCAAGACGAGCACAGGTTAGCTTTCTTTGCTAAAGAGCGAAGATTAGTTAATATGAACTGGAATAATTCTTCTTTCGGAGTAACTGATACATGTAGGGACGCCATGGGGAGTATTTACCAGTACATGACAAAAAGGATACTACTAAGTAAAACCATGCTTCTATCAATTCTCATCAAACCATACTCTTTGTCCTCCCTTGCGCAGATACTGGAACATGCTTTGAACAGCTTAGAGGGTATAATGTGCAATAGAGCAAAATTGGTAATCTCTTCCCTTGTATTCATCTTCCCCATAAGGCCATTAAGGCAGCAGAAGTTGCAAAACAGCACCAGATGCATTCTACTGTCGACGCCTTGTTGATGCTGCTGGGATTGTTGTTGTTCTTGGTTCTGGCTTCAGACAGGTAATTTCATTAGTGTGCAGTATTCTATATAGTTAAGAAGAAATTGCTGCTGCATGATATCCATTTTGGAGTATAAGATTTCTTTTCAATCCATATTATGAATGTTAAATCCATTGCTCGAGCTATTTGTGGTTGACTCCTCTAAATACTTTTATTGCGTTTTAATAGTTGATGGTTTTATTCATGTTAAGTTGTGCCATGACTATTCTTTTTTTTGCATCTAATGTTTATGTTTAAACTTTTTTTGTTGCTTTTGTCAGTGTACAATTGATTGCTGCTCCTTGGAGATGGTCTCGTCTGTGGCCTCTTTGCCTGTTGCAGTTGCTGGAGGGGATCCAATTTGGTATAAACTTTGGACGAAAAAAATGGAGACAATTCTGTCGGATAACCTTTGGGGGGGCCAGTCAAGTAGGCATAAATATGGATTGTTGGTGGGTAACTGTAATGTATTTATAGTACTGTTATACTATAAATTCTGTAAATTAATTTTACATCTGATAAAAGAAATTAGGTTATCATTCTTCGTTATCGCATTTTAAAATTGTCTCGTGCCCGGTCGTTGCAAAATTCAACTGTTGAGACGACTAAAAACACCACAGGCACTGTCGCAAATCCGCGACGAGCAGAATCCGTCGTGAATTTTTCATCGTAAAATATGCGAATGTCTGCTGGAACTAGCGACGACAAAAGTTCATCGCGAAAGTCGTCGTATGTAGCGACGAAAAATCAATTTCATCGCTACATTTCCCGAAAAAGATTGGCGTCGACAAAATAATTTCGTCGCAATATTCGTCTCCAATTAGCGACGAAAATTCATGTCTTCGTTAATCAGCTACGAATAATAGTCGTCGCAATTTCCTACGGATATTTTCGTCGTAAAATTCGTCGCTGTAACTTTCGTCACTAATTAGCTACGGAAACGATTTCGTCAAATAATTCGTCGCTAATGTTGCGACGAAATTGTGAGATCGTCGCTAATTTACCACGACCGACATTCGTAGCAAAGTTGGTCGCTGACTAACGACGAAAACTTTCGTCGCTAATTTGCGACGCAAATTTTTCGTCCCAAATTGTGTAGCAATTTAGCGACGAAACCTTGTCGTATCGTCGCTAAATTTAGCGACCTTTTTTTAGCGACGAAATTGTTTTCGTCACAGATTGCGTCGCAAAAAAATTTAGCGACGAATTATGGCCAAATTTTCGTCGCAAATTGCGTGACTAAATCAGTGTTTTTTTTGTAGTGTCTCCATCTCTCCTTGATTCCTCTCCAGAATTCTCTCCGCCCTCACCTTCATGCTTTGGGAGTCTCCATCGCGACTGTCGGCCTCTCTCCTCAATTCTTCCCCGGAGCTGCGACGGCATCCTTCATCGGCCTTTACATTTGTCTCCCGCAAGGTAACCGAATAATCAAGATTTTGTTTGGTGGGAACTACACTGTTCCTTGAATCCCCTCGGTCGCTTTGAAATACTGAACTCTCTTCCCTCAATTACAGCTCAAACTAATCAAGATTTTGTTTGGTGGGAAGTACGATGTTCCTTAAATCCCCTCTTTCATGGGTTGTGGATTATTGGTTCAGGAAATCAAGAGCTTCTTTTCGGATATTGAGAGGATGTTTTGTTGCTCCCTGGTTTTTTTTTTTTCGTAATTTTGTATTCTTTCGGTTTGATTAGAATGATACAAGCTTCCCTGCTGTTGGTTTTTCCGAACCAATTGTGTATAAAGATGCTTACCTTGCTCTTTTGTTGACTCTGTTCTTTTGTTGCTGGGATTTCGTTTTTTTTTTTTTCATACTATGCTGCTGAAATTGAAGGGTTTATAACTTTATAGTAATTTGCTTGGGATGGGCTGGTTTCCCAAAAAATCCGAGACTTTGGGGTCATTAGTTTTCCTTGGAAGAGCCCAATGTTTTCATTTTTTTTTGGGATCCTGGATACTTGAATAGTAAAGTTGTACGCATTTATTTGACAATTTGACAAGCCTCACGGACCGGTCCAGTTTCTGACATTTTGGTAAGTTCCGGGGGGTCCCGATGCACAAAAACGAAGGAAAAAAAGAGTTTGAAATTGTTGGGGGGAGAAGGTGGAACGGAACAAAGACGGGGCATGAAAAATATGCAGTCCACATCGAAAACCACGGGCACAGAGAGAGGGAAGGGAAAGAATCAGTGGGTGGCGGTGAGGGGCCCATTTAGAAAGAAGAAGAAGAAATCGGTGGGTGAGGGTGGGGGGAGGATTTGGAGCTCCATTTTCTGATGGCCCTTTTTAGTAATTTGAGGTGCTGAGTGACGTGGAAACGACGTCGTTTCTCCACGCACCTGTTTGATTTTTTTTTATCTTTATTTTAATTTTTACAGCTTCGCGTGCCTTCCTCCTCTAAAACCGGAATCTTTGCTAAAATTCCAAATTTCAGTGTCTGCTTCTTTTGCTTTTTGAACCCCACAACATCGAAGCCAACATGCAACCTGCACCATCTTCTTCCTTTTTGTGCCACCTCGGAACGCATTCTCTTGTCAATTATCGGTCGCTCCTCCTATATGTCTTCCTTTCTCTTTGCGGTACTAAGCACAACACTTGCAAGTCCCGTGGGCAACCCATGGACTCTTGGAGGCATCCGTCGTTCCGACTCGGGTCCACTCACGTAGCCGGCACGTGATTCCACGCAATGTTTGCGTGGTTAATCTACTATTATTAATATAATTGGAAAGAAGGTAACGAATATAGTGCCTGTGTTCAAAGTAGTTTGAACTGTGCCGATGCAAGCATGTTGATATTCCAAAAAGCGAGTATCAAAAAGAGCAACATGTGCAACAACTAGCAAGCCTTTTCGTCCATGCACAGAGGCTAACCTGATGGCTCCAAAGTGAATGTGAATATAACCCTGTTGAGCCCACTGGTAGGGGTGTCAACAGGTCGGGTTGGGTCGGGTCTTGATAATACCCGACCCGACCCGAAGCAAGACACATGTACGGACGACCCGACCCGAAACAAGAGAAAATGGAACACGAACCGAATAATCAGGCCGGGTCGGATTGTGTTTTCTCGGGTCGGGTTTCGAGTTTTTGTTGTTTTTTTTTAAATAATAATAAATCAAAGTCCCCAAATGTTTGATACTTAAACACAATACTACACAGTATGCATAGGATTGAACATGTACCAAAAACATGTACATCTTATTAACTTGCAAGTAAGTCTTGCCAAGTCCAAACCACTGGACATTCCTCAGTCTATCAGCTTTAGGTGCAAGGGACAATTGGCGTTATAACATATCCCAAGTCATTCACAATCAAAGTCTAATGTAGAATCATCTGGCAACAAAGAATCAAACATCAATTAAAAAGATAAAACATGAAGGGGGATTTTTCCGTCGTTTTTTATTCCCTGTTTTATTCTGTGAAAACGCTCTGCAAGAAGATGATTTATAGAAAGAAGCCAGCCAATGTAATAAAGGGTAGTAAAAAGTATCAGTTCCACCGTCTAGTTCCTAGATTACATAGGCAACAAGTTGCACTACTCCCTAGCTCCATTTTCGCCATCTTCTTCAGTCTTCTCCCTTTATTTCTCCTGCTCCTCTGCACAAAGAAACCCAAGTTCATCTAAATAAAAAAAGATTGTAAACCAATGTTTGTCATTCACGAACAACAGAAGAAAGGAAGGGAGAAACTGAAAATGCAGACAATGATGAGTTCATATCATTGTGGTGCTATAACGAGGAACTGAAGATGAATAGCTCATCTCACAATCCTTAGAAAATTAGATTACCGTCTCTATCATTTGTACTTTTTCGCAAGAAAATTAAATGCAGAATTTGATGATACACTGGAGAGGCAATATTCTCTCTCCTTTTATGGAATATAAGTATTTTGTCGACAACAACTGGAAAGATCACATATTTCCTTCTCCAAAATGGGAATAAAAAAAGAGTTGATTATGCAGAATCAACAAAATACCAGAATCTTCCCTCACACCAAGATTCTTCTTCCTTGAGTTTGTAAGAACATTAATACGAAATCTTCACTCCAAATAAAAGAAAAAACACTATGATCCGATCATCTCCGTATCTAACGAGGAAAAAACACACATAAATGCTATAAACCTTGAACAGAAGCTCGAAAATCAAAACTTCATCAACTAGGCTCTCAAGGACTGTGATTATCTGAACTGAGTTAATCAGTTCTTGACAAACAAATGAAGAAATTGAGGAAATCAAGTCAAGCCATCAGAATTTCTCAATTACTTCTTTTGATGACAAGACATAGCAAAAAGAGGCACATTTGTGCAGCACTAGAACAACCAATTTGAGTCTCGCAGTATAAGCATTCAGCCTTTTCTAAGCTCTTGTCTTCACATGGAATCCTTTTAAAGTGATCACACATTGAGGATCTCCTCTTTCTATTTCTGATTTTATGATCCGTAGACGAAGACATCTAATGCACACAAAAAAAGGTGATAAAAACAACTATATGCAGGTTAATAATCTTAGTAGAATTGTAGTCACATATACCAGCACAATACTTTGGACTAAACAAAGGGAAAAGACTTACACTAGTTGAAGATTTGAAGCTGCTAGACTATCTGGAGTGAAACCCACAAGCTGATTATTGGATAAGTCCCTACAAAATGCAATTAACAAAAAGATAAGTGTGTTTACTTATATGTCTATTAATTTGATAATTCCATAAACTTGCCCTAAATCCCAAATTTACACTCCACAAAATTTTTTAGCCGCAATTAGCACGACGAGCAGTGCAAAGACTATCCAGTTTCCATCTCCACAAGTGATTAAATGCATAAATAAATCTGATATTCTTTATAAGAAGCAACATAATATGAATCAATCAAGTTACGCTTAGGTGATAACATCTCACCAATCACATATCCTTAAGAATGCTAATTTCTACAGCAAATGTAGCTAAAATGGATGGTGCAGGACCCATGTTCCCGAGTCCTATCCAATGATGACATTCTTTCTGAAGCATGCTCTAAAACAAAAGGCAATAGATCTATCAAAACTACAAAAAACAAAACAAAGGAAAAAAAAAACCTGCAAAAAGCCTTTGCCTTGTTGCAATCTTGTGGTCTAGTGTGGAATCTCAATCACTAGAGCAAGAAGAAAGGAAAACCAGAAAAGATCTGGAGGAAGCCTGACGAAATCATCAAACTTGGTCCCTATTGATACGGGAATGGCTTTCTGCAAACAAGTAAGGCAAACATGATTAAATGCCCTTTGTTCTACACAAAAACTGCACACTTTGATCTTTCATTGTTTCAAGACTCGGTGTTCATAAACAGATGGTGGAAAACAAAGCGCAAAAAGGGTGCTATCATTATCAATTTTCATCATCAATTCAGGGAAAATTTTTGCCAGAACAAAAAGTGTTGCGCTTGAACAGATTAGAGGCATGTTCTGAGTGAATGGCCTTGGTTCTTTTCGATTGATTTTTTCTTTTTTTTGTGTTGAAACTTAGCTGTAAACTGATGTTTACGTATGGATAGTGTGCTTGTCTGTGGAATAGGTACAGTTGGTGCAGGTTTTGAGGGCCTTAAAAAGGATGGCTAGGTGGCAAAAAATAAACATTTAACCCAGAAGAATACAACGCAAAAAGAAGCGGCCTTTATTTACAGCACAAAACCCATGCCTTGAAGCGTCGGCACAAGCGAATAAGACACAAAGCAGAGCATGTTTCTCTACAAGAAGATCCGATCCTCGACAATAAGCTAAAACCCACTATGAGAAAACAACGAACAAGCGAGCGAAACAGAGTTGCCCAGGGGTTCACCTTCACGCCGATTTGCAAATCCGTCACGTCGCGGGTCTTGGCATTAGCTACGAGTTGGGACATCGCAACGCTCAATCAAGCGCAACATGATCACATTCCCATGCTTGTGTTGATCACCAGATCTAAGAGAGAGAGAGAGAGAGAGAGAGAGAGAGAGAGAGAGAGAGGGGTTACCGAGAGCCAAAAGGATCTAAAAAATATTCACATACGGAAAGGGGCGAATGACACTCACCAAGTTCTGCTGGACAATCAGATAGAGGGGAATGGCGACTGGGTTGGTCGATGGTTGCGGCTGCTCCAGAGTGCGGCTAGGTCGTGCGAGCAAGAGAGAAGACCTCGACTCTCAGCCATGGAAGAAGAAGAAGACGCCTTCGTGTGTTTTCTGTGGGGTGGGTGGATCGACACCTTGCTCCTTCGTGTGTTTCCTGTAGGGTTTTTGTGTTTTTTTTTTTTGCATGTTTGTCGTTTGGGCCCGCGAGATTGGGCTTGTATCTTGTTTCAGTCTTTTTATTTTGTTTTCGTGTTTGGGCTTGGTGTTACCCAAACACAAACAATTTCAAAATAATATCCGATTAATTTATTAGTACCCAAAACAATTCGAGGCCCGACCCAAAAAGATAAGAATTATCGGGTCGGGTCGGGTCGGGTCGGGCCTTGTTTCGGGTCGGGTAGCTTGTTTTGTTTGGACACCCCTACCCACTGAGCAGGAAACTCAAGTGGAATCTGGAGAGTTACAAACTGCTCTTGCTGCGTAGACAGGATGGGGTGTTGATCAAATTTGATGGACTGGACATATTTTTTGACAGAACGGGGGGTGTTTTTGATGGATTGGATGGGTAAGAAGGATGGTGGTTTACAAAAGGCAGAATAAGGGTTCATGAGGGGTAACTGTGTCTCAGAGATTTTTCAATCATCATTCACAGAGGACACCTCATAAAGATAGTCCATTTTGGAGGAAGTGGTTTTTCTGAGTTCATGTGGTGGAGAAAGTGAACCTGGGTTTTCTAACTGGACATGAGTTGCAATATCTGTGGAGGGTTCCATGAGAGTATGAGTTTCTTCTTTCCCGTCAGCAGGTCTTGAATTTCAGAATACTAATCTTAACTTAGTTTCGACGATGTTTGGCTCTAATACCAGGAGTTGCTGTGGTCTCCTAATCATGATTCCGTAAAGATCTCAAATGGTTCTTTTGGTATTGTCTCAATGTGTATGTTGTTGCCATTGAATTTCCCACGGACAAGATTATTAAAGTCCTGTCAAGAATACTCATGGGAGATTTTTCAAACCAGAAAGCTTTGACGGAAATACTCACTTGGTTCCAACCTTTAGCAGCATGGAAAAATCACTTTATTTTCCAAAGGCGTTGTGGAATAGCTGAACCAGAAAGGCACACCACAGTCATTTTCCACAGACCTTGGGCTTTCTTCAGTCCAACAGGGGATGTGCGGGATAAAGCATCACCATATGGCACCACTACCTTCAAGCCTAACCTCCATCGACAAGTTTTTCGGTTCCACACAACACTTCCCAGGTCCATCACCCTGATGCAATATGAGTATAGAGAACTCCAGCAAGTTCTATGTGAAGAAAATCAAGAAGTTGCTCCTGAGATTTGGCCATACCACCACACGAACTTCTCATGGGATAGGCCCAAAATTCACCCTCATACCATCCAAGCCCTAGAAGAATATAGAAACAACCAGCTAGGTTCTTCTATAGACACCGACACTCAAGACCCTTGGGGAGGACCATTGTCACAAAATCCTTATCCTACATAAGATATTGCATCCAGCACCTAAGACCAGCTATCCAGCTCCACGTGGCCTAAGCTTCAACTATGGCCCCAATCTCAGATGTCATCCAGCTCTAATCAAGACCTTCGACAAGATCCGCAGGACCCAATCACCATGAAAGACATCTTGTTAATAGAAAGGCACGCGAAAAAATAAGAAGAATATGATTTGATTAATAAATTTTTTTCAATTGATTTTGATAATGCCGCCACAAATACTGCTTTCATTCTCAAGGTAGAAAAAATTTGTAAACCCTCTTTTGGCGGATAATTTTTTCACATTAGATGTGCTTGCCATGTTTTGAATTTATGTGTACAAGATGGTTTATGAGTTCTAGTGACTTCTCTCGACCCAATAAATAGTGTAATTAGATTTTTATGGAGCCGTCCTCATCTTATGAAATCATGAGGCAAATTTTATAAACAACATGAGAGAAAGACAAAAAGGTTTCCAAAAGATATTCCGACTCGTCGGAATTCTACCTACGAGATGCATCTACAAACTTTTGATTATAAAGATTTATTATGCTCCTTTATTTCGAATATTATTCCTGATATTGCAATATTCTCCGCAACATTGGGACATTTGCAAAAAAAAAAAAGATTTTGTGAAAGTTTTTAATGATGCTACTAATACTTTATTTGGTATTTATTATCTTACTACACATTTATTTTTAATATAGTGTGTTAATATTACTGGTGTTTTTGATGAATATGAAAAATATATTGAATAAGCTTCAAGTATTTTAGTAATGCAAGAAAAATGGTTGCATTATTATTTGAACATTCCTATTGTCTATTTAGTTGATATTGTATTCGATCCACGTACTAAATTAGATGGTTTATTAGATTATCTTAGGGATTATTATTATGATTATTTACATTTGGATGAAGTAATAAATATTTCAATTATACAAGGAGATGTTAAAGAAGCTTTAGTAGCATTATATAATGAATTTTGTAGTATATATGATTTGAGTGACAGTGGATCTACCCAACAAAGTATCTCATGAAGCAATGCGGATGTTTCACTTAGTAGAGGGTATAAAATGCCCACGACTAGTAAAAAAAAAATTTTAAGGGGACAGTAGGTAGTATTTTCGAATTAGAAAACTATTTAACAATTACTTTTGAGTTTAATGAATTCAAACACAATGCAGATTTCAAGATTCTTGAGTGGTGGAAGAACCATTCAACTCAATTTTCAGTTCTCTCCCTCATCGCAAAATAGATATTAGCGGCCCCTTCTTCAATAGTGTCAGTTGAACAAGCATTTAGTATTGGAGGATTAATTTTGGATTCCCACCATTCAAGATTAAGTCCGAAAAGTGTGGAGATTCAAGCTTGTGTCGATGATTGGACAAAAGTCAAATTTCGACAATAAGAGCTGGATCAAGAAAACGAATTCTTCAGTGAAGAATGTGGAGATACTGTTAGAGAAATCGTACAATATGTATATTAATCTATACAATGACAGAACCAAATCATAAGCAATGAAATGAAAGATAGGTTTATAACAGACATGTCATGGACTATGTCATTCACCATAAGTCTCACCAATCTTCTTCTTTGAAGATCTGCAATTCACAAAGCTGTGATCTATCTTGTCACAGTTGAAGCATGTACCTTGATATATGTTCTTGGCCACTTTAACTTGCAATCATTTAAACTTCGAATCACAATAATAAATGTGATCAAGCTGCCTCAAATATGAAGACATTAAGTTGGCAGAAGCACAAAATTTGATCCTTCAGAAGCAGTATTCAAAAATCGTCAGATGCAAAAAATTCATCAGATGCAACTGCATCTGAACCCTTCAGATGCAACTGCTTCTGAACCATCACATGCAGAAATTCGTCAGATGCAGAAATTCGTCAGATGCAACTGCTTCTGAACCCATCAGATGCAACTGCTTCTGAACCCATCAGATGCAGTCCTTCTGGACCCGTCAAAAGCAGTCCTTTTGGACCCGTCAGAAGCAGTCCTTCTGGACCCGTCAGATGGAGTTCCTTCTGGACTCGTCAGATGGAGTTCATTCTGACCCTCCTTCTGAGTTTCCTTCTGAGCCTTCCTTCTGAGCCTCCTTATGACCTTCCTTCTGAGCTTCCTTCTGACCCTTCCTTCTGAGCCTCCTTCTGAGTCTCCTTCTGACCTTCCTTCTGAGGCTCCTTCTGAGTCTCCTTCTGAGCCTCCTTTGAGGCTCCTTCTGAGTCTCCTTCTGAGTCTCCTTCTGAGCCTCCTTTGAGGCTCCTTCTGAGTCTCATTCTAACCTTCCTTCTGAGTCTCCTTCTGGATAACAAAATCAGAATGGAAGTATAATAATATAAATAAATTGATTAAAAGAATACCGAGGCCTGTGTTCGACACAGTTTCCTTAAAACAGATTCGTCCCCTCCAGTACGTGCTTTGAGGTTTCGTAAATGTCTGTCTCCCAGGATACAACGGTTGAACAGCGATAGATGCTAGCACAGCACTCCAACGCTTTCGGCGAACTTGAACAACACGAGAACACTATCGAAAAGAATGCAAATGCATAGAATAGGAAAAGAGGGAGAAAAGTTTTTCTTTTGAGATTGTAGCGTTTTCCTATCTCACTTCCTCCTTTGAAACAGAATGGAAAACCACCTATTTATAGGCTAAGTGGGGCATTGCGGAAATAAATAATAACGGCTAAATTAATTCTGCCGTTTAGAGCCGTTATGTAATTAATTCTGTAACCACAGAATTATAACAACCGTTACTTAGTTAATACTATTTACACACCGGTAATTAACGTAAGCATGATTAACGGCTTGAGTTGGAAAAAATTAAAACAGAAGGCAAAAATGGGCTTGTCGCGAGGCCCACTTTTCTGTCCGTCATTCGCGTACGCAGGTCGTGCGCTCGCGCCCAAGTTCAACTTGTCGGGCCTCCGTCGGGGTCCGGGATTCGCACCCCCCCACGCGTGCGCGCGAGGCATAGTGCTTGTGCTATGATAGTTACCACTCAAAGAGAGTGTATCCATATATAAAGCACTTCAAGGCCTTCTTCCTTTCCTATGTGGGACTAGTGCTTTGTCACTTCCCACTTCCAACTCAAGAGTGTTCTTTGAGAAATAATTTCTCATTCACTCACCATCAAAATACCTCATATTTCCAACAGATACTACCACCACTACAACAACGGGTAGTGACGATTGATGATGAGGTAAGTTGGGGTTACCAAAGGTAAGAGAACTACATGAGTTTTGATTCTTCTATCCCTAAGAAGATATGTAGGCGCTTAATGATAATTCATTAAATTCAAACCCAATCATCCTCTTCTTTTTTTCTTCCAGATTTTATTGCAATAAACAATTTGATTATAATTTATAATTTATTAATTTTATTTCATTATTTAATATTTTTTAAAAAAATAAAAGTTTGGAACTGAAAACCGGCCCAGAACCACCGATTACTTAACCGGAATAGGCAGTTCCGTGGAACCGCCCATGACTAGCTTGATGCATGAGTAATGAACTTCATTGGGAAACCGAATGGCAGATCTTCCTTGGAAACAGTGGCGTTGGTCTTGTGGTGTATTTGGGTCTCTCGTAACAATGCGATTTTCGGAGGTCAAGTCCCAGAAGCATGACAAACAGCCGAATCAACAAATGGTTTTACAGAGAAATTATGAGAAATGGGGCTCTCATGCATCGCAAGAAGGAAAAAAAAAACACAGATCTGCCAAATTCTCGTACCTGGGTCGGTTCGCTTGTGGAATGAACGACGGACGGACGATGCTATCGCTTGTATTATTCGGGACTATACCGGTAGTCTCGTCGCCGGATTTACAAAGATAGTCAAAGCCTCCTGTGCGACTCCCTTGCTATGCTTGAAGCTCTTAGATTTGTGAAAGAGAAAGGACTGAAAAAAATATGTATTCACGAGGAGATTTTGGGTGGGGCGCATGGGGCCGCCCCACCCAAAATTTTTCCTGTATTCACTCGGACCGGCTAGATCTAGTCTAAGCACTATCCTCCACACATAACTTCTGCTAGGACAATCGAGTGCTTACATCATAGTGTACTTCCCTTCTAGCTAGCCTTCCCTCCACGCAACTAGCTCTTCTTCCCTCCACAAGCCCTATGAGCTTTGCTTTGTAGTGATGCCCCTTCAGTGGGCTATCCTGGATAGAACTCTTATGGTATAAATACAAGTTTCACTTTCGACCAGAAAAAAAAAAAGTTGTTGTTTCCTTTGGTCGTTGTCCTTATCTACCTCAATGTCTATCATCTTTTATTAGACGACATTACATTATATACTAGGGAGCCTTTGTATCCGTTGTTCAAAGTACGTATGAAATTGGAGCGGACTGGCGTTAGGCAAAGATAAACATGTTATCACATAAGTCAAGAGGCAAAAGGACACTAGGAGTGTCAAAATTTGTGTACGGTACCTGCCATAATGCCAATATTATTTTTTTGGGACTACTTAAGTGCCAAATTGGAGAAAACACGAACACTTAAGTGTCAATTCCTACAAAAAAAAACAATTACTTATGTATCAATTCAAGTTAAATAGTACACGTGGCATTTTTATTATTTTATAATATTATGTGAAATTTTAAAAAAAAATTAGTCCATGTGGGTGTCATGTGTAATATATATATATATATATATATATATATATATATATATATATATATATATATAAATAAGCTAAAATATTTTTTTTAAAAATAAATTAATTTTAGAAATTAGCTAAAAAACTAAAAAAAAATTGAAATTCATGTGTTGCAGCAACGAGCGCTTCGAAGTCTTCGCCGCCGCTGCTGCCAACCATGGCCGGCGGGGGTCGTCGACCACTCGACGACCCTCGCCGGCCATCCCCACCCTGGCCGGCCATCCTCCACCCCGGCCGGCCATTGTCGGCGATGGTGGGCGGCGGCAGCGACGAGGGTTCCAAGCCCTAGTCACTCAATAGAGTTTCTTCAGTTTCTTTTTTATTTTTTTAATTTATTTTTAAATTTTTGGCTCTTTTTATTACTAACTTGAAAGCTCTGGCAAGCCACATAGATACCACATCGGATTTTCGGTGAAGTTTACCGGAGCTGGCACCGAAATAACCGTTTTTCAAAAAAATTGGCACTTAAATAATCCCAAAAGAAATATTGATACTAAAGTGAGTGCCGCACATAAATATTGACACTCCTAGTGTCCTTTTGCTGAAGTCGAGATCAAATGTTGTAATTAATTATGTGTAGCAACAATCTTATTCGGGCTTGGTAATTCACATGAAAAAGTCATCAACATTGCAAGAGGAGTTGAAATGTCAGAATAGAGCATGCGCAGAGAAAAGAAAGTCGCAAGTATCATGACTTCGTATCCTACTCATTTAGAAGACTTATCATTGTCAATCGATCACTTATGCTCTGTAACTTTTGAGAACCGCTAACCACAAATGCCATTGCTGGGCACTTGTGGTGTAATTTCTTTAAAAGTTATAACAGTCAAGTTACAAATTAAAAAGTCATGATATTTGAGTGTGTTGGAACTAGCAATATCACCTAGAGGGGGGGTGAATAGATGAAACGACAACTAAATTGAAATTTCTTGCGAAATTAATGAAACTTTCAATATGCGATTGGCAGGAGACAATATGCAATTCAAATGCAACAACAAAGTAGGGGAGAGAAGAGAGCACGCTGCGTTTATAGTGGTTCGGCTTGTCAAGCGTACGTTCACTCTCCCATGATGACAACCGATCGGCTGGATTTCACTATGAAGAAACAAGAGAATTACAATCACTCAACCACTTGGTTTCTCTCTCTTACAGATTCTCACAATGAATAAGATTTGAGCACTCAGAATGATTTTGGGTACCATTTGAATTACGCTTGCACTTTTGAATTTCTATTCTCGTCTTCTTCTCAAATCGCCATGGTTCTTCTTTTATATTCTCCTGCCTCCAAACTAGCCGTTGGATACCCGGCCAAGAGATCGCTCTTCAATCCTTGATTAGACGTCATTAATCGTGATTGAACGAGACTGTATCTTAGAAGATATGATGACCGTTGGAGAAGAGTTTGAACCCTTCTGATTTAATTGCCAATACAACTAAAATCTCCAGTTTCCATAAGTGTGGAAAATCTGTATTGGTCCCGAAGAGATATTCTTGGAAAGTAATATTCAGTTGTAGAAGATCCCTTGATTAAAATTTAGAAGGGATATCATGTCAATCGAATATCATAAATTTCCATGAAGAACCTTACCTTGATCAGAAACCTGCCATACGTGGGTCTTCATTTTTTTTTTTAGATGCAGAAACTGATTAATTTCAAGTTTCGTCTTCATAAAGAATTTCCTGAAATAGATCAGTATTTATGGAATGGTAATTCAGAGATTTGATAAGGTCCACCTGTCACTCATTAGAAGCATCTCCATCTAGCCCCGTCAGAAGCACTTCTATCTGACCCCGTCAGAAGCACTTCCATCTGACCCTTCGTCCAGAAGCACTCCATCTGACCCTTGGTCCTTGTGACAAAATTAAATCCATACAACCTGCAGCTTACTCATTCTTTCTGCATCATAAAACTTTATACACTTCTTTTGATAGTTTTGTCAGAATCAAAATATAGGAGAATTTCCACTACAATCTCCCCCTTTTTGATGGTGACAAAACTACAAAATCTCATAAACATAGTATGTCAAAGAATATTGTGATAAAATAGATAGCATAGTCACTCAATTTGCTCCTACATTGTAATATCCTGCACAACTGTAATATCCTACTGCATTGTAGTAGTGAAGGATAAATAGTAAGGGATAAATAGAACTAATTAAATCGATAAACTCTGCCCCTTTTTGTCAACAGCAAAAAGAGTGTATAGGCGAAAGAATATGTTTGTCGAAGGAATTGCTTAAAAATGAAATTGCATAATAAAAGACATCTGTTTGTGTTAAAGTTTAAGAAGAAGAAGGGGGAATTTTGGATGATGAGGGAATATCTTCAGGCTCTGCATCAGTCTCTGCTGAAGAAGGTCCTTCATATCTGCTTCCCATTCTCTGAGCATGGCTTCTGACAGCTTGAGTTGAAGGTAGTTCTGAAGTAGTTCTATCAGTCCTGACCAGTGCATATGCAGACATGTTTGCAATCTCAGCACAAAACATTCGGCCATATAAGTCAATGGTCTTCTCGAGATTTGACACCTGATTTGCCATACCCCACAACTTCCCATCAATCTTCTGTTCAAGGTTATGCAGTTTCTGGTCTAACCTGGTTTCCATAGCAGCCAGAGCCTGAATGAGAATTTGTTGAAGATTTTCCATTTGCCTCTGAGTTTCAACATGTGGTTCTGTAGGAGATGGTTCCTGATTTGTGGTGTCAATCCCTTTTGATGCTAAATTCTCCCCCTTAGAATGAGATTTAGGAAAGGCTTGAGAAGCAAACACTTCTGTTAGAAATACATCAGAGGTTGCAGGCACAGGCTCCCCCTGATTTATAGCCTTCTTTCCTTTAGCTTTTGTACTTGGCACAGAAACTATTTCTTCGTCAATGTCCATTGGTATGGACTGAGCACTCGAGAGTTGATCATCTCTTGCAATTGCAGTTGCCAAGCTTGAATTGCCTTTGCGAACAGTTAATCGGGTAGAGGATACGGAGTAAGTCTCAGCATCATCTGGTTCTGCCACCTGTTCTTCTGACATCATCTGTGCAAATACCTGTGCTGACCACTGCTCATAGTCAAAGGTGAAGAGAGTATCATGATACTCTGTTTCATTTTCTTTTCTCGTAACATCCTCATCAGTCCACATAGTGAGGAAATCTTCCTTTGTCAAATCACAGATGTACACAACTTTGTCTTTTGGTTGTGTTTCATTTTCATCTCCTCCTTCTTCAGCACTGTGATTCTGACTCTCAGTTTGACTTTCTCCATCTGAAGCACCTTTGGATTGAGTAGCTTCAGAGTCAGATTCTGTCCTGCTTCTTCTGGACCGATCGTCAGATGAAGTGTCTTCTTGTTAACCCTTGAGTGCCATAACTTTCCTCCTTTTTAGAGACTTCTGTTTGGACTCATCCTCAAACTCCACAAGAACTGGTTCATTGTTCTTGGTCCTCCATTCAGCATGAGTCATTTTGTATCTCATCTTGCCCATCATAGTTTCACCAGCAGTCATCAAGGGAATCTCCTTCTTGATAAGTTCTCCAGAAGCCTTGATCTTACAATATTCAATTATTCTATAGATCATACCAGCATAAGGTAGATGTCCCTTTGGCTTGAGGACTGACCTGTACATGTGCAGTAGGACGGTGTAGGCAAAAGAAATCTTCTTTCCCTGCAAGATGCCCCTATAACAGTTTTGCCTTATACTTTGAGATGTCTGTCTTCGAGGCTGCCTTTGGTCTGAGACATTCTATGACAACCTTGTGCATCAATGTGTGCTTCAGAGGGAAATCATTGTAGGCTATACGAGATTTCGACTCTCTGGAGAAGCTTGCTTTTCCAGTAAGAAAATAGAAAGCCTCCTCAGCAGTAACATCCAGAGGGGTGAAAACCCTTTTTCTAGTGCTCATGATGAATGCCAATTCATCAACATGCAATACATACTACTTTCTACGCATAGTGAAGAACAAAGTGTTGAAGTTGGCAAAGTGAAGATTGGAGTAAAAATAAGCTACCACGTCAGGAAAAGTGAAACCCCTTTTGGTTACAAAAAGCTCTAGGTTGACCTTTTGAAGATGCTTTCTAAGAGGGATGCCATTTGCATCAAAGTACTTTAAATCAAATACCATGTGTGGTATGATGCCTCTCTGTTTCAAGGATTCGAACATGTCCTTATGTGCTTGACTTTGAAATTCAGGATCAGGAAAGCTTTTATCTAAATAAAACCCAATGTTCTTCACAAAGTCATTGAACAGGATATCATCATCATCTTCGACCTTTGCCTTAGTGCCGCCAGGCCTAATTGGAGAGGGTTTTCATGTAGTTGCTTTCGAACTGGGCTCTGCTACTTTCTCCTTTCCCTTTCTAGAGGCATATTCAGGTTCTTTAACAGCAATTGGTTCAACGACCTTTCCAGGCAAACTAAAGAACTCTAGCAATTCGCTCTCACTAGCGAATTTGTGAATATCTAGCAGTTTTCTAAGTTGATCACCAAAATCCCCTGCTGCCTTAATGCTATCGTACATTGGCTTAACAGTGTGTGCCATGGCTTCTTTCTCTTCGAAAACAGATAAAGACAAACCTTTTTTCCAAACGGAATGCCTCACGCTGTTCGTTGATTTCAATTTCCGTAGGCTCGGTGGTGCCTGCAGTTGAAGAGGAGAACTTTCTCTTCATCCGAGGAGTCTTCTTCGAGTCAGAGGCTGATTTCGGAGCCATGGAGATGAAGAAAGTTTGAAACTTTGGAAGATAAAATATTGATTTGAGCAAGAAATAGAGAGCAAGAGAGATTTTGAATACGGTTTAGGGTTTTGATTTGAGAAAGATTTGAAAGTGAGAGAACAGAGGTGACGGTTCGGTGTTTTATAAAAGTGGCGGTTATTTTTGGAAACAAAATCAATTTAAAGAGAAATAAAAGAATTTCTTTAATAAATCAATTTGTCACCATCAATCAAATATACGCAGATATATATTTATATAAGAAACTTACCTTAAAAGCAATTTTAGGAGATAACTGACCTTTGATTTATGAACTTTCCAAAAAAAACATGAATTGCTTCTCACGCTCCTTCTAACGTTCCTTCTGACGCTCCTTTTGTCTTTCCTTCTGACGCTCCTTCTGACGTTCCTTCTGACTCTCCTTCTGTCTTTCCTTCTGAAGCTCCTTCTAACGCTCCTTCTATCTTTCCTTCTGACACTCCTTCTGATGTTCCTTCTGACGCTCCTTCTGTCTTTCCTTCTGACATTCCTTCTGGTCTAAAATATGCTCAAAACATAGGGTTAATGATAGCTAATTTGTTTCTAATAAAATTAAAGGATTCCTTATTTAAGGGTGTTGTGAAAATATCTGCTAGCTGATTTTTTGTATCAATATATTGAATATTAACATCATCGTTCTGAACATGATCACGTATGAAATGATGTCTGATCTCAATGTGCTTTGCTCTTGAGTGAAGTATGGCATTCTTGGTAAGATTTATGGCGCTTGTGTTGTCACACTGAATTTCCACATTTGTGTCTTCAACACCATAATCTTTGAGTTGCTGTTTTAGCCAGAGAATCTGAGCGCATCAACTTCCAAATAATACATATTCTGCTTCAACTGTGCTGAGTGCCACTGTACTTTGTTTCTTGGAATACCAAGAGATAAGCATATTTCCCATGAGCTGGCAAGTTCCAGATGTGCTTTTCCTATCAATTTTACAACCTGCAAAATCTGTATATGAATAACCTTTTAGTATAAAATTAGAAGATTTAGAATACCACAAACCATAATTGGGATAAGTCCCAATGTATTTGATTATTCTCTTGATGGCTGATAGGTGTGATTCCCTTGGGTTGACTGAAATCTTGCGCACAAACAGACACTGTATAGGATATCTGGTCTTAAAGCGATAAGGTAGAGTAGTGATCCAATTATGCTTCGATATAGCTTGGGATCAACTTCTTTTCCATCTTCATCTTTATCTAGCTTGGAGGAGTGAGACATGGGAGTTTCTATCTTCTTGCCATTTTCCAAACCAAACTTTTTCACTATTTCCAGCGCATACTTTTCTTGAAATATGAATGTTCCTTTTTGAGATTGATGAATTTGAAGTCCAAGAAAGAAACGCAATTCTCCCATCATACTCATTTCGAATTCATTCTGCATTACCTTAGAGAATTTCTTGCAAAACAGCTCATTAGAAGAATAAAAAATTATATCATCAACATAAATTTGGACTAGAAGAATATCATTACATTGTTTTTGGATAAAGAGGTAGTATCTACATTACCTTTAGTGAAGTTGTGTTTGGATAGAAAGTTACTCAACCTTTCATACCAAGCACGAGGTGCTTGTTTCAATCCATATAGAGCCTTTTTTTAACAAATAAACCAAATCATTTCCTCTAGGTTCTTCAAAGCCAGGGGTTGCTCAACATAGACCTCTTCTTTGATGTAGCCGTTGAGAAATGCACTTTTTACATCCATCTGAAACAGTTTAAAGTCATTGTAACAAGCATAAGTAAGTAATAGCCTTATAGCTTCTAACCTGGCAACATGTGCATAAGTTTCATCATAATCTATTCCTTATTCTTGAGAGTAGCCTTTTGCTACGAGTCTTGCTTTGTTTCTTACAACTTTTCCTTTGTCATCCAGTTTATTTCTAAAAATCCACTTTGTTCCAATTACTGGACGATTTTTGGGTCTGTTGACTATTTCCCAAACATTGTTGACCTTGAACTGATGTAACTCTTCTTGCATTGCATTTATCCAGTTCTCATCTGCTAGTGCATCTTCAATTTCTTTCGGCTCCAATTCAGATACTAATGCTATATTACTCATTGCTTGCTTAAACTTGGATCTTGTCTTAATGCCATCACCTATGTTTCCCATGATGAGTTCCTTTGGATGACTTGACTTATGCTTCCAGTTTTTGTCGAAGCGATCATTTGAAGAAGTTGTGGGTTGATTCTGTTCAGCTTCTGGCCTTTCTTCATTTGAGTGAGCTTCATTCTGAGCATTCTCCGAACCAGTATATGCATCTGAGTCTTGCTTTTCTTCCGATTCTTCATGTGAATCTGAGACTTGAGGAAGTATATAACTGTATTCGGGTTCATCATTCTGACAATTCTCATCAAATTTGATGTTTATAGATTCTTCAACAACACGAGTGTTTTTGTTGTACACTCTGTAGGCTTTGCTTGCTGTTGAATATCCTAGAAAAATTTCTTCATCTGATTTTTCATCAAACTTTCCAATTCGATCATTGGCATTTTTTAAGATGAAACACTTACAACCAAATACATGAAAATATGCAACAACAGGTTTTCTTTCTTTAAAGATTTCATATGGGGTTTTTTCAATAAGAGGTTTGAGAGAAATTCGGTTCAAAATATAACAAGCTATAGAAACAGCTTCTGCCCAAAAATGAGAAGCAATCTTACTCTCAATCAAAAGAGTTCTTGCCATTTCTTACAAGGATTTGTTTTTCCTTTCTACTACCCCATTCCGTTGAGGAGTATATGGAGCAGAGAAATTATGCTGAATTCCAAATTCGTTGCAAAACTCTGAAAAACTTTGATTTTCAAACTCTCCCCCATGATCCGTTCTTAAAGAAGAAATAGTACAGCCTTTTACATTTTGAATTCTTTTTGCCAATTTTGAAAAAGATGTGAAAGCCTCACTTTTGTGAGCAAGAAACAACACCCAAGTAAATCTAGAGAAATCATCAACAATTACAAGACAATATTTCTTACCTCCAAGGCTTAAGATTCTGTTTGGTCCAAAAATATCCATATGAAGCAATTGCAAACATTGCTTAGAGGAAATATGATTTACAGACTTGAAAGAACTTCTTACCTGCTTACTTAGTGTGCAAGCATGACATAATCCTCATTTTTCAAACTTCGTTTGAGGTAACCCTTGAACAAGTCCCTTTTTGGAAAGCTTTGATATATGCTTTTCACTAATATGACCTAACTTTCTGTGCCAAAGATCAGATTCGTCCTTAACAGAAATAAGACATTTTGCATTATCAGGGTCAGAATCAATATCTAAGAGATAAATGTTTCCATGCCTTTGACACGTGAATGATTGCTTCGTGTCCTTGCTCATACCTGTGCATTTTAGATCTTGAAAGCATATTTCATAGCCAGAGTCACAGAGTTGACTTACAGATGTCAAGTTGTAGTTTAGTCCTTTGACAAGTGAAATATCTTTAATCGTCAGATTTCCAATCTTGATATTGTCTTTTCCAATAACTTTTCCTTTGTTCTTTCCTCCAAATGACACATTTCTACCATCACATTCTGAAAGAGATATAAATACATATGGATTTCCAGTCATGTGACTTGAGCATCCACTATCCAGAAACCACTTACTCTTCTTTCTCTTTGGTACCTGCAAGAAATGAGAAACTCACTGTTTCTTTGGTACCCAAGCTCTCTTGGGTCCTTCTGTGTTAGTAGGATTTGACCTTTTAACGGGTCTCCAGACTTTCATGCATGACTCTTTAGTGTGGTTAGAATCACCACAATTTACACAAGGCTGATGTATGTGAGATTTGGTAAACTGTTTGTAAAAATGCCTTCTATAAACAGTAGTAGTAGGTTTATAGAAATTCGTTTTAGAAAAACT
This sequence comes from Rhodomyrtus psidioides, assembly GCA_021437785.1. Classification (NCBI taxonomy): domain Eukaryota; kingdom Viridiplantae; phylum Streptophyta; class Magnoliopsida; order Myrtales; family Myrtaceae; genus Rhodomyrtus; species Rhodomyrtus psidioides. The sequence goes on from JAILYB010000034.1 coordinate 5,262,617, forward strand.
GTTTTTGAGAACACTTCCTTGTTTAAAACCCAAACCAGATCTATCATTAAAAGGTATTTGTTTAAAAATAATATTTTCCAAAGTTTTTGAGATTTGAGAAAACTTTTTTGAAGTTTCATCAATTTTCTTTTTAAGAATATCATTTTCTTTTGAAATGAGATTGTCACGCCCCGATCCCCAAGAACGTAATATCCCTACCAATTCTCCTGAGGTCATAATGATAACGTCCTAGGCACGCTATCGACCCACGATACAATATCGCACATGCGGAAACGATTAAACTCCCATACAAACAAAACATCAGGGATAGTCAAATATAAATACCCGTAACAGTAGGATATCAACATACATGATCGCCTATATAGAATACAGCAGATGATCACTAACCCTACGGAGCTACAGTCGACTCACTAGGATCCACTATAGAACAAAAAGGGATCTGGCAGGGTTAGGTCATCATCTACTCCAAAAAGAACCGAACATCTCCAAAAGTCCAGGTGACGAGTAGATCGTAATTAGAAGCCAAGGAACGCTCGTCAGAGGGCTCAGCATCACTTCGGACCTGAAAAGTATTCCCACGACGGGGTGAGATAAAATCCCAGTGAAGTCAACGCCTAAGTCTTGGGTAGGGCGATGACTCGTCCAGACATCCTACCAGGCAATGCACTCAAATATTTTTCAACCACATGCAACTTACCCAAATAAAGTCACACGTAATGCAGGATGAGTACGTATACATGTCGTGCCAACTCAAATTGATCAAACGGTCAATCAATTCCCTACAATGCACACAGGCATCAATCAGACACTGGACATCACACCAAGTCCGTTTATAGGTCGATGATCCGCGACAATTAGTAAACCCCATGCTTTTTAGCACGCCGGGTATAGTAATAAGATTTATACTACCCCCATGCTTTTAGCATTGCCGGGCTCGACGTTTAGACTTCTAGAGGGTTCAGGTCCATCACAAGCTGCGACCTGCTTCCGACAATCCAAGCCTACGCCGCACTCGTCAGTGCCGTACAAGAGAAAGTCGGGCTTCCAACAAGCCACCACGTGTATCCCCATGCTCTTGGCATGCCGGGCGTGATATGAACTTGTCAGGCGTCGCTTCATCTCTCATTGTGTGACCACTGTCGCGACCCTCTCCCGGGCTCGCTGAAGGCGGGAGCGGGCTAATGGGCCGCCCGATCGCTGGCTGGATCGAACGCGGGCCTCTCCCAAGGTCCATTACCCAAATCGCAACTGCTGGATATACGTGGTCGACCTTCAGTGTGGTCTAGTGACATGTGATGAGTGTACATGCCAAGGAGTCGCCACCAATCGTTTCGTTGAGGGTACGATCGGAAACCCTATCGAATAGTTGGGAGTGGTCTATTCGATTCTGCGGAAACCAGAGAAGTGAGTTCGGGGACTTAGTTACGCCAACTGTCAGAGTTGACTCCCTTTCGGTACCTAAGCTGAATGGTTTATCTGATCCTAAGATTTCATGCAGATGAGTAAGGTATAGATCCTAAATCTAGGAGTTCATGCAGATGGGAATTACTACCCTATCACTCACAATCAATAGAAATAAGTGCGCAAATCAAGGATCCAATACATGCGGATAAAACACATGAAATCAGCATGGCATCCCTAATGAGGCCTTATTAGCCTAGAGAAATATCAATCAAGGCTTAGGAGTGATTTGGACATGATTCGTCCATGAGGGGGGCAGAATCGTAATTTTGAATAATTCAGGGAAAATTTACCCTTAAAAGGGTAAATCTGTCATTTTAGACGAATTGGGAAGTCAAAAGACAGAGGAAATAGGATTGGCCATCAATCCAATCCATTTCCTATTTTTTTAGGAATTTCCAGGATTTTTCTGGAATTTTCAAATGATTTTACCCTTGGAGGGGTAAAGTCGTCATTTGGACAAAGATGAGAACTGAAAACCTCAAATATTAGGGCTGGTCGTCCACCTGACCCAAACCCTAACTTTATGCGATTTTCAGAACTCAATTGGAATAAGAAAGATGATTTTCCCCATGAGGAGGGCAAAATCGTCATTTCAGCAGGAATGATAAGATTCGAAAATCCCAGCAAAAGGATTCGCCACCTAATTGGCCCTATCCTAATCTAGGCATTTTCGACTAATCTCGAAACACAAGGCAGGGACGAATTACCCCTAAAGGGCATTGTCGTCAATTCTTGGAAGAACAGATGAGAAACCCCAAAAATAGGGTTGACCAGTTGTCTGTGGTCAATCCTCGATTTTTGGGGATTTCTGGAGTGTCTAGGATTTTTCCCTAATTTTTCCACATTTTTTTGGAATTTTCTGACATTTTCTAGTATTTTTTTGGATTTTCTAGGATTTTTTTTCGATTTTTTTTATTTTTTAAATCATTTTCGAATTTTTTATTAAAAAAATGTGATTCAAACCGGGTTGACCCGACCCACTCGGGTCGGAACCCGGCCCAGACCCGGATCCGCGAAACCGAAGACCAAAACGACGCCGTTTGATGCTTTTTATTTTTTTGGTTTTAATCGGTTTTAATCCTACGGTCCCTAATGAATCGCGTGGCTGATCTGTGCCCATTGGATCTGATTACTAAAACATACGGTCCGGATTGGATGAAGACTTGATCAGAGCCGTCTGATCAGATTAGTTGAACCTACGGCCATGATTAGATCCGGAGACTTGATGTAGACCGTCGATTCACACTAACCTAAACGACGTCGTACGGCCACTAACCTACACAACACCGTTTCAGCTTATTTTGATTTTCTGGTTTTAAAGCATTTTTGGATAAACCTAATTACTAATCGGACGGTCACTAGAATTTACATTCGATTTATCAGAACCGTCCGATCTTTTTTTATTCGAATAACAGATCCAACGGCCATGCTGACTCGGCATCACGTGGACCAATGGCCGAGTGCCAACTAGGACTTTGACCGGTTGACTGCGCCACGTCAGCTTCGTCTTCAACCTCGCGGCTCCGGCAGAATGGACGGCTGTGGTTCTCCGACGATGATCTGACGATGAACTCTCGATGAAACCTCATGAAACTAACGGCAATCGACTCGCAATCGCCTCTATTCTAACATATCTCAAGATTACGCGAATCCATTCACGGGGCCGAGCACGATCGAACATGAACCAGTACGTACACATACACTCAAATCGCTCGATTCATGGCATAATGAACCAACCCATTAACAGGGAAGCATCATTCAATGTTTAGGAGACTTACCTCGAGCTCCGATCGAGCTCGCTCGGCCCAGATTTGGCTGGGCAAGAATCGGCTATGGAGGCTAAATCGGAGGACTCAATTCGGGGTATGCGAGCAAAATCGATGCAAAATGGAGATGTGAGCATGGTCAGTACTGTCTAAGGGATGAAAAGCACACAGGAATTACAAAGATTGAAGCCGAAATCAAAGTCCGCCATTGAAGACCTGAGCTTGAGCTCGAAGTTCGGGATTACCTGTTCTGGCGATTTTGGGCTGCGCGGTTGATGGCGATCGCTTCCTGGCACTCAAAGCGAACTTCTGACGGTCTTCTTTAGCTTTGGTTTGGCCGGAGACGGCCTAACCAGCGCTTTGCAGTCGAACTCAAATTCTCGACGACGGAGGGTCGGAGAACGAGCTCTCTCTCTCGATTCAGTTTCGCCCCTTTACAACTGAATCAACCTCCTCTCTCTTCGCGAAGGCTTCTTTAGCTTATATAGCTTTTTCAATTTTCTGTCGCCGAACGGGTCTCCAACTGATTCTGTTTGGCACGTGTAATCACGTGCAATGTGGTCAAAACGAAGTCGGGGCTGATGGGCACTTCACTCGACCCTGTTTGGTTGCGTGGCGAGCTTCATTTCGCGTGAATTTGGCATGGGTTAGTGCTGTGTTTGGTTTTTGTTGACTTTCGCAGGTACCCCGGTTTTGACCGTCCTTGCCGGAGCTCTTCCGGTGGCCATTCGTCTCGGAGTTGGTCTCGATCGGTAGGTCTTGAGGTAAAGAACAAGACGCCCACCATTCCTCTTTCAATTAGTCGCGAATTGCCCTTCAATTTGGCGTTCGAAACTCAGTCCATCACTGTTCATCTGTTCGAGCTCTTTTGGGGAAGACGACACTGTAGCAGACCGGTCTGACCGGTCCGACCGGCGGTCTGACCGGTCAGAACCGGCTCCGACTCACCATTTTCGAAATTAAACCCAAATTAATGGGAAATTTTTGCAATTGAACCTCATAATCGAATCTAGGGCATGAATTCTATCTAGAAATGTGGTTTTGCCCAAAAGTTTTCATCAATTTCTATAAAACCACCAAATTTTCATGTAATTGCAAATTGGGGATTTGTATAATTGAGGGTGCAAATGAGCAAATTGGGTCAAACCACCTATGCCAATTGATTTAAAATGGTGAAATCCATTGGGTAGCATGTTTAATTTGCAATGATAGCCCTTGAATTGAAAGTAATTTCAATTATGCTTAATTTCAAGGACTAAAATGCAATTTTAGTATATAATTTTGTCAAATCCGTGCAATTGAGAAAATTGCGCAAACAATTGGTCTAAATTGAAATAGGGGATAGTTAGATTGAATGTCAAGATCTTAAAAAATGCCAAAATTTCAAATTAAAAGACTCAATTGTTATTTTTTTTCTTCAAATTCAATAATACGGGTTACAAAGGAACACCTAAAATTGAATCTGATTTTGGATTTTTTGTGAGGTAGAAAATACAAGGGATTAAAAAGAAAAATATTAGATATTTTTCCATATTTATGTGACCTTAAATCCTATTTTTCTTGATTTTTTAAGTATTTTTCTATTTTCTAAAAAATATTAAAAAATATGAAAAATATGAAAAATTATTTTTTGGTCAAGAATGGTTCCTTGGGCTTGGCCAAGGCCACCAAAGTTGATTTTGTAATTTTTTGGCTTTTTATGAATTTTTTATGATTTTTCAAAAATAAAATTGAAAAAGACTTGGTCAAAAATCAGGTGTCAACAGCTGCCCCTCTTTGAGAGGAATCTCGTGAGAGGTTTCGCTCAAAGACAGGTGACACCTGAGTCTAGACCGACTCGACTGGGGAAAAGAAAAACGAATCTTGATACTCAATCTTTCTTGTCCCACTGGTGAACGTTCTGCTCTTCGTTCTTTCGCTGAAGTGAGGGAGAAAATAGAGAGACCCACCTGCTATTTACTTGTTGATCACCTGCCTGATGCTCGTGTGGCATACGCGGTGTATAGTGGGTTCAAGTGAATACCTAGGGACTCGTCTTTTGAGTATCCTAGGGCGGTTAAACTCTAGCCTGTATGGTAGGCCGTACCAGAATGGGATTCCTATACTTGACAGGAACCTGTGAATGACGCACCCAGTCTTTTAGGGATTGTCGGGGTTTTGATCCGTATGGTGGATCAGACCATGAATAGGACTCCTCTCTGTTAGGAACCTATGGATGACGCACCCAGTCTCTTAGGGATTGTCAGGATTTTGATCCGTATGGTGGATCAGACCATGAATAGGACTCCTTTCTGTTAGGAACCTATGGATGACGCACCCAGTCTCTTAGGGATTGTCAGGGTTTTGATCCGTATGGTGGATCGGACCATGAATAGGACTCCTTTCTATTAGGAACCTATGGATGACGCACCCAGTCTCTTAGGGATTGTCGAACATTTTGATCCGTCAGGGGGATCAGGCCGAGAATAGGATTCCTCTATGCTAGGAACCTATGGATGACGCACCCAGTCTCTTAGGGATTGTCGAACATTTTGATCCTATATTCTAAGGAATTAACTAGGATTTATACAAATGAGGTGTGCCTAACCGTGAGGCTTTACCAAATGGGCTATTCTGGGTTTAGGGGTTACCTAGAACCTCACAGAAAGCAGATTTTGAAAATTGTCCTTTCGACATGCGAGGCGTTATTCTGGGATTTGGGGATTCCAAGTATCCTGCAGAAAACTTAAACCTGCAAAAACTTTGATAAGATTCTTCTAGGATCTAGGGGCTACCTGAGATCTCGCAGAAAGACTATCTTGAATGTTGTCCTTTCGACATTGAAGGTGACATTCTGGGACCTGGGAGCTCCGGGTATCCTGCAGAAAGATCAAACCTATAAATTTGAAATCTCACAGAGGGATGATTTCGAAGATTGTCCTTTTGACATTGGAGGTGACATTCTGGGATCTGGGAGCTCCAGGTATCCTGCAGAAAGATCAAACCTACAAAATTGTTCATAAGAATGTGTTTTCCTGAGATATGAAATTACCAGGGATCTTGCAGGAAAATAAACTTGAAAGCTCTTCTTCTCAGAGCGAGGCATCCTTCTAGAATCTGGGGTTACCATGATTCCTATAGAAGTTTAACCAAGAACAATAGCATTCTAGAATCTGGGGCTACCAAGAATCTGTCAGAAGCTCAGGCATATAAACTCTCATTCTTAGAGAAATGTGTTATTCTGAGACCTGGGATTACCAGGGGTCCTGCAGAAGTTTAAACTTGAAATATATTCTTCACAAAAGAAGTAGCATTCTGAGGTCTGGAGATACCAAGGGTCCTACAGAAGCTTGAACATGTAAACTCTTTCTTACCAAGAGAGGTTGTGTTCTTCTGAGATCTGGGCTTGCCAGGAATTCTGCAGAAGTTTAGACATGTTAAATGTTTCTCACCAAGAGTGATACAAGCCATCTTAGGAGCTGAAGTCATCAAGAATCTTGCAGAAGCTCCAATCTGAAAATTTTCTTACCAAAGGCACATCAATGGTCTTTAAATGATATCCGATGTCAAACTGACAGTACTTTATGACTTATATCGTAGTCATGAAAAAAAATTTCAATGAATGCATTACGATGTTGGAGGTTATCCAAAACATCTTGCAACATACAGGAGTGATAAAAAATTCCTTGTGGGGAAAGTTTGAATCAAACAATCTGAAATTACCAAAAAAGTTTGGTTAAAATGTCCAACGGAGTATTCTCATCAAAGAGGACTTCTTACCGCTCTGAGATAATGGTCTTTTATCAAGAATGCACTCGAATTTCCTATCAAACCTGCGCCTAGGGTTTAGGATCATTCGCAGTGAATACACCTCGATCGATCAGGAGGACTTCCAAGGGACCGTAATGTTGGGCTTGGTCAACGGTTTTCAAAGGGGACTTGCGTGCAAGTCAAGGCTTTCGAAGAGAAGTCTTCAATGTCTGCTCCAGGTTTACAAGTCAAGAAACCTGCAAAATGAGAGAGAAATAATCTTGCTCGAACTTCTTCGAGCTAAGCTTAGACATTAAACCCTATGTCAATCCAAGTGCCTTAATCAGAAAAGGCTTTTCAGGGTTGTAACGTAGGTATGATTGGGGACCAAAAAAGGCTTGTTTTTGGCTCAGAATACGCGAAGGGTTTAAACATTGGTGATCACTGCCGGTTTGCCGCCGATCTTGTCCCTTCTGGTTCAAAGAGCGTCTTCAGTTTTTGAAGTGCATTGATAATCTTTGAAGAGCATTGTCAGCCTTCGAAGCGCACGTTTGTCTTTAGAGAACATATCTCTCTTATGTTGAGATGGTGTCAACATCTTGTCTATACTTACATCATCTGAGTGTGACATGATTTGGGAGCATCCTTTGCTGTCCAGCTCCCTTGGGATTTTCTTTTACAATCAGATCTCACTAGTGACCTATACAAAGGTATCATGCCACCTTTTGGCATTTACAAGATCAAACACATGATTCACAAGTGTACAAGTATTTGGATGGGCATTGGCCTTGCTTTTACCAGGCACTTTGCTTTTTCTTGATGCCCAAGATTAAATTTTTCTCTCTTCTTTTTTTTGAGATCCCATCTTTTCTTTTCTTTTGGGGATCAGAATTTTCAAATGAATGTGCTAGATGTATAGCTTGAATCTCAGCACTCGAACATTAATCTAGGAATTTTTCACAAATCCTGTGTTTTGAACTCTTCCGCTCTTGAAGTGACGTTGTTTCCACCTTAGAATATGCAATGATCACCAACGGGTTTGTGAAATGAACTTATAGGCTCAATTGGGCTACACAAAGGGTAAAAGTGTATAGGATAGAGAAACGAATGCTTTTCGTCATCCTAAAACACATGAATTACCATAGAAGTTAAAATGACAAGCAACACACGAAGATTGATGCAAGTCTGAGCAAGAGAATTTCTAACCATTTACCTCTTGATACCGCTGGACGTACCTCCAGTTTGCCCCAATGTGGGGTGGTTCTTGACAGGGGTATGGAATGAAATCGCCGTTCAAAGGGTTATCAATGATCACCTGTAGTGTTTATGATAGAGAAACGAATGCCTCCGTCGTCTCAATCCATGTAATCACTGCGAATAACCCTTACGTCCGTAGATCAAGGACTCGCTATCCTTACCACTCCACTTATCTCTCAAGTGTGTATGGGACGTGTTTGGACCAGGCTTGCCTCTTGTCTGAGGAATCATCGTTTTGAACGGTTTAAATAACTTTTGTCGGAAAAGTTCATTTCGTTTTTTCCAAAACATACCCTCCAAGGGGATTTATGATGCACAATGCATATTTCAATCATGTTCAGATAACCTCCAAGTTTAAACATGAATGCCAATGACATGACTGTGAGAATTTTGCGTTTTTCTAGACATGAGATTTGAATGCATGCTAGATTCCAAGAAGCCTTCAAATTCTATCAATAAGGATTCTGACAGTCTTGCAAACCTAAAAGATTAGGAAAGGAATACTTACCTGCCCAGCGCGGCTAGGGATTCCTGCAAAACATAAAAGGAATATGTCAGTGTATGCTCTCGAATTTTAGAAAATTAGAACGATACACCTTACCCTTGATCATGCACTCCAATGGAAGTGGATAGATTCACGAAAATCTGCATTTTTCTTAACAACACAAGATGGTTAAGTTGTTCTAAAATTTCTTGAAATTCTCAGTCTTTGGAGAAGAAGACGTGCACCTGACCACCATGACATTAGGTCTCCTTGATCATGCGTTCCAACTTATCGCGACCCTGCTTCCTTGGATCCTGCAATATTGAACACATGCTAATGTATGCATAGATGCATGACATGCTTATGCAAAGACTATTATGAAGAGTAGGCTCAATTCGAGGCAGGGCATATGACCGGAATCTGATTTTATTTCAAGGGTAATATTTCTTCACAGCATCTGAATTCACAGGGTGCCCGAGTTCTTCTCCCTCGGAGTTTACAAGAATTAATGCTCCTCCCGTGAGGATCTTCTTAACAATGTAGGGGCCTTCGTAATTTGGAGTGAATTTTCCCCCTGGATGGGTAGTACTCGGCAAAACTTTCCTAATTACCAAGTCATTTACTTCGAAGTTTCTGGTCTTGACCTTTCGATTGAACGCCCTAGCTACCCTCTTCTGGTAAGTTTGTCCATGGCAAATGGCTTTAAGACGTTTCTCGTCTATTAAATTCAGTTGTTCATATCTGTGCTTGAAATACTCTGACCCAGAGAGTTTATCTTCGGATAAGATTCTCAAAGAGGGAATCTTAACTTCTACTGGTAGAACTGCTTCCATCCCATACACCAGACTATAGGGAGTTGCCCCTGTAGAAGTCCTGATCGACGTTCGGTAAGCCATCAAGGCGAAGGGCAGCCTTTCGTGCCAATCCCTGTAGTTTTCTGCTGTTTTAGCCAAGATTCTCTTGATGTTTTTATTGGCTGCTTCCACTGCCCCATTCATCTGTGGGCGGTAAGGAGATGAATTCAGATGTCGAATGCTAAAGTGATCCAGCAGACCATCGACAATCTTGGTGTTCAGGTTGGACCCATTATCTGTAATGATCGCTTGAGGGGTACCATACCGGGATATGATATCTCTTTTGACAAATCTTGCCACATTTCTTGCAGTGACATTCTTATAAGAGCTGGCTTCTACCCATTTGGTGAAGTAATCAATCGCTACCAAGATGAAGCGATGACCATTCGACGCCACAGGATTAATAGGCCCTATCATGTCTATGCCCCACATAGAGAAAGGCCAAACTTCAGACATTTGGTGTAGTTCGTTCGGGGGTGCGTTAATCTTATCCCCATATATTTGGCATTGGTGGCATGACCGGACGTGCTGACAGCAGTCTGATTCGATGGTCATCCAGTAATATCCAAGCCGCATGATCTTCCGGACGAGGAGGTGGCCGTTCATGTGAGGCCCACACACACCTTCATGAATCTCTTTCATGAGAATATTTGCTTCTTTGGCATCTACACATCTCAGTAGAGTGGAATCGAACGATCTCTTGTATAGAATTTGTCCATTGAGGAAGAACTTGCTGGCCATCTTGGTTATGTATTTTCGGTCTCCTGACTGGCATCCTTCAGGGAATTCCCCTTTTGAGAGGTAATTCTTGATGTCATAGTACCATGGCTCTCCGTCAAATTCTTCTTCGATTAGCATACAATAAGCTGGCTTTTCAACGATACCGATCCTCAGGGGTTCTACATCCAACCCTTCAGTTGTTTGTAACATCGAGGCTAGGGTGGCTAATGCATCTGCAAATTGATTGTGAGACCTTGATAGGTATTCGAATGACACTTCTTCGAATTTGAGTATCAATTCTTCAAGGTATTCGTGATAAGGGATGAGCTTTGCATCTTTCGTCTTCCACTCCCCCTGTGTCTGTAGAATGATAAGCATGGAGTCTCCAAAAACTTGCAACTTAGGTATCTTCATAGAAATGGCCAGTCGTAGGCCCAGAATGCATGCCTCATATTCCGAAATATTGTTGGTACAAGGAAAAGTTATTTTTGCCGTGACAGGGTGATGTTGACCATCTGGGGATATCAGTACTGCCCCAGTGCCTGCCCCTGATAGGTTAACAGCGCCATCGAAATACATGATCTACTTATCCTCTGCTAAGTTCAGAATTCGGCCTTCTGTGTTCGTTATTTCAGGGGACTCACTGTTTGACGGGCTTTCTGCTAGCATGTCAGCTATAGCTTTCCCTTTTACCGACTTCTGTGGGGAACACTTGATGTCAAATTCAGACAACATTACTTGCCACTTTGCTAATTTCCCAATTAGAGCGGGTTTCTCCAGGAGGTATTTGACAGGATCGTTCTCTGTTACGAGCTGGATATGGTGGTGTAGGGTGTACTGCCTCAGTCTGCGAAGTACCCATACCGTTGCTACACAGGCCCTTTCAACTGGTATATATTTTGCTTCAGATGGCGTGAATTTCTTACTCAGGTAATAGATAGCCCTCTCTTTACCATCTATCGGGCTTGTTTGGGCAAGCAAGGTTCCCAAGGACTCTTGTCGTATGGTCAGGTATAAGGTCAATGGGTGACCAGGAATTGGTGGCACAAGCACCGGAGGTGTGATCAAATAGTTTTTGATCATTTGGAATGCCATGCTGCACTCGGCATCCCATGTTATTTTTGCGCCTTTCTTAAGCAATTTGAAGATTGGCTTAGCCACATCAGACAGCTGATTGATGAATCTGGCAATATAGTTCAATCTCCCCAGAAGGCTTCTCACTTCTCTCACTGTGGAGGGAGTTGATAAATCGTGGATGGCTTGAATCTTTGAGGGATCAATCTCGATGCCCCTGTTGCTGACTATGAATCCAAGGAGTTTCCCGGATCTTGCTCCGAACACACATTTGTTAGGGTTTAGCTTTAACTTGTATTTGTGCAGGCGCTCAAACAGCTTCCTTAACACCTGTATATGATCTTGTCCTTTCTTGGATTTAGCGATCATGTCATCGACATATATTTCAATCTCTTTGTGGATCATATCATGGAATAACGTGACCATAGCCTTCTGGTAGGTGGCCCCGGCGTTTTTCAATCCAAAGGGCATGACTTTGTAGCAAAAATTTCCCCATGGTGTGGTAAATGCAGTCTTGGGTTTGTCTTCTTGTTTCATGAAGATTTGGTTGTATCCCGAGAATCCATCTATGAATGAGAATAATTCGTAACCCGCCGTACTGTCCACCAATACATCAATGTGGGGGAGCGGAAAATCATCTTTTGGGCTTGCTCTATTCAGATCTCGGTAATCTACGCAGATCCGAACTCTACCATCCTTCTTCATGACGGGGACTATATTTGCAATCCAATCTCAGTATGGGATAGCTTCAATGAAGCCTACCCTAAGAAGTTTCATGACTTCTTCTTTAATCTTGTCTTCTAATTCGGCTTTCATCCGCCTGCTGCCTTGTTTGACAAGTTTGATTCCGGGATCCGTGGGCAACGCGTGTTCCACAATTTTAGGATCAAGGCCTGGCATATCCGCGTAAGACCATGCGAAGATGTCTTGGTATTCTTTTAGTAACTTGGTGAACTCGAGTTTCTCATCTCGGGGTAGGTTTCCACCGATCTTGACCTCTTTGACGTTCACTGCGTCTCCCAAATTAATCATTGTAGGCTATACGAGATTTCGACTCTCTGGAGAAGCTTGCTTTTCCAGTAAGAAAATAGAAAGCCTCCTCAGCAGTAACATCCAGAGGGGTGAAAACCCTTTTTCTAGTGCTCATGATGAATGCCAATTCATCAACATGCAATACATACTACTTTCTACGCATAGTGAAGAACAAAGTGTTGAAGTTGGCAAAGTGAAGATTGGAGTAAAAATAAGCTACCACGTCAGGAAAAGTGAAACCCCTTTTGGTTACAAAAAGCTCTAGGTTGACCTTTTGAAGATGCTTTCTAAGAGGGATGCCATTTGCATCAAAGTACTTTAAATCAAATACCATGTGTGGTATGATGCCTCTTTGTTTCAAGGATTCGAACATGTCCTTATGTGCTTGACTTTGAAATTCAGGATCAGGAAAGCTTTTATCTAAATAAAACCCAATGTTCTTCACAAAGTCATTGAACAGGATATCATCATCATCTTCGACCTTTGCCTTAGTGCCGCCAGGCCTAATTGGAGAGGGTTTTCATGTAGTTGCTTTCGAACTGGGCTCTGCTACTTTCTCCTTTCCCTTTCTAGAGGCATATTCAGGTTCTTTAACAGCAATTGGTTCAACGACCTTTCCAGGCAAACTAAAGAACTCTAGCAATTCGCTCTCACTAGCGAATTTGTGAATATCTAGCAGTTTTCTAAGTTGATCACCAAAATCCCCTGCTGCCTTAATGCTATCGTACATTGGCTTAACAGTGTGTGCCATGGCTTCTTTCTCTTCGAAAACAGATAAAGACAAACCTTTTTTCCAAACGGAATGCCTCACGCTGTTCGTTGATTTCAATTTCCGTAGGCTCGGTGGTGCCTGCAGTTGAAGAGGAGAACTTTCTCTTCATCCGAGGAGTCTTCTTCGAGTCAGAGGCTGATTTCGGAGCCATGGAGATGAAGAAAGTTTGAAACTTTGGAAGATAAAATATTGATTTGAGCAAGAAATAGAGAGCAAGAGAGATTTTGAATACGGTTTAGGGTTTTGATTTGAGAAAGATTTGAAAGTGAGAGAACAGAGGTGACGGTTCGGTGTTTTATAAAAGTGGCGGTTATTTTTGGAAACAAAATCAATTTAAAGAGAAATAAAAGAATTTCTTTAATAAATCAATTTGTCACCATCAATCAAATATACGCAGATATATATTTATATAAGAAACTTACCTTAAAAGCAATTTTAGGAGATAACTGACCTTTGATTTATGAACTTTCCAAAAAAAACATGAATTGCTTCTCACGCTCCTTCTAACGTTCCTTCTGACGCTCCTTTTGTCTTTCCTTCTGACGCTCCTTCTGACGTTCCTTCTGACTCTCCTTCTGTCTTTCCTTCTGAAGCTCCTTCTAACGCTCCTTCTATCTTTCCTTCTGACACTCCTTCTGATGTTCCTTCTGACGCTCCTTCTGTCTTTCCTTCTGACATTCCTTCTGGTCTAAAATATGCTCAAAACATAGGGTTAATGATAGCTAATTTGTTTCTAATAAAATTAAAGGATTCCTTATTTAAGGGTGTTGTGAAAATATCTGCTAGCTGATTTTTTGTATCAATATATTGAATATTAACATCATCGTTCTGAACATGATCACGTATGAAATGATGTCTGATCTCAATGTGCTTTGCTCTTGAGTGAAGTATGGCATTCTTGGTAAGATTTATGGCGCTTGTGTTGTCACACTGAATTTCCACATTTGTGTCTTCAACACCATAATCTTTGAGTTGCTGTTTTAGCCAGAGAATCTGAGCGCATCAACTTCCAAATAATACATATTCTGCTTCAACTGTGCTGAGTGCCACTGTACTTTGTTTCTTGGAATACCAAGAGATAAGCATATTTCCCATGAGCTGGCAAGTTCCAGATGTGCTTTTCCTATCAATTTTACAACCTGCAAAATCTGTATATGAATAACCTTTTAGTATAAAATTAGAAGATTTAGAATACCACAAACCATAATTGGGATAAGTCCCAATGTATTTGATTATTCTCTTGATGGCTGATAGGTGTGATTCCCTTGGGTTGACTGAAATCTTGCGCACAAACAGACACTGTATAGGATATCTGGTCTTAAAGCGATAAGGTAGAGTAGTGATCCAATTATGCTTCGATATAGCTTGGGATCAACTTCTTTTCCATCTTCATCTTTATCTAGCTTGGAGGAGTGAGACATGGGAGTTTCTATCTTCTTGCCATTTTCCAAACCAAACTTTTTCACTATTTCCAGCGCATACTTTTCTTGAAATATGAATGTTCCTTTTTGAGATTGATGAATTTGAAGTCCAAGAAAGAAACGCAATTCTCCCATCATACTCATTTCGAATTCATTCTGCATTACCTTAGAGAATTTCTTGCAAAACAGCTCATTAGAAGAATAAAAAATTATATCATCAACATAAATTTGGACTAGAAGAATATCATTACATTGTTTTTGGATAAAGAGGTAGTATCTACATTACCTTTAGTGAAGTTGTGTTTGGATAGAAAGTTACTCAACCTTTCATACCAAGCACGAGGTGCTTGTTTCAATCCATATAGAGCCTTTTTTTAACAAATAAACCAAATCATTTCCTCTAGGTTCTTCAAAGCCAGGGGTTGCTCAACATAGACCTCTTCTTTGATGTAGCCGTTGAGAAATGCACTTTTTACATCCATCTGAAACAGTTTAAAGTCATTGTAACAAGCATAAGTAAGTAATAGCCTTATAGCTTCTAACCTGGCAACATGTGCATAAGTTTCATCATAATCTATTCCTTATTCTTGAGAGTAGCCTTTTGCTACGAGTCTTGCTTTGTTTCTTACAACTTTTCCTTTGTCATCCAGTTTATTTCTAAAAATCCACTTTGTTCCAATTACTGGACGATTTTTGGGTCTGTTGACTATTTCCCAAACATTGTTGACCTTGAACTGATGTAACTCTTCTTGCATTGCATTTATCCAGTTCTCATCTGCTAGTGCATCTTCAATTTCTTTCGGCTCCAATTCAGATACTAATGCTATATTACTCATTGCTTGCTTAAACTTGGATCTTGTCTTAATGCCATCACCTATGTTTCCCATGATGAGTTCCTTTGGATGACTTGACTTATGCTTCCAGTTTTTGTCGAAGCGATCATTTGAAGAAGTTGTGGGTTGATTCTGTTCAGCTTCTGGCCTTTCTTCATTTGAGTGAGCTTCATTCTGAGCATTCTCCGAACCAGTATATGCATCTGAGTCTTGCTTTTCTTCCGATTCTTCATGTGAATCTGAGACTTGAGGAAGTATATAACTGTATTCGGGTTCATCATTCTGACAATTCTCATCAAATTTGATGTTTATAGATTCTTCAACAACACGAGTGTTTTTGTTGTACACTCTGTAGGCTTTGCTTGCTGTTGAATATCCTAGAAAAATTTCTTCATCTGATTTTTCATCAAACTTTCCAATTCGATCATTGGCATTTTTTAAGATGAAACACTTACAACCAAATACATGAAAATATGCAACAACAGGTTTTCTTTCTTTAAAGATTTCATATGGGGTTTTTTCAATAAGAGGTTTGAGAGAAATTCGGTTCAAAATATAACAAGCTATAGAAACAGCTTCTGCCCAAAAATGAGAAGCAATCTTACTCTCAATCAAAAGAGTTCTTGCCATTTCTTACAAGGATTTGTTTTTCCTTTCTACTACCCCATTCCGTTGAGGAGTATATGGAGCAGAGAAATTATGCTGAATTCCAAATTCGTTGCAAAACTCTGAAAAACTTTGATTTTCAAACTCTCCCCCATGATCCGTTCTTAAAGAAGAAATAGTACAGCCTTTTACATTTTGAATTCTTTTTGCCAATTTTGAAAAAGATGTGAAAGCCTCACTTTTGTGAGCAAGAAACAACACCCAAGTAAATCTAGAGAAATCATCAACAATTACAAGACAATATTTCTTACCTCCAAGGCTTAAGATTCTGTTTGGTCCAAAAATATCCATATGAAGCAATTGCAAACATTGCTTAGAGGAAATATGATTTACAGACTTGAAAGAACTTCTTACCTGCTTACTTAGTGTGCAAGCATGACATAATCCTCATTTTTCAAACTTCGTTTGAGGTAACCCTTGAACAAGTCCCTTTTTGGAAAGCTTTGATATATGCTTTTCACTAATATGACCTAACTTTCTGTGCCAAAGATCAGATTCGTCCTTAACAGAAATAAGACATTTTGCATTATCAGGGTCAGAATCAATATCTAAGAGATAAATGTTTCCATGCCTTTGACACGTGAATGATTGCTTCGTGTCCTTGCTCATACCTGTGCATTTTAGATCTTGAAAGCATATTTCATAGCCAGAGTCACAGAGTTGACTTACAGATGTCAAGTTGTAGTTTAGTCCTTTGACAAGTGAAATATCTTTAATCGTCAGATTTCCAATCTTGATATTGTCTTTTCCAATAACTTTTCCTTTGTTCTTTCCTCCAAATGACACATTTCTACCATCACATTCTGAAAGAGATATAAATACATATGGATTTCCAGTCATGTGACTTGAGCATCCACTATCCAGAAACCACTTACTCTTCTTTCTCTTTGGTACCTGCAAGAAATGAGAAACTCACTGTTTCTTTGGTACCCAAGCTCTCTTGGGTCCTTCTGTGTTAGTAGGATTTGACCTTTTAACGGGTCTCCAGACTTTCATGCATGACTCTTTAGTGTGGTTAGAATCACCACAATTTACACAAGGCTGATGTATGTGAGATTTGGTAAACTGTTTGTAAAAATGCCTTCTATAAACAGTAGTAGTAGGTTTATAGAAATTCGTTTTAGAAAAACTGTTTTTGAGAACACTTCCTTGTTTAAAACCCAAACCAGATCTATCATTAAAAGGTATTTGTTTAAAAATAATATTTTCCAAAGTTTTTGAGATTTGAGAAAACTTTTTTGAAGTTTCATCAATTTTCTTTTTAAGAATATCATTTTCTTTTGAAATGAGATTGTCACGCCCCGATCCCCAAGAACGTAATATCCCTACCAATTCTCCTGAGGTCATAATGATAACGTCCTAGGCACGCTATCGACCCACGATACAATATCGCACATGCGGAAACGATTAAACTCCCATACAAACAAAACATCAGGGATAGTCAAATATAAATACCCATAACAGTAGGATATCAACATACATGATCGCCTATATAGAATACAGCAGATGATCACTAACCCTACGGAGCTACAGTCGACTCACTAGGATCCACTATAGAACAAAAAGGGATCTGGCAGGGTTAGGTCATCATCTACTCCAAAAAGAACCGAACATCTCCAAAAGTCCAGGTGACGAGTAGATCGTAATTAGAAGCCAAGGAACGCTCGTCAGAGGGCTCAGCATCACTTCGGACCTGAAAAGTATTCCCACGACGGGGTGAGATAAAATCCCAGTGAAGTCAACGCCTAAGTCTTGGGTAGGGCGATGACTCGTCCAGACATCCTACCAGGCAATGCACTCAAATATTTTTCAACCACATGCAACTTACCCAAATAAAGTCACACGTAATGCAGGATGAGTACGTATACATGTCGTGCCAACTCAAATTGATCAAACGGTCAATCAATTCCCTACAATGCACACAGGCATCAATCAGACACTGGACATCACACCAAGTCCGTTTATAGGTCGATGATCCGCGACAATTAGTAAACCCCATGCTTTTTAGCACGCCGGGTATAGTAATAAGATTTATACTACCCCCATGCTTTTAGCATTGCCGGGCTCGACGTTTAGACTTCTAGAGGGTTCAGGTCCATCACAAGCTGCGACCTGCTTCCGACAATCCAAGCCTACGCCGCACTCGTCAGTGCCGTACAAGAGAAAGTCGGGCTTCCAACAAGCCACCACGTGTATCCCCATGCTCTTGGCATGCCGGGCGTGATATGAACTTGTCAGGCGTCGCTTCATCTCTCATTGTGTGACCACTGTCGCGACCCTCTCCCGGGCTCGCTGAAGGCGGGAGCGGGCTAATGGGCCGCCCGATCGCTGGCTGGATCGAACGCGGGCCTCTCCCAAGGTCCATTACCCAAATCGCAACTGCTGGATATACGTGGTCGACCTTCAGTGTGGTCTAGTGACATGTGATGAGTGTACATGCCAAGGAGTCGCCACCAATCGTTTCGTTGAGGGTACGATCGGAAACCCTATCGAATAGTTGGGAGTGGTCTATTCGATTCTGCGGAAACCAGAGAAGTGAGTTCGGGGACTTAGTTACGCCAACTGTCAGAGTTGACTCCCTTTCGGTACCTAAGCTGAATGGTTTATCTGATCCTAAGATTTCATGCAGATGAGTAAGGTATAGATCCTAAATCTAGGAGTTCATGCAGATGGGAATTACTACCCTATCACTCACAATCAATAGAAATAAGTGCGCAAATCAAGGATCCAATACATGCGGATAAAACACATGAAATCAGCATGGCATCCCTAATGAGGCCTTATTAGCCTAGAGAAATATCAATCAAGGCTTAGGAGTGATTTGGACATGATTCGTCCATGAGGGGGGCAGAATCGTAATTTTGAATAATTCAGGGAAAATTTACCCTTAAAAGGGTAAATCTGTCATTTTAGACGAATTGGGAAGTCAAAAGACAGAGGAAATAGGATTGGCCATCAATCCAATCCATTTCCTATTTTTTTAGGAATTTCCAGGATTTTTCTGGAATTTTCAAATGATTTTACCCTTGGAGGGGTAAAGTCGTCATTTGGACAAAGATGAGAACTGAAAACCTCAAATATTAGGGCTGGTCGTCCACCTGACCCAAACCCTAACTTTATGCGATTTTCAGAACTCAATTGGAATAAGAAAGATGATTTTCCCCATGAGGAGGGCAAAATCGTCATTTCAGCAGGAATGATAAGATTCGAAAATCCCAGCAAAAGGATTCGCCACCTAATTGGCCCTATCCTAATCTAGGCATTTTCGACTAATCTCGAAACACAAGGCAGGGACGAATTACCCCTAAAGGGCATTGTCGTCAATTCTTGGAAGAACAGATGAGAAACCCCAAAAATAGGGTTGACCAGTTGTCTGTGGTCAATCCTCGATTTTTGGCGATTTCTGGAGTGTCTAGGATTTTTCCCTAATTTTTCCACATTTTTTTGGAATTTTCTGACATTTTCTAGTATTTTTTTGGATTTTCTAGGATTTTTTTTCGATTTTTTTTTATTTTTTAAATCATTTTCGAATTTTTTATTAAAAAAATGTGATTCAAACCGGGTTGACCCGACCCACTCGGGTCGGAACCCGGCCCAGACCCGGATCCGCGAAACCGAAGACCAAAACGACGCCGTTTGATGCTTTTTATTTTTTTGGTTTTAATCGGTTTTAATCCTACGGTCCCTAATGAATCGCGTGGCTGATCTGTGCCCATTGGATCTGATTACTAAAACATACGGTCCGGATTGGATGAAGACTTGATCAGAGCCGTCTGATCAGATTAGTTGAACCTACGGCCATGATTAGATCCGGAGACTTGATCTAGACCGTCGATTCACACTAACCTAAACGACGTCGTACGGCCACTAACCTACACAACACCGTTTCAGCTTATTTTAATTTTCTGGTTTTAAAGCATTTTTGGATAAACCTAATTACTAATCGGACGGTCACTAGAATTTACATTCGATTTATCAGAACCGTCCGATCTTTTTTTATTCGAATAACAGATCCAACGGCCATGCTGACTCGGCATCACGTGGACCAATGGCCGAGTGCCAACTAGGACTTTGACCGGTTGACTGCGCCACGTCAGCTTCGTCTTCAACCTCGCGGCTCCGGCAGAATGGACGGCTGTGGTTCTCCGACGATGATCTGACGATGAACTCTCGATGAAACCTCATGAAACTAACGGCAATCGACTCGCAATCGCCTCTATTCTAACATATCTCAAGATTACGCGAATCCATTCACGGGGCCGAGCACGATCGAACATGAACCAGTACGTACACATACACTCAAATCGCTCGATTCATGGCATAATGAACCAACCCATTAACAGGGAAGCATCATTCAATGTTTAGGAGACTTACCTCGAGCTCCGATCGAGCTCGCTCGGCCCAGATTTGGCTGGGCAAGAATCGGCTATGGAGGCTAAATCGGAGGACTCAATTCGGGGTATGCGAGCAAAATCGATGCAAAATGGAGATGCGAGCATGGTCAGTACTGTCTAAGGGATGAAAAGCACACAGGAATTACAAAGACTGAAGCCGAAATCAAAGTCCGCCATTGAAGACCTGAGCTTGAGCTCGAAGTTCGGGATTACCTGTTCTGGCGATTTTGGGCTGCGCGGTTGATGGCGATCGCTTCCTGGCACTCAAAGCGAACTTCTGACGGTCTTCTTTAGCTTTGGTTTGGCCGGAGACGGCCTAACCAGCGCTTTGCAGTCGAACTCAAATTCTCGACGACGGAGGGTCGGAGAACGAGCTCTCTCTCTCGATTCAGTTTCGCCCCTTTACAACTGAATCAACCTCCTCTCTCTTCGCGAAGGCTTCTTTAGCTTATATAGCTTTTTCAATTTTCTGTCGCCGAACGGGTCTCCAACTGATTCTGTTTGGCACGTGTAATCACGTGCAATGTGGTCAAAACGAAGTCGGGGCTGATGGGCACTTCACTCGACCCTGTTTGGTTGCGTGGCGAGCTTCATTTCGCGTGAATTTGGCATGGGTTAGTGCTGTGTTTGGTTTTTGTTGACTTTCGCAGGTACCCCGGTTTTGACCGTCCTTGCCGGAGCTCTTCCGGTGGCCATTCGTCTCGGAGTTGGTCTCGATCGGTAGGTCTTGAGGTAAAGAACAACACGCCCACCATTCCTCTTTCAATTAGTCGCGAATTGCCCTTCAATTTGGCGTTCGAAACTCAGTCCATCACTGTTCATCTGTTCGAGCTCTTTTGGGGAAGACGACACTGTAGCAGACCGGTCTGACCGGTCCGACCGGCGGTCTGACCGGTCAGAACCGGCTCCGACTCACCATTTTCGAAATTAAACCCAAATTAATGGGAAATTTTTGCAATTGAACCTCATAATCGAATCTAGGGCATGAATTCTATCTAGAAATGTGGTTTTGCCCAAAAGTTTTCATCAATTTCTATAAAACCACCAAATTTTCATGTAATTGCAAATTGGGGATTTGTATAATTGAGGGTGCAAATGAGCAAATTGGGTCAAACCACCTATGCCAATTGATTTAAAATGGTGAAATCCATTGGGTAGCATGTTTAATTTGCAATGATAGCCCTTGAATTGAAAGTAATTTCAATTATGCTTAATTTCAAGGACTAAAATGCAATTTTAGTATATAATTTTGTCAAATCCGTGCAATTGAGAAAATTGCGCAAACAATTGGGCTAAATTGAAATAGGGGATAGTTAGATTGAATGTCAAGATCTTAAAAAAATGCCAAAATTTCAAATTAAAAGACTCAATTGTTATTTTTTTTCTTCAAATTCAATAATACGGGTTACAAAGGAACACCTAAAATTGAATCTGATTTTGGATTTTTTGTGAGGTAGAAAATACAAGGGATTAAAAATAAAAATATTAGATATTTTTCCATATTTTTGTGACCTCAAATCCTATTTTTCTTGATTTTGTAAGTATTTTTCTATTTTCTAAAAAATATTAAAAAATATGAAAAATATGAAAAATTATTTTTTGGTCAAGAATGGTTCCTTGGGCTTGGCCAAGGCCACCAAAGTTGATTTTGTAATTTTTTGGCTTTTTATGAATTTTTTATGATTTTTCAAAAATAAAATTGAAAAAGACTTGGTCAAAAATCAGGTGTCAACAGCTGCCCCTCTTTGAGAGGAATCTCGTGAGAGGTTTCGCTCAAAGACAGGTGACACCTGAGTCTAGACCGACTCGATTGGGGAAAAGAAAAACGAATCTTGATACTCAATCTTTCTTGTCCCGCTGGTGAACGTTCTGCTCTTCGTTCTTTCGCTGAAGTGAGGGAGAAAATAGAGAGACCCACCTGCTATTTACCTGTTGATCACCTGCCTGATGCTCGTGTGGCATACGCGGTGTATAGTGGGTTCAAGTGAATACCTAGGGACTCGTCTTTTGAGTATCCTAGGGCGGTTAAACTCTAGCCTGTATGGTAGGCCGTACCAGAATGGGATTCCTATACTTGACAGGAACCTGTGAATGACGCACCCAGTCTTTTAGGGATTGTCGGGGTTTTGATCCGTATGGTGGATCAGACCATGAATAGGACTCCTCTCTGTTAGGAACCTATGGATGACGCACTCAGTCTCTTAGGGATTGTCAGGATTTTGATCCGTATGGTGGATCAGACCATGAATAGGACTCCTTTCTGTTAGGAACCTATGGATGACGCACCCAGTCTCTTAGGGATTGTCAGGGTTTTGATCCGTATGGTGGATCGGACCATGAATAGGACTCCTTTCTATTAGGAACCTATGGATGACGCACCCAGTCTCTTAGGGATTGTCGAACATTTTGATCCGTCAGGGGGATCAGGCCGAGAATAGGATTCCTCTATGCTAGGAACCTATGGATGACGCACCCAGTCTCTTAGGGATTGTCGAACATTTTGATCCTATATTCTAAGGAATTAACTAGGATTTATACAAATGAGGTGTGCCTAACCGTGAGGCTTTACCAAATGGGCTATTCTGGGTTTAGGGGTTACCTAGAACCTCACAGAAAGCAGATTTTGAAAATTGTCCTTTCGACATGCGAGGCGTTATTCTGGGATTTGGGGATTCCAAGTATCCTGCAGAAAACTTAAACCTGCAAAAACTTTGATAAGATTCTTCTAGGATCTAGGGGCTACCTGAGATCTCGCAGAAAGACTATCTTGAATGTTGTCCTTTCGACATTGAAGGTGACATTCTGGGACCTGGGAGCTCCGGGTATCCTGCAGAAAGATCAAACCTATAAATTTGAAATCTCACAGAGGGATGATTTCGAAGATTGTCCTTTTGACATTGGAGGTGACATTCTGGGATCTGGGAGCTCCAGGTATCCTGCAGAAAGATCAAACCTACAAAATTGTTCATAAGAATGTGTTTTCCTGAGATATGAAATTACCAGGGATCTTGCAGGAAAATAAACTTGAAAGCTCTTCTTCTCAGAGCGAGGCATCCTTCTAGAATCTGGGGTTACCATGATTCCTATAGAAGTTTAACCAAGAACAATAGCATTCTAGAATCTGGGGCTACCAAGAATCTGTCAGAAGCTCAGGCATATAAACTCTCATTCTTAGAGAAATGTGTTATTCTGAGACCTGGGATTACCAGGGGTCCTGCAGAAGTTTAAACTTGAAATATATTCTTCACAAAAGAAGTAGCATTCTGAGGTCTGGAGACACCAAGGGTCCTACAGAAGCTTGAACATGTAAACTCTTTCTTACCAAGAGAGGTTGTGTTCTTCTGAGATCTGGGCTTGCCAGGAATTCTGCAGAAGTTTAGACATGTTAAATGTTTCTCACCAAGAGTGATACAAGCCATCTTAGGAGCTGAAGTCATCAAGAATCTTGCAGAAGCTCCAATCTGAAAATTTTCTTACCAAAGGCACATCAATGGTCTTTAAATGATATCCGATGTCAAACTGACAGTACTTTATGACTTATATCGTAGTCATGAAAAAAAATTTCAATGAATGCATTACGATGTTGGAGGTTATCCAAAACATCTTGCAACATACAGGAGTGATAAAAAATTCCTTGTGGGGAAAGTTTGAATCAAACAATCTGAAATTACCAAAAAAGTTTGGTTAAAATGTCCAACGGAGTATTCTCATCAAAGAGGACTTCTTACCGCTCTGAGATAATGGTCTTTTATCAAGAATGCACTCGAATTTCCTATCAAACCTGCGCCTAGGGTTTAGGATCA
Source organism: Rhodomyrtus psidioides (assembly GCA_021437785.1). Classification (NCBI taxonomy): domain Eukaryota; kingdom Viridiplantae; phylum Streptophyta; class Magnoliopsida; order Myrtales; family Myrtaceae; genus Rhodomyrtus; species Rhodomyrtus psidioides. The sequence goes on from JAILYB010000034.1 coordinate 5,286,886, forward strand.
TTCGCAGTGAATACACCTCGATCGATCAGGAGGACTTCCAAGGGACCGTAATGTTGGGCTTGGTCAACGGTTTTCAAAGGGGACTTGCGTGCAAGTCAAGGCTTTCGAAGAGAAGTCTTCAATGTCTGCTCCAGGTTTACAAGTCAAGAAACCTGCAAAATGAGAGAGAAATAATCTTGCTCGAACTTCTTCGAGCTAAGCTTAGACATTAAACCCTATGTCAATCCAAGTGCCTTAATCAGAAAAGGCTTTTCAGGGTTGTAACGTAGGTATGATTGGGGACCAAAAAAGGCTTGTTTTTGGCTCAGAATACGCGAAGGGTTTAAACATTGGTGATCACTGCCGGTTTGCCGCCGATCTTGTCCCTTCTGGTTCAAAGAGCGTCTTCAGTTTTTGAAGTGCATTGATAATCTTTGAAGAGCATTGTCAGCCTTCGAAGCGCACGTTTGTCTTTAGAGAACATATCTCTCTTATGTTGAGATGGTGTCAACATCTTGTCTATACTTACATCATCTGAGTGTGACATGATTTGGGAGCATCCTTTGCTGTCCAGCTCCCTTGGGATTTTCTTTTACAATCAGATCTCACTAGTGACCTATACAAAGGTATCATGCCACCTTTTGGCATTTACAAGATCAAACACATGATTCACAAGTGTACAAGTATTTGGATGGGCATTGGCCTTGCTTTTACCAGGCACTTTGCTTTTTCTTGATGCCCAAGATTAAATTTTTCTCTCTTCTTTCTTTTTGAGATCCCATCTTTTCTTTTCTTTTGGGGATCAGAATTTTCAAATGAATGTGCTAGATGTATAGCTTGAATCTCAGCACTCGAACATTAATCTAGGAATTTTTCACAAATCCTGTGTTTTGAACTCTTCCGCTCTTGAAGTGACGTCGTTTCCACCTTAGAATATGCAATGATCACCAACGGGTTTGTGAAATGAACTTATAGGCTCAATTGGGCTACACAAAGGGTAAAAGTGTATAGGATAGAGAAACGAATGCTTTTCGTCATCCTAAAGCACATGAATTACCATAGAAGTTAAAATGACAAGCAACACACGAAGATTGATGCAAGTCTGAGCAAGAGAATTTCTAACCATTTACCTCTTGATACCGCTGGACGTACCTCCAGTTTGCCCCAATGTGGGGTGGTTCTTGACAGGGGTATGGAATGAAATCGCCGTTCAAAGGGTTATCAATGATCACCTGTAGTGTTTATGATAGAGAAACGAATGCCTCCGTCGTCTCAATCCATGTAATCACTGCGAATAACCCTTACGTCCGTAGATCAAGGACTCGCTATCCTTACCACTCCACTTATCTCTCAAGTGTGTATGGGACGTGTTTGGACCAGGCTTGCCTCTTGTCTGAGGAATCATCGTTTTGAACGGTTTAAATAACTTTTGTCGGAAAAGTTCATTTCGTTTTTTCCAAAACATACCCTCCAAGGGGATTTATGATGCACAATGCATATTTCAATCATGTTCAGATAACCTCCAAGTTTAAACATGAATGCCAATGACATGACTGTGAGAATTTTGCGTTTTTCTAGACATGAGATTTGAATGCATGCTAGATTCCAAGAAGCCTTCAAATTCTATCAATAAGGATTCTGACAGTCTTGCAAACCTAAAAGATTAGGAAAGGAATACTTACCTGCCCAGCGCGGCTAGGGATTCCTGCAAAACATAAAAGGAATATGTCAGTGTATGCTCTCGAATTTTAGAAAATTAGAACGATACACCTTACCCTTGATCATGCACTCCAATGGAAGTGGATAGATTCACGAAAATCTGCATTTTTCTTAACAACACAAGATGGTTAAGTTGTTCTAAAATTTCTTGAAATTCTCAGTCTTTGGAGAAGAAGACGTGCACCTGACCACCATGACATTAGGTCTCCTTGATCATGCGTTCCAACTTATCGCGACCCTGCTTCCTTGGATCCTGCAATATTGAACACATGCTAATGTATGCATAGATGCATGACATGCTTATGCAAAGACTATTATGAAGAGTAGGCTCAATTCGAGGCAGGGCATATGACCGGAATCTGATTTTATTTCAAGGGTAATATTTCTTCACAGCATCTGAATTCACAGGGTGCCCGAGTTCTTCTCCCTCGGAGTTTACAAGAATTAATGCTCCTCCCGTGAGGATCTTCTTAACAATGTAGGGGCCTTCGTAATTTGGAGTGAATTTTCCCCCTGGATGGGTAGTACTCGGCAAAACTTTCCTAATTACCAAGTCATTTACTTCGAAGTTTCTGGTCTTGACCTTTCGATTGAACGCCCTGGCTACCCTCTTCTGGTAAGTTTGTCCATGGCAAATGGCTTTAAGACGTTTCTCGTCTATTAAATTCAGTTGTTCATATCTGTGCTTGAAATACTCTGACCCAGAGAGTTTATCTTCGGATAAGATTCTCAAAGAGGGAATCTTAACTTCTACTGGTAGAACTGCTTCCATCCCATACACCAGACTATAGGGAGTTGCCCCTGTAGAAGTCCTGATCGACGTTCGGTAAGCCATCAAGGCGAAGGGCAGCCTTTCGTGCCAATCCCTGTAGTTTTCTGCTGTTTTAGCCAAGATTCTCTTGATGTTTTTATTGGCTGCTTCCACTGCCCCATTCATCTGTGGGCGGTAAGGAGATGAATTCAGATGTCGAATGCTAAAGTGATCCAGCAGACCATCGACAATCTTGGTGTTCAGGTTGGACCCATTATCTGTAATGATCGCTTGAGGGGTACCATACCGGGATATGATATCTCTTTTGACAAATCTTGCCACATTTCTTGCAGTGACATTCTTATAAGAGCTGGCTTCTACCCATTTGGTGAAGTAATCAATCGCTACCAAGATGAAGCGATGACCATTCGACGCCACAGGATTAATAGGCCCTATCATGTCTATGCCCCACATAGAGAAAGGCCAAACTTCAGACATTTGGTGTAGTTCGTTCGGGGGTGCGTTAATCTTATCCCCATATATTTGGCATTGGTGGCATGACCGGACGTGCTGACAGCAGTCTGATTCGATGGTCATCCAGTAATATCCAAGCCGCATGATCTTCCGGACGAGGAGGTGGCCGTTCATGTGAGGCCCACACACACCTTCATGAATCTCTTTCATGAGAATATTTGCTTCTTTGGCATCTACACATCTCAGTAGAGTGGAATCGAACGATCTCTTGTATAGAATTTGTCCATTGAGGAAGAACTTGCTGGCCATCTTGGTTATGTATTTTCGGTCTCCTGACTGGCATCCTTCAGGGAATTCCCCTTTTGAGAGGTAATTCTTGATGTCATAGTACCATGGCTCTCCGTCAAATTCTTCTTCGATTAGCATACAATAAGCTGGCTTTTCAACGATACCGATCCTCAGGGGTTCTACATCCAACCCTTCAGTTGTTTGTAACATCGAGGCTAGGGTGGCTAATGCATCTGCAAATTGATTGTGAGACCTTGATAGGTATTCGAATGACACTTCTTCGAATTTGAGTATCAATTCTTCAAGGTATTCGTGATAAGGGATGAGCTTTGCATCTTTCGTCTTCCACTCCCCCTGTGTCTGTAGAATGATAAGCATGGAGTCTCCAAAAACTTGCAACTTAGGTATCTTCATAGAAATGGCCAGTCGTAGGCCCAGAATGCATGCCTCATATTCCGAAATATTGTTGGTACAAGGAAAAGTTATTTTTGCCGTGACAGGGTGATGTTGACCATCTGGGGATATCAGTACTGCCCCAGTGCCTGCCCCTGATAGGTTAACAGCGCCATCGAAATACATGATCTACTTATCCTCTGCTAAGTTCAGAATTCGGCCTTCTGTGTTCGTTATTTCAGGGGACTCACTGTTTGACGGGCTTTCTGTTAGCATGTCAGCTATAGCTTTCCCTTTTACCGACTTCTGTGGGGAACACTTGATGTCAAATTCAGACAACATTACTTGCCACTTTGCTAATTTCCCAATTAGAGCGGGTTTCTCCAGGAGGTATTTGACAGGATCGTTCTCTGTTACGAGCTGGATATGGTGGTGTAGGGTGTACTGCCTCAGTCTGCGAAGTACCCATACCGTTGCTACACAGGCCCTTTCAACTGGTATATATTTTGCTTCAGATGGCGTGAATTTCTTACTCAGGTAATAGATAGCCCTCTCTTTACCATCTATCGGGCTTGTTTGGGCAAGCAAGGTTCCCAAGGACTCTTGTCGTATGGTCAGGTATAAGGTCAATGGGTGACCAGGAATTGGTGGCACAAGCACCGGAGGTGTGATCAAATAGTTTTTGATCATTTGGAATGCCATGCTGCACTCGGCATCCCATGTTATTTTTGCGCCTTTCTTAAGCAATTTGAAGATTGGCTTAGCCACATCAGACAGCTGATTGATGAATCTGGCAATATAGTTCAATCTCCCCAGAAGGCTTCTCACTTCTCTCACTGTGGAGGGAGTTGATAAATCGTGGATGGCTTGAATCTTTGAGGGATCAATCTCGATGCCCCTGTTGCTGACTATGAATCCAAGGAGTTTCCCGGATCTTGCTCCGAACACACATTTGTTAGGGTTTAGCTTTAACTTGTATTTGTGCAGGCGCTCAAACAGCTTCCTTAACACCTGTATATGATCTTGTCCTTTCTTGGATTTAGCGATCATGTCATCGACATATATTTCAATCTCTTTGTGGATCATATCATGGAATAACGTGACCATAGCCTTCTGGTAGGTGGCCCCGGCGTTTTTCAATCCAAAGGGCATGACTTTGTAGCAAAAATTTCCCCATGGTGTGGTAAATGCAGTCTTGGGTTTGTCTTCTTGTTTCATGAAGATTTGGTTGTATCCCGAGAATCCATCTATGAATGAGAATAATTCGTAACCCGCCGTACTGTCCACCAATACATCAATGTGGGGGAGCGGAAAATCATCTTTTGGGCTTGCTCTATTCAGATCTCGGTAATCTACGCAGATCCGAACTCTACCATCCTTCTTCATGACGGGGACTATATTTGCAATCCAATCTCAGTATGGGATAGCTTCAATGAAGCCTACCCTAAGAAGTTTCATGACTTCTTCTTTAATCTTGTCTTCTAATTCGGCTTTCATCCGCCTGCTGCCTTGTTTGACAAGTTTGATTCCGGGATCCGTGGGCAACGCGTGTTCCACAATTTTAGGATCAAGGCCTGGCATATCCGCGTAAGACCATGCGAAGATGTCCTGGTATTCTTTTAGTAACTTGGTGAACTCGAGTTTCTCATCTCGGGGTAGGTGTCCACCGATCTTGACCTCTTTGACGTTCACTGCGTCTCCCAAATTAATAATGACTGGTTCCTCGGAGGTAGGAGGCTTCGATTCTTCAAAGGTGTTCCAATCTCTGCGAATAGATGCGTAATCCTCGTCTTCATCTTTCTCAATGTTATAGGAGTGGTTAATGGAGGGATCTGAATTTTGTAACCACCTGGTATGCATGTTTGAGATGATATGCCTGAAATGTCATGAGTATGGTCAGTTTATGCTCGGTAAAAATGACATGCATGGTCATGTAAAGTCTTTTCGAAAAAGTTTTCGAAACAGATGTAGGTACAAAGGGGACTAATCCTCATGTCATTGGATATCCCGGCCCCATGAAAATCTTTTTGAAGATTAGGAATCATATGGCAAATCAGGCCTCAAGCTTCTGTATGGAAGACCATTATCATCATCGGGCTGATTCGTGGTTCCATATGTCCTTAACAAAACATGCGTAGTTTTATTGAATGCAAGATGGGCCGCATTACAAGATGTGCTATTTGGACCAACGGCCGGGGATCCAAAGGCGTTTTCCTATGCATACAACAAGGAAAGAAAATACAATGCAATGCAGAAAATTCTAAACGCAGTATTTAAAGATAGAGGAAGAGTCTCTTTACACAGAAGAAGTGGCTTCACTGTCCAACCACTCCACGATGACATTCACAGAGTCATCTTCAAGAAAAGGGTTTGTCAGATCTGGTTCCATCGGCGAAGTGATATCCTCTTCAGATAGCCATTTGGAGTTCTGGTCGAAGTAGGCATTTAAGGGATTCTTGAACATTCGAGACCTGCCCTTCCAGGTTGGAGAACCGATGAATGAATTATTCGGGCTGTTTTCGCCTTCCCGGCGTCCCAGGTTTCTGCCTCGGCCTCTGCCTGTTGCTTTCGGGACAGATTCATTCATGGGATATTTTTGGTACCCCAAGCCTTTTCTATGCGGGTTGGCCTTTAACTGTAGTGGGGTATTTATACCCTGATTATGTTTGCCTAGGCCTTTTTCAGGATTGAACCTGTATGCTAGTAGCATCTTAGCTGGTAGAAGACTGGCTTCTGAGATGTAGGGAGTCCTTGATTTCGTCCCTGCTGGGGTATGAACTGTTGCTACCAACTCTAGGGAATGATAGCTTGCTTCTGTTTTTTCTTCAGGCTCCACATAGGGAATGGCGCTGTTTTGGTATGTCTGGAGGTCGACTTCCCCATGTATGGTAATTACCTTCCCATCTACAACAAAACGTACTTTTTGGTGCAAGCTCGAAGGGACAGCTCCTGCCGTATGGATCCAGGGTCTTCCTAGTAAGAACCCAAATGCACTGGGTAGATCCATTACTTGAAAGTTTATAGAGAACTTTGTCGGGCCGATGAATACGTCAAGCTCGATCTCTCCCTCTACAGTCTTCTTCATGCCATCGAATGCTCTCACAGCTGTCTTGGATGTCTTGATCATCTCTTCCTTGATTCCCAGCCTCCTTATGGTAGCCAGAGGGCATATGTTAAATGCTGATCCATTATCGATCAATACATGCGCCACTCTTTTGCCGTTGCATTGGGCGGAGATGTATAAAGCTTTGTTGTGCCCTCTTCCTTCCATGGGGAAGTCTTCGTCAGAGAAGCTCAACTGATCTTTTAAGAGAATTGCCCCTACAAAGTCCCCTAGTTGGACCTCATTAATTGTTTCAGGGACATGTACTTCATTGAGTACCTTCAATAGTGCATTCTTGTGCTTCTCTGAATTGATGAATAGGTCTAACAGGGATATCTGAGCGGGCAACTTCCTCAGCTGTTCTATCACCTCAAACTCGCTGGTTTTGACGATTGATATGAATTTTTCAGCATCTTCTTTTGAGACCTCCCTTTTTTCGGATTCACCCTCTCTGGGGGCATAAAATCTTCCAGACCTCATTACTGCATCTACTTGTGTGGTCCCATAGTCCCAATGGGCTGCTTTAGGATCATACTCTTCTACTGGGGGGACTTTTATCGTTACAGTTGTCTGATGAGATATCTCTGGTCCTGACGTGTTGTCTTCTTCCTCTTGAGGCAATTGAATTATGACAGGCCTGACTGGGCAATCTTCTACCTTGTTCAGGCTATCCAGTTCATCCAATCTAATTACCACGGTCGTGGCCACTTCGATCATCGATATGGTGTTGTCAAGTTCTTCTATGCCCTTTGAGGTCTCTAGTTGAGAGAGACTATCCATACCTCCCCATCCGTCCGGTATGATGTCTTCAACCTTCTGATAAAAGCTGGGAGGGGCCGAATATTTCACCTTGAAATTGTATGCTCCAGAGTCTTGACCCAGATTGTCTATAATTTCCCCCTTTTCAAGCGCATCAGCCATAAATTTGAGGTCAGCTAGACTTCGCCTCTTGGCTTCTAGTTCGTCCTCTTCGAATTCTTCCTCTGACTGAGTAGCTGGCCCCAGGCTGCTTACCAAGTTCTCATGTGAGGTACCACAGGTGCTACTCTGCCCAGCTGTGATCAAGAAGTGGTTTCTTTTCAAAGATAGAGATGCTTCGATCCCTTCAAATTCTTCATCAGTAATATCGGACACTATCCCCAAGCTCACCATCCTGTCGATACACAACTTCTTTTGGTCGGTTGATACCTCCCCTTCTTTTGGGTATGATGAAGCGATTGTTAGCAGGGTGTCCAACTTAGGCATATCTACCTTCAGTTTAAGGTAATCCTCCTCTTCTTCAGTGAATATTGCCCCTACTGCTTGATGATCTGGAAGTGGGTTTTCTTGTACATTTGGGGCTGCATTATCAAATTTCAAAATCTGACCATCGATTAGGGCTTGCACTTTCAGCTTCAGGACATAGCAGTTATCCACATTATGCCCCCTTTCGTCCATATGGTAGGCACAGGTTTGGCTCTCATCAAAGCCGGGATATCTTGGAGGGTTTGCCCTAGGCGGTTCTTTCGCCACCAAGTGTTGCTCCAGCAGCATCGGGAGCAGCTTGGATAAAGGTCTTGGGAGTTGAGAGAATTGCCTCTGGGGTTGCCTTCTTCTAGGCTCTTGTACCTTTGGAGCTGACCAGGATGATCCGCCTTTGGCCTGATTAGAATTGCCAAATGGTTTTGACTTGTGGGGATCTGGTATAAACGCTATGTCTAGTCCGACTTCTCTCTCCTTTCTCAGAGGATATTGCTTCCTAGTAGGGGCTTCTTGAGGCCTTCTTTCTCTCAAGGCCCATTCCAGCCTCTCAGCAACCTTAATCAAGTGTGCGAATGTCTGACATCCAGAAGTATTCAATCTGTCAAAGTACTCGTAGGGGAGTGCCTTCAGGAATAAATCGATTAGTTCCTCTTCCGGGATTGATGGCTTCACTTGAGTAGCCAAGGCTCGCCACCTCTGGGCATATGTCCTGATTAACTCGCCCCTTGTTTTCGAAGTTCGCATAAGGTCCTCTCTTGTTGGGGCTGTAGCTGTGTTGAACTTGTATTGTCTGAGGAAATCCTCTGCAAGATCCTCCCATCCGTCGTAATCTTCCAAGTCTAGCTCAATGAACCAGGCTAGAGCGGCGCCAGCCAAGCTCTCTTGGAATGTGTTCATTAACAGTGGAATGTAATCTGAATAGTGCGCCATCTTGCGCAGGTAGTACTTGAGATGGGCACGGGGACAGCCTGTCCCATTGTATTTTCTCACGAACTCTGGCTCCATGTAGTCTGGAGGAGTCTCTATTTTAGCAAAATGAGATATTTTGTCGAAGCGGGCTAGCTCATAGCCTTGGCTGCTCAGGCATTCTTCGATCTTGGCCAATCTCTTAGCCTCTGCCTCTGTCTTCACAGTTTGTTTTCCCTTCTCCTCCTTTTCAAGGTTGACGACAACAGGTGAGGCTTTTTGTTGCACCCGGCTATTTGGTTCATGAACGTCTTCCTCTGTACGCTGTGTATCTCTCGTCAACTCTTTATCTGCCGTATCGGGTACGAAAGAAGTACCAGCGTTGTTCTGGTTGTGAGTCGTCGTTTGTGTAGCTTGGGTGACTTCCAACATCGCCTTGATGTCGGCCATCATAGTAGCCAGGGCCGTCATTTGGGATTCTAACATTCCCACGCGCGGAGTCAATTCTTGCTGCTCCATTCTTGTCTTAAAGCGAGTACGGAAACGATGTGTCGGTAGTTCCGTGATGAGAGCGTACCTGTTTAAAAAGATCTCTGTGAGTGCTTTGCTTATTTTAGCGAAAAGAAGCAGTTAATTCTTTCAGTTGCATGCTTCTTGCCAGTAGATGAGGAAAAGGGCTACCTTGTGAGCCTTAACCTCACGTAAGTAGTTCTTTTAATCATTTCTTGACAAGAATTTATGGAATTGAAAGAAGCGTAATTTCTGTCGATAGTTTTTATGCATTTGCAAAACATGTTCACATTCATGCTTATGTGTCCAAGATAGTATTCCACAAAAATGAGAATGTATGAAAAAGCATCATAATGTTTGCTTATTTTACACTTGACGGAATAGCCTATTCAAGTCTAGGACGTTTGAGGTATAAGGTATCCTCATCATCCCAACATGGATTCCCCTCTTCAGCCTGGGGTTCCTCGTCTTCTGAACATGACAGTGGTCTCATGTCTTCGGGTATGTAAGGCTCTATTCCCGGTACGTACGGCACGATGTATTCGGGTATGTAGGGTTCGACAAGGCTTCATCGGATTGCTTTGAAGTGTTGAATGTATTCAGTGGTACCCCTATGGATGTTCTCTTTATGAGTCATGTCTTCTGGCCAACTTATTCCTTCAGCCTGGGAATTCTTCAAAGAGCGTGTGATGGATGCGACCTTGGCTTCGAACTGTCTCTTCTCCTCTTCCGTGAGGGTCTTACTTGGTATATCAAAGGAGAAGGTATCAGGTTGCGGTGGAGAAGGAATCTCTTGTAGTGCCCCAAACTGCCGAATCACCCTCCTTGGGTAGTATGCAGTAGCGCCTGTGAATCCTAGCAAGGGAACTGGATTCCCGTCATCGCAGGTCAATCTGACTTTGCTTAGCGTCGGCAACCTTAGCCGCCATCGGAGTTGTTCGGGTTTTAGGACTTTGAGGAAGTTCTTCCATTCTATGAAGTTGAATTTAGGAACACGCGTATGGGTCCTAGCAAATGTTTTAAGAGAGTGTGCATTGGGGCTGATTTCAGTGAAACCCATGCGGATGTGGAATTTTCTGATATGGGATGTGAACCACAGATACAGAAGATCACTAGAGGCTCTAAAGATTCCCTTTTTGTTTTTCTTGAAACGATTTAGGGAGAGGAAGGTTTCGGCAAGGAGGATGTTTGAGTAATCCCACCCACAACAGACTTGCCTAGCTACTATAGCCATGATAGGGTCGAAGGTGACAGTTGAGATTGGCAATAGCACAAAGCTAAAGAATGCCAAGATAAAGGCTCTACCAGATTTGGTTCCTTTAGAAGCAGGAAGGCGGGAAAATCGGTCTATGAGGAAAGACAGGGAAACTCGCCCAGAATTGCTTCTCGCATCTGCTTTGACTTCATTTAGGTTCGTGTCAAGGAATTCAGCCACCTGACTTAGGGGTTCAAGTCCTATAGGGGGTCGGATGAGCGTAGGGGTGAATTCAACTCCGATGACAGCGCTGTATTCCTCGATAGTGGGAGTGATCTCTAATCTTTCCATGCAAAATGTAGCGGTGGTAGGATCCCAGTAGAGCGCCATGGCTTGAATAAAGGCAGGTGGGCACTCAATCTTCAGTAGGTCCAGCAGGTATCCTAGTCGTGACTCCGCATACTTCTGGCTGGCTTCGCCCATGCCATCCCACCATGATTGGAGTTCAGCTCGGGGGATCTTGAACACTTGAATATCATTCTTTCCCATCAAGTCTAAAATATGCAAATGATTTTTGAGAGGTCAATCGCCAGAAATTACTTTAAATGTATGAATATGCAGATGTCATGAAGCATGCATGAGCTAACTTGATTGCATAGTTCAATTTAAAGAAATGGAGATTAGGACCCTTTTTCAGATCTTGAAAGCCTGACTCAAAGCCTAATTTGCATTTCAGGGAAGTGAATTATGCAATTTAGTCAGGTTTACTCAGTGACAAAAGGGAACAGCAATGTCACATTCCATTGGTCAATACATCAAAAGAACAAAGTGGAATGAACTTTTATTACAATCAGGATGCCTAATGGAAGAAGGGTAAAGAGAAGTTTTTCAAACAAGAAAGCCATAAAAGCCAATGGAATGTGAGGATCTAGATCACTCTCTCTTTTTCTTAGAAGTCTATCCAAATGACAGTCGATCAGGAACTCTCCCTTAATCTAGGGTAGGGGAGTTATCTTCAGTGGTTTGGTCGAGAGGTTGTAGTTCCTCAGGCCACTCTCTAGTCCAGGGCGTGATGACTTCGGGAGTTTTCTCGGGTTTCACTTTTTTGAGTGTGATACGCCTTGGCTTGGTCTTGATCGCAGGGCGTCTCTTCCTACCCCAATAAGCAATCACAGGTATGTTCTCTCTGGCTAGCAATTCAGCCTTCCGACGGGCGTACGCTTTCCTAGCCAGCTGGTTGCGACGTTGTCTCTTCATCTCCAGATAATCCTTCATCATTTTGTCTGCTTGTCGCTTAAATCTGAGGTTATCAGCGTAGTAGCGGGTTTGGCAGTCCTCAGCATACCCCAGCTTACGTCCAGTCAGTTCCCGACCATACACGAATCTAGTGAAGTGTAACCTCGTGTTTGGTCCGGGACGAGTAACTTTTCTCAAGTACTCGAAAGTTACCAACTCTGTTGAACTCTTAGGAAACAGCGACATCCTACCCCACAATCATTGTTGTTTCCATTAGTCACTTGAGTAATAATGTGAATGCATATGGATGTATGCAATGTATGAGTAATATCATGGGGCAAGAAATAAAGAACATTTATAAATAAATATCTTACCAACCACACTTTGGGGGATGTGGAGTGCCCCCTATATCAATGGGTGGTTTTAGGTATACCAACCATCCACAGACATGCGCATGCGACAAATGGGTATACTCTAAAAAAATCGAAAGTCAGGTGAGGAACCTACGGTTCAGGCTCCCACGATCCACATGAGGCAGATTCCTCCCCAAGGGTACCTACCCAAGAGGGTTAGATATCGCCAATGCAGATGGTAGGCGGGAACGAATACGAAAGTCTCAAGTGCCATCAAACACAAGATCCTTTTCGCATCCTTTCCCTATCTAAGGTAACCTAGAGGTGGTTTGCAGTCGGGGTTTGACCGCCAGTGTGTGCGATGTGTCGTGATCATCACAATGCAAGGTCATGCACAGCAGTTCGTATCAAACACCGCTTCAGTATGTGCGTGAAGTAAACATACATTCCCAACTCCAACCTGCAGGAAAAATGTCAACAATCACTCCACCCCTTATTTCTCCAATCTGCAAAAACATCTAACACAATGGTCAGCATACGTACCTCATCTTCGAGAGCATCTGCAGAAAACAATGTCAGATAAACCAAACAACTTTTTAATCGGCTCAAGTCCTCTGGAATTCGTAACCAGAGATTCTGGTTTAGAATAGTCCCCAGTGGAGTCGCCAGTCTGTCGCGACCCTCTCCCGGGCTCGCTGAAGGCGGGAGCGGGCTAATGGGCCGCCCGATCGCTGGCTGGATCGAACGCGGGCCTCTCCCAAGGTCCATTACCCAAATCGCAACTGCTGGATATACGTGGTCGACCTTCAGTGTGGTCTAGTGACATGTGATGAGTGTACATGCCAAGGAGTCGCCACCAATCGTTTCGTGGAGGGTACGATCGGAAACCCTATCGAATAGTTGGGAGTGGTCTATTCGATTCTGCGGAAACCAGAGAAGTGGGTTCGGGGACTTAGTTACGCCAACTGTCAGAGTTGACGCCCTTTCGGTACCTAAGCTGAATGGTTTATCTGATCCTAGGATTTCATACAGATGAGTAAGGTATAGATCCTAAATCTAGGAGTTCATGCAGATGGGAATTACTACCCTATCACTCACAATCAATAGAAATAAGTGCGCAAATCAAGGATCCAATACATGCGGATAAAACACATGAAATCAGCATGGCATCCCTAATGAGGCCTTATTAGCCTAGAGAAATATCAATCAAGGCTTAGGAGTAATTTGGACATGATTCGTCCTTGAGGGGGGCAGAATCGTAATTTTGAATAATTCAGGGAAAATTTACCCTTAAAAGGGTAAATCTGTCATTTTAGACGAATTGGGAAGTCAAAAGACAGAGGAAATAGGATTGGCCATCAATCCAATCCATTTCCTATTTTTTTAGGAATTTCCAGGATTTTTCTGGAATTTTCAAATGATTTTACCCTTGGAGGGGTAAAGTCGTCATTTGGACAAAGATGAGAACTGAAAACCTCAAATATTAGGGCTGGTCGTCCACCTGACCCAAACCCTAACTTTATGCGATTTTCAGAACTCAATTGGAATAAGAAAGATGATTTTCCCCATGAGGAGGGCAAAATCGTCATTTCAGCAGGAATGATAAGATTCGAAAATCCCAGCAAAAGGATTCGCCACCTAATTGGCCCTATCCTAATCTAGGCATTTTCGACTAATCTCGAAACACAAGGCAGGGACGAATTACCCCTAAAGGGCATTGTCGTCAATTCTTGGAAGAACAGATGAGAAACCCCAAAAATAGGGTTGACCAGTTGTCTGTGGTCAATCCTCGATTTTTTGGGATTTCTGGAGTGTCTAGGATTTTTCCCTAATTTTTCCACATTTTTTTGGAATTTTCTGACATTTTCTAGTATTTTTTTGGATTTTCTAGGATTTTTTTTCGATTTTTTTTATTTTTTAAATCATTTTCGAATTTTTTATTAAAAAAATGTGATTCAAACCGGGTTGACCCGACCCACTCGGGTCGGAACCCGGCCCAGACCCGGATCCGCGAAACCGAAGACCAAAACGACGCCGTTTGATGCTTTTTATTTTTTTGGTTTTAATCGGTTTTAATCCTACGGTCCCTAATGAATCGCGTGGCTGATCTGTGCCCATTGGATCTGATTACTAAAACCTACGGTCCGGATTGGATGAAGACTTGATCAGAGCCGTCTGATCAGATTAGTTGAACCTACGGCCATGATTAGATCCGGAGACTTGATCTAGACCGTCGATTCACACTAACCTAAACGACGTCGCACGGCCACTAACCTACACGACACCGTTTCAGCTTATTTTGATTTTCTGGTTTTAAAGCATTTTTGGATAAACCTAATTACTAATCGGACGGTCACTAGAATTTACATTCGATTTATCAGAACCGTCCGATCTTTTCTTATTCGAATAACAGACCCAACGGCCATGCTGACTCGGCATCACGTGGACCAATGGCCGAGTGCCAACTGGGACTTTGACCGGTTGACTGCGCCACGTCAGCTTCGTCTTCAACCTCGCGGCTCCGGCAGAATGGACGGCTGTGGTTCTCCGACGATGATCTGACGATGAACTCTCGATGAAACCTCATGAAACTAACGGCAATCGACTCGCAATCGCCTCTATTCTAACATATCTCAAGATTACGCGAATCCATTCTCGGGGCCGAGCACGATCGAACATGAACCAGTACGTACACATACACTCAAATCACTCGATTCATGGCATAATGAACCAACTCATTAACAGGGAAGCATCATTCAATGTTTAGGAGACTTACCTCGAGCTCCGATCGAGCTCGCTCGGCCCAGATTTGGCTGGGCAAGAATCGGCTATGGAGGCTAAATCGGAGGACTCAATTCGGGGTATGCGAGCAAAATCGATGCAAAATGGAGATGCGAGCATGGTCAGTAATGTCTAAGGGATGAAAAGCACACAGGAATTACAAAGATTGAAGCCGAAATCAAAGTCCGCCATTGAATACCTGAGCTTGAGCTCGAAGTTCGGGATTACCTGTTCTGGCGATTTTGGGCTGCGCGGTTGATGGCGATCGCTTCCTGGCACTCAAAGCGAACTTCTGACACTCTTCTTTAGCTTTGGTTTGGCCGGAGACGGCCTAACCAGCGCTTTGCAGTCGAACTCAAATTCTCGACGACGGAGGGTCGGAGAACGAGCACTCTCTCTCGTTTTCTTTCTCTCTCTCGATTCAGTTTCGCCCCTTTACAACTGAATCAACCTCCTCTCTCTTCGCGAAGGCTTCTTTAGCTTATATAGCTTTTTCAATTTTCTGTCGCCGAACGGGTCTCCAACTGATTCTGTTTGGCACGTGTAATCACGTGCAATATTGTCAAAACGAAGTCGGGGCTGATGGGCACTTCACTCGACCCTGTTTGGTTGCGTGGCGAGCTTCATTTCGCGTGAATTTGGCATGGGTTAGTGCTGTGTTTTGTTTTTGTTGACTTTCGCAGGTACCTCGGTTTTGACCGTCCTTGCCGGAGCTCTTCCGGTGGCCATTCGTCTCGGAGTTGGTCTTGATCGGTAGGTCTTGAGGTAAAGAACAAGACGCCCACCATTCCTCTTTCAATTAGTCGCGAATTGCCCTTCAATTTGGCGTTCGAAACTCAGTCCATCACTGTTCATCTGTTCGAGCTCTTTTGGGGAAGACGACACTGTAGCAGACCGGTCTGACCGGTCCGACCGGCGGTCTGACCGGTCAGAACCGGCTCCGACTCACCATTTTCGAAATTAAACCCAAATTAATGGGAAATTTTTGCAATTGAACCTCATAATCGAATCTAGGGCATGAATTCTATCTAGAAATGTGGTTTTGCCCAAAAGTTTTCATCAATTTCTATAAAACCCCCAAATTTTCATGTAATTGCAAATTGGGGATTTGTATAATTGAGGGTGCAAATGATCAAATTGGGTCAAACCACCTATGCCAATTGATTTAAAATGGTGAAATCCATTGGGTAGCATGTTTAATTTGCAATGATAGCCCTTGAATTGAAAGTAATTTCAATTATGCTTAATTTCAAGGACTAAAATGCAATTTTAGTATATAATTTTGTCAAATCCGTGCAATTGAAATCTTGGCTTCGTGACTCATTGGCATTATTTAGCATCAAATGGCCAAGGGCTATTGAATGACTATTGATTTCAAATGCAATCATATGAATGCACAACACATTTCGTCATCCAAAACCAATAGTCACGAAGCCAAGATTTCCATATCGATCCTATAATTACAGTCATTCAATCGACCTTGATCAATAAGCAATCAATTGAAACCAGGAATAAATCTAGCAATTATAATTCCAACAATTATAAATTAACTAACTTAGTTAATTAGGGTCATTTAACCTAAATCCACTTCTAGCCCAAACCGACCCTAATCGAACTACCTAAACACCTATTATTCTAAGCAAACTAATCCATACATAATTAACGACCTAATCGAGAATTAGATGTCAACTCACCGCCGATTCCTCGAAAAAATCCTTCGATCCGAACTTCAAACGCATCCGGAACGCGAACCATAAATATCATCCAACGGGCCCAAAACTCTGATTTCTTTGGTCCACGGGCCCACAACAAAGTCCAAAACACTTGGCCCGGTACCCTAGCTTCGGCCCAACTCCACGGCCCTAAAATTCAAGCCCACAGAATCAGACTAGCAGAAACAGGGGACAAACCAAAAACGCAGGGTAAGGAGGATAAGGCTGGACGGTACTGTTTCATGCGGCCATGGGTGGTGGCTGGACCTAAGATCGAGGGTGGAGGTCCACGGAGGTCGGGGGTGGTCATCGGCGGCCGGTGGTGGCCGGAGATGTCGCCGGCAGCCACGAACAGAAGCAGATCAGCAGAAAAACAGGGCGCCGGTCAAAACAGGTGAGGTAGGGCAGTCACGGTTTGGGGTCTGCTCGGGCTTCTACTGGCGACGCCACCTCTTGCAGCTGGTAGCGGACGTCCAAAGGGGTGTCGAGGAGTGTGTGGTGGCCGGAGGTCAGCAAAGAAACAAGCTAAGGGCGACTAACCAATTTAAGAACATAAACTGTGCAAAATCGGCAAAAACAAGGACTGAGTTCGGTTTTCTACTCACCTGAGTTTCTCCGGCAACTGGTGGCGGTCTGCGACGGTGGAGGGGTGTCGGAGGGAGAGTGAGGAAGTTGTATGAAGTGGTGGTGGTGGTCGGAGCTCCCTGTACAGCGAGTAGAAGCCGCTGCACACTCTGTTCGAGCATAACAAGGGAACGGTTCCAGTGGCTTCTAGCCGGTTCTCCGGCGGCTCTGGACGGCGGCGACGGTGCTAGGGTGCAGCGACGGCAAACTGAGGAGGAGGTGGTGAAGGGTTGGTGACGGCCTGGTGGTGGTCTCGTGCGAGATGGTCGCTCAAAACAAAAGAAGAAGAGAGAAGAAGAAGTCGGTGCAGGGCAGAAGAGGAGGAAGAAAACGTGAACTGCTGTCCTCGTGCAAAATGGCAGAAGGAGATAGGAAAGGGAAAAAGTTGTGGCTGGCTAGTTGACCACTTGGGGGTTTCTAGAGTCAAATAGGGGCCCACCTTCATCAAGAAGCTTGTCTTTTGCCCATCAAAATATCCAAGGGCATTTTAGTATTTTCCATTCTTGGCCGAGGAAATTCCGTAATTTTGCTTGCGAGGGTAAATCGGACATTGGCCATCCAATCGGAATAATAGCTCCCTTGAGGTCGGCTCGGCTACGGCGAGATCCAGACTCGAAAATTCAAATCCTAAGGCGAATCGACAATTCGATTGAAATCCAATTCAATTCGATCGACGATTACCGGAAATCCTTCAATTTCAAATTTCTAAATTCTCGAAAAATACTTAAGCGACCAAAATGAAATTCATATTCATACCACTGTCTAGATTTTACTGTTTACAGGAGTCGGGGTTTCGGGCGTTACAGAGATCATGGCTTTCTTTCAACTGATGAAATTCGTGTTGTAAAAACTCAATTTTTTCTTTTTGAGAGATATTATGTTGTTTTAAAGAAGAGTTTTCCTTTTTCAAAACAGAAACTTTTTCAAGAGTTTCTTTGTAATTTTTGCAAAGCTCATCAATATACTCCGTAATTTCATCAGGGAGATTAGATGGACTTACCTCAGTTTCTGAATCTAAGCTTGAATCTGATTCTGAGTCTGAATTTGCCATCAAACAAATGTTTGCGTAGTCTTCACTTTCATCAGAATCATTCAAAGTTTCTGCCTTTAGACCCTTCTTGTACTTCTCGTACTTGAGCTTGTCTCCCTTTAACGTTGGACAATTCGGTTTGATATGCCCTGCTTTCTTGCAGTGAAAACATATTACATCTTTGCTTTCTTGTGTCTCATTTTGAGAGATTTTTTTATCAATCTTCTTCAAAGGTTTCTTTCCTTTGAAATTCCTGTCTTTTCGAGCCATTTTTCTAAATTTCTTCATCATAAGTGCAAGTTCTTCATCATCTTCATCTTCATCTTCATCACCTGTGTCAGACAAACATTGAGCAATTTCAGTTTTTAATGCAATTGATTTCTTACCTTTTTTATCTCCCTTTTTGCTTACTCGTTCTGTTTCATAGGATTGTAGTGTCTCAACTAACTCATCCACCGAAAGCTGTCTGATTGTTTGACATTCTTGTATGGATGGTTTGACATAGTTCCACTCGTCCGTGAGTCCTCTCAGTATTTTTCTCACTTGCATCGCCTCAGCAACTAGTGCACCTTGTCTTGCAAGTCCACTTGCTAGACTTTAAAACCCGTCTATCATGTCAGCAATAGATTCATTAGATTTCATTTGAAAGGCTTCATACTCACTCAGTAAAATGCTAAGTTTTGTTTCCTTCACTATATTTGTTCCTTGAAAAGTGATATGAAGTCTATCCCATATGGATTTGGCTGATTCTTCCTCTGAAACACGATTATAAAGTGGAGTTGATAAAGCACAAAATAAAGCATTAACGGCTTTGGAATCCAAGCTTCGTCTTTTGGCTTTTTCAGTCTCAGTCATTATTGTGGTGAGATTTGTTTCATTTTCAGATGTTGTACTTGCAGCAGCATTTGGTACAATACCATTTGTTACAACATCCCACATCAAATCATCATACGCCTTAACGAACCATTTCATCTTGTTGCTCCACATATTGTATTCCTTCCCATCGAAGTATGGTGGTATGTTGGCAAAGTGCGAATCACCTGCTCTTGAAGAATGATTGCTAGACATAGTAGATCGTAAGCTCTGAAGTTAATAGACACTTCGTAAATATGAGCAACCTGCTCTGATACTAATTGTTGGAACTAGCAATATCACCTAGATGGAGGGTGAATAGGTGAAACGACAACTAAATTGAAATTTCTTGCGAAATTAATGAAACTTTCAATATGCGATTGGCAGGAGACAATATGCAATTCAAATCCAACAACAAAGTAGGGAAGAGAATAAAGCACGCTGAGTTTATAGTGGTTCGGCTTGTCAAGCCTACGTCCACTCTCCCACGATGACAGCCGATCGGCTAGATTTCACTATGAAGAATCAAGAGAATTACAATCACTCAACCACTTGGTTTCTCTCTCTCTTACAGATTCTCACAATGAATAAGATTTGAGCACTCGGAATGATTTTGGGTACTATTCAAATTACGCTTGCACTTTTGGATTTCTATTCTCGTCTTCTTCTCAGATCGCCATGGTTCTTCTTTTATACTCTTCTGCCTCCAAACTAGCCGTTGGATACCGGCCAAGAGATCGCTCTTCAATCCTTGATTGGACGTCATCAATCGTGATTGAACGAGACTGTATCTTAGAAGATATGATGACCGTTGAAGAAGAGTTTGAGCCCTTCTGATTTAGTTGCCCATACAACTAAAATCTCCAGTTTCCATAAGTGTGGAAAATCCGTATTGGTCTCGAAGAGATATTCTTGGAAAGTAATATTCAGTTGTAGAAGATCCCTTGATTAAAATTTAGAAGAGATATCATGTCAATCGAATATCACAAATTTCCATGAAGAACCTTGCCTTGATCAGAAACCTACCATACATGGGTCTTCATTTTTTTTTTTGGAGATGCAGAAACTGATTAATTTCAAGTTTCGTCTTCATAAAGAATTTCCTGAAATAGATCAGTATTTATGGAATGGTAATTCGGAGATTTGATAAGGTCCATCTGTCACTCGTCAGAAGCATCTCCATCTGACCCCGTCAGAAGCACTTCCATCTAACCCCGTCAGAAGCACTTCCATCTGACCCTTCGTCCAGAAGCACTCCATCTGACCCTTCGTCCAGAAGCACTTCATCTGACCCTTGGTCCTTGTGACAGAATTAAATCCATACAACCTGCAGCTTACTCATTCTTTCTGCATCATAAAACTTTATACACTTCTTTTGATAGTTTTGTCAGAATCAAAATATAGGAGAATTTCCACAACAGATGGAACATTTTGTAAAAGTCATGGCACTCAAGTGATGACACTCAAATGAGCGGGGTTAGTGAACATACACCACACGATGAAGCCCTGGACAAGCAACTTCTCTACGGGTGCAATAATCACACCAATGCGCCATCTCGAAATAAATTCCATCGGAAAGGAACTAAAATTACCCGAGTTAGCGATGGAAGACGCAGACTACTATAATTGGGTAGCAATGTGTCGGAATGATATCTTTGCCCATGAGTAAGAGAAGATATTTGTATTGGGATGTCACTAAGGAGCGTCAACGGTTCGGCTCTGTTTGGGATTTCAGGAAACCTAAACCAAATCAGGTTGAAGCGAAAACCCGATTCGGGTAGTAATTTCTTATTGTGTCCTTTTTAGACCCTAACAAGTTAATTTTACACCCTTAACTCGATCAACTTTCTCGTATTTCCATTGGCAACGGAAGGTAGTTATCCTTACAAGTTCTACCGCAAAATGAATAATTTAAACTAATTCTCCGAATAACTTGCTACTTGGTTTTTAAACTAATTCTCCGCAAAATGAATAATTTAAACTAATTCTCCTCTTCTTCTTGTTTATTTTTTATTTTTATTTTTCCACCTTGTACACTTGCAAGTGAATTCTCCGCACAAACACTCATAAAGTGCTTTGAGTGCCGTGAGAGGTAGGACTGTCAATTTGGCCCACGCCGGACGGGCCGACCCGGCCCGGCCCGTAATTTTTCTGCATTTTCGGGCCTTTTTGGGCCAGGTCTAATACTCGGGGCGGGTCGGGCCGACCCGACGCCAAACTTTTGTAAATACCTATTTTTTCTTTTAAATTTAATTTATTTTTATATTTTATTTTTATATTTTTTCATTTGATGGTTTGTTAATTAATTTTAATTCAAAAAATTAAAAAAAAGGAAAGAAAAAAATAATTTCGGCCCAAATCTGACACGGCCCAGCTCGACCCGAGCCGGCCCGAGCATGGTACTGCTCAATTCGGACCGACTTGGGCCGGGCCGAGACCCGACCCGACCCGGCTCATTGACACCCCTAGTGAGAGATTCTCACCAGCTTCATTGTGCAATTTTTAAGTTCATTTACTGATATGTCCCTTATACCAAACAATGGATATGATAAGATATGAAAATATCCGACTTTATTATTGCAATTTACCATCTATATTTCATTTCTTATCATATTTAATCCTATCACGATTAGAAAGGGAAAATTACCAAAAAAAATCATAAACCTATTGCAATTATGACAATTTAATCATGAACTTTTTTTTGTCAATTCAGTTCTAAACCTTTTTGTAATTGTGCTAATTCAGTTCAGTCGGCGAATTTTAGCCTGACGGCACTGACGTAGACGCTAGCCATCATTGACGTGGACACCGGTCGACTACCGACCTAATATTTTAATATTTTTTGGATTTTTGTATATCTTTTCTTTTTCTTTTTTTGTTTCCCCTTTTCCTTCCCCTTCCCCTTTCCTGTTCTACCTCTAGCTAGTCGCCGATGTCGGCAAGAGGACGGCCGGCAAGGCTTAACCTTACTGTGGTCGGGTGAGGGCAAGCCTCCCATTGTAATGGCGACACTCCACCTTGCTAGGCCAGGGCGAGGCTCCACTGAAGGTTTGCTCGCTGGTTTGAGATATCGGCTGGAATTATCGAAATTTAAGGACGAAAGTGAGGCTCGTGGCACGTCTGGACTACAACTTTATCCTTAAGGATGGAGCTCGTAGTGGTGTGGCAAAGGGAACTGGAACTTCCTACCTTTATGGTAGGAAATCCTAGCCCCCTTCACGATGAGCATCGTCACAGCAGGAGCGGTCCACTAGTCGTCTAATGGAGATAGCCACGACGTCACTTGGTGGTCAGGCATTGGATCAAAGCTAGGCATCGTCGAGGCAGGACTGCTACGCGAGGTTGAGATCTCGCCTGGAACTGCTTGCTGAAGATCGCTACTGATGTTGTTGGAGTAGGTGGTGTCTGGTCTTGCTTGGAACTGCGACGCTCGGCCACGGCGAGGTCTAGCCTGGCCGGTCGTCCTCTAGCCAGTCACCGACTGGCGATCGGCTATAGGTAGAACATGAAAGGAGAATGGGAAGAAAAATAAAAGAAAAAAATATATTAAAATATATATTAAAATATTAGCTAGCTGGCTGGCCAAAATTCGCCGAATGGATTGAATTAGTATAATTGCATAAGATTTAAGACTTAATAGAAAAAAAAAATAGGTTTATGATGTAATTAGCATTATTGCAATAGATTTAGGATGCTTTTGCTCAAGACGAAAAGTGATTTTCTACGTTAGAATAGCATATTCAACCAAAAAAAAAAAGTTAGAATAGCATAAGTTTCTGTCTTGTTTTTCTTTTTTCGTTATCTGGGAGGCACCAATGCAAAAATCCAGTTGGGTTATGTCTCGAGTTTGAATCGTTACGGAATCCGATTGAATGGAAATTAGGAAATTTCGGATGCTATAGTAATAAGGAGCGCTTTATCTTAGCAATAGTCAATTGGCAGAAGTTTTTTTAGAGAGATATATATCGCATGAGGATTCTGTTTTGTTTTCTTTGCTGATTACCATTATCTTTTCTGGGGCCCACTTACTCTAGTTGAATATTTGGCTATTCTTGTTTGGTGAAAAAGAATAAGGAGTGAATCGCGTTTGAATATATGGTCCAATATCAAGATACGATTCGGTAGGATTAACAGAGGAGTTCTTCGAGAGAGAACATATACTTCGGTGGCCGCACGATGAAGGAAAAGAGGCGAAGCCGATCGTCAGACGTATGAAGACCTCTGACCACCGTGGGTTCTTGGAGTCGCATAGGATGAAGCACACAAAGAACGCGGAATAGAATGTGAACGTCGTTCTTACTTCTTGGTTCAACCGTTTCAAGAGCAAGCAAGATGAGTATCGCTTTTCTCTGTGAGTCTACTTAGTGAGTACTCTGTAAGAGATTATGAGATATTATTTGTGGGTTTGCTCTAGGCTTATTTTAGGTGCGGGAAACACTTGATGCATGAGCGATTGTAAATCTGACTCTCCGATTATAGTGGATTATATTGCTAGCTCTCCCCATGGACGTAGGTACCGATCCCGGACCGAATCACGTAAATATCTGGTGTCCGTTATTGTTCCTCGTAATTTCTCTGGTGATTTCGTATCGACATATTTGCAAGATCCGTAAGTGTTTCCGCGTTTATTAATCACGACAGATCCATTGAACACTTTACAATGCCCACGAAACAGTTAAAGAGTAGGGATGAGCAACGCATGGTCTGTCACGGTCTTTGACATCAAAACCAAACCACGTCGCATAAATATGGTTCAGAGAAAAATGAAACCAGACCAAACTGTATTGTAGTTAAGAACCAGATTTGAGAAATAATGATAAGAAATGGCACAGAATTAAAATTCCAACTTGTATTGATACAAAAACTATGCACCTATTTATACACAATTCACAACGATACTTCCTAAATTTACTCCTATATTTTAGGTAAGTATAAACAAAGGATTGAAAAAGACAACCTATCAAATAAAGATGCGTATCACAATCACAATCAAATCACCCCAAGAATCGTGGCACATTATCACAATCAAATCACGCTAAGACTCCCCCTCAAGTTGGCGTGTGTAGATTACGGACACCCAACTTGGAAAGTAATCGGATGTACTGATCTCGACCTAGTGGTTTGGTGAACACGTCTGCTAACTGTGAGTCTGTACGAATCTTCAATGGAGCAATGAGTCCAGCTTGTATTTTTTCACGAACAAGATGACAATCTATTTCAATGTGCTTCGTTTGCTCGTGAAAAACTGGATTGGTAGCGATATGGAGGGCAGCTTGGTTATCACAGTATAAAGAAACCGGGACTTGAAGGTGCATGCCAATGTCTTGTAATAGATATGATAACCATGTAATTTCGCATGTTGTTATCGCCATTGCACGATATTCCGCTTCAGCAGAAGAGCGTGAGACCGTGCTTTGTTTCTTGGTTTTCCAAGAAATGGGGCTATCTCCCAATAAAATACAATAGCCAGTTGTTGAACGACGAGTCATAGGACAACTAGCCCAATCTGAGTCACAATAAGCTATGAGTTGAAGATCATTTGCAGTCGGGTAAAATAGTCCTTGGCCTACAGTAGCCTTGAGATATCGTAGAAGACGATATGCTGCATCCAAATGTGGTTGGCGTGGGGCATGCATAAATTGACTTAGAATGTTGACACTATAAGTAATGTCTGGCCTCGTGACAGTCAAATAAATGAATCGACCAATCAAGCGCCGATAGAGAGAAGGATCCTCCAATAAAGGGCCAGTATCAATACTTAATTTTATATTCTGCTCCATAGGAGTATCAGTTGGTCGCGCTCCACTAAAACCACAATCTTCCAGAATATCCAAGATATATTTTCGCTGACATAAGTAAAGCCCAAAGCGGGATCGAGCCACCTCAATGCCCAGAAAATATTTTAGAGGTCCGAGATCCTTAATGTGGAATTGATTGTGCAACATAGTCTTCACCGAATCAATCAAAAAGGCATTAGTACCAGTAATCACTAGATCATCAACATAGAGTATCACAAAAATAGAGTCATTGCCATTGTGTAAGATAAAGAGAGAATGATCGGCCTGAGAATGTGTGAAACCGAAATCACATAAGGCAGTAGAAAATTTAGAATACCATTGGCGAGACGCTTGTTTCAAGCCATATAGAGATTTGTGAAGTCGGCAACAAGATTATCCCCCTAACGTCGAAAACCAGATGGAGGTTTCATATACACTTCTTCATCCAAATCACCGTGTAAGAAGGCATTGTTAACATCCATCTGTTCAAGAGGCCATCCCTTAGCGGTAGCGAGGGCTAAGAGTACGCGAACTGTAACCAGTTTAGCAACAGATGCAAACGTATCATGATAGTCTTCTCCTTCAACCTGAGTGTAGCTTTTGGCAACTAGACGAGCCTTATGCCGCTCAACACTACCGTCGGATTTGCGTTTAATTTTATAGACCCATTTAGAGCCTATGGCTTTCTTACCAGGTGGAAGTGGTACGAGAGACCACGTATGATTTTGGGAAAGAGCTTGGATCTCAGCTTGCATGGCATCTCGCCATTCCTGATGTCGCATTGCCTCAGTGAAAGTGGATGGCTCGGTGGTAGTAGATAAAGAAGTAAGAAATGCCAAATGGGGTTGTTTAAAATGGGTATATTGAAGAAAATAAGACATGGGATAAGAAATACCTGGACCATTATCTTCGACGGAACTTGGCGTTTGAGTAAGCGAACAACAGTAGTCCTGGAGGTAACGAGGAGGTTGACGTAGTCGTTGAGGTCTGATAGATTGTTCAAGCAATTGAGGCACGGGTGTTTGTGGTGATGTGGGGATTAGTGGTGATGATGTTGGGTTTAGAGGTGAAGGTAGGGTTATTTCGTCACATTGTGTGACGGGTAATGGCAATACAGGCGACCCTGACAAAGTAGGTTTAGGGAGCAACGAGTAAGGAAAAATTGTTTCGTGAAACACAACATCTCGACTTACATACATTTTTTTTGTGAGGAGATCAAAAATGCGATACCCTTTTTGACCATTAGGATATCCCACAAAAACTCCCGGAGTAGCACGGGCATCAAATTTATTTTGAATGGATGTATTGCGCCCAAAACATAAACAACCGAAGACTCGAAGATGAGTGAAATTCGGTAATTGACCATGCAAAACTTCATATGGAGTTTTCCCTTCCAAGACGACAGTGGGAAGTCTATTTATGATATATGCAGCAGTAAGGATGCATTCACCCCAAAACTCAATGGGAATATTAGATTGGAAGCGCAGGGCACGAGCAATATTTAGAAGGTGTCGATGCTTGCGCTCCGCCACCCCATTTTGTTGAGGAGTGGACACGCAACTTGATTGATGGACAACACCCATAGAGTCGAGAAAAGAGATGGTAAGTTGATTAAAAAATTCTTTTCCATTATCAGAGCGGATGCAACGAATTTGTTTATCGAACTGGGTTTTTACCATGTTGAAGAAATTAACGATAAAATGATTTACATCCGCTTTAGAAGACATTAGATAAAGCCAAGTACTACGAGAATAGTCATCAACCACAATCAGAAAAAAACGTGCCCCACTTAAAGAGGTGGTTCGATATGGGCCCCAAACATCCAGATGAATCAAATCAAAACATGACGTCGTAGAAATTTTACTAGAAGGAAATGGCAAACGAGATTGTTTCGCAAGCGGACACACAGTACAAGGAAAGGTATTCGAAAAGGAAATCTTATTATCTAAAGCTTGCAGATGATGAAGAGATGATGAACCCGGATGTCCCAACCGCCAATGCCATAGGTCAAAATGTGCGCCTGGTACGGTGGTAGATGTCAAAGAAGTAGGTTGGGTTATGGAAAGATAGTATAAACCACCGTGTCGCTTACCCGTCGCTAAAGTCCTCGTCGAGATTGGGTCTTGAAATAGGCAAGTATCAGAGGTAAATTTAATGTTGAGAGAGGTAACAATAGTAAGTCTACTGATTGAAATAAGGTTAAAACGAAATTGAGGAATAAATAAAACATGATCAAGAATCAGATCTGGTAGTAGAATAATCCGCCCAATTCGTTCAACAGGAACCATAGTCCCATCGGGAAGGGACACAGGATTGGTAGTTGCATTGTCATAGAATTCAGAAAATAAAGTTGCATCACAAGAGATGTAATCCGTTGCACCGGAGTCTAAGACCCAAGATGAAGTGGAATTTAAAAAAATAGAAGTACCTGCTAAATTCACCAAAGGTGAGAAGAAGTTGCGGTATTACCAGTCGGAAGCAGGTGAAGGAGTTGTTCTATTTGTGCAGCAGTAAGGGTCAGTGGGGAGGAAGAATAAACAGAGGCAACTGCGGCAACAGTAGGAGAACCAGCTAGCCGTGAATTTCGTTGGCAGCCAGAATCATTAGTGGGTCGCTTGTTACGGTCGTTCCACCATTCCGGATATCCGTGCCTTTTAAAGCACTTGCTTTCAATATGTCCATCCTTTCCACAGTAAGTACAATGTGAAATGGGTTTAGAGGAACCCACAGATGGATAAGAACGAGCATTATGATGCACGACCATGGCAGCAGGATTGTGATTAACAGTACGATTGTCCTGAACAGCACGTTGTCGTTCTTCTTGTAAGAGTAAAGCATACTCTTTATTGACGGTAGGGAGTGGATCCATAAGAAGGATTTGACTCCGAATCGCTGCATAAGACTCATTAAGGCATTGGAGAAAATCTAATAATGAATCTGTTT
This sequence comes from Rhodomyrtus psidioides, assembly GCA_021437785.1. Classification (NCBI taxonomy): domain Eukaryota; kingdom Viridiplantae; phylum Streptophyta; class Magnoliopsida; order Myrtales; family Myrtaceae; genus Rhodomyrtus; species Rhodomyrtus psidioides. The sequence continues at coordinate 5,314,754 of JAILYB010000034.1, forward strand.
CAAGAAACTGCAGCAGATTCGACGTTGCACCACAACTACAATTCGGTAGATTTCGGTACGAAGACAGTTCATCTCGATAGGATTTAATCACAGTGTAATAGGCAGATATCGAGGCCGTACCTTGCTGATGTGTAGATAAAGCCCTACGGATCTAAAAAATTCGAGGAGCGTTACGAGGAGAAAAACGCTCTCGAAGATCATTCCATACATCATTTGCAAAGTCATGCCAGAGAATGCTATGTGAAATCGTTGGTATAGTAGAATGAATCAACCAAGATCTCACCATGCTGTTGCAACGTACCCATAATTGATAATCCGAAGAGGTTGAAACAGGACGCGGTAAAGAACCGTCAACAAAACACATTTTATTTTTGGCCTCGAGGGCCATGAGCATGGCACGATGCCATGTTGGATAATTGTCTCCATCTAAAGGAGGAGAGACTAAAGGAGCATTTGGATGGTTACTTGAGTGAAGAAAATATGGAGAAATTACATCGATCGTGCGAGAGGCAATGGGAGTATTTGGATCGGCCATGAAGAAGGAACTACAGAAGGATCGATATCTGCTCTGATACCATGAGAAATAATGATAAGAAATGGCACAGAATTAAAATTCCAACTTGTATTGATACAAAAACTATGCACCTATTTATACACAATTCACAACGATACTTCCTAAATTTACTCCTATATTTTAGGTAAGTATAAACAAAGGATTGAAAAAGACAACCTATCAAATAAAGATGCGTATCACAATCACAATCAAATCACCCCAAGAATCGTGGCACATTATCACAATCAAATCACACTAAGAAGATTGAACCATTTTTCCAGTTCAATTCAGTTTGAAATAGAGTCGAACTGGTTTGTTCTTCTTTCATTTTTTTTCTCTTCACTCTTTTTTTGTGTGTAATTTCACGAGGTTAAACTCACTAAAGTGGCCTTGAAGGGGCATTAATTTCATGGGAAAAACCAAAGTGTACAATGACAACATTTGAAAAATTCAATGAAAATGAAAATCAAGCCTATCCTAAGGGTGCGTTTGTTTTGGGGAAAATATTTTCAGGGAAAGTGTTTTCTGGACTTTCGTCTATTTGGTTCGCAAAAAATGATTTGGTCAACGGAAAGTACTTTCCAGTCAACAAAGATTTTATTCATTAAAATAGGAAAGTGAATTCCCCAAAATAAAAAAGTGAAAACACTTTCTCAAATTTAAGTCTTTCACATTCTTTGAAAACGGGATTGAAGCCGATCTCGGTGACCGATCCCGGGGTCGAGGCCAGCGACTCGGGCCGGAACCGGGGACGGGAACTGAGGATTGAGGTCGGGGCCGCGATCGGGATCGGGACTAGGATCGAGACCGAGGCCGGGGACTCGGGGCCGAGGCCGGGACCAGGATCGGGACCGGGACCGGGATCGGGATCGGGGTCGAGATGGGGACCGGGACCGAGACTTGGGACTGGGGCCGAGGCCGAGGTCTGGACCGGGGCCGAGGTCTGGAACGGGGCCGGGGATCGAGACCCGGGATCGGGGCCAGGGACCGAGACTGGGGCTGAGGACCCGAACCGGGGCCGAGACAGAGGTCGGGGCCGGAACTGAGGATTAGGGCCGGGGCCCGGGCCGAGGCAGGGGTCGAGGCCGGGATTAGGGCGAGGGACCGAGACCGAGGCCCGGGTTGGGGCCCGGGTCGGTGCCGAGACTGAGGCCGGGCTAGGGACTGGGGCCGGGAGTCGGGGCCAGGGACAGGGACAGGAGACCGGGGCTTGGAACCGGGACCGAGGCTAAGGCTGGGGCCGAGACCGAGATCGAGGCTGGGACCGGAACCGGGGCCTGGCCGGGTCAGTTCACGTTAGCTCTCTCAACTACCTGCCTCTCCTCAGTATCAAAGACAATCCCTTTGATGAGATTGAAATCGTTTTTCAAATGAGAAACAAACACCGAAAAATATTTTCGATAACATATTACGAAACAAACAAAGGAATACAAATCGTTTTCCGAGAAAGTGATTTTCAAGAAATCACTTTTCAGAAAACGAATTTCTGAAAACCACTTTCCTTGAAACAAACACACTCTAAATTTGATAACAAAATAGGCTACTTCATGCATAAGTTTTATTAAAATTTTAAGCCAAAAGGCTCTACAAAAAAAAAAACGAACAAAACATTAACAAAAACGGATCCGGATAAGGCGACAAATTTTAAAATTTGTTACCCTAGGATGCCCCCATCAACCATTGGATAAGAATGGTTAGGATGATGCCGCATAACTCTCTCTTTCCTTTCCCGGCAACTCAAAACACTTTTTCCTCTCACAGACTATGTAGCACCGATACGATACGCGATACGGGACACGATACTATACGATACGCCGATACGTGGTTTCTCAAAAAATAAAGATTTTCGATACGATGGGATACGTTATATATTAAATATATATTTTTATATATACATTTAAATTGTTATTTTTATGAACTCCAAACATCACATATAAACATCACATATATGTCTAAATATCATAGCTATTTCATATTTGACGAAAAATGTTAGTGAAAAACTAAAAAAAAGTTCAAATACTCCATAAATTGTATTAACGAGCGAAATACGTCGTAAATTAGGCCCGAGAGATTGAGAGGGTTTTCTGGACTTGGGCATAAAATACTTCAATTTATAACTTGGAACCCGAATTTGAACTCAACGAGCCCAAACACAATTTTGATTTCATGGGGATACGCTGTGACACGTTCGGACACGCTCCGACACGCGTCGAACACGCGTGTCAGGGTCATTGCCCATTCGGACACGCGTTGACCGCGTGTCCGAGTGTATCGGATACGGCGGAGTATCGGATACGCAAAAAATTTTCAAATAGGAGTATCGGTGCTACATAGCTCACAGAGTAAAATGATACTTCAGCCATCACCACCCCTCGCCTGATGTCGCCACCGCTGCCGCACCGGAGCACCATCATTGTGCCTCGCCCGAGTCTCCACACTACCAGTGCCGTCACCACCAACGCAGTCTTTCAAAACACCATCATCACCATCACCTGAATCCACCGTTGGCTCCGACACGCGTCGAATGGGTGGGTCGGGTCGGGTATGGATCGGGTCGAATATGGTCCGACCCATATTGACCCATTTAACCCGTTTTGACCCATATTCATCCAATGTAAATTTAGTGACCCATACCCGACCCAACCCATACCCGACCCATATCCGACCCGACCCGTATTACTTAAATACTTATATATTTAGCTAAATTATGAAATATTTATTTCTTATAATTTATTAAGAAAAATTATATTGCTAAAAAATGCAATTGAATTTTTTCTGAAAAAATTTAAATTTTTTCTTTATAAAATAAATTTTTATTATAACCGGCCACCTACGACCTCTGCTCGCCACTGTTGACCGTTGCTCGCTTCCTGCCATCGTCGTCCCCTCAAACTGCTGCTCGCCACCTCCGTCGCCGAAGCTGTAGCTCTCCCCGCACGGGCTGCCGCTTCTGAAGGCGTAGGGGGCGTAATCGGAGCTCGGGAAGGGAGGTGCTCCGGCAGGTTTCGACGCTGACTCGTACTCGATTCTGGTTTATCTTGCCGAGTTAAGTTAAAAGACTTCAATACTAATTGAGCTTTTCCGTTAGTTGCATTCAAAATATCTATAGCTGCCTAAATCAGATATTGAAATCTTTATAGTTTGCGGTGCTAACCTCATATCCAAGAAAATAATAAAATAATCTGAGTTCTTACGGCCCAAGCTTGTGACGGTCTTCAATTTGACTGTACGATCGAGTTGAGTTAAGCTACGGTATTCAAAAATTGCTATTCAAGTAGGCTCAACTGTACCCCACCCTAGTTCGTCATGTTCGGATGAATTGATCGGGAAAAACGAAGCGTGGGTCGATTTTTTTCCACGCAACGCTATATCGATGATGTCGATCTGGAAATATACAGCACCGACACGTACTCCTCATCCAAAACCAAAATCAGAATTTGGCGTCGTCTCTATTAATGGCGTAAAGCAATGTTCGTAGAGGCAACTGCACACGCACTGTGGCGGCGGTCGACGGCCGGCGACGGTGGAGGGTGGTGGTTGGTGATGGTGACCGGAGGTGGGCAGCGGTGACCATTGGCGGCCAAAGTAGAGCGACGACCAAGGCAGGAGAAAAAAGAAAATAGAAAAGAAAAAAAATTATATAAAAAACAAATTATTAAAATATTAAAAAATTAGATTTTTAAAAAAATATTCACAAAAATTATTTATGATTGCCTTAAGATAGTTTTCTTAGCTAACACATTTATGGCCCATTTGAAACCCATTTATGACCCATAAAATTTTTAAGCAACACATTTATGACCCATTTAAGTACTTAAGCTAACCCATTTTTGACCCACCACCATCAAATATGGGCCAAATGTGGGTTCTAGACCCATTTTGCCACCTCTAGCCACCATGAAGGTTGTGGCCACTGGGTCTGGCTAGGCAAACGTAGGCGTGAACACGAAACTAAGAAGCAACGAATTGACAATTTATGTTGATATGCATATTCTAGACATGCCAATGTTGTCATGGGCCTTGGGCGAGACCGATGGGCCTCCAAATCCATGATCAACGCACTATTCGTGATCCAGAGATTCGAGATCGACAAGCAAATCGACATGGCCCGCCATAGTGTGCCAAAAGTTTCCAAAACTCGTCCGCCTAAAGCGAAAAATATTCTTATTGTTCACAGAAATATTTAGATATAAATCATTATCGATAATGAAAATATTTTTCACTTCTAAATAATTTTTTTCCACGAAACAAACCGAGCTTCGCATTTGCATTGGCATAATTTCCGGATTATGAAACGCGCTTTGTCATGGACCATGCCGTGTGTTGGAAAATATCAAAAACATAAAGTTGGAGATTCTTGTAATGGTCTTCTTCTTTTTTTGTCCTCGTCTGCTTCAATCTTTATCAACAACCTTTTCTTCTCCAGTCATTTTGAAACTCCGAACACGACCTCCACAGAGGACGACTCACATTCTCATCTTCGACAACGGAGCTAAAGCTGCCAGCAACCACCATGTCTGCACAGCCTCCTTCAATCCCTCTTTTTCTTCTTCGTCTTCCTTCTGTCCTTCTCTGTCTTCACATCCTAACGCTCCACCTCTCCGATGCTCAATACTGCTACAACACGGGCAACTTCACAGCCGCCGGCAACTACGCCAAGAATCGCCAGCATGTCCTCTCATCTCTGGCAAGCGACATGGCTTCGAATGGCAGGTTCTACTCTGGGAAAGTAGGGAACGGCTCGGACGTTGTTTACGTGCTCAGTTTCTGCAGAGGCGACTACTCAAACGACACTTGCGTTGAGTGCATAAGATCTGCTGCCGAAGATTTGATGATCAGGTGTCCGAACCAGAAGGCTGCGTGCTCCTGGGGGACAGGAGCTACCTGCATCATCCGTTACTCTGATACTCCGATGTACGGCGTGACGCAGAGCTTTCCAGCCCAAGAATATTATAACACTGGTAACCTCCCGATGGATCAGGAATAGTTCGATCCGGTATGGAGGAACTTTACAGAGGAGCTGGCAGCGAACGCTTCGATGGGGACGTCAGATCTCAAGTTCGCGGCAGGGAGAAGGGTGTTGCCGAACTTCCAGACCATGTTCGCGCTGTTGCAGTGCAGCCCCGATTTGGATCAGCTTGGTTGCCAGAGTTGCCTCTGGGAAAGCATAAATGGTTATCAAGAATGTTGCCATGGAAAACAAGGTGGAGGTGTTAATAAGCCGAGCTGCATATTCCGATGGGACTTGTACCCGTTTTTCGAGTCCAATGCTAGCAATCCTCCATCTTCTCCGCCACCACCAACCGGGGCCAACCGTCCTGCTCCTCCACCTGCAAATGCCCAAGTCACCAACGGTTGGTTCAAATTTATGCTTTTTGCTGATTTTAAATTCTTGAATCACAACCCTCGTTCATAAGTCTGCGCATGAATTTAAATTCATTGGTGGGGTAGGGCCTGCTCCGATATTTTCAACATCATTACTAACAATTACGTTGGATTTTCTAAGATTATCTTAGAATATCTTGATGAGTTAAATCGTTACAAAAGTCCACTTTTTATCCAAACATGAATTGTTAACTCTCCATTGACATGTTTATAATCAAATGAGAAAAATATGGAATAGAAATTAATAAGATCGTAGCAAACGCATTTATATTATTTTTCTATTTTGGGAATAGAAATTGAGTACAGTTATCAAAATTATTCTTTTGCTCAAAATTTGTTCAGGAGTAGAAATAATTTTTTTATTATTACTCAACACAAAATTGTTCTCAGAAATAAAATTATAACAGTATCATCCAGTTCCACTATTATAATTTGTTGGATCTATTGATCTCTAGGAAAAAGAATTGGGGGTCGTTGAGGCTGCTGCTTTTGCCGTGGGTGCGGCCTCATCATCTAGATTGGGGAGAATAGTGGAATTTGGATGTCACGCTAGAACCCACGATAAACCTAAGGTGCATTTACTTTTAAATCTAGGCTCCGTTTGTTTGTGTGTGTGCATATATATATTTCTCAAAAAATAATTTCTGGTGAAAATTTTCTTGATTTTTTGGCATTTGCTTTGCGAAAAATAGACTGATCAAGAAAAATATTTTCCATCCATAAAAAAAGCAAAAAACACATTCTAAAGTAGGGAAATTATTTTCCTTTTTTGGAAAGATGAAAATATTTTCCCCCTCCTTAATATATATTCCCTCTCTTTCTTCCCTCTACTCCTTCATATTTCTTTTCCTTATAACTATTTAAATTGGTAAAAAAAAATTGAATATTTTTAATATTGTTTTATTTTGAATAATTTTTATTCTTTCTTTCTTTCTTCTTGTCACGACGAAGGCCAGCAATCGGCCACAATCGAGGCTCCAACTTGCCCTAGTCTAATGACTCTCGGCCTCCCTCTCTAGCGACAAGCGAGTTAGAGCCCTGTTTGTGACCGACGATCGGCGAAGGAAGAAACAAAAGGAAAAAAGAGGAAAAAAAATATAACAATTAGTTAAAGATATTAAACAATTAAAAAGTACGGAACTTTTTTTGAAAATAGTATAAACATTTTCATATTAGCGCTAGCCGTGTCAAATATGATAGGCCAGGTCCACTTTTGCAATTTTCGACTAGACGATGAAGAAGATTGAATGGGTTTTTTCTTACCAAAGGGCGGAAAATATTTTCTCGTTTTCTGGTTTCAACCAAACACCGCAAAAATATCGTTATTTTTGTTTGGATAATGGATTCCTGAAATTTGTTCTCCGCGTGAAACTTTCTAAGCTAGCTTCTTTGCCATGTGAGATGAAATGAGGGTTCCTCTGTGAAATGAATGCATCGTCCTGAAGAGTGAAGACTACGCAAGTTCGTCCTTTCCAAATTCATGTTGAATTATTGGTGAAGAGACTTTTTGTGCAGTCGTCCTTTCACCATTTTATATTCTCCCTTTCCGCTGTCTGTCTACGACCACCCACTAGGCTTCTTTCTTCCTGGTCAATCCGCCTAAGTCACGCAAAAGCTCATTTGACCTAGCCCACAAGTGCCCGTGTTGGAAAAAATCAACTTTGAAGATAATTGTTTCCTTTTCTTTGTGGCCCTCATCTACACTTCAATCTCTATCATCGTTTATTGGACAATATCATGTTATCTGCTCCGAAACCTTTATACCAATTGTTCGAAATGCATGTGAAATCATAGATTTCAACAAAGTAACTTTTATTAGAGCGACACGAAAAATTAAGGGTGATCAGTTCCCATCCAATCGCGTCCCACCTAGAAATTGAGAATACTTGTTCATGAGCAGTTCAATAGAACTGTGGATTATTAATAGGGGTGATCAACATGAACTTTAACTCTATATATTAATTAAAATTAGGTTTACATTAAAATTTATAAAAACACCCAGTGGATTATTAGGTTTATATTTAACAAATAAAGAGTCCGATCCGAGCTATTTAGGCCTCCCTAGAATCGAGAGTCGGACTGAAAATAACATGTTCTAAGTTTATAAAATCGAAAATCGGACTGGCACCACAGGACACTAGACCGAATCGATTGGGCTAGTTTCTAGTTTCTAGTTCGGTCTGTTTGTCTTACTTACCCTAAAAAAAAAAAACCATCACAAGTACCATAACTTTTAAACTGCGCTCACTTGATTCATGCCATAACTTTGATAAACTGCTCACCACAAGTGCCGGAAATCTGACATGACATGATACTTGTGGTGAATGTTCTTTACAAATCATGACACTCAAGTGAGTGTCGTACGGAAGTTATATCACTCGTAATGTCTTTATTTCATAATATATATCTTATAATGCAAATGCTAAACCATAAATCTTTCATTAAAAAAAATAATAATATATGCTCAAACTCGTACTTCCCTATATCTTGAACACATGGCCGTAAAACTATAAGGAAATTCAAAAATGATATTAACCCTACCGTGATGGATCAAGTTTAATGTCGATTGTTGTTAGTTGATGTTGCTTTTAAATGTTGATCTTGACCAAAATCCATGCTTCGCTCTTGGAAAACCGCTTTGATTCATTCAAACACAAGTCTCTGAATATAATGCCGATTATCAAACAAGAAAGAAAAGCCTAATGATAACACCTGTAAAGCCGTTTTTCAAAATTGTGGGTAGTTGACGAGTTGGAAGGTTCTCTAAACTCATTGGACGTTTCATTCCATGTCAATAGTTAAGAAAAAATAATGCGATGTACTTGACAATTTAATAAATGTCAGTGAATCTAACTTTTGAGCATTGAATACATTCAATGCACCGATCACCAACAAGATAATTACTCTATTTTTCACAAGAAAATAATTTAGAGAGATATTAGAAAAATATGTAATTCAACTATATCTATGTTATTTGTCATAGCTTGACTAGGGCTGATTGGTTTTAGAGTAGGTAGCTTCCAAACCTAGAGGCTATCGGGTTAGAACTATTTAATTTCCAGATTTTGAAACCTGGAACATACCATGTGTTGCCCTAAAACTGATCATGAAAACTACCCTAATTTTTCAATTTGGCTCCGAGACGAGTAGATTCTAGGTTAGAATGGGTTTCTAGTTTTCTAAACCTGGAACCTACCATTTGTTGCCCTATACTCGACCTTAGAAATTCTCCAATTTTTCAATTTGATTCCAGTCACTTGAAAATCTGCATTTTTTTGTTCATTTTATTGGTTTCATTTTTTTTAGCAAAATACTATGAGCAGCAAAATGGTACAAAGTAAAAGATAAACGAGAGGAGTGAGCATAGGCGAGTTAGGAGTGAGGACGCTGCTGGGTAATATGCGGGCGAAGCGGCGGCTTGCTGAGGAAGTATGCCATAGGGAACATGTCGGTGGGGTTCTACCTAATCTATGCATTGGTGCCGTGCACGCTAGACTTCATGGAGCATCAATGCATAGGCTGCCTGGTGAAAGTCATCAGACTTGACCCGGCATCGATGGGTCGCATGGCGCAATCTGGGCGAGGGCAGCCTTGCCTATTGGGTGAGGCCGAACGAGAGTTTCGCAGCCCTAGCCTAGCGGTCGGCGAGCTCCGGCGACCTTCGCCAGCCACAAATAGTAAGCAAAGAGTGAAGAACACAAAAAATTCAAAAAGTATAAAATAATTAAAACTAAAAATTTGCCACGTCAGCGTGGGCAGCGCTGTGTTAGTAGTGACCAACCAAATGGACTGAGTTGGTAATATTGCAAAAGGTTTAATATTAAATTGGTAAAAAAACGGTTTATGACTAAAGTGACACAATTGTAATAGGTTTACGACTATTTTGATAACTAGTTCAAATTATTAATTAGACAGATTTCACTTGAGATTCACACCATTAATAATTTTTATTAATTACTATGCATGCTGTAAATAACATGCAATTTTTATTGGATCAATATATAATCTGCGGACGACACAATCATTTTTCTCAGAGTTTGTTATGTACTTTTCGCAAAAAAGAAGGTACGGTTCGGGAGAAGATATTGGGTGGGGCGGCCTTATGCGCCCCACCCAAAATTTTTCCACGGTTCGGTCCATCTTTTCAGTAAATATATGGGTCCATGTCTTTATTTTCTACGCATCTACATGGCTAATAGTCAACTATGGTAGTCACTTCATTTAATAGTCAACTATCATTGTTTATTATTTTTATTTGCCCGGGATATTTTACTTTTGGGTGTGGCCATCGGGTGGGGATTATCTCTTAAAAGCAGGTGACTTACCCACCCCCACTCCCACCCACACCCTTGATATGGGGTGGGCCTCCTATATTAAGGGTGGAGATCCCTTACCTTAAAAAAAATAAGGTAGGGGATCTAGGTCCATGGCCATCGGCTAGGGATTTCCTACCATAAAGGTAGGAAATTATAACCCTCATGGCCCTAGGGGGAACAAAGAGGATCCGAATCGCCTAATCTTTTCTCATAAGGTTAGGCACATAACCTTGTAATCTAGGTTGTTCATTTTTGGACATAAGGCACAAATCTCCTGTTTTAGGGGGTAATTTTTTGACATATATATTTTTGTTAGTAAAAATTTGGGTCATCCATTCATAATACAAACGGCCCAGATTGCAAGGTTAGGGCACAACCTTCTAAGGAAAGGTTAGGTGATCCCTTTCCAAAGATCCAAGGACCCAAAAAATCATGATTCCCTACCATTATGGTAGGGGATCCGGATCCGCGGCCATCGGCCACGCGAGATTGAGCCTTGCTATATCTAGCAAAGGAAGAAGAAAAAAATATAAAAATAAACATAAAATGAAAAAAAAGTATAATATAAAGAGTAATCTTTTTTTCAATCTTGATATTGAAATTATCTTCAAATGAGATTCAAACGCTAGTAAAAAATTTAGGTCACATATCACCAAATAAACGACAACTCATGAAAAATATTTTTCCGGATATCGTTCTCATTAAGTTTTCGTCTAAATAATCTACGCCCTCTAAGATCAGCGCTTTTGTACTTTCTCCAGTGTATTTCTTAGTAAACAGTGAACAATGATTGAAAAAAAACATGAGTTGCCTTTGCTCTTGCAGGTGGGAAGAGCAACTGGACGAGGAATGTGATCATTGCAGTCTCCGCAAGTGTGTCTGCGTTACTCGTTACTTGCGCTGTCGTACTCCTGATAGTGAAAAGGAAGAAGAAGAATCAGCCCAGACGAAGAGTTGAAGGTGAGTCTATCTATTTGCCTTAGTGTATAAACCGTCTATGAGGTTTAATAGATCGTGGACACGATGAAGTTGACTAATTACCATGCTTTTAGACCAGCAAAATAGTCTGTGAACTATTCTTTACGAGAACTATTATTAGGACAATGATGTTTGCTCCGAATGACCGTGTTTTTCTCTTTCTATGTGAAGCTGAGGATGAAATTAGCATGGTGGAGTCGCTGCAATTTGATTTTGATACCATCAGAGCAGCAACGGATAACTTCTCTGAAACCAAAAAGCTTGGACAAGGTGGTTTTGGGGCTGTTTACATGGTAACAATTGACAAAGCACATCCTCTATTCTCTTGTATTCAAAATTTAAGCAGCACAAGAATCACATATGATATCAATTGATCCTCTTCGAAATGCTTCCATGTCCCAATCGATACTCACGAGGACTTACTCTGATGAAATTCCAGGGTCGGCTCTCCGACGGACAGGAAATCGCTGTAAAACGGCTGTCACGGAATTCCAGCCAAGGTGAAGTAGAATTCAAGAACGAGGTCATGTTACTAGCTAGGCTAAAACATAGGAACTTGGTCACGCTCCTAGGTTTCTGTCTGGAAGGAGTCGAACGGCTTCTCATTTACGAGTTTGTGCCCAATTCAAGCCTCGATCAGTTCATATTCGGTATGTTTCTCTACTTGCCATGCCTGATTTCAGATCCTCATGAAATGATTAAAGGACGTCTTTTAGAAAGTGATCTTGCCAAAATTCGTAGATTCCTTGAAGCGTGCAAATCTTGACTGGGATAGGCGTCATAAGATAATAATGGGTGTCGCTCGAGGGCTACTTTACCTACACGAAGACTCTCGAGTTCGTATCATCCATCGGGACCTCAAAGCCAGCAACATTTTGTTGGACACGGATATGAATCCTAAGATATCGGATTTCGGTATGGCAAGGCTGTTTGAGATGGACCAAACTCAGGCTGAGACAAATCGGATCGTGGGGACCTAGTAAGTGCCACAACATCCTAGATTGCCTACGGATAGAACAAAGGCAAATTGTAAAGCTAACATGGTGGACTTATTGTGATGCACAGCGGATATATGGCACCGGAGTACGCGATGCACGGAAACTTCTCGGTCAAGTCCGATGTCTTCAGTTTCGGTGTGATGGCTTTGGAGATTGTGAGTGGTCAGAGAAACAATCTTTTCCGCATAGGCGATCACACCGAGGTCCTTATAAGCTATGTGAGTATATGAACATACCTTCTCATTTCACATAAGGTTTCCGTGATCAATCAGTTCAATGTTCGTCAAATGTTTGCAGGTCTGGAAGAGTTGGAGGGATGGAACAATATCAAACATCATCGATTCCTATTTAACTTCTGGTTCAAGTACCGAAATCGCAAGGTGCATCCACATTGGTCTACTGTGTGTCCAAGAAAATGTGGCTAGGCGGCCAACGATGGCCGCGGTCCTTCTGATGCTTAACAGCCACTCGGTCACTCTCCAAATGCCGTCGCGACCCGCATTCTTCACCCACGGGGGCGCTGAATCGGCTATGTCATCTACGCAGGATTACAGCTCGAGGGAATCTGAGGTCTCCAAAAACGAGGTTTCTGTGACCGAGCCATATCCTCGGTAGCCTTGAAAAAAATGGGAGATCGGAGTGTGCTGCGCACTAATTTTTGTGTTATGTCATGGTGTTCAGACCATCGAAATGACATTCTCATGATTTAGTTCTTCGTCTAGATTGCTGGGGAGTTATGTGGCTTCGTTGGCTTGGGATTTAATCCAGACTCGTAGACTGTGTAAAGACATGAACAGCTAGAGCAGCTTGCTATTACAAAATCCCATAGGTATGATAGGATTCATGCCAAATGCAGCTGAACCTTTATCAAATTTTGGAAGTGTACGCAGGTTGGTGCCGACGGTAGTCCACAAATTCATCGATTCTGTGTGCAAACAATTGCAATTTTTATTGGATGAGGGAATTGAGAAGATAATTTAGCATTATTGAACCATTTATATCGATTCTCGGATTGTATCTGGTTGTAATCACATGTCTGTCCTCATAATTTCTGTATGAATTGTCGCATACACAAGGGAAAAAAAAATGCAGCAAACGGAACCAAGGTTTGCTCTCGCTTGATCCGATAACCATCAATCCTCGAAATTTTATCAATACAGGATTTTCCTCGGCCTAGCAATTGCATAAGCAATGAGAAAATTATTCAAAAAATCCTAAATCAATTGTATAAATATCCCAGGTGAACTTTTTGTGAGCCCCTTCAATCAATGACAGAACTCAACGTTCTTTAGATTTTTCTTGACTTTTGACAATTTATCCTTTCCAATTTAATCATAATCAACATCAACATCAACATCAACATCAACATCAACAACACATTTATCTCAAACTAGTTAGGGTCGGCGGTCAATGAACAAAAAAAAAAGAATAAAATAGAATATATGTATGTATATATATATATATATATATATATATATATATATATATATATATATATATATATATATCAAAGATCAATTGAAGAAAAAAGAATAAAATATAAATAAAAATAGGAAAAAATGGACTAAGGACTAAAAATGTCAGTCTGGAACATAGGAAATCTACCCATCTCTAATACTAAAGCTTCGCTCCACTTCCTCCTAGAACAAACCATACGTCAATCTATTTCCCACATCTTTAAATCTATTTTTTTCCAATTTAATATTTAAAAAATGCTTACAAAATTAGTTACTATTTAAAAGTATTTACGAAATTGGGTCTCGCGAGCCGGTCAGACTAGCGCACGAGACCCGCGCATTGCTTGCGTCTTGTTATAAGCAGCGCGCATGGAGCATTGCCAATTTTTTTGTTTTTTGCCTTTTTGTTGTTTTTAGTTGCTCCCCTTTTTTGTTTTACTATTCTATTTTAATCATATTTTACTTTTTTTCCTTATTTTATTTTAATTTTTATTATTATTCAATTTGTTTTCAATTAATTTTTTTTCATCGCTCTGTTGCCCTGTCGCCTCGCTCGTTCATTCGCTCACTTCATGACACGCTTCGATTCTGTGGCCCCGTTGCCTCGGTCGTTCTTTCATTCGTTTGTTCGCTCGTTCATTTTTCTTTTTCCTCGTCACTCCGCGGCCTTGTCACCTCAATCGATGACGTCCACTCGTTTGTTTTTCTTTTTCCTCGTCACTATGTAGCCCTGTTGCCTCGCTCATTCGCGGAGCGACGAGGAAAAAGAAAAATGAACGAGCAAACGTCATCGATCGATTGAGGTGACGAGGCCGCGGAGTGACGAGGAAAAAGAAAAATGAACGAGCGAACGAACGAACGAACGAGCAAGGCAACGGGGCCATGGAATCGAGGCGCGTGATTGAGTGAGTGAACGAAGGAGCGAGGTGACAGGGCAACAGAGCGACGAGAAAAAAATTAAAAAAATGCCAGTGCTGCATGCATGTTGCTATAAGCAATGAGTCAACGGGGCCACGAAGTGATGAGGAAAAAGAAAAATGAACGAACGATGCAACGGGGCCACGGAGTGACGAGAAAAAAGAAAAATGAAGGAGCGAACGTCATCGATTGAGATGACGAGGTCACGGAGTGACGAGGAAAAAGAAAAACAAACGAGCGAACGTCGTCGATCGAGGTGACAAGGCCGCGGAGTGACGAGGAAAAAGAAAAACGAACGAGTGAATGAGCGAACGAACGAACGAGAGAGGCAACAGGGCCATGGAATCGAGGCGCGCCATCAATCGAACGAACGAACGAGCGAGCGAGGTGACGGGGCAGCAGAGCGACGAGAATTTTTTTTAAAAAAAAATAATTGAAAACAAATTGAATGATAAAAAAAATTAAAAGAAAACAAGGAAAAAAAGTAAAATATGTTTAAAATAAAATTGTAAAACAAAAAGGGGAGCAACTAAAAAAACCAAAAGGCAAAAAAAAAATGGTAGTGGTCCATGCGTGCAGCGCGCGGGTCTCGTGCGCTAGTCTGACCGATGCGAGACCCAATTTTGTAAATACTTTTAAATATTAATTAATTTTGTAAATATATTTTTTTAAATATTAAATTGGAAAAAAAACCCGCGAAAACACACGTTGTTAGCACAGACATGTGCTAAGTACTCCATCCACGTGGCGCCTCCAGGCCGCAGCGGACTCCACGTGTGTTGTTGTTGTTTTTTTTTTTTTGGGTGGGGTGGGGGCGATTGGTGGTTGGCGGCTAGCGGCGGCGGAGCAAGATGGCTTTCCGGTCGCTTAATCATTTCTTTATAGCCCTTTATAGCTAAACGAAAAGGTGCTACAAAAGTTGACTAAAGGATGAGTTGCGAGTAGTTCATTGAGTAATTTTATTGGGTAATTTTATCTTGCGAGTTCATTGTGTTATCACTTTTTACTTGAATGAGGAATGAGTTGCTCATTTTTCTTTTCGATAAAAAGAAAATAAAAGTTGCTCTACCTTTTTGCCACCCGTTATTGCTATTTGTCTCGTCGTTTGGTAAACCCATGATAAATGTTCGCCATTGAAAGGAATAGAATTAACGAAACCCTATATATATATATATATATAGAATTAACCTGTCTACAAGGTAGATTTTGAGTTCAAAAAAGTGGAAATCGATCTTGAAATCAGATCACCTCAAATTTGGCAAATTTTAAAGAACGAAAAAGATGGCATGGACTAGACATGGCCGGTTCCGATTCAGGAGCCGGCTGTTCTGGTTCCACCAAAAGGGGGAACCGGCGGTTCCGGGTCGGTTCCCGGTTCTGATCCAGGTTCCGAAGTTTTAATTTTATTTTTAAAATAAATAAATAAACAAATTATTAATTATAAATTATAATCATTTATCAAATTGTACATTGTAATAAAATTTGGAAAGAAAAAATGAGGAGGAATGGGCTTGAACTTAAA
Organism: Rhodomyrtus psidioides; assembly: GCA_021437785.1. NCBI lineage: Eukaryota > Viridiplantae > Streptophyta > Magnoliopsida > Myrtales > Myrtaceae > Rhodomyrtus > Rhodomyrtus psidioides. Next base: position 5,330,881 of record JAILYB010000034.1, read on the forward strand.
GCATTATCATTAAACGCATGCATATCTTTTTGGGGATAGAAGAATCAAAACTTATGTAGTTCTCTTACATTTGATAACCCAACTTACCTCATCGTCAATCGTCACTACCCGTTGTTGTGGTGCCAGCAGTATCTCAACAGTCTTCACTGAAGAATTCGTGCTCTCGATCCAGCTCTTATTGTTGAAAATTAGCCTTTGTCTAATCATCAACACAAGCTTGAATCTCTACACTTTCCGGACTTAATCTTGAATGGCGGGGGTCCAAAATTAATCATCTAGCGCTAAATGCTTGTTCAACTACCACTGTTGAAGAAGATGTCGCTAATATTTGTTTCGCGATGAGGGAGAACACTGGAAATTGAGTTGAATTGTTCTTCCACCACTCAAGAATCTTGAAATCTGCGCTGTGTTCGGAATCACTAAATTCAAAAGCAATTGTTAAATAGTTTTCTAATTCGGAAATACTACCTGTTGATGTCCCTTTATGTTTTTTTTTTGCCTACTTATGAGCATTTTATACCATCTACCAAGTGAAATACCCGCATCACTTTGTGAGACACTATGTTGGGCAGATCTACATCCACTATCACTTAAACCATATCTACTAGAAAATTCATTATATAATGCTATTATAGCTTGTTTAACCTCTACTTGTATAATTGAAATATTTATTGCTTCATTCAAATGTAAACAATCATAATAATAAGCATTCAAATAATCTAATAAACCATCTAATTTAGTATGTGGATCGAAAACAATACCAACTAAATAGACAAGAGGAATGTTCAAATAATAATGCAACCATTTTTCTCGCATTACTAAAATACTCGAAGCTAATTCAATATTTTTTTTTCATATTCATTAAAAACACCAGCAATATTAACACACTTTATTAAAAATAAATGCATAGTGGGATAATAAATACCAGATAAAGTATTAGTAGCATCATTAAAAACTTTCAAAAAATCTATTTTTTTTTTTTGCAAACGTTCGTTCAATTTGATCTACTCTACAGGAATAAGTTTTTTTTTGTCAATAACTATAAATTCCAATTAACTGGTGATTAGTTGGTAAGAAGTGCGATTCAAGTTGGATTGAAAATTGAATCTAATAATAGAATTTGAGTTTTGAGCTAAATTACCATTTTCTTTGGTGTAAATCTTTTGGGTAAAGAGAAAACCATATTCAAATGAAGAACATAACCAATACAGAAAACAAGGGAATACTGGACCATATCTGCTTTTACGCCATGACAATCTCACTCGAATTACGGGGACCTACACATATTAGTACAGTATATCAGGGTCTCCGGCCAGAACCACACGTGCAAGTTTCCCTACATGTGGCTCCTCCGTGCTTTCCGAGGCACTACCTGTGACTCAACATGGTAGAAGGGGGCAGAACTGCACACTTTCATGTTCAGGGCATTGTTTGAGTGAGTCATAAAATATTCAGCGAGAGCTGCTCCTGTATAAGGAGCGAGGTATTGTAACTGTCACGACCTAAAAATCGAGTTTATTCCAATCTTAGGTTAATGGATTACCAGATTAATTAATTAAATTAACTAACGTAGCTCAAACTCTCCCAAGTTCTACCAAATCGTGACTTATGGTTTAAGTCATGATCTTGCAAAAGATTTTTATTGTTTTGGAGCCGCCACTATTCATTTCTTGGTATGTTGATTAGAAACCTAAATAAAATAGTGGGAGAAAACTATTTTATTTCTACGAACCAGAGATTTTAAGTTCGGAACTTGGTTACATTAATTTTTCAATTAATGCCCTTTCGGTACCAATTTCATGAAAAATGTTCAATTCGGCAATCTTGATGAATTCTGAATTGAAGTTCAAAGGTGCAATTTTTATGTTTTCTTTTTATGATTTTTTTTTTGTATTTTTGTTGTATTTTCCAAATTAAAAATTAATGAAAAATGAGGATGAATTGGTTCACGATTAACTTAAAGTTTCGGATTTAATTTGCATTAATTCCCAATTTTTTAAGAAAATCTTTTCACCCTAAGTCTACAACTTTTAAAATCTATCCTAATGGACACAATCAGATTTGATTTATTGAATATAATCCATGAGATATGATTTCTAGAAAATCCTATCTTTCTAAAAATGATGAGACGTGGTTTAAAAGAAACCATATCTTCCTAATTTTTTTTAAATTTTTCTGTGATTTTCTGAGATGAAAATTAAACATGAGACATGAATGATTTTTATTTGTTTTTTCTGATTTTTGTGATTTTATGTTTTATGAATGAATTTAAATTAAGGTTGCAAATCTTTTAATGGAAAGATAATTACCGCCATTTATTTCGAATCAAGGTTCAATCTGAAGCCTGACAGATCGACCCTCAAATTCGAAACACCCGCTATGGAAATAGCGGTTGCGGATTAGGAAATTTTCCTAATCAATCACATTTTGAAAGATTTTGATGTCTTCAGTATCTTGGATAAATTCATAGAATTTTTTAGATTGGCTAGATTATCACAAAGATTCCAAAAATATTTCAATCAAATCTCAATTTTCAAATTTGCCAAGTACAGGGTATACCGCAAGATTTATTCATAATTTTTGGTTTCTAACTTTTACGTGCAAATCTTCCAATCAAGGCAACCAAATATTCAATCTCACAATGCAATTTTCTTTTTTCCTTTTTTTTTTGAATATTACCTCATAAAAATTTTGGTCTGAATATACGATTCACTTGCAAATATCGGAAACATGCAAAACATCCCACCAATTGGATATTGTCTAGCCCAAACCCAAGGTTATCAGTAGACTTTGAAACATTCGAACCAATCCAGAAAGCAAGCCAATGCAAGACAAGCAAACCCACATTCTCAACGAGACGTATTCATAATTTCGAAAAAATTGCAAGGCAATTCAAGCTCTATGATTTCAATTCTCCTAAGCAATGACCAAGACCAAGGATTTTTACTCAAGCTCAGACCATTCATTCTCAATGAGGATTAACAATACATCTAAAGTATGCAAGGCATTCAACGGAACATAAAGCAAAAAAAAAAAAAAAACTCAACGATAAAAGGATTTTACCTTGAGTCCAATGCCGACTTTGCCAATCGAATTTGCACGACACTTGAATATCGAGCTCGAACTTTTGGACCGATCAACTACGTATTCGTGACTTTTGAACAAGACCGATCTTCGGTAGACTCCACAGGTTTGTACAAAAGCTAATCGGCGTGGTCTTCCTTGGTGCTAGCAACTCGTTATTGGAGCTACCAACAACGTAGAAATCAATAACTGCAAATGAACGAGACGAGATAAAAGCAACACGTTTTGAAAGCTGACAAAAATATGTTGAATTTCTTCAACAAGTGTGGACAAAGTCCAATGAAGATCAGTCAACAATCCAGGCTCTCCTCCTCTTGTCGTGATACGCCTTTTAGAAAGGCTTGCGGCAAAAAAAAAAATGCAGATTTCACTCAGGCGATCTCCGATCAATGACAATTGATTTACGATGCGGGACGAAGGAACGCCAAATTGTCGCCTTGATGGTTCGCCAGGAGACTCTATGAAAGGATGGGGGCGTCTGACTTTGTATAGACTGCTGGGATGGCGGCTGAATATGGTGTGCGATCGTGGACAAGCAACGGAGGAGAGTCGACGAAATCTCGGGAGGGGGATTGTCTCGACCGTGGGGGAAACAATCGGACCCCTTCTATTTCTCGAACTAGGCTCCACTTCCTTCCCTCAGCCATGTATGCTCTCTATTTTTTCTCAAGAAATTCTGAAACGACTGTCCTCTCTCCCCCCATCAAAACCCTACTCATAAGCTCGTTTATATAAGCCAAAACATTGCAAGCTTGAGGCTTGAGTATTTTTAAATTTTGCAAAATATGCCCGAGATTGAAATATTGCGTCAATTGAGTCTCGAAGGGCCTTAATTGCTTTAGTTAATCTAAAGCTTTGGGCTGGTTGTAATGACATGGAAGTGCCGAGAATTTCATGTTCTCATGGCTTTGATGTGCACATTTTGGGCTCAATAGTTGGATTAACAACTCGTCCAAGCTTTCCCTAATTTTAACGTGAGTGGATTGAATTTTAAGCCCAAAGAAAGTTCTCATGATCTCATTGATTTTCGGCACCTTTTAATGTGGGTTGAGCTAGCCGAATATTGCATCTAGTCATGGACTTGCTCATACTTTTTAGGCTTAAATTGGGTTTCTTATCAATTACTTGGCATATTAATTAGAAACCCTTTCACTTGACTAAAACCGAATGAGCTACAATGCGTTCAAGAAATAATCCCCATGACCATCTGTCAATTTTAGTCCATAACCCTCCACATAAATTCGGCACACACATGTACATGCCTTGGCTAAATTTTCCAATCACATCACGGACTCGCCTTGAATTCTTGGACTCCATTAAGTCCTCCTCTAAATAATGCACATTTAACTGAAAGACTTAATGACTAAAATAAGCCTGAATGAATAGAAGAGCTCAAGAAATAGGTTCAATAAGCTCATTAAAATTTGGCACTCCCTCATGGCCTCATTCGAAAATCGCAAACTGAGTTTGGTTCAACCATATGTCAAATTCAGCTCAATTGACTCACCTAATGTAATGACATGTATATGACTGAAAAATAAAAATGCATGAGGATTATTTTTTTGCAAGAATTATGATTAACTCTCATTTTATGAATGAATGAATTTGTAGAATTCAAAATTTAGGTGTCAACAGTAACGTAGCTGGGGAATCCGCTGTTTTGGCTACCACAATAGTGTATTCCATAGCTCCCCTTCTTGGAGAGTATTCACTACCTGAGCCACAGAAGATGCCAATTCAATGAGTATTCTCAATATTATGCCTTGAAGAGGACTCGAACCTCCACGCTCTTTAGCACGAGATTTTGAGTCTCGCGTGTCTACCATTTCACCACCAATGCATCTTGAAAGTGAATCGTATTCCATGAATATGATATCTATCTAGTGTGATGTATGGAATATATGACAAAGGTGTAGTGTTGGAGTATTTCTATTGATCGGTCATGTCATATAGGCCCAAGTCATACATCCAATTGCTTCGATTTGAATTATCCGGAGGATGCCTTATATATTAATATTATATCAAATCAAAAAGATGGACAATCAAACCCATTTCTCGATTTAATAGAAGCTAAAAGAGTTGAATAGGGTCCCAAATAAGGAGATATATTGAAAAAGCGGGTCTGATTACGCCTATTCCTAATCCTAAATGGAATGAAATGACGTGGGGATCCATATGTAAACATAGTATTGCGGGAGTAAAGCAATATCGGGAACAATATTCGAAATAAATGAATATAATAAATCTTTGCAATCAAAAGTTTGTAGAAGCATCTCTAGGTAGAATTCCAATGAGTCAAAATATCTTTTGGAAACATTTTTACCTTTCTCTCATTTTGTTTACAAAATTTTTCCTACTCTTTCATAAGATGAGGATGGCTCCATAAAAATCTAATTTCACTAATGATTGGGTGGAGATAAGTCACAAAAGATCGTAAACCATCTTGTACACATAAATTCAAAACATGGCAAGAACATCTAATGTGAAAAAATTGTCCGCCAAAAGAGGGTTTACAAATTTTTTCTAACTCGAGAATGGAAGCAGTATTTGCGGCGGCATTATCAAAACCAATTGAAAAAACTTTATTAATCAAATCATATTCTTCTAAAACTTTCCTAATTAGTCTATAAATATTATGGGCCGTATGCCTTTCAAGAAAAACTTGAAATGCAAGAGGTCTTTTTTGAATAACCCAATCCTTACTTATCCAATGGCATGTGAAACCCATATAAGAATTAATATTCCAAGCATCACTCCAAATATCACTACATATATATACACGTCCATTGAATTCTCCAAAAAAACTTATCAAATCATTTTTTCGATTTTTATAAACTTGTTTAAGTTAGCGTCTAAGAGTAGTTTTCGGAACAGATGATGCTTGCGGAGCCAGCACAGTGTTTACCAAATATCTAAAATTAAAATTTTCACCAGTATTAAACGGAGCATGCTCAAGGATAACATATTCAGCTAATGTTTGTTTATAAAGTGCATTAGTGAAACGGAAGAAAGGATAAGCGTTAAGATTGGCGAACCTAGAAATTTGTTGTTGGCTAGTGTCGATCCTCTCTTGCGTTGGATATTTTTTCATCAGATGCCGACGAAATGTTCTGTAGCCATCTCCTTTACCATGTTTGTATGTTTGCAGACAATATTTACAGCTTAAATCAAACTTGCCATCATTTTCGTTCCATACGTTGAAGTGTAGCCATAAGTCGGATTCTCCGCTCTTTCGTCCCAGCTCCTTTGCTATCGACGATTCTTCGACACTAGTGGGAGGATGAAGACTTTCTTGTGTTGGGACGTGCTCGACGTTGGGATTGTGAACATCGACGTCTTCCTAACATGCATATTCATGAGAATCATATTCACGAACAAGATAATCAGATTCTCCCATCGAGCTCTTTCCCTTTCTAGTATTTCTGCTTCCACTTGCCATTTTTTGAGAAAATTGACCGGAAACTTGATTCAAAGAATTAAGACGGAATTGAGAAAGAATAACGGATTGAGATAATTTGACAGAATTTGAGAGATCGAGACTTGAGAGTATTGGAGAGAATTGAGAGAAATTGTGAGAAAAATGAAGATGGATTGAGAGGTTTTTATAGACTTTTATTTATTTATTTATTTATTTTTAAAAGGAAATTGCAACGGGCCTTCGGACCGTTGCGTCCGAAGGCCCGTTGGGCCGCGGGGGAAGTGACGGCCGTTTGGGGAAGAGCCGTTTGGCTCTTCCCGAGGGGCGGGGCCCTCCCGCCCCCTGGACGGCTCTTCCCTAGGGGGCGGGGCCCACGCGTCCCCCTTTTTTTAAAAAAAAATTGGCGGTTCAGAACCACGAACCCGGACAACGAGCCGGTTTCGGACCTGTTCCAGGCCGGTTTCGGGTCCGCGGTTGCATTTGGCCATGTCTAGAATGGACCGAGTCGAGCTCAGGCATGCATGGCAGCTTTTGTCCCCCGATGTAGATTAAAAAGAAAACAATGTATGATTCCGGGTCAATCCCAATCTAACTTGTAACAGAAACTAGGGGAGCATCGTAAAAGAACAATGAAGCGGCTTCCATCTGGCAATCCTAGTTGGATTTCCCAAGTGATGCTGCCAATTGAGCTTCTCCACGGAGGCACAACTATTTTCACATAGGGGTGAGCATGGTTCTATGGTAGAACTGGAAACCGGAGAATGGAACTTACGATTCCAGGTCCGGTTCCAAGTTCTAATATATATATTATAATCCGGTTCCAGTTCTGCATTTTTAGGAACCGCAGGTTCCGATTTCGGTTCTCGGCTCTTTATGGAACCGGAACCGGAACCGGAATACACACACTAAAAACCCTAATTTCAGCTTTCTTTGTTCTACTTCTATTCACACGTTTTTCACCTTTCCTCAGTCACGACGACGTGAAGTCCATTGGTGACAATCTTCCATGCCCTCGAGTCGAGTAGTCAGGGCTCCGCCGCTCCGCTCCCTCCAGTCTCACCATCCTTAAGGCTCCGCCTCCGACGACGTCCATTGGCCTTCACCGTCGGGTGGCCATCCCTCGAGTCTCAGCGTTCATTGGGCTCCGTCGCTTCGCTTCACTCTCTCCCCAGCCCTTCGATGACGACCTTTCCGTCGCTGTCGATTGCCTCATCCTCGGCACTCCAACAGCGTCCCCAACTTCTTCTTGCTTGCCGATGCCCTCCTTCTTGCCAAATCTGATTGTTCGAGCGAGATTTGACGAAGGTGGGAGCCTTGATTTCTTGTCTTTGCTTCTTTGTTTGTGTTTATCTATTGATCTCTAGCCCTGAGTTCCTTCATATTAGTGTGTATGGGTGTTCTTTTGTTCAGTCAGATTTGACCGAGCTTCCATTTTTCGCGTCCAGGTTAAATGGATGTGTGTCTAATGTAAAAGCAAGCCAATGTTTGTCTATTAAAGATCCCATACCGCATATTTCACAAGGCAATTTCTAGGTAATCAGATTATTGGAGTTGATTATATTTACTGTCCATACGAAGTTTCTACCCTACACTTAGAGTTGATGATATTTAGTGGCGATGCGACAAACCTAACATGTCGTCTGGAACTAGCTAAAGGAAAAAAAATCAGTTTGCAGGATTTGTGTGTGTCTAATGTGACTCGAAGCCCACATTAAGATGTTGTCGGATGAAAGAAAACCCATAGATGATTATCTCCTGCGGCAGGATCTTGGTCACGGCAAACTGATTTTTAAAATATTATGAAATGGGGCTTGAGAAATGTCCAATAGTTTCCGTACATCAAAGTGGTGGTGGTAGCTGATGGTAGAATGATGTCTTTATTTCTTGCATTAAGGCCAAAACAGAACAACTCTTTCTCACATGAATCAGAAAATTTAAATCAATGAGCTCCTGAGGAGGAGTAATGAACAAGTACAGAATAGCAGAAGATTGTGTCATCTAGGCTCTCGGTCAATCTTGGTTCAATTGTAATCCTATGCATATTTCTAGCTTGGCATCTAGCTAGAGTACTTTATTGTGCATTCTTATTTGTCAAAAAGCAGGGGACTTTTAGTGGGACTTTTAGTTTGTTGTTTCAACATATGCAGCATTGGGAGTTTCTGATTTGAGTACCCTTTGAATGTATTTTGTTCTTCTGATATGCTTGTTGCTTCAACATATGCTTGCATTGGGATTATGTTCTTCTGTTCTTCTGATATGCTTGCATTGACAGTTCTAGGATACTCTGGAACTAGATCCGAAACTTGTGGCATGGTAGTGTTCCAGGCTCCAGAATATGGAGGGTAGGTTATAGGTTCCAAAAAATGAGAAATCAGTATCAACAAATAGGTTCCAGGTTCCACATGAAACTTGCTCGGGACCTGAAACCCTCATCCCTTCTTTTTCGAAGTGGTCAACTTCAAGAAGCTAACAGAGAAAAGTAAAAAGAAGAAAAAGGAAAGTGGAACCGCAAAGAAAGAAAGAGTAGAAACAAGAAAAGGCAAGCTCAAAGACATTTTTAAAAAAAAGAAAAAAGGAAAAGAAGAGGGAAACTCGCCTTTTTAGAAAAGTAGGTGGATACCCAAGGGTAATATAGTTAAAGCACCATAATAGGGTGTGTATAAGCCATCATAATAATTTCAAATTTCAAAACGAAATACCTACTTGTAAACGTGCCAATGTGTAAATGTAAAATGAAATAGACTATCTAACAAATTGGTCCTGTTTGGGAGCATAGACGGAGGGTAAATGTATAACGCGTGAAATTAAATTGCGATTTTTTGTGATTGAAAAAAATAATTTGAAATAAATTTGTAAGGATACAAATTCTATACGTTATTCCTTGATTTTGTGCTTGTTACACAAACGCGCTTTCACATGAACGATGTTCTGTGCTGGAAAAAATCTACAACCGAAAGTTGCAGATATTGATTTTATTGTACTCATCTACTTCAATCTCTATCAAACTCCAACCACACTTCTCATCTTCGACAATGGAGGTGAAGCAACCAGCAACCAGCAACCACCATGTTTGCACAACCTCTTTCAATCCCTCTTTTTCTTCTTCGTCTTCCTTCTGTGCTTAGAGTGTCGTGAGAATTTCTCACCAGCTTCGTAGTGCAATTTTTAAGTTTATTTACTGATATGCCGGTTGTACCAAACAACGGACATGATAAGATTTGACTTTATTATTGCGATTTACCCTCTAAATTAGTAAATTTCATTTCTTATCATCTTCAATTCTATCCTGATTAGAAAGGAAAAATTACAAAAAAAAAAGTCTTAAACCTATTACAATTATGTCAATTCAATCATAAACCTTTTTATTTGCCAATTCAGTTCTAAACTTTTTGTAATTATGCTAATTCAGTCTAGTCAGCGAATTTTAGCTTGCCGGCACTGACGTGGACGCTGGCTGGCACTGACGTGGACACCGGCCGACTACCGACCTAATATTTTAATAATTCTTGGATTTTTTTATGTCTTTTTTTTCCCTTTTCCTTTCCCTTCCCCTTTCCTGTTCTACCTCTAGCCAGTGGCCGATGTCGGCCAAAGGACGACCGACGAGGCTCGACCTTACTGTGGTCGGGTGAGGGCAAGCCTCCCATTGTAATGGCGACACTCGACCTTTGCTAGGCCATGGCGAGGCTCCACTAAAGGTTTGCTCGCTGGTCTGAGATATCAGCTGGATTTATTGGAATTTAAGGACGAAAGTCAGGCCGGTGGCACGTCTGGACTACAACTTCATCATTAAGATTTGGGTCTTGTAGTGGTGTGGCATAGGGTGAAGAAATATATTTTCCTCTATATTCAATATGAATCTTTACAGCATTACAATCGACCTTATATACAATATATGTGCTAGCCCTAGCATATCAATAAATCAGGAAAGACTATAATACAGGGAAAAACTGCCTAATTTAATGGAAATACAGCTCACGCCAACACTCCCCCTCAAGTGGGTGAGAAGATGTCTTCGATACCCATATTGATGAGTGAGCTCTGAAACGCTCGACTTGACACAGCTTTGGTCAATACATCGGCTAATTGATCTTCAGATTTGACAAAAGGTAACTGAATTACTTTAGCATCTAAATTCTCCTTGACAAAGTGTCTATCAACCTCAACATGTTTGGTTCGGTCATGCTGAACCGGATTGTGAGAGATAGCTATAGTAGCTTTATTATCACAAAACAACTTCATCCCAGACTCCGGTGGATACCCAAGTTCGGACAATAGTCCTTTAAGCCACAATAACTCACACAACCCCTTCGCTACTCCTCTGAATTCTGCCTCGGCACTGGACAGAGCCACAACTTTTTGCTTCTTGCTCCTCCACGTGACCAAGTTACCTCCTACAAATGTGAGATAACCTGACGTCGACCTTCTATCTGTTACGTTCCCTGCCCAGTCTGCATCTGTATATCCTTCCACTACAAGGTGACCATTCTTTGCAAAAATTATCCCCCTCCTTGGAGCTGACTTTAAATATCGAAGGATACGATATACTGCATTCATATGATCTTCACTAGGAGCATGCATAAATTGACTCACAACACTTACTGCATAAGCAATGTCTGGGCGAGTGTGAGACAAATAAATTAATCTTCCTACTAATCTTTGATATCTCTCCTTATCAGTCTGCACTTGATCAGAATACTCTCCAAGTTTATGATTCTGTACCATAGGAGTATCAGCAGGCTTACAGTCTAACATTCCTACTTCAGCCAACAAATCAAGTACGTATTTTCTCTGTGATAAGAAAATTCCTTCCTTAGACCTAGCTACCTCAATACCCAAGAAATACTTTAGTCCTCCCAAGTTCTTCATCTCAAACTCTTCTGCCAACTTCTCTTGAAGCCTCGAAATTTCTTCAATATCGTCTCCTGTTATGATCATATCATCAACATATATGATCAGGGCAGTCAGCTTACCTTGGCTTCGCTTCAAAAATAAAGTGTGATCTGAATTTCTCTGGGAATAACCATGATTTCTCATGGCTGAGTTGAACCGACCAAACTAGGCACGAGGTGATTGCTTCAAACCATATAACGACCTCTTCAGTCTACAAACAACATTTGGCTTATTAACACACCCATATCCAGGTGGAATCTCCATGTAAATCTCTTCATTCAAATCTCCATGAAGAAATGCATTCTTTACATCAAACTGATGCAATGGCCAATCCAGATTTGCAGCAAGCGATAGCAAAACCCGGACGGTATTTAATTTTGCAACTGGAGAGAAAGTCTCCTGATAGTCCACACCATAAGTCTGTGTGTATCCTTTTGCGACCAATCGAGCCTTGTATCTCTCAATGGTTCCATCTACCTTGTGTTTAAGGGTAAACACCCACTTACACCCTACGGCTTTCTTCCCTTTTGGCAACTCTACAAGTCTCCAAGTCTGATTCTTTTCTAGTGCTTCCATCTCCTCCTTCATAGCTTGGACCCATTTTGGATCCTTCAAGGCCTCTCCCACCCCATTCGGAATTTGAACAGTTGATACATTTGACACAAAAGCCTTGCAAAATTTCGACAATCTTCTTGTTGACACAAAATCGGCAATGGGATATTTAGACCTTCGTTCCTCTACATCCGGTGAATACCGACTAGGAGGCTTGCCTTGATTATGCCTGTCAGGAAGTTTATATCTAACAACCAAATCAGAATCATCAGAAACCTCAAGATCAGAAAGAGAGCTTACCTCAGGATCATTCTCAGGAGAGTGGTCGGGTACTGAAGAAGGGGCAATTTGCGAAGGAGCAGGCTGATCTCGCTCATTAGATGTAGATATAGGCTGCTGATCATCCCCACTTTCAGCTGAAAAACGAACACCCTCCCCTTCATCTTCTGTCAGTGCACCCTTCCCCTCATTAAACTGCATAATTGAAACTTTTTGTGAGCTGGTTAATGGTCCAGCCCCACCCAATCGAACCCCGGACTCCATATGTCCTCTTGACTCCGCACCCTCCATGCCAATATCCCACCAATTTGTCCTTTCACTGTAATTCTCCCCCTGAAAGGAACATTGGGGTGGAGAAAAATAAGATTCGGACTCCAGAAAAGTCACGTCCATGGTAACATGTGTCTTCTTGGTCTTCGGATCATAGCAGCGATATCCTTTTTGATGAGCTCCATAGCCAACAAATATACATCTTACTGCACATGGGTCAAGTTTGGTGCGTTGGTTCTTGTGAAGATGCACAAAAGCCACACACCCAAACACTTTAGGAGGTATTATCAAGACTGAAGGGAGAGGCATAAACTGAGATAGAGTTTGTAATGGAGTTTGAAATTGCAACACGCGAGAGGGCATACGATTCATCAGGTGAACGGCTGTGATTACCGCTGCATCCCAGAACCTTCTTGGAACATTTCCGCCGACAAGAAGAGCTCTTGCCGTCTCTAGAATGTGGCGGTTTTTTCGTTCGGCCACACCATTCTGCTGAGGGGTTTGAGGGCAAGAGGTCTCATGGATGAGACCATGTTCCTTAAAATAAGAGCTAAGGTGTTGATTGATATATTCTCCACCATTGTCCGTGCGGAGAATCTGAATACGAGCTCCAAATTGAGTAGCAACCATTTTATGAAACATGCGAAATATGGTAGAGGCCTCATCTTTATGCTTCATCAGATACAACCACGTCATACGTGTGCAGTCATCAACAAAGGTTATAAACCATCTCATTCCAGCCATTGTAGTAATTGGAGATGCACCCCACACATCAGAATGAACCAGACAAAAAGGCCTGCTACTTTTATTAGAGCTCAAAGGAAAAGAAACACGATGACTCTTTGCCATAATGCATGTGTCACATTGAAAAACAGAATCTGATAAACCACGAAACAACTCAGGAAATAAATACTTCAAATATCTAAATGATGGGTGTCCCAACCGACGATGCCACAACCAAACATCCTTCTCCTTACTAACAGACTGACTAGGAGTGTGATATGGACAGCCAGAGCTTAGATCATCCACAATGTATAGCCCCTCCTTCTTAGTACCACGCCCAATAATCTCCTTCGTGAGAATGTCCTGAAACAAACAGAAATTCGGGTACATAAGAACACAACAATTCAGCTCATCAGTAATTTGTCCAATAGACAATAAACGGTTGGACAAAGAGGGCACAAGTAATGTATGAGATAAAGAAAGAGAGGGCGTGAGAGCCACACTCTCAGCCCCGGTGACTGGATGGCAATTTCCATTAGCATTATACACACTGTCTCGTCGTGGTGAGGTACGGTTGACTAGGTCATCGAGGTGAGGTGTCATGTGATCGGTAGCGCCTGAGTCGATAATCCATCCATTGTTTCCACCATGACGAGTAATGATAAAACCAGAACCACAATTACCTTCAGGTGGAAGATTGGAAGTATTAGCTGAAGATACCATTGGGACTAAGGAAAGAGATGAACTCCCAGTCACCAATGATGCTTGCCCTGTACTCTTGCCCAGTTCTGCTTCAGATTTCTTCTTCTTCGCTTGAAAATCGTCCCACCAATCTGGAAATCCATGTAGCTTAAAACAAGTGTCCCTAGTGTGTTTGGAATTTCCACAATGAGAACAGCCGCTAAACACCTGAGACTTGGCCTTGACAAAAGATCGAGAGCGCCCACCTCTACCCGCCGAATTGCCAGCCATCATCTGTAGAGATGTGTCTCCTCGATTGCCCCGTGAGACCATTGCAGCACCCGTAGGAAAGCCATCAGCATTGGTCAACATCACGGTTTGGCGCACATCTTCCCTGCGGACGCGTGCGTAGGCTTGCTCAATAGTGGGGAATGGATCCATCTTCAGAACATCAGCACGAACATTGTCCAGGCGGTCATCGAGACCATCCAAAAAAGTATAAACGCGATCTTCATGGACAATAGCATTGTACCTCTGAATATCGACCGGAAATTGCATAGGATTAGGACGTCGAAAATCAATCTCACGCCAGAGCCCTTGAAGATCATTGTAATATTTCTCGATGGGTCCACCGCCTTGCTTCAATCGAGAAACCTGCCTCTTAAGATCATAGATTTGGGAGGTGTCAGATCCATCAAAAAAAGTCGTTGCCACAGCATCCCAGACGGCTTTGGCAGTAGGAAATCGAATAAAATTTGGTATCAAGGCTGGTTCCATAGAATTGATAAGCCAACCTTTCACCGTCGAATCATCGGTCTTCCATTGTCGAAAAAATGGATCAGTCGGAAGGGGCTCAGGAGAACCACCGTTCATATAGCCCAGTTTGTCTTTGCCTGAGACATACATCTCAACAACCTGGGACCAGACACCATAATTTTTGCCATCAAGCTTGATAGCAATCGATGCAGCAGGAGCTTCAACACGCGGCGGTGCGGCCTGCTGGGTCAAGAGCTGCTTCATCGCAGCGGTCAGGTCTGCCAGAATGGCAGTAGCAGAGGCACTAGCATCCGCTTGGTCAGTTTTCACAATTGGCTGATCGTCGGCCATGAGATTAGGTCCGCAGAATGAATTGCTCGAATGGGACGAAGTCGACCGGCGTAGTCGGTGATTGACGTACAGTACCCTAAGGATCAAACCCTAAGGCTCTGATACCAAGAAGAAATATATTTTCCTCTATATTCAATATGAATCTTTATAGCATTACAATCGACCTTATATACAATATATGTGCTAGCCTTAGCATATCAATAAATCAAGAAAGACTATAATACAGGAAAAAACTGCCTAATTTAAGGCAGAATGACAGCAGGAGTGCCAATATTTGTGTACGGCGCTCACTTTAGTGCCAATATTTTTTTTTTGGATCACTTCAGTGCCAATTTTTGTCAAAAAAGATCATTTTAGTGCCAAATCTGACGTGGCTTGCCAGAAATCGTGACACGTGTCCTAATGTGATCTGACGTGGCTTCTCGGAAATCATGACACGTGTCCTGTTGGCACTGAAATGATCGTTTTTGACAAAAATTGGCACTAAAGTGATCCAAAAAAAAATATTGGCACTAAAGTGAGCTCCGTACATAAATATTGGCACTTGTAATGTTCTTCTGCCCTAATTTAACGGAAATACATCTCACGCCAACATAGGGAACTATAGGGTTTCCTTCACGATGAGCATCGTCACAGCAGGAGGGGTTCACTAGTCGTCTAATGGAGATCGCAACGACGTCACCTGGTGGTCAGGCATTGGGCAGTGGCATCGTCGAGGTAGGACTGCTGCGCGAGGTTGAGATCTCGCCTAGAAGTGCTTGCTAAAGATCGCTACTGATGTTGTTGGAGTAGTTGGTGCCTGGTCTTGCCTAGAACTACGAGGCTCGGCCTTGTCCGGCCACGACAAGGTCCAGCCTAGCCGGTCGTCCTTTGGCCAGTCATCGACTGGCGATCGGCAGGTAGAACATGAAAGGAGAATGGGAAGAAAAATAAAAGAAAAGAAAAGAAAAATAAAATATAAATAAAAAAATTATTAAAATATTAGCTAGTGACCGGCCAAAATTCGCCGGATGGACTAAATTGGCATAATTGCATAAGGTTTAAGACCGAAATAGGCTAAAAAAAAGTTTAGGATGGAATTAGCATTATTACAATAGGTTTAGGATGCATTTGCTCAAGGCGAAAAGTGATTTTATACATTAGAATATCATTAAAAAAAAGTTAGAATAGCATATGTCATGCCCCGCTCCTCATAGCGTGCGCAACACATCCTACTTTAAACATTCTTACCCATGATCAACTCTCAAGGTCTAATGCAAATGAGACTCGCATGCGGAAGACTCAAGAAAACTGCGAACCTCCAAATCCTTCAAATAGAATGAGAAACGAAGGGAAACATTACATGCATAGCCCAAAGATCAGTCATTCCAAGAGGGAAGTAGGGATACTAACAACCCACCAACATTACGGAAAAGGGGACTACCAAAAATAAAACAACCCATAGTCCAGCAAAAGCTACCACCCCCAAAAGACATTTCAAGACCCTATGGTCCTCTAAGTTTGCTAAGTTGAGCTTCTGTCCCCGGTGACGTCCTTGTCTTCTTCTAGGTTTCCCAAGCGAGTAGGTAGCATCTTCAAGCCCTGCGATCTGAAAAAAAAAAAAAAACGATCCCACGGAGGGGTGAGACTTACGACTCAGCAAGTGAAACCTAACCCAAGCTAAACTCCTAGTCCCACTAGACCACACGACAATGCACAAAATGCAGGGACTAGTCAAGCAAAGGCATATAGCAATTTATCATCACATGTCAAAGTACTTGGAGTAAATAAACAATCATCAAACACATGTCACCTCTTGTGACCCAAGCTTCGTACGTTAGCTCCAAATAAACATGCCACTCTCCTAAAGCATCAGTGTGGCCAATCGTTCTACCATCACCAGGCCCACGGCCAGGATGTATCGCTAGGGCTCAAAGCCGCGATATAATTACATAGAGCTCACAGCCAAATCATCGTCAAGGCCCACGGCCACGATGTCACCTCAATGCGTTCAGTCATCTCCAAGGCCCAACGGCCGCGATGTATTTACAAGTACACTTAAGCATCGCCAGGGCCCACGGCCATGATGTCATTTTCTCAAATCCTTCCTTCGTTGCGGGATGCACGACCCGTTCAACAACATAAGAGCATACAAGGCAATCAACATCGCAAGGGTATACAAACCAATCAACATCACAAGGCATACAAGCCACACAAGTCACACGCCACCAACCACAATACTTTCGTCACATCACAACACCTCGTATTTCAATCGTCCAGTCGCGTCCTAGGAATTGAGTAAGGGTTTAGGAACCACTTACCTTGATTCCTATTAGCAATTTTAACAACAAAATCTTTTCGACAAGAGTGATTCCGGCACGACACAAAGCTGTCCAAAAATAGGGTAGCAAATAATCAGCTGCAATCCAACAATTCAACCAATTTTTCATTCTAACTTCAACCCCACTACAAGTCCATCTCAATGGCAACACCCTCATCCTTTTGACATGCCCCCAATCAGCATATAATGAACTTGTTTCCCCAAGACTAAATCAAAACAGAACCGGTTTGCACAAAAATCCAACTAAGCATAACCGGTTTCGCTCAATCTACTTCAATCCGTCAATTCCTTAGTCCGATCCTTAAACCACGAGACATAAACCTCAATAACACATCAATAAACATCCTAGTACATCTCAACAACAAAATTTAAACTCAATTTCGCCAAGAACGGCCCCCTACAACTCAGCAAAACATAACCAAAACAGGGTACCCCCTTGTTCTGTTTCAATCCAGCTCAAACAGCCCCAAATCTCAACTCAATTCCTCAATTTATCCACAATTCCTCTTGCTAACACAAATTTCTACATGTAAAGGGGCCTCACCGAAAATTTTGGCTCAAGGCGACGCCGGATGACCTTCGAAAGGCGCCAATTCCTCCGAGTCTGCAAATGGACAGAATCTACCCTTCAAACATCATAATGGATCAAGGTCAAAATGTTGTTCTTTTTCTCCCAAATGTTTACAGCAACTCAGTATATGTGCCTACTAGGCCTCCACAAAAATTGAACTCAAAATTCGTCCATTAAGGGGTTCAATGAAAAGCAAACCGGAGACTACCTCCAGTTCAGTCAGTTTCCGTCGACTCGCGGGAGATTGGCCGGCCGGAGCTCCTCAGGTGGCCAATCGGCGTGCTTCCATTTGAAAAAGTTCAGAAACAGGGAGATCTTCGCGATGATATATGGCTCACGAGTTGGTTGTCAGCGGTTGAAAAGTTAGGCGCTGATGAAGTGGACGAAAAATTCTGATCTGAGCAGCTCAGGTTCTGAATGTGAGCAAGGAGGAGAAAGTGTCACGCCCCGACTCTCGAGCCCGCGACATCCCTTGCCAAATCGCCACGAGGTCATAGAGATAGCTTCCCAGGCACGCTATCGACCTATCACTTAACTACGCACGCGGAAACGTTCTAACTCCCTGACAGCATAAAAAAACAGGGATAGAAAAGTAGGCAGTCACAATCGACACTCACAAAATGAAAATCTCAATTCATACATACCAGCAAACCAATCAAGACCCTATTCATACTAACGAATGTATACAACCCCATACGTCGGGGCGACTAGACAAAACTTCAAAGGGTCACTTGGTCAGGTGAGGTCAACTTCTCACTTACTTCAATAGACTACTCCAACAGCCAATTCATGGCGTCCGCGAGGCTCCGTCACGTGGGACCTGAAAATGTTATCCCACGACGGGGTGATAATAAATCTCAGCGAATCAAGCCTAAGCTCGGTTAGGAAGCTGATTCGCCCAGGGCATCCTAACCGAAGCTCACAAATCACACATGCACATATAGCACTATCCACAGTTAACAATATAACCATCATCCACATGCACACTTACCAGCTTCAGCCATACATAATGCAATGCTCGACATGACTCAGCAGTCAACGTCAATCAGTCACTCAATCACAGTATTGCATCCACTAGTATGCACAGGACATTCATCAGGACAATGCACACGACACAATAATAACTCGAACACAAGTGAGTATGAACTTCCGTCTTCCTACTCCATTCGTCCCATTCCAAACGTCGTAGTCGGGATACGTTCACACTTACCCATGTACGAAGTTACATTGCACTCAATTCTTTTATTAACGATGATCGTGCCACCGGCACATGAGAGGATCTACGCGAAAGAGGGCGTGATTCGACTCTCACACATAACGCGATCTAACACCTTAGTGTGATCCAGCGTTCTACCGGTAAAACAGGGCTACGTTCCTTTACTCTCGGCAACGGCTACTACAAGCGGTGTATCCAGTGCGTCTGGCACGGCACCAGCAAGTAGGCATCCCTATACGGGGCGTCGGTCCAACGTCCATTGCGACCGGCATTCGACCAACTCTGCATCCGTACTAGTTAACACCGAATCAGAGTTGTCGTGCTTCTGGCAAGTCGTATGGTTCCGTCCAAATCATAGAACAGGAGCTTGCCAGGAACATCATCGTTTTTCGTCATATGACCATACATTCCACATCCAGCAGTCAACCCAATTCATTGTCTTTGGTTAAGGCCAGATGCTCACTCAGGCATGTAAAAACTTTGGCCAAATGCCAATTTCGTGCCAAAATATGTATTTTGACTTCGCACACGGTCATATGCAAATGCAGACTAACCACTAGTCACCACATACAGGGCGATTAACCCCCAATCAACGATCGACGCCAAACAATCATTCCAGCCAATCAATCACAGCATCCAACGAGGCAATCAACACACACACTAACAACCAGTTTGATTAGGCCACATAAAGGCTCGAGTTCATGCAATAATTATTTATTAGTCAATCCGACTTAAACGTCGTCGATCGCTCGCTCGTCTCTAGCCTATCGCTCGCTCGCGATCAAACAGCGGCAATCCATTGCCCAATCAATCAATCAAAAATTTTCTAACAATAACTAGCCATAGACAATTTAATCAGTCCGGCTAACCAAATCGATCGGCCATTTATCCTAATCCCAATTTCTATTTAGACCGGCCCCGATCGTGTACCTAAATACCACAATTGACTAAATGACTAATCCTAGGCGCAATTAGCGCCCTAACCAAGGATTAGGGTCAACTCACTATCAAATTGAGCTCGGGCGGTCTCAACGGCCGACGACGGCCAACGGCGACGGCGGCGGCGGCGGCGGCGGAGGCGGCCCAAAAACCAAAAATCTCGGGAATGCCTCAGGGAAGTCTCGCGAGGTCAACGGGACAGGTGGCCGGCGACGGCGAAGCTCCGGCAAGCGGCGCCGGCCTAAAACAGAACCGGCCAACAAGGTTAAATAGGGGAACCGAGCCGTTTTCCGGCGATTCACGGCCCCACGGGCCGGGACGAGGCCGGCCAAGGCCGGGGATCTCACCTAGGGGTCGAGGGGAGGTGATCGGGACCAGTGGCAGCGGCTGAGGGCGGCCGGAGGCGGCGGATCGACGACGAGCAGAACCGGCCGCGAAACAGGGTCTTCGCGCAGCCGAGACAGGGGCGGCGGCGAGCTCGGCCGAGCTGGGGGAAGGTAGAAGGGAGGTTGGGGAGTCTGTTGGTGGCGGCGGTGCACGGCGGTGGGCGGCGGAACGGCGGGATCGAAGAAAACACGAACCGAGCCCTAAAACAGGGCACCGTGACTTCGGGCGGCTCCCACGGCGGCTCCGGCGGCTAATCGGCGGTGGGGCGGCTTCGGCTTGGTCGAGGGGAAGCTGAGGGACTTGGCCGAGGTGGTGGGTGGCGGCGGTGGCGCCGCGAACGGCCGGGGACGGCCTGGGTCTCCTCGGGTCAGGGGGTCCGAAAACAGGGGCTGGGCTTTGGCGACGAGTCCGCGGACGTCCGGCGGCCAACGGCGACCGGTCTTGGCCCTACGGGACGGCGGACGGTCGATGAAGGTGGTGGTGGTCGGAAGTGGGGCGGTGGTCGGCGAAAAAAATCCGACGGGAGGAGGAAGAAGAGGGATGGGTGTTCGGTCAGGGGGGGTGTCGCGCAAAAGGAAGGGAGAGAGAGAGAGAGAGAGAGAGAGAGAGAGAGAGAACGGCTGATTGAGTTGGGGGGGACCCTAGGAAGACTTTTGGGCATTTTAGTCCTATTTGCAAATATCCGAGGGCAAAACGGTCCTTTGGCGATTCGGGACTGAACGAAATTTGGTAAACTAGACGAAGGATAATTTTCATAATTTCACATGCTAGGCTCGGTCAGGGTTAGGCTGGCGTCGCGGGGATTGAAATCCTAATTTACGGCGACTAGGAATTTCGAACCTAATCTAAACTGACTGAATTTCCGAATTCGTCGAAACAGCGTCTCTTCAGTCCTTTCGATCCCATAATATTTAACGACTGAAATTTCGATCTTAATTCCTTTTATCGAATTCAGGGACTTCACCGGGGTCGGATTTCTAGAGCATCACAACTCTCCCCCACTTAGGAAATTTCGTCCTCGAAATTGAAGTACTGTTATGACCCTTCAAGCAAATCAGAATACTTAGTCCTTACCACATCGGTCCTCAAAACTTCTTCAGTCTCTCTAATAATTCCTTCAGGTTCATGGTGTTATTAAACCACCTTGACTAGCAAGACAGTCTTGTTCCAGCGCACTTGCTCTTTCCAATCCACTACCCCAGTTGGCCTTTCCAAACACGATGCTTACTCATCCCCATCACTTTTCCTCTTAACACCGCACACGCGCGGGATTCGGTTCGCACTTCCTCCATATCGACACATGGAAGACACTATCCTTGGACAAGTTTCGGCGACAACACCAGAGAGCACACTAAATTCTTAATTCTTTCCAAAATCTCAAAAGATCTGACATACCTTGGGCTTAACTTTCCTTTATTTCCAAAACGAGATGTCCCTCTTCTTAGGCTACACTTTCTAAAAGACATAATTGTTCATCTGATATTCCATAGGCCTTCGCCTCTTATTGGCGTAACTTTTCTGTTGACTCTGCACTGTTCTCTGTCTGTTTCTGATAACCCTGATAGCGTCTAACGACTAATCCACTAATTCTGATTCAGTAACTTCTTTTCTTTTTTCCACTTTCGTCCAAATAGGTTAGCTTTCTACACACTCTACTACACGATGCCCCAAAAGCACTACTTTAATGCTTCACTATTGTCTGTTAATTAGGCAACTCCAACAGGTACAACGGTTCCTCCCAATTACTCTTGGAATTCAACTCCAAGTCTTAAACCTGTACTCCAAAGTCTGATTTGTCCTTGCAAACTGACCATCCATCTTCGGATGATAAGCCATACTGAACCATAATTTCATCGCCCCAGAGTTCACACTACGCTTGCTTCAAATCAATCTTTATTTCTACCTCATGAATCAAAACCACACCGCGACTACCGAATCCAAGTCAGATTTAAAACTTACACTCCTCATTTATCATTAAGCCACAATTCCATATCCACAATTCGTTTAAACAGGGTGAACCATTCAATCCCAAGGATTCAACTCGACTGTGACCATCTAACCTTACTGTCCCTTTCCACTGTCGGTTGTCCCAGTGGCCACAGTCATTAATCACTCTCACGAATCCATTATCTCCAAAGTTTAAACTACACTTATTTCAAATCACTTATTATCACCACTCTGTACATCGAAACCACATAGTGACCATCAAACCCTACTGTCTCGTTCAACTGTTGATTGTCCTAGTAACCGCAGTAATTATCCATTTCCCACAACTCGATTTAGCTATTTCCTTACTTCCAATGAGTAGAGTTTAACGCAGCTTCTCCTCTTGATCCATAGATATCAATCACGACTAACGCTAATGGCAATTTGGGCATTCTGTTTACATGAAGAAGGCCGACTACTGATTTGCCTTTTAACCGACAACTCCTTAGGATCTGAAGTTATCACTTGTCGTTTCCAGAAACATCTGACGAATTACCGAACTCGGGCTCCAAATCCAACTGAGGGTCAGGACATCCATTCTGTCGAACAGTGTCAACTCACAAGCGACTGGCGAGTCGAGGACCACCTCAATATTCCGGTTTAGGGTTGGAATCACCCGTTCCTAGACCGGTGGTACAATCGAACACTATCGAGATCACCTCTCATGACCAACTCAAGTTGATGCAGGATTAGTTCAACTCGACCCGCATTCTTCCAACAACACGTCACATGACTCCGGGTGATCAGCCCTTCGGTTAGTGCGCGGTTGGTACGGGGTTCTAGTACAAATCGTCCTCACTGGGTCCATGGCCATCCTGAATATCGATCAACGTCAGCTCGCAAATCATGCCACAAATCAATCCCTGGTCGACTTCAGGGTGATCCTATGGTTGACTTACAGCTGAGCCAGATCAACCCAAATCGTTCCGTGCTTGATTTCAGATCGTCACACAGTCGAACCTCAATCAGCACAGCCAACTGGTAAATCAGGCCATCATCCACATCGAGGGCGACCTCTAAACTCTCGGTGGCTTCCTCAACCCTTGGTCGTTGTTCGCGAACAGTCCGAGTCTTAAGCTTGGGTGGGTTCTAGATCTTGGAGCATCACTTTCATACCAAATTGAATCTCTTCACACTGTTAAAATCTGTACCTGTATCATTAATCTACTTACTTCACTTTATACTGAGTCATTCATCCTTTGACTTCTTGGAAGTTTCATCATGAATCTATTGTGATCTTTTCCCACCTTTATCTTAGAATTTCCAATGACTGCAATAGTCTGCTAGGCTTGTAATGCTGCTCTCCGACTTACCGATATACTAGCTCTTCGCCATAAGCTTGGCCGTATCAATCTTTCTACCAATCCCTCAGTGACCTTATCTTTAAATCTCGGTATCTCATCCAGCTATTCGAACCAACGCTGAAACTACTATGGTGAGTTCCGATCAACTTTCTGTTTACCAGGAGCAAGACCCTTATAATCATTACTCCGAGGAATCATGCGGTCCTACGATGCTTCCAATGCGCTACTCTGATAACTAGCCAATCTTAATTGTCACATCTCGCAATCTTAATCTTATCCAGGGGTGTCACCAATCTCCATAGTCTATGCAACCAACTGGCGACCTACCATGTCGTCTAACACCAGATTGTTCCTTACGAACTTTCCCTGTTCGTCTTTACCGTCCTTGTTCTATACACATGTCTAAGGTTTCGTCAAAAATAGTCTTCAGGCAGTGTACACTTCCTCAGGACCTTAATAAGTTACTAGCCCACTGGACCATACAGGCCTCAAGTCCTCCCGAGACTACCTTTGCCATGCAGCAAGGCCTTCTCCGATCAAGATTCGGAGGTATAACCCATCCTTCACCGATTCTGCAAAGTACATAAGTCTTACTTATCCATGACATCTCAACGCAACACGTGTAGTGAAAGATTTTTCCCTAATACTCATCACCCATTAGCTGCATTCACATCGATCTTATCAATAGTACCTTCTGACTAATTGGGAGCTCACTATACCTTAAGGATCAATATCACAATTCACGTTCGCTCCACTGCGAATATTCATCTAGCTATTAATTAGGATCCACAGAAAAACAACAGCTAAGACAATCCCAGCCAAACAACACCTTAAACTTATGCAATCCATAAAGTACCATTCGTCTTAATACAAACCCATATCCATAAGCCTTATCCACAAAAGTCTTTTCCACCCAACCAGTCACAGCTAGTTCATAACTAGTACATCTTAGCTCAAAAGTTACTCTACTCCCAGTAGAGTCAATCCTGGTTGTCCTGCTGAACATTTACTCGAGTTTGTCCTTCTCGCGGCAGCGGTGCTTGCTCTGTCTTATTTCTCATCGGGCAGTCCTTCACTTGGTGTCCCAGCTGGTTAACTTTAAAGCATTCTCCACCTCTAAACGGGCAAGGACCAGACCCATGCCTTAGACGACACAGGCGACACTTCTCACTTTGACGGAACATCGAGTTCTTGATTGCACTATACTTATTGGCAAACATTGGCCCCTTCTCTATCCGACGGTTATCCCTAAAAGAAAGCGCGAATCGCGATCCAAATGCGATTGCTCTGTCAGTCATGCTCCTTTCCACAGATTGGGCCCTTTTGAACAACTCTCCATAACTCCTTATGTCCAACGACACCAGTCGATCCTTAATCTCAGGTTTCAATCCATCATAAAATCTTCTCATCCTATTCATAGGATCTCTAATCGTCCATGGTGCAAACTCAGACAGCTCAGCGAATTTCACTTCATATTGCTCTACTGACAAATGATCCTGACGAAGCTGCAGGAATTCAACCATCTTTTTCTCTCGCCTACAGTCCAAAAAGTACTTGCCATAGAAGGCTTCCACGAAGGCATCCCATACCGGTACCATATCTCCGGGAAAGATCTTTTCTTGTGTAACTTCCCACCACGCCTTAGCGTCACCATGAAGTTGATAAACGGCTAACGTCACCTTGTCCTCTTCGGAACATCCCAACAGGGCGAATGTCTTCTCTAATTCTAACATCCACCAGATTGCAGCCTCTGGATCTCCTATCTCTTCAAACTTCGGCGGTCCTAGGTCTAGAAACCTTTCCATTAACTCTGGTATTGGTCGTATACCACTCTCATTTCCAGACAATGAGTCTCCATGCGAAACGGCAATAACATTAGTTTGACTACACCCTTGCTGTCCAGCTACAGCTCTCAAAGTTTCCAATGGCTGCAGGATCTTGTCCACCCTGGGACCTTCTTGAACTATCCTTCCACTAGACACCATCTCACTACGGTCGCCCATTATACAGGTAATTTACGGAGTCCTGTCCACCCCAGGCAACACGTAATGAGATAACCAATAAACAGTCAAAAGCATCGATGACAAACACATGCAAAAGCTTATAATCCTACTAACTATCCCAAATCCCAACGCTCCTTATCACTCCAAGCCAATGACCAGATGAATCAGGCTAACCTTGCTCTGATACCACCTTGGGCGGGGAGGTCACGCCCCGACTCTCGAGCCCGCGACATCCTTTGCCAAATCGCCACGAGGTCATAGAGATAGCTTCCCAGGCACGCTATCGACCTATCACTTAACTACGCACGCGAAAACGTTCTAACTTCCTGACAGCATAAACAAACAGGGATAGAAAAGTAGGCAGTCACAATCGACACTCACAAAATGAAAATCCCAATTCATACATACCAGCAAACCAATCAAGACCCTATTCATACTAACGAATGTATACAACCCCATACGTCGGGGCGACTAGACAAAACTTCAAAGGGTCACTTGGTCAGGTGAGGTCAACTTCTCACTTACTTCAATAGACTACTCCAACAGCCAATTCATGGCGTCCGCGAGGCTCCGTCACGTGGGACCTGAAAATGTTATCCCACGACGGGGTGAGAATAAATCTCAGCGAATCAAGCCTAAGCTCGGTTAGGAAACTGATTCGCCCAGGGCATCCTAACCGAAGCTCACAATTCACACATGCACATATAGCACTATCCACAGTTAACAATATAACCATCATCCACATGCACACTTACCAGCTTCAGCCATACATAATGCAATGCTCGACATGACTCAGCAGTCAACGTCAATCAGTCACTCAATCACAACATTGCATCCACTAGTATGCACAGGACATTCATCAGGACAATGCACACGACACAATAATAACTCGAACACAAGTGAGTATGAACTTCCGTCTTCCTACTCCATTCGTCCCATTCCAAACGTCGTAGTCGGGATACGTTCACACTTACCCATGTACGAAGTTACATTGCACTCAATTCTTTTATTAACGATGATCGTGCCACCGGCACATGAGAGGATCTACGCGAAAGAGGGCGTGATTCGACTCTCACACATAACGCGATCTAACACCTCAGTGTGATCCAGCGTTCTACCGGTAAAACAGGGCTACGTTCCTTTACTCTCGGCAACGGCTACTACAAGCGGTGTATCCAGTGCGTCTGGTACGACACCAGCAAGTAGGCATCCCTATACGGGGCGTCGGTCCAACGTCCATTGCGACCGGCATCCGACCAACTCTGCATCCGTAATAGTTAACATCGAATCAGAGTTGTCGTGCTTCTGGCAAGTCGTATGGTTCCGTCCAAATCATAGAACAGGAGCTTGCCAGGAACATCATCGTTTTTCGTCATATGACCATACATTCCACATCCAGCAGTCAACCCAATTCATTGTCTTTGGTTAAGGCCGGATGCTCACTCAGGCATGTAAAAACTTTGGCCAAATGCCAATTTCGTGCCAAAATATGTATTTTGACTTCGCACACGGTCATATGCAAATGCAGACTAACCACTAGTCACCACATACAGGGCGATTAACCCCCAATCAACGATCGACGCCAAACAATCATTCCAGCCAATCAATCACAGCATCCAACGAGGCAATCAACACACACACTAACAACCAGTCCGATTAGGCCACATAAAGGCTCGAGTTCATGCAATAATTATTTATTAGTCAATCCGACTTAAACATCGTCGATCGCTCGCTCGTCTCTAGCCTATCGCTCGCTCGCGATCAAACAGCGGCAATCCATTGCCCAATCAATCAATCAATAATTTTCTAACAACAACTAGCCACAGACAATTTAATCAGTCCGGCTAACCAAATCGATCGGCCATTTATCCTAATCCCAATTTCTATTTAGACCGGCCCCGATCGTGTACCTAAATACCACAATTGACTAAACGACTAATCCTAGGCGCAATTAGCGCCATAACCAAGGATTAGGGTCAACTCACTATCAAATTGAGCTCGGGCGGTCTCAACGGCCGACGACGGCGAACGGCGACGGCGGCGGCGGCGGAGGCGGCCCAAAAACCTAAAATCACGGGAATGCCTCAGGGAAGTCTCGCGAGGTCAACAGGACAGGTGGCCGGCGACGGCGAAGCTCCGGCAAGCGGCGCCGGCCTAAAACAGAACCGGCCAACAAGGTTAAATAGGGGAACCGAGCCGTTTTCCGGCGATTCACGGCCCTACGGGCCGGGACGAGGCCGGCCAAGGCCGGGGATCTCACCTAGGGGTCGATGGGAGGTGATCGGGACCGGTGGCAGCGGCTGAGGGCTGCCGGAGGCGGCGGATCGACGACGAGCATAACCGGCCGCGAAACAGGGTCTTCGCGCGGCCGAGACAGGGGAGGCGGTTCGGGCGGCTTTCCGGCCACCACGCGCGGCGGCGAGCTCGGCCGAGCTGGGGGAAGGTAGAAGGGAGGTTGGGGAGTCTGTTGGTGGCGGCGGTGCACGGCGGTGGGCGGCGGAATGGCGGGATCGAAGAAAACACGAACCGAGCCCTAAAACAGGGCACCGTGACTTCGGGCGGCTCCCACGGCGGCTAATCGGCGGTGGGGCGGCTTCGGCTTGGTCGAGGGGAAGCTGAGGGACTTGGCCGAGGTGGTGGGTGGCGGCGGTGGCGCCGCGAACGGCCGGGGACGGCCTGGGTCTCCTCGGGTCAGGGGGTCCAAAAACAGGGGCTGGCTTTGGCGACGAGTCTGCGGACGTCCGGCGGCCAACGGCGACCGGTCTTGGCCCTACAGGACGGCGGACGGTCGATGAAGGTGGTGGTGGTCGGAAGTGGGGCGGTGGTCGGCAAAAAAAATCCGACGGGAGGAGGAAGAAGAGGGATGAGTGTTCGGTCAGGGGGGGCGTCGCGCAAAAGGAAGGGAAGAGAGAGAGAGAGAGAGAGAGAGAGAGAGAGAGAGAGAGAGAGAGAGAGAGAGAGAGAGAGAGAGAGAGAGAGAACGGCTGATTGAGTTGGGGAGGGCCCTAGGAAGACTTTTGGGCATTTTAGTCCTATTTGCAAATATCCGAGGGCAAAACGATCCTTTGGCGATTCGGGACTGAACGAAATTTGGTAAACTAGACGAAGGATAATTTTCATAATTTCACATGCTAGGCTCGGTCAGGGTTAGGCTCGGGTCGCGGGGATTGAAATCCTAATGTACGGCGACTAGGAATTTCGAACCTAATCTAAACTGACTGAATTTCCGAATTCGTCCAAACAGCGTCTCTTCAATCCTTCCGATCCCATAATATTTAACGACTGAAATTTCAATCTTAATTCCTTTTATCGAATTCAGGGACTTCACCGGGGTCGGATTTCTAGAGCGTCACAGAAAGCGTGATGAAGATGAAGAGGCAGAAGGTGGTGTCGTGCAATTGAGCTGGAGGAAGAAGAGAGAGAGAGCTATCTCATCAAATGAAGTTTCAAGAAGGCTTAGGTGTAAAGACCAATTAATGAGGCACCATAATTTGATGACACTTGGACTTTTCTTCATAAAATCTGAATTTTCTTCCAAAATTGCCCTCAAATTTTTGGCTGATACATTGGGGCTTCCAAATGACAAAAATGCCATTATCCAATTAATAAAATAAAATCAACGCTCCAGGGGCAAAATCGTCTTTTCACACCCTTCGTCCGAAAAATCATTTTTTCGCTAATTTTCATCCTCGATTAGGCGTCGTCCAATCCAAACTCATTGCTATCAATCTTCATTTCCATTTTCCATTTTCGAGATCCCAAATCGTGATCGATTTCTCATCGTCTGTGATTTCCATTTATCTCGAACTAACGAGCGGCTTTTGCGGACATTACGCGTATCGACTCTATGATTCTCATCACACTCAGGAAAATCCAAACTACGGCAATCTTGGTTGTCATGTAATCGCAAGGGTCTATTACTAGCCTCGACGACCGTGATCGTCATAAATCGATTTAGGAAAATTTCGCAAATCATACGTTGGTTAAGCGGCATCACCCGCGTCCTAATCGTATAACGCTAGCAATGGATTCCTTAATAGTTTTATGATCGGCCTCGGCTCTAAATATCCCTCGACGATCCTTATGGTCAAAACGCCGTGTTCGAATCGAATTTCCTAGGTCCACGTACCTCGTCGCGCGTTAACCTTTTCCCTTCGATTAGTTAACTCAAGACTGATCAGGTCTGAGCGAGATATAACTGAAATACTTTGATGGATATCTTACAATCAAGGTCTCGAATTACATGAAAAATCAGACTGTCACAACTCTTCCCCCCTTACAAAAATTTCGTCCTCGAAATTTGTTACAATCCCCTATTCAAACAAATGGGGGTACTGACGCCTCATTGCCTCTTCGTTTTCCCATGTAGCGCCTTTAGTTCCATGATGCCCCCACACTACTTTGACTAACGATACCGTCTTGTTCCTCAAAACATGCTCCTTATATTCTTCAATCCTGATAGGCCTTTCCACTTACGAAACTCTGTCATCCAATTCTATAGTCTCGTAATCCAAAACATGTGTCGAATCTGGCTTGTACTTCCTTAGCATCGACACATGAAAGACATTGTGTACTTGGGACAAACTTGGTGGCAAAGCAAGTCGATAAGCCAAAGTTCCAATCCGTTCTAACATTTCAAAATGGCCTATATATCTTGGACTCAGCTTCCCTTTCTTTCCGAATCGGGATATGCCTCGCATAGGTGATACCTTGAGAAAAACGTGATCACCAACTTGAAATTCCAAGGGCTTGCGTCGCTTATCGGCATAACTCTTCTGGCGACTTTGTGCTGTTCTCAATCTATCTCTGATCACTTTTACCGCTTCAACCGACTGTTCTACCAATTCTGGTCCCGTGATACTCCTTTCTCCCATTTCGTCTCAGCACAAAGGAGTTCTGCACGCTCTTCCATAAAGTGCCTCAAATGGTGCCATTCCAATACTTTGCTGATAACTGTTATTGTACGCGAACTCCACTAAATGCAAATGATCTTCCCATCCGCCTTTAAAGTCTATAACGCACGCTCGTAACATGTCCTCAAGAGTTTGAATCGTCCTTTCCTACTGTTCGTCGGTTTGCGGATGATACGTCGTGCTAAATTGCAATCTAGTTCCCAAGGCGTCTTGAAGACTCTTCCAAAAATTCGCCGTAAACTTAGGATCTCGATCCGACGTTATCGTGATAGGTACTCCATGTAAACGTACGACTTGCCGCATATACAATTCAGCGTACTTGTCCATTGCAAAGTCCTTTTTCACAGGGATGAAGTGTTCAGACTTAGTCAGCCTGTCTACGACTACCCAAATCGAATCATGTCCTTTCTGACTCCGCGGTAATCCCATAACAAAATCCATCGTTACGTGCTCCCATTTCCATTCCAGAATCTCTAAAGGTTGCAATAATCCACTAGGTTTACAGTGCTGCGCTTTCACTTGCTGGCACGTCAAACACTTTGCTACATGCCTAGCTACATCCACTTTCATACCGTTCCACCAATAGTGCTGACGCAAATTCTGATACATCTTTGTACTGCCTGGATGAATACTGTAATTACTCCGATGAGCTTCGGACATGATTCTTTCTTTAAGCTTTGCATCATTAGGCACGCAAAGACGTCCGCGAAATTTTAAAATTCCATCCTCATTCACCTGAAAATCTTCTTTCCTCTTAGTCGCATCCATACTCAAAATTTTCTGGATTTCAGGATCTGTGGCCTGTAAATCTTTGATTCTTTCTTGAATTTTCGGTTCGATTCTCAACATCGCTATCAAGCTGGTCATTTGGCTCACTTCCAATTTGAACTCTGAGTCCCTCAATCCTTCAAGCACAGACCATCCTTTAACCATTAAGTGCGCAATACTAGACTTCCGACTGAGCGCATCGGCAACTCTATTCGCCTTCCCAGGATGGTATAGAATGTCGCAATTATAATCCTTAAGTAGTTCCATCCACAGACGTTGCCTCGTGTTTAACTCCTTTTGAGAAAACAGATACTTCAAACTCTGATGGTCCGTGTAAATTTGGAACCTTTCGCCGCATAAGTAGTGCCTCCAGATTTTCAAGGCGAAAACAATCGCAGCTAATTCCAAGTCATGTGTCAGATAGTTTAACTCATGGGGTCTCAGTTGCCTTGAAGCATACGCCACTACCCTTCCGTGTTGCATAAGTACACACCCCAATCCTTTTAATGACGCGTCGCTATAAATTTCGAAGCCTCCAGGTCCAGAAGGTATCGTGAGAACTGGTGCCGTTGTCAAACGATGCTTAAGCTCATGAAAACTCCTTTCGCACTTATCCGTCCATTCAAACTTCGTAGACTTCTTAGTTAACTGCGTCAATGGCATAGCTATAGACGAAAACTTTTCCACGAAGCGTCTATAATAGCCAGCCAATCCTAGAAAACTCTGAACCTCAATGACCGTCGTAGGTCTAGGCCAATTTATCACCGCTTCTATCTTTGCAGGGCCTACCGAGATCCCTTTTCCAGATATTATATGCCCGAGAAAAGCCACTTTGTTCAACCAAAACTCGCACTTACTGAATTTGGCGTAAAGCGAGTGTTCCCTCAAGGTCTGTAAAACGATCCTTAAGTGATTTTCATGTTCCTCGTTACTCCTCGAGTAAATTAGAATGTCATCAATAAATACTATCACGAAACGATCGAGGAACTCCTTAAACACTCGATGCATCATATCCATGAATGCAGCTGGGGCATTTGTCGAACCAAAAGGCATCACCGTAAATTCATAGTGTCCATATCTCGTCCTAAAAGCCATTTTCGGAATATCCTCCTGCTTAATCTTCAACTGATGGTATCCCGTTCTCAAATCGATTTTAGAGAACACTGAAGCTCCCTGCAACTGATCGAACAGGTCATCGATCCTTGGCAACGGATACTTATTTTTAACAGTCACTTGGTTCAACTGTCTGTAATCTATGCACAGACACAAATATCCATCCTTTTTCCTCACAAATAATACCGGTGCTCCCCATGGCGAAGCACTAGGCCTAATGAATCCCTTGTCAAGCAATTCTTGCAACTGCACCTTTAACTCTTTCAACTCCGATAACGCCATTCTGTAAGGTGCCTTCGAAATAGGCTCCGTACCAGGAGCTAACTCAATTACAAACTCAATCTCACGCTCGGGTGGTAATCCCGGCAGTTCTTGAGGAAAAACATCAGGAAATTCACGTACCACGGCTATATTTTCCAATTTCGGCTCTTCGGCTGTCATATCAACTACCGTAGCCAAGTAAGCTCGGCATCCCTTATCCAACAACTTTGTCGCTTCAAGCGACGAAACCAAAGGAATGGAAGTCCCTCCACGACTTCCCTTAAACTCATAACTAGGACGACCTTCTGGATAAAAGCGAATTACTCTTTCACCACAGTCGAATACAGCTCTTTGTCTATTCAACCAATCCATCCCGACGATCACGTCAAAATCGTAAATGGGTAACACAGCCAAATCTATTCTTTCCTCACTACCACCAATCACTATCTTACAGTCTGTACAACCTGATGATACTAGCATATTATCCTTCAGTGGTGTGGTAACATACAATATCACATTCAACGGTTTCAACACTACACCCACCAAATCCACAAATTGTGCAGATATAAAGGAATGTGACGCTCCAGGATCAAATAATGCATAAGTAGCTTGATAAGATAAATAGATCGTACCTGTGACCACGCCCGGTGCTTCTTCCGCCTCTCTGCGTGCCATAGCGTACACTCTTCCTAGTGCAGGTGGTCGGTTCTGATCATTCTGCGGAGCCACAGCCTGCTGTCCAGCTTGCGATTTCTGTCCTTGGGCTCTATTCCCTGTAGCTTGACTCGGACAATTTTTCGCCTGGTGTCCCAGCTTCCCACATCTATAACATGCTCCTGTCTGCCTAGGGCAAGGTCCATTGCCATGCCTTCGCCCACAGATACGACAGTTCCAATTGGATTGGGACGGTGGCTTCCCAATGTTCCTTCGAATTGGGGGAACAAAACGTCTGTCACCCATCATCGGCCTCTTGCCCAATTGCCGGTTATCTCTCAATGAAGAGAATCGCGATCCTGATGCTGCTGACCTCTCTCTCATGTCTCGTTCTATCATCTGGCCCCGTTCATAAACTTTCTTATAAGTTCTCAAATTCATGGCTACCATCTGGCTGCGAAGTGCGGGTCGTAATCCATCTCGAAACCTCCGCATCTTCTCTACTGGATCCTCCACGTAACGCGGTGCGTACATAGACAACCTTGCAAACTCTGCTTCATATTGATCAACCGTCAAATGACCCTGACGTAAGTTCTGGAATTCCACCAACTTGCTTTCTCGCGCAGTTTCCGAGAAATACTTATCATTGAAGACCTCCGTAAACGTAGTCCAATTCAAAGCAATGCCTTCAGGGAATACTCCACCTTTAGTGGCCTTCCACCAGTCACTTGCCGTCCCATCCAGTTGGTACACTGCCAGGAGTACTTTTTCCTCATCCGTACATTTCAGGACTCCAAAAATTTTCTCGAGCTTTTCTATCATCTGGGTGCCAACTCTGGGTCACCAGTTCCATTAAACTGAGGTGGCCTCAACTTCACAAACTGTTCCACTAATTGACCTATATCTCGAGGTGCAATAACATTACCTGGCATATTGCCAACTCCCACATTTTGGCCAGCATTTACATTAACTTGCGCATTACTAGTTCCAGCGCCTTGGCCACTGCCACCACTACCTCCGCCCTCTGCATTTGTACCCGTCATTGCATTCACTGCAGTCAAGGCCGCGCCCACAGCTTGGGTTATAGCAGCATCTCTATCCTGAGCCTGTCTATCGATCAAATTTCCAATCCTCTTCAAGGCCCTCAACACATCTCCCATTCTAGGATTCTCTACCGCAGGTGGCCCCGAATTAGAAGCCCTAACACTAGGTCTTCTACGTCTCACAGGTCGATTGCTCATCCTTATACTCCCTGCACCACTATAATTCCACCACGAAATTAAAGACTTAGGTCAACCATTCCAATCTATTGATTCTATGCTACACCACGAACAACAGCCACTTCAAGACCACTATACACCAGATAGTCACAAAAGCACACAATTTAAAGTATAGAAGTGTGCCACAAGCTCAAATAGAATACACAATGCTTCATCAAGCAACCATTAGCAATCAAAGCACATGCTAGTACGAAGCTTGGCCATGTCCAATCATCACAACAATGCCACTTTCATGATGCCAATCACATGCGCCAATCACATGCCATGCATTACTCAACTTACTCTAGTGAACCCTTCCTACGGTCTTGCTACCCAATCACCCCAGATCTCATTCCTCCTTATTACTCTAATCCTCAATCAACTTTGGATCGAGTTGACCTCGCTCTGATACCACTTCAACTAGGATGTCACTGTTGACACCTGATTTTTGATCAGTCTTTCATAGTTTATTTTTTAAAAATTCATAAAAAATCTATAAAAAGTTAAAAAAATTAAAAAATCATTTTTGGTAGCCTTGACCAAGCTAAAGGAACCATTTTTGATAAAAAAAAATAATTTGTCATATTTTTTAATATTTTCCAAAAATAGAAAAATACATGAAAAATGAAGAAAAATAGCGTTCGATGTCGTAAAAATATAGAAAAATAGTCAATATTTTTATTTTAATTTCCTTTTCATTTTGAACTCATAAATAGTCAAAATTCAAGTTCAATTGCATGTATTTCTTCACGACGCATAGAGTTGAATTTGGCAAAAAAATGTCATTCGAGTATTTTAATTTGTAAATTTCTACATATTTTTTAGTCTTGACATCCAATTAGATCGACCACCATCTACAATAAATTCCCCTTGCTGAATATTTTCGTTTTTGTTTCACATGATTTCATGATGTAAAACGCCGAGTGGATCCCTAAATATAATCGGGTCGGCATGAGCTCGATAGCTCGTCCAAGACCAAATCAGGGCACGACGAACCCAATGTGAGTACTCTCGAACTCCTTCGATGCTTCCTAATGCTTTTCTTAGGTTAGATCGTGTGTAGAATGGCTAGGACAGCTAAATCATTCTTGAGCTGTGATTGATAAATAGGGCCTTACTAGGAATGTCATGTGATTTATTTGCATATCTAGATTTCTTGAGTTGCGCATTTTATTACTGATTGTGATTGCTAGGATAATCACTCCTATCTGCATGAATTTTTAGATTTAGGGTTCATACCTTACTCATCCGCATGAATCTCAGGCTAGAAAATTCAGTCAACTTAGGTACCGAAAGGGCGTCAACTCTGACAGTTGGTGTAACTAAGTCCCCGAAACCATTTCTCTGGTTCTCGCAGAATTGAATAGAAACTCCCAACTATTCGATTGGGTGGTCCAATCACACTCTAAAAAAATGATTGGTGGCGACTCCATGGCATGCACACTTAGCACATGTCACTAGACCACACTGAAAGTCGATCACGCATACCTCCGTTGCGATTTGGGTAATGGGCCTTGGGAGAGGCCCGCGTCCGACCAGACAGGACGGCCCATTAGCCCTCGAGAGCCTGACAACCTCAAGAGGGTCGCGACAGACTGGCGACTCCACTGGGGACTGGTTCTTAACCATTTAGTGGACTTGAGCCGATTAAAAAGTTGATTGATTCTTCTAACCTAATTTTATGCAGATGCTCTCGAAAGTGAGGTGTATATGCTAACGAATGTGTTAGATGTTTTTGTAGATGGGAGAAATAAGGGGTGAAGTGCTTGTTAACTTTGTTTTATGCAGGCAGGAGTTTTGGATGTATGATTGTGTGGATGTTTATATTGAAGCGGTGATTGTTAAATAAAATGCATGTCTATTGCTTTAGCACGACACAATGAATACACACAATTGCGCCTAAAACCCCAGGCGCCCTCTTTAGGAACACAATAGAAGGAATTGAAAATGGAATCTCCGTGAGGAAAAACATGGGGTAATCCACTTTTCAATTCCGCTCACTTCGAACTATGGATTGAGTCCCAATGCAACGATAGTTGTGCAATGGAATCGGCTCTTCCCAGAATTCGAGGTGAGAACCTTGGCTTTAGGTACCAAGCCCTATCTTTTGATTTTTAGGAGTTTTCCCTCACTTGTCTCATGCGTTTGTCTATGGAAGGTTAGTATACCTAACACTGCAAAAAATACAGAGAAGCTTGATTTTCTCTTAAGTTTGGTTGGTAAGACTTTTCTATCCCTCGAACTTGTTACAGCTCTTAATCATTATATTCATTGCATAATTCCGGTGATTGGATTAAATGCCATTTTGAGGATAGATATGTGTGTTTTCCTCCCAATGTTCTTGATGGAAGATGAAGATGGTGTCATCCCATTACGAGCGCCAAGTGGACAAGAAGAGCCTAAGTATTAAGATCACATTCCTTTGTTTTATTTTTCATTTCTAGCCTTCTTGTATAGGATTTATTTTGCTGAGATCCTCTCTATCTGATCCCTTAGATTGACTGTATTAGGCATCTATTTGTGTTTATATACATTCAGATTGAAATTTGTTGTATTTCTATTGACTTGTCATTGGAATGTGATAGTGGCATTTCTTCTAATCACTCGAATACTCCAAAATCAATTTTATAATTCCTTTGGATGAAATTGAAATTGGAAGTCTTATACAACCTTTTGGCCGTATAGGGCAATACAATCCCAATTTCGCCAGAAGGAACTATAAACTTGAATTGGTTCATGCATGTTTTGCATCATTGGTAATCCACAATAATTGATCAAGAGTATTCGTGTTTTTCAAATTTAATGAAAAGATAGATATCCAAATTACTCTCGTTCTTAGCAAACAGCTTTAATTTGGATATCGTATCTTCAATTGAATTTAAAACACATCGTAATTGTGTACTTTTGAACATTCCATTGATTTTCTTGGAATTGATCAAAGGCGATTATCGTGAATTACATTTCTTTCAATGATATGCTTTCCTTTGAGGAATATTGATAAAAGCTTTTGCACAAGGCCAAAATCCTTGTAAAAGCTCTTATCCCTATTAATCACAAGTAAGCATAAAATTGAAAGGATTTATGCTTTATTTTTCAAATTCTTTCTTCTGATTCTGCCTTTTCATTTGAAACAGGTTAAAAACAAGTAGAGAAGAGAAGTCTTTTTGTGGATAATCGCGGTGGGAGGTTCCTTTATCCGATCATAAGCAAGATTAAAAAATCAAGATGTACACGCTCGAATCATCAATGTCAAAGCGCAGCTTGCCTAGGTTGAGAGTGGTCAGGTGTTCGAGAAAGTCAGCCATACAGAAGTTGAGACACACATTAGAGCTTTCATTCATTTCGCTCAATCGAGGGACCTTAAAAGCAGATCATACAAATCATCGGGGTGGAAACATAAAACCGCAATGAGCCCTAATTAGCATCACAAAGGAACCTAGTTGGCCCTCCATATTATTGATGCTTTGCTTATACTCACCACCTCGAGACTCGAGATCTGCAAGCTTAAGAAGAAGGCGTTTACATTCCCATTTAAGATCGGCAACCTTGGTCCCGTGATCTTCGGCGGCTATTTCCAGGTCCCGAACTAGTCCTCTCCCATGGGCTATATCCGCGGTAATGCTGTCAAGCCTTTCTTCCTGCCACTCACATTGAAACTTCAACACGACATTACGACGGTCGTGCTCATAGGTGGTCAGGGATAAGGCCAAGCGCTCCACCAAATTTCCCCTCTCGCGAAGCAACATCGAGACTCGCTTGTTGGCGAACTCAACAGCCTTTCTGTGACTATCGGCCACAAGGTTGGCCAACACCAAGCAGTTGGACCGATCCTCATAGCGAGCTCGCAAAACGTGAGCCACGGTAGCTTTTCGATGAGCGACACGGTAAGTCTCTAAAAAGTTTATAAAGAGGGTTGGGAAGATTCTATATTCCCTCTCTAAATTAGTGCCCTCGATGGAGGTGGTGTCTATTTCCACGAGCAAAATACGGATTTCATCTTCAGTTTCTGGGTGATCGGCTATATGAGCATAGCCTCGACCGAGGAGGTTATAGAGTTTTTCCCACTGGGCCAAAATTTCGGCCGAGAAAGCGCGAATAGGAGAGGAGGTCATTTTCGTTGGAGTGAGGGAGAAGAAGATGAGTGTGGTAGAGTGATTAAAATACGAAAAGACAATTATGTAAGAGTGTTAATCTTCTCTGCATTAACTCCTCCTTTTATAGCAACTCGAGAATGAAGAAAGGCATAGCAATAATGCTCGTGGAGCCAAGTTAATTGGGTAAAGCAATGGTGGCTCTTTCGGTGAACCATCAGATCTATCCCAGTCCGCGATTTCAGGCTTGATAAACCTAAAAAAGTTGTAAAAAGATATGTCGGTGTCACCATATTAAAATTGAACGGGAGTTAAGCGCAACTATCGAAAAAAGTTGCGAAAGGATTTGGCGGTCCCATCATATTAAAAAACTGAGCGGGAGGCGAGCGTAGTTCCACCTTTTTGAAAATAAGTGGGAGACAGACATGGATATCGAGAAAAGGAAATCGATTTGGTGTCCCTCCACGTTGAAAAGAAGAAAGAAGACGACAAAACGGGAAATACGAAATCTTGGGAGCAACGCTTGCCTGATGATCTTCATCCATGTTTAAAGAACGTTTCATGGGCATACAGAACCACTCAAAAGAAAATTTAGAGAGAGTGAGCATACATGAGAGAGTAGAGAACCCTGAGCGAGCAAAAATTGATCGAACATTTTTCGATCCAACATGTTTGAGGGTTACCATCAGTTGCTAGAGGCGACTGATCCAAAAATCTCAGAAAATGAACTACTGAGAGATCTCGAAGATTCTAGGATGGCGTCTGGTACCAGAACCACAGAACCCAACCCTTTCGGCAACGAAGTTCAGGATCTCAGCAGCGACGACAACAGCAGCAGCGATGGTCAATCCCGGAAAAGGAAACGTCGCCAGTGCCACACTCAGAATGAAATCCAAGAGCTTGAAGCTTTCTTTAGTGAATGCCCTCTCCCGAACATGAAACAAAGAAATGAATTGGGCCAGAAGCTAGGGATGAAACCTTTGAGGGTCAAGTTTTGGTTTCAAAATAAGCGAGCCAAATTGAGGGCTCAACACAGACGTCAAGAACTTGCGATTCTAAAGGAGGAAAACGAAAAGCTTCGAGCGGAGAACATGAGGTATAAGAAAGCTCCCAGCACTATCGCTTGCCTTAATTGCGGTGGCCCTATCACTCTCGGCGAAATGTTCCTTGATAAGCCTTATATGAGGATTGAAAATGCTCATTCACCACCCCACTCCCTCGAACCATCTTCGATACAATCGGATTTTGTTGGAGATATGCATGAACAAATCAATTCTACGAAGTCAATACCGATGCCTTCTAAAGGATGTGATATGCGTCACCATGATTGGAGTTTCCTTAACGATGAGCTTACTATCACGACCGACCAATCCAAAGCTGATGAATTCCCTCCACAACAACTTCCGGCTCGATCAAATCCTACTGGAAATAGGCCAGAGAGCAATAGCCAAGTTGTCAACACTGTTCCGGGTCGCAAGAAGACGAGGGTCAATTGGTCCCCCGAGCTTCATCTCAAGTTCCTTAGTGCGGTTCAGCAACTAGGGATCAACTCAGCATATCCAACGCGCATACTTGAGATCATGAACATACCAGGACTCACTAAAGATGGAGTCGCGAGTCACCTCAAGAGCTACAGAAGGGCGCTAAGACAGCGCCACACAGCACTGAACCTGAAAGAACTCAACTTGTGCCTAAACACTAGGCATGGCTATAACTACAATGCCCCTGAAGTAAGAAATACCCTGCCGAATCTAGGCACCGACCAAGCTGGTAGCAGCACCATTGACTACTTGGGCGCTAATCAGAATATTCCCCTGAATCATCTCAGCACCCCTCAAGAGTATATGCCACAAGTGCAGCAGGTACGAACTCCTTGGTTTGAGCAGCAACTTTTCGCTAGTGCTCTTCCTATCCCCGATCAACATATTGCGCCTAGTGTTCAAAGATCTGCCCGGCTTGGGCATATGATTTCGGAAGATCAAGCGGGCGGATGCTCTGAGGATTTTTGTTTCTTCCATTCCCAAATGGAAGGTGCTTTTGATAGTGAACCGATCAATCATCCTCTTATAATCTCGAGCAACGACGAAGGTTCTAGCTCGAAGAATCAGATCGCTCACAACAGAAACAGGAATCCTTCAACGCCAAGCGATGATGGTCAACCCGAATATCAGTTGCTCGAAGAATCAAAAGATTTCCTTGATGAGGAGCTCCATATCTGGATCGATCAGTTTAAAACTGATGGACTTATGAAGTTATGATCCAAAATGACGATTATATGTCTGATTCATGGTGTAACTGGCTGATCACCGAGAATCCTCAAGGGAACTAGGCACATGTGACTGGATGTATCATTAATCTTTCTGTCATAAAGTCTTCCATGCAAGATAATCTTCCTTAATGCCTAGAGTTAATCTGGGGCAGCGATCAGTACTACCTGCGAGCATCATCATGCTTGAGTGCGACAATCCCTTGTTAGATTAGAGTCGAGGCGAATCAATTGAACGCCACGAAGAAAAACATTTAAAGGCTTCACATAGGAAAATGCGAGCAAAAGCCCGAGCGAGCTCAAAGACGGTTAGCTCTGTATCGTTCTAAGGGACCTTTAGTCGTTATGAACTCTAAATTGAGCTTGTTTCATTCTCGATGGGGGTCGCTAACTGCTTCAAGAATTTTATAACAAAAAACGAACCAGTTAGGGACGCCAATAGTGCTGTGTCCTGGTAGTCAGTGAAATGGAAGTGGTACGAAACGTCAGGAGTTCGATCTCGGGATTGAAAAATCATTTTATCAGTTGGTCTATCACCCGATGAAGTTCAAAGAGATTCGACGCAGATGACTATAGAACTTGGGGCAATTCGAAAATCATCGATTCATTTTCATCAAGCGGCGAAGTTGGTATTGTAAAATGTGAAGCATGCAAATGACAAATCCGAAGCAGAAGGAGATGAATCATGATTCGCTTATCCAAGGTCGGGATTTCAACCTTCGACTAAAGCCAAATCTAGGATGAGTTTTTGATGTTGCCCACTCGACAAAACCCATCTCCACTGAAAATGGGGGCAAACCATTCCTACATCCGGAAAGCATGTCGAAGCCGAAGACATCAAATTCATCGTTTAATCCGTGGGGCAAGTCCTTGAAGAGATAGTTATCATCCGCAGAGCGTAATGGAATCCATCCTTTCAATGTAAAACGCATTTGGCCGCGGAGCCACCCATTTGGTAAAAAGAACGTATCGTTCCTAAATGATTTTCAATCAGATGCGGGGATAATGTTCTCTCATTTTCCTCTCAGGTGATGAACAGAGACGAGGCACCCAAGAAGCCATGCATTCAAATAACATAACAGTGCATGAAACACGCCCAAAAAGATGAATGAATCTCCTCCGACGTAAATCCTCGAGGTGGATTCGTTGCCCAACCAAACGAAGAAATCATGGCCACAAGCTTGAGGGCCGGCTTCTACAATCTGCACATTGGCATGCAGAATGGAATTCAAATCAAGAGTAAAGTAGTATCGTCCCAATTTGTTTTGAATTTGGAAACCCAAAATAATGCTTAATATTTATCCTTGGCAGGAGCTCGCCATCAGGGCAGACATGTAAGTTTCATTTTTCTCCAAAAACCAAGAAGTCGAAAGAACTTTAGAACACCTAACAATCTTGTGTTACTATGTGAAGTGCAGATTTTCACAACCCTTGTACACTCGTTGGAGCATATGACCAAGGGTAAGATGTATCGTTCCAATTTTTGTAAATTTTTAGAATATACGATGACATATCCCTTTTATATTTCCAGGATCTCCAGCCTCGATGGGCAGGTAAGTATCTCTTTTCCCAATTCATTGGAGATTAAAAACTTTCAGAATTAATTCGATTCTCACATCTAAAAAGACATAGAATTCTTACTTCATTGACATTCATGTTTTAAAACATGAGATTGTCTGAACATGAATTACACATGTATGGTGCATCACAAAATCCCTTTGAAGGATAAATCTTGATGAAATGAAATGAATTTTTCCAACAAGATTCGTTTGAACTGTTCAAAAGGGTATTTTCTCATAAGAGAAGCGAGCCTAATCCAAACACGTCCCATACACACTTGAGAGATGAGGAGATTGGAAATCATAGCGAAACCTTAACCTATGGATATAAGGGTCATTCGCAACGATTACATGGATCGAGATGACAGAGGCATTTATTTCTTCATTCCAAACACTACAGATGCCCATTGAGAACCCCATTGAACGGCGATTTTCATTCTCAACCCTGTCAAGAACCACCCCACATTGGGGCAAATGAAGGTTAGTCCAACAGTATCAGAAAGTAAACGGTTTGAAATTTTTTTGCTCGGACTAACATAAATCTTTGTGTGTTGTTTATATGATAATCCAAGTGTCATAGGATGACGAGAATAATTCATTTCTCTATCCTACACACTGTTATCCTTTGCACGACCAAGTTGAGCCAGCAAATTCATTTCATCAACCTATTGGTGATCATTGCATATTCCAAAGCAAAGGCAACATCACTTTAGGAATGGAAGCGTGCCAAAGTTTAAGTTGCATATCTAGCATGATTGCCGAAAATCCAAGCTCCAAAAGAAAAGAAAAACACGGGATTAAAAAGAGGGGGAAAAGAAAAATCCCTAGACATCAAGAAAAAGCAAAGTGCCTGGTAAAAAGCAAGGCTGATGTCTATTCAAAATATCCCCAGTAAAGTCTAGATATACGATGAAAAGACCCTGCAAAGGAGTCAGATCAAGATGACTACTCTCCAAATGATGTCGTGCTCAAATTGCAAACACACAAACAGACGGTCTCTTAATGTAACAAGAGACGCTTTTAAACATCCTTGTGCGCTCTAAAAGAGGAGTGTACACTTCAAGAAATGGAGATGTTCTTCGAAGGACATGTGGCAAATTTGCAATGATCACCAATGCCAAACCCTTCACAATTTCTAGGCAAAAAATAAGCCTTTTTCGGTCCCCAATCCTTCCAATGTTACAACCCCGAAGCAGTCTTATCTGACTAAGACACTTGGGTTAATGTATAACTTAGCTCAAAGAAGTACGAGCAAGACTATTTCTTTCTCATTTTACAGGGTTCTTGACTTGTAAACCCGGAGCAGATAGTGAAAAATTTCGTTCAACGGCCTTGACTCAAAAGTGAGTCCCCCTTGGAAACCGATATCCAAGCCTAACACTACGGTCCCGTGAAAGACCTCCTGATCGGTCGAAATGTATGCGTTGCGAATGATCCTGAAACCCAGGCACAGGTCGGTAGGAAATTGAGCACTTTCCCTATTAAAGATCATTATCACAGAGCAGGGAGGAGCCTTCTTGGATGAGAAATACTCCAATGGATGTTTTGAGCAAACTCTTTTTGAAATTTTCAAATTGTTTGATCTAGAGTTTCCGTGCAAGGAATTTATGATCACATCTGTATATGGTAGGAATGTTTTGGATAACCTCCAGCAATCAAAATGCACATTTCATGACTAAAACTTAAGTTGTAGAATTTTGTCAGTTAGACAATTATTGTCTTCCCAAAGATTACTAATATCTTCTTGGCGAGGAAAATTTTTTCAGGTCTAAGCTTTCTGCAGGACTTTTGGCCGCCCTAAAGACTGGGTGCGTCATCCTTAGGTGAAGCCTTTTAGTAGGC
This sequence comes from Rhodomyrtus psidioides, assembly GCA_021437785.1. Classification (NCBI taxonomy): domain Eukaryota; kingdom Viridiplantae; phylum Streptophyta; class Magnoliopsida; order Myrtales; family Myrtaceae; genus Rhodomyrtus; species Rhodomyrtus psidioides. Next base: position 5,375,340 of record JAILYB010000034.1, read on the forward strand.
AAATCTTTTCTAAGACCGATCCACAGAATGATCGAGTCTCCGACTAGCCCCAAAGAGCGGGTACGTCATCCTTTGATTCATATCAATTTGGAATCTCATAAATGGTAGAAACCGCCTGAAGGGTCAACTCAATGGTAGAAACCGCCTGAAGGGTCAATCAATGGTAGAAACCGCCTGAAGGGTCAACACAATGGTAGAAACCGCCTGAAGGGTCAATGTATGGTAGAAACCGCCTGAAGGGTCAACCAATGGTAGAAACCGCCTGAAGGGTCAAAACAATGGTAGAAACCGCCTGAAGGGTCAATGTATGGTAGAAACCGCCTTAAGGGTCAACCAATGGTAGAAACCGCATGAAGGGTCAATGAATGGTAGAAACCGCCTGAAGGGTCAAAGGACTGGTAGAGACCGCCTGAAGGATCAACCCAATGGTCCGATCCACCATACGGATCAAAACCTTGATGAATCCCGAACGCGGGAGGATTCGTTTTCCCTAATAAGCCTTACATTAGGCAAGCCATTTCTAGTTTAGTCCACCACACGGATCAAAACCCTTGGCAAATTCCCAAATGTGGGATGCGTCTTCCTTAGGTTCCTATCAGTTAGGAATCCCATTATGGTTTGACCTACCATACAGGTCAGAGCTTAACATCCCCAGGACACTCCGATGACAAGTCCTTAGGAATCTACTTGAACCCATCAGACATAGAAAATGCCGCAAGCATTCGACAGGTAAGGGGCAGGGAAGTCTATCTACTCCTTAACTTTCTTATATCATATCAGGGAATTGAACGAGCACTTCTCTTTTTAAGGAAAAGCACACATTGATGGACATGAAAATTGGATGTCATGATTTCTTTTCTTTTCCCAGTCGAGTCGATCGGAACACAGGTGTCACCTTGTCTTTGAGAGAAATCTCTGACGAAATTCCTCTCAAAGAGGGGCAGCTGTTGACACCTGATTTTTGATCAGTCTTTCATAGTTTATTTTTTAAAAATTCATAAAAAATCTATAAAAAGTTAAAAAAATTAAAAAATCATTTTTGGTAGCCTTGACCAAGCTAAAGGAACCATTTTTGATAAAAAAAAATAATTTGTCATATTTTTTAATATTTTCCAAAAATAGAAAAATACATGAAAAATGAAGAAAAATAGCGTTCGATGTCGTAAAAATATAGAAAAATAGTCAATATTTTTATTTTAATTTCCTTTTCATTTTGAACTCATAAATAGTCAAAATTCAAGTTCAATTGCATGTATTTCTTCACGACGCATAGAGTTGAATTTGGCAAAAAAATGTCATTCGAGTATTTTAATTTGTAAATTTCTACATATTTTTTAGTCTTGACGTCCAATTAGATCGACCACCATCTACAATAAATTCCCCTTGCTGAATATTTTCGTTTTTGTTTCACATGATTTCATGATGTAAAACGCCGAGTGGATCCCTAAATATAATCGGGTCGGCATGAGCTCGATAGCTCGTCCAAGACCAAATCAGGGCACGACGAACCCAATGTGAGTACTCTCGAACTCCTTCGATGCTTCCTAATGCTTTTCTTAGGTTAGATCGTGTGTAGAATGGCTAGGACAGCTAAATCATTCTTGAGCTGTGATTGATAAATAGGGCCTTACTAGGAATGTCATGTGATTTATTTGCATATCTAGATTTCTTGAGTTGCGCATTTTATTACTGATTGTGATTGCTAGGATAATCACTCCTATCTGCATGAATTTTTAGATTTAGGGTTCATACCTTACTCATCCGCATGAATCTCAGGCTAGAAAATTCAGTCAACTTAGGTACCGAAAGGGCGTCAACTCTGACAGTTGGTGTAACTAAGTCCCCGAAACCATTTCTCTGGTTCTCGCAGAATTGAATAGAAACTCCCAACTATTCGATTGGGTGGTCCAATCACACTCTAAAAAAATGATTGGTGGCGACTCCATGGCATGCACACTTAGCACATGTCACTAGACCACACTGAAAGTCGATCACGCATACCTCCGTTGTGATTTGGGTAATGGGCCTTGGGAGAGGCCTGCGTCCGACCAGACAGGACGGCCCATTAGCCCTCGAGAGCCTGACAACCTCAAGAGGGTCGCGACAGTCACGCCCCGCTCCTCACAGCGTGCGCAACACATCCTACTTTAAACATTCTTACCCAGGATCAACTCTCAAGGTCTAATGCAAATGAGACTCGCATGCGGAAGACTCAAGAAAACTGCGAACCTCCAAATCCTTCAAATAGAATGAGAAACGAAGAGAAACATTACATGCATAGCCCAAAGATCAGTCATTCCAAGAAGGAAGTAGGGATACTGACAACCCACCAACATTACAAAAAAGGGGACTACCAAAAATAAAACAACCCATAGTCCAGCAAAAAGCTACCACCCCCAAAAGACATTTCAAGACCCTATGGTCCTCTAAGTTTGCTAAGTCGAGCTTCTGTCCCCGGTGACGTCCTTGTCTTCTTCTAGGTTTCCCAAGCGAGTAGGTAGCATCTTCAAGCCCTGCGATCTGAAAAAAAAAACGATCCCACGGAGGGGTGAGACTTACGTCTCAGCAAGTGAAACCTAACCCAAGCTAAACTTCTAGTCCCACTAGACCACACGACAATGCACAAAATGCAGGGACTAGTCAAGCAAAGGAATATAGCAATTTATCATCACATGTCAAAGTACTTGGCGTAAATAAACAATCATCAAACACATGTCACCTCTTGTGACCCAAGCTTCGCACGTTAGCTCCAAATAAACGTGCCACTCTCCTAAAGCATCAGTGTGGCCAATCGTTCTACCATCACCAGGCCCACGGCCAAGATGTATCGCCAGGGTTCAAAGCCGCGATATAATTACATAGGGCTCACAGCCAAATCATCGTCAAGGCCCACGGCCACAATGTCACCTCAATGCGTTCAGTTATCTCCAAGGCCCAACGGCCGCGATGTATTTACAAGTACACTTAAACATCGCCAGGGCCCACGGCCGCAATGTCATTTTCTCAAATCCTTCCTTCGTTGCGGGACGCACGACCCGTTCAACAACATAAGAGCATACAAGCCAATCAACATCGCAAGGGTATACAAACCAATCAACATCACAAGGCATACAAGCCACACAAGTCACACGCCACCAACCACAATACTTTCGTCACATCACAACACCTTGTATTTCAATCATCCAGTCGCGTCCTAGGAATTGAGTAAGGGTTTAGGAACCAATTACCTTGATTCCTATTAGCAATTTTAACAACAAAATCTTTCCGACATGCGTGATTCCGGCACGACACAAAGCTGTCCAAAAACAGGGTAGCAAATAATCAGCGGCAATCCAACAATTCAACCAATTTTTCATTCTAATTTCAACCTAATTACTAGTCCATCTCAATGGCAACACCCTCATCCTTTTGACATGCCCCCAATCAGCAGATAATGAACTTGTTTCCCCCAAGACTAAATCAAAATAGAACCGGTTTCCACAAAAATCCAACCAAGCAGAACCGGTTTCGTTCAATCTACTTCAATCCGTCAATTCCTTCGTCCGATCCCTAAACCACGAGACATAAACCTCAATAACACATCAATAAACATCCTAGTACGTCTCAACAACAAAATTTAAACTCAATTTCGCCAACAACAGCCCCCTACAAAAACAGAACCGAAACAGGGTACCCCCATGTTCTGCTTCAATCCAGCTCGAACAGCCCCAAATCTTAACTCAATTCCTCAATTTATCCACAATTACTCTTGCTAACACAAATTTATACATGTAAATGGGCCTCACCAAAAATTTTGGCTCAAGACGAAGCCGGATGACCTTCGAAAGGCGCCAATTCCTCCGAGTCTGCAAATGGACAGAATCTGCCCTTCAAACATCACAATGGATCAATGTCAAACTGTTGTTCGTTTTCGCCCAAATTTTTACAGCAACTCAGTATATGTGTCTACTACCCCTCCACAAAATTGAACTCAAAATTCATCCATTAAGGGGTTCAATGAAAAGCAAACCGGAGCCTACCTCCAGTTCAGTCAGTTTCCGTCGACTCGCGGGAGATTGGCCGGCCGGAGCTCCTCACGTGGCCATTCGGCGTGCTTCCAGTTGGAAAAGTTCGAAACAGGGAGATCTTCGCGATGATATATGGTTCGCGAGTTGGTTGTCAGCGGTTGAAAAGTTAGGCGCTGATGAAGTGGACGAAAAATTCTGATCTGAGTAGCTCTGGTTCTGAACGTGAGGAAGGAGGAGAAAGCGTGATGAAGATGAAGAGGCAGAAGGTGGTGTCGTGCAATTGAGCTGGAGGAAGAAGAGAGAGAGAGCTATCTCATCAAATGAAGTTTCAAGAAGGCTTAGGTGTAAAGACCAATTAATGAGGCACCATAATTTGATGACACTTGGACTTTTCTTCATAAAATCTGAATTTTCTTCCAAAATTGCCCTCAAATTTTTGGCTGATACATTGGGGCTTCCAAATGACAAAAATGCCCTTATCCAATTAATAAAATAAAATCAACGCTCCAGGGGCAAAATCGTCTTTTCACACCCTTCGTCCGAAAAATCATTTTTTCGCTAATTTTCATCCTCGATTAGGCGTCGTCCAATCCAAACTCATTGCTATCAATCTTCATTTCCATTTTCCATTTTCGAGATCCCAAATCGTGATCGATTTCTCATCGTCTGTAATTTCAATTTATCTCGAACTAACGGGCGGCTTTTGCGGACATTGCGCGTATCGACTCTATGATTCTCATCACACTCAGGAAAATCCAAACTACGGCAATCTTGGTTGTCATGTAATCGCAAGGGTCTATTACTAGCCCCGACGACCGTGATCGTCATAAATCGATTTAGAAAAATTTCGCAAATCATACGTTGGTTAAGCGGCATCACCCGCGTCCTAATCGTATAACGCTAGCAATGGATTCCTTAATCATTTTCTGATCGGCCTTGGCTCTAAATATCCCTCGACGATCCTTATGGTCAAAACGCCGTGTTCGAATCGAATTTCCTAGGTCCACGTACCTCGTCGCGCGTTAGCCTTTCCCCTTCGGTTAGTTAACTCAAGACTGATCAGGTCAGAACGAGATATAACTGAAATACTTTGATAGATATCTGACGCAGAGAGAAGCGAATCTTGGAAAACAATTCCAAAGAAAACACGAATTTGATTGAATAATGATGCTAAGATGTCGATTACAAAAGATGGACGTCCTATATATAGAGATAGGACTCATTTAGGCATCAAAATAACTAATGACAATATTATCAAAATCATATATATCATATCCTAATATAGAATTCGAATCAAAGATAACGTAATTTCTAAATATTCGAAATTGCCTAAAATAAAAAAACTGCCTGAAAAGATAATACGCTAGTTGTCCTACATCATTCTCTTCTTCTTCGGAAGAACTCGTCCTCGAGTTCATCATGTTTGGATCTGCTTCCTCCTATACTTCCAGTGTCGAAGATAAGAAACAATCGGAAAGGCCGTCGAACTGTCCAATCTATTTGTTATTTCGTCCATGAATAGAGCTTTATTTGGGCTAGCATTCATCTCCTTTTGACCACGTGATATGCCTCTTCTCATGGGATCTCCAACCAAAGTGTCCAGACTGATATCTAGCCCAAGGATTCTTAAAATATAGTCTGTCTGAAGTGTGCTTTTAAGTCCTTTGGCCGCAGTAGCTCGAACAAGATTAGTCCACCTTAGGTCACCATCATTGCACAATTCGGCAGGATGGAGACATCCGTGATTACTGACTCCATCACCAGAATCCAGCACGATACCTGTAGTTCGACCACTGGCATAAAGGGAGAGTACAGCTTGAATGGCAACGTACGTGGCTGGCACATTGAAAGTTTCAAACATGATCGGGGTCATCTTCTCCCTATTTGCCTCAGGATTGTGGGGTGCTTCAGTGAGGAGCACAGGCTGTTCCTCTGGGTGATGCCAAATTTTTTCCATATCATCCCAATTGCTAACAATGCCAAGTTCTATAGGATATTTCAGTGTAAGGTTACCCCTTTTAAATTGCGCCTCATCCCCCACATAAGCATCCTTCTGGCCCATTCCCACCATGACATCAGTATGCCTTGGCCGTCCTACAATGCTGGGGAAAACAGTCCTTGGTGCATCGTCTCCAGCAAAACCAGCCTTAACCATTCTAGTCCCATTATCAACAACAGGGGGCTGAATGTACTCTATCTCCGCCATACTTTGGAAAAGCTCTTTGCTGACCATGTGACTGCGATGACTTGATGGCTTCGAAAGATGGGCATTAAACATCTCAGTTCCGCCTCCTAAGTCTTCTATGTTGGATTGTTTTGCAAAAGCCTCGGCTCTTCCAATGTGCTCCCAGATGACAAGTTTTTCTGTTGCACAGAATCCATCAGCCCAGGAAGAGAAAGCCGCATAGACAACCTGTCCCGACTCAACATGATCAGTGCCGCTGAAATCCTGTATGGCAATTGTGGGGCTCATTTCTCGAATTTGCTGTTGAAGTGCTGAAATTGGTGGTAACACTCCCAGTCCTGGGTTCCATTGATCTCTTGAGGGCGGTAGCAAATTTGAGTCCAAGACATCCAAGATTTGCAACTGAGGGTCTTCTTGTGTAAGCAAATCTGACATGATTGAATTTCTTGCGACAAAACCATCTTCCACACCAACTGCTAGATGTAGATTTACATGGGAGCTTGTGGGTAGGTACTTTTCCTCCGAATTTTGCTTCTGAACTTGGACTCCTCCCAAGGCTTCCTCAAGGATTTGCTCTTGGTACTCGGCCTCATTCGCGGTGGTGATTTCTGAAGGATTACTGTTGACACCTAAATTTTGATCAACTTTTTATTTTATTTTTATTTTTATTTTATTTTATTTTATTATTATTATTATTTTCGATATATATATGAAAAATCATAAACATAGCACAGAGATGGTGGAGATTGGGGGGGTCAAAGATTCCTCCTTGGTCGTTACGAAAACCTCCGTGATTATTAAAATCCCACTCTTTGATTTCTTTTGGAGGGTGGGTCTTCTGAGGATTCCTAAAAGCCAAGGGGAAACATAATATATCACCAAAAGGGAGTGGCGGCGTTGCTAGAGGACATTGAAAGGGGGACAAGGGAGAGTGGAATTGCTAAAAAAAAAAAAAGGAAAGCAAAAGAAAAGAAGTGGCTCCTTCCTCATCAACTCCAAGATTCAGGCTTTGCTTAGGTGCTGGTCTCCATTTGTCACGTTCTTCTACACAGTTCATGGACCATAGAATTTTTTTTTCTCGTGAAACCCATGCGGGAGCAGATCTATCGAGTGCGTTTCTGCTTCCGCAGGAGGTTCAAGCTTCACGTGGCGGAAGCGCCGGGCGAGATCAAGAGCCCGTTTGTGCAATATTCGGAGAACGGGATCATGATCGTCGATTATTTCCACAGGTTCTTGATCGAAGTTTAGAAGGAAGAGAAGGCCACGAGACCATCACTTCTTCCACCCGTACTAACCGCTAGCATCGTTGATACAGATCTGTATCATCACCATGACCCTGTATCACTACACCCTATTCTGATGACCTCTCAGACCTCTCCCGAGCTTCAGTCCAATCTATTCGGTCCCTGAGTTCGTTGACTCGACATCTCCTCCAACGTCACTGGCCGCCGTCAGTCCTTTGGACAGCCCCTAGAGCAGCTGGGATGTTGACCTATTTGCCGATCACCATGGACACGGATTTGTGGTAGGCAAATCTCGACCATTGTCGCCGCCGGGTTAGCATCGGAGTTGAGTGTCGCTCACCCATTGCGGCGTCCCTAAGAGAAGAAGCCGTCCCGAACCAAAGTTCTTTGCGTCACTGGCAGTCACCAACCGTCGCCACCCGCTCCGGCATATCGCGAGCAAGTCGTCGCCATCTAGCCACGCCGACCCACCAAAGTTGCTCCTCGCGAGCTTGAGCTCAGTTTGGGACCTATACACCAGTAACCTCCGCCGATCTCATCATCATCTAACGCACCTCCGTCATCGTCTTCATTATCCTATTGAGAGCACAGGAGATACCACGGACTGCACTGAAAATAAGAGAATATGTGAGTGTTTCGTTCATCTCGAGCTCGGTCTCATGGCTGAGTTCAATCCGATCTTTATTTGTTTTAAGCTTATATCTACGTCCTGCTATAACACTCCCCCCTGAGCTCGTCTATATGTGTATCTTGCATGGTGTGTGACTCGAAACTCCCGAGCCGACTTCGAACCCCCGATGCCGATCTCGAGCTCCAGCTCATTTCAAGCGCTTGCAAGCTCGCATGGCGTACAGGTAAGTTTCATCGATCATTATTAAGGGTATGTGGCAGGCTAGAGCTGAGTCGCGCTAGAAATGGTTGGGGGTGTGGTTCACTGGAAATTGTAGTTTGGTCGGACCGTGTATGTCAATGAAGCTCTGTAGGGAAGCATCATGGAGAAGATGTTGCGAAAGAAGAAAAGGCCAAAAGGAAATAGAATAATAGTAATAAAAACGTGAATTAGGAGTTATGCAAGTAAGTCAGAGTGATGTGGGCGTGCTCTCTGTAAATGTGTGCGGTTATGTTAGTATGTGGGCTTAGCTTGAAATTTGGGCTTTAGTTTTTTAGTACAATTGGGCCTTTCTTGTTTTAGATTTTATTTGGGCCTTTGGTTGACATGTAGTTATTAAAGGGGTTGGGTTTAGGGGGTCCAAATCAGATTACCATTTTCGAAATTAAAAAAAATAAAAAAATAAAAAATAATAATAAATTCAAAAATCAATAAAAAAAATAGAAAATCATAAAAAAATTCAAAAAAATTCGAAAAATTCAGAAAAATTCTAAAAAAATTCAGAAAATAGTAAATGGCCACATTCAACTGGCCATGGCCTGTTTCGGGTCTTTCGGACCTCGGTCTTTTCAAAAATGACGGTTTTGCCCTTCCGGCAAACCGTCTTCCAAAACAAATTCTAAAAATTCTAGAAAAATCCCAAAAAATAGGAAATGGCCACAAACAACTGGCCAAGGCTCATCCCGGGTGTTTTGAACCCGATCCTTCTTAAAAATGATGATTTCGCCCTTTGGGCGAATCGTCTCCCAAAAATTGAAGAAAAATCAAGAAATTCCAAAAAAATTCTCAAGAATGCGAAATGGCTACAATCAACTAGCCATGGAATATTTTGGGTAATTCGGTATCCAAAACTTTCAAAATTGACGATTTTGCCCTTCGGGCTAATCGTCCCCAAATCTTCCCATTTTACCCCTGGTCCGAAATCACATCTTCCCTAAACCCTTATGTCTATATTAGGAAGCCATTGATTTGAATTGATGTGCATTGATGTGATTTATTTATGTACTTGATTGCGCTTTCATTTAAATTGATTGTGATTGATAGGAACAGTCTTCCAATCTGCATGAAACCCTGAATCAAGCCTACCTCACCTAAAATTGCGTCTGCATGAACTCTTAGCTAGGAAAATCACTCGCGTTAGGTACCGAAAGGGCGTTGGTAATAACACCGGCGTAACCAAGTCCCCGAGCCCAATATCTCTGGTTCTGCAGAATTGATCGATCTCTCCCAATCGATCAGTAAGGTTTCCGGTCTACCCTCCAAGAAAGACCGGTGGCGACTCCAAATGCATGCACAAGTTGCACATGCCACCACGACCACACTAAGGTCGAAAGCGATCGACTCTTATCGTCGAATCTTTTTGAAAAATACTCCCGCCGCGATTTGGTATGGGCCTGGGAGGGCCCGCGCCGATCCAAGACCCGCGATCGGTAATCCATTAGCCGCGTCCGCTTCCGGACGGGTCAAGACAGCTGGCGACTCCACTGGGGACTTTGTTCTAGAACCTATGGTTCTAGACCTCAAGTGGACTTAGGCCGTAATTAAAACGCTGAGTGATTTTTCTAACCATGCAGGCGCTTTCAAAGGTGAGGTAAGTCCGCTTATGATAGGTGTTATATGTTTTTGCAGATTGGACTAATAAGGGGGGTAGTCTGTGATTAACTTTGTTTTATGCAGGTTGGGCGTAGAAATGTATGTTGTGTGGATGATTTGAAGTGCTGATTGATAAAATGTTGTGCATGACGTGCATTGTGATGATCACGACACATGGACACACACAACCGCGCCTAAAACCCCAGGCGCCGCCTTTAGGAACACAATAGAAGGAATTGAAAATGGAATCTCCGTGAGGAAAAACACGGGGTAATCCACTTTTCAATTCCGCTCGCTTCGAACTATGGATCGAGTCCCAATGCAACGATAGTTGTGCAATGGAATCGGCTCTTTCTAGAACTCGAGGTGGGAACCTTAACCTTAGGTGCCAAACCCTCTGATTTTTAGAAGTTTACCATCACTTGTCTCATGTGCATGTCTTTGGGCGGTTGGTACACCTAAAACCGCACATAAGTCGACGAGTTTGGTTGGTAAGACTCTCTATCCCTCAAATCTATTACAGTTCATATAAATATAGGCATTTCATTCATTGCATTCTGGTGATTAGATTAAATGCCATTTCAAGGATAGATGTGTGTGTTTTTCCCAAACGTCCTTGATAGAAGACGAGGAGGATGATATCTCATGGCGAACACCGAGTGAGCAACAAAGGAGCCTACTATGGACATTATTGAGATATCGTCCAATGAAGATGACGAGTTGGGGCAAGTGATCCGGAAGTCACAGATCGAGCTTGGGGCATCCTTGAACGTTAGGATCACATTCCTTTGTTTTATTTTCCATTACTAATCCTCTTGTATAGGGTTTATTTTTACTGAGGTTTTTCTCTATCTCACCCCTTAGAGTGATTGTATTAGGGATCTATTGGTGTATACATTCAAATGGAACTCGGTTGTATTTCTTTTGACGGGTCATGGGAATGTGATAGTGGCATTTTCTCTAATCATCCGAATACTCCCAAGTCCAGTTTATAATTCCTTTAGAGGAAACTAAAGTTGAAAATCTTGCACGACCTTTTTGGTCGTACAAGGTAATCCAACCCCAATTTCGCTAGAAGGAATTATACACTTGAATTGGTCCATGCATGTCATACGTCACTAGTAATCCACGATAATTGATCAAGAGTATTGGCGTTATTTTGAATTTAATGACGAGATAGATGTCCAAATTGCCCTCGTTCTTAACAAAACGGCTTTGATTTGGATGCCGTATCTTCAATTAAATTTAAAACGCGTCGTTGGTCAAAAGCGATTATCGTGAATTACATTCCTTTCAATAGTATGCTTTCCTTCGAGGAATATTGATAAAAACTTTTCGCACAAGATTATCCTTGTAAAAGTTTTTGTCTTTATTAATCACGAGCAAGCATAAGATTGAAAGGGGTTTATGCTTTCTTTTTCAAATTATTCCTTCTGATTCGGTCGTTTCACTTGCAGGTAAAAAATAGGTAATAAAGAGAAATCTTTTCCTGGATAAGTCTGAGGCTATTCTATCATCTGATCATGAGCGAGTTAGAAAATCAGAACACATCTACTCGACTTATTATGGATCAGCTCATCCAAGTCTAAGATGTACGGATGCTCGAAGAAATGGATCATATAAAAGCTAAAACAAACACGTGGGCTTTCATTCATTCTTGCCCAAACCAGATCATACAATTCATTGGGGTGGAAAAGTAAAGCAGAAGTGAGCCCTAATCAACGACACAAAGGAGCCCAGCTGGCCCTCCAGGTTATGGATGCTTTGTTTATACGCACCACTCCGCGTATCATGGTCCGCAAGCCTGAGGTGAAGGCGTTTGCGTTCATCATTGACTGCAACAACCTGAGTCTCGTGATCTTCGGCGACTGCTTCCAAGTCCCGAACAAGTCCATTCTCACGAGTTATATCCTCATTTATGCCGTTGAGCCTTTCTTCCAGCCACTCGCTTCGGTTCCTTAGCAGGGCGTTACGTCGATCGCGCTCATAGGTAGCCAGAGATAGGGCTAAGTCCTCCACCAGATTCCTCCTCTCGCGTAGCAATGTCGAAACCCGCTCTTTGGCGAACTCAACAGCCTTTTTGTGACTATCGGTCAGGTAGTCAGCCAACGCTAGGCGGTCAGACTGATCCTCATAACGGGCTCGCAGGACACGAGCCACGGTAAGTCCCCGGTGAGCAGCGCGGTAGACCTCCAAAGAGTTTGTAAAGAGCGTTGGAAAAATTCTGTATTCCCTCCCCAGCGCAGTACCCTCGAGGGAGGTGATGTCCAAGTCCCCGAACATGACTCGGATTTCATCCTCGGTTTCGGGATGATCAGCTATGTGAGCGTAGCCTCGACCCAAGAGGTTATAGAACTCTTCCCATCGAGCCAAAGCTTCGGCTGGGAAAGTGGGAACATGGGAAGAGGCCATTTTCGACGGAGAGGTGCGTAATGGAGCGATTTGAAGATGGAAGCAAATTATATGAGAGCATTAATCCCCCAAACACCAACTCCGCATTTTATAGCGTCTCGAGAGTGGAGAAAAGTTGCAGCAATAATGCTTGTGGAGCCGGGTTAATGTAAAGCGAGGGCTGCTCCTCCCGTGAATCATCAGACATGTCCTGGTCCGCAATTTCAGGCCTGACAAATTCGGTCTCGCCATTATTAAAGCTGGGAGGGAGGCGAGCGCAGCTATCGAAGAAGCCGCGAAAGGATTGTGTTGTTCCATCACGCATAAAGCTGGGCGGCGAGTGAACAGCTCTGCCACTTAAAAAGAGAAGACAGTGCTGAACATGCATGACTATTGAGGAAAAGTGAAAGGCGAGCGCAACTATCGAAGAAGCCGCGAAAGGATTGTGTTGTTCCATCACGCATAAAGCTGGGCGGCGAGTGAACAGCTCTGCCACTTAAAAAGAGAAGACAGTGCTGAACAGGCTTGACTATTGAGGAAAAGTGAAAGGCGAGCGCTACTATCGAAGAAGCCGCGAAAGGATTTGGTTACCCCTTCGTGTCGGAAAGCTGAGCAAGAGGCAAACAGTTCCGTCGTTTCAAAAACAGAACGCTGAACAGACCTAGCTTTCGAGGAAAAGGAGGCAACAAATCGAAAGAGCGAGCATACAAAAGAGAACAGAGAACCCCGAGTGACGAGTTCGTTGAAAGACCTCAAATTCTCTAGAATCAAATTCGACATCAAAGCCATGGAACTCAACATTGCCCGTGACGAACATCAAGATCGCAGTGGTGACGACGGCAGTGGCCACGACGCTCAACCCCGGAAAAGAAAAAGTCGTCAGCGCTACGCTCGGAAAGAAATCCAGGAGCTTGAAGCTTTCTTTGACGAATGCCCTTGCCCAGGCGAGGAACAAAAGATTGAATTGGGCCGGAAGCTGGGAATGAATCCTATGAGAATCCATTTTTGGTTTCAGAATGGACGTTTCAGACTAGGTGTCCAACACAGGCGTAAGGAGATCACGGCCCTAAAAGAGCAGAACCAAAACCTTCAAATGGAAAACATGTGGTATGAGAAAATCCTCAGTACTATTACCTGCCCTGACTGCGGTGGCCCTACCTCCCTCAGTAAATTGTTCCCCGGTAAGCCTTCTACGAAGATGGAAGGTGCTCATTTATCCCCCTGCTCCCTTGAGCCATCTCCGGTACAATCAGATCCTGCTAATGGCGCGCATGAGCAGATCGATCCTACAGAAATTATACCAGTGTCTTCGGAGGAAGAAGATACGTGTCGTTATGATCGGAGTCACCTCATCGAAGCCCATGAATCTCCTCCACAACAGCTTCCGGTAAGATCAGATACGGTTCAAGAGGAGTTAGAGGTTAGTCGGCAGGCTATCTACGCCACTCTGGACGACGAGAAGAAGAAATTCACTTGGCCCCCGGAGCTTCATCTCAAGTTCTTGGACGCAGTTCGACAGATAGGACTCGACTTCATAGGTCCGACAAGCATACTTAGGGTCATGAACGTACCGGGACTTACCAAGCAATTAGTCTCGAATCACCTTGGTTGCTACAGAAGGGCGTTAGGACAGCGTTATGCAGAACTGAATCCGAGCAATAGACTCGGCTGCGAACCCAGCACCCTTATGACAAATGAGGCCCGGTCGAATCTGGATGACTATTGGGGATTTGATCAGGATATCCTCGCGAGTCATTTCAATATTCCTCAAGAACACGCATCACAAGTGCAACGAGTAAGCACTCCTCCGTCCGAGCAGCAGCTAGTCAGTGTTCATCCTGTCGCAGATCAGCCCACCACGCCCAGTGCTCAAGGGTTTGCCCAATCAGAGCATGTGGCTTCAGATGATCTAATGGGAGAATGCTTGGAGCATTCTTATTTCCCTAATCCCCAAGTGGGAGATGCTTGTGGTAGTCAATCGATCAAATCTCCTCTTATAATCCCAGACAAAGATGGAGGTTCCAGTTCGAAGAACCCGTCGGGCGATGCAGCTCAACCTACACATCAATCGTTCGAGGGGTCGGGTGATTTCTTCGATGAAGGACTTGATACCTGGTTCGATCAGTTGGAAGCTATTAAAGGTTGGCAACCATGATCTGCAGTTGGTAATGGCACACCTAAGCTGAGGCCAGACTGGTTAGTCATTGGACATGCCCAAAGAAAGAAGGGGATGTACGCGAGAAGGATGTATCTCCTATTGTAAAGTTCTCATCGGTGCATGCGTTTGTTTCTTCAATAGCTAGAGTTGATTTTGCATAATGTTTTTCGCAAACGTCATCTCGTGTGTATACGGTAATTCCTTGTTATTAAGTTCAAGGTAAAATCAGCCCCAACGCGTGAAGGCAGAATTGATAGCATGAGTTACTAGCAGAATGTGATCGAGCTCGAAAGTGAAAGATTACTAGCGGCCCCAAACGCAATGACCGCAAAATCAGGGGCAATCTTTAAGTTTCGAGCAACTACAAATCTATTTCTCACGAGGCATTCAAGTCAATCAAATATAAAGCGTCGGGCTGTGAGAATGATGCGTAGTCAATCTGTTGACACAGGCGAAAAAGGAGTCGCGTAGATCCGAAAGCAAAAACCTTTCTTGGCTAGTCAACAATGCAGAATGAAAGAGCATATATAAACAAACTCGCATTTATTTCATTCAGCAGGAATGTTTACAAGTGGATCACTGAGGGGGAGCAGTAAACCCAAAATGAGTTCTGACAAGCATCACAAAAAAGCTTAACTGACTCTCCATGCTATCCATGCCTTGCTTACAACCCACACTCCGGGAATCGAGGTCTACAAGCTTGAAGAAAAGGAGACGACATTTCTCCTTAAGTTCGTTCACCTTGGTGTCATAGTACTCGAACTCAAGCTCTAAGTCATGAGCCAGCACCCTCCCGCGAGCTATATCCATGCTCAGGTCTTCAAGCCTTTCCTCCAACCAGGCACACTGGAACCTCAGCACGAAGTTGTGCTGGTCTTGCTCAAAGGCGGTGTCAAAAAGAGCCAGACGCTCCACCAAGTTGTCCCTCTCACGGACCAGCATCGAAACCTGGGCGTGGGCGTATTCAACAGCCCTTTTATGGTTATCGGCCGTCAGCATGGCCAACATCAGGGACTCAGCTCGGTCCTGATAACGGGCTCGCACGATACCAGCCAAAGTGACCTCCCGGCTAGCAACTTCATAAGCCTGCAGGAAATTGTTGAAGAGAGTTGGGAAGATCACAAACTCCCTTTGCAGTTTCGTACCTTCAATACACACAGTATCCAGGGCCGGAATCAGAGTACGAACTTCAACCGCAGCTTCAGGATGATTTTTTATGTAGCCATAACCTCTACCCAAGAGATGGTAAAATCTCTCCCATTGGGTCGAAGTTTCAGCTAAGGCAGCAGGCACAGAGGAGGAATCCATATGCGATGGAATGACGGAGAGGAGAGTGAGAATGTGAAGAGTGTTTGAGAGGCTGAGTCTGATAAGGCTAAAGTGTTAATCTTCTTGACATCAATCTATCACCTTATAAATGCTCGAGTAAACAGGGAGAAGTGGTAATAATATTTTATGTGCAGTAGAGCCAAGCGGATTTCGTTAATGCATCCCCGATGAGTCACGAATCCACCACCGTCCTGTGATCTCGGGTTTTACGAAACATAATGGCGCCGAAAGGTGGGCAGGCTTGTTACTCTAGAGACTGGGCCAGGGGGACAAGCGTAGTGCTCGACAAAGCGAAATCAACGCAAGAGATCTTCAGGCTCCGTTCACGTAGAAAAGAGCAAAAAAGGACAAAGTGGGAATTACGAAGCCTTGAGAAGAACGCTCGTCAAGTAGCCATCACAAAAGACGAAGTGGGAATTACGAAGCCTTGAGAAGAGCGCTCGTCAGGTAGCCATCACAAAAGGACGAAGTGGGAATCTCGAAACATTGAGAAGAGCGCTCGTCGGGTAGCCATCACCTTTGATCGAAGAACGGTGATCCGGCTCCTTTAACCTCTCAGAATTTGCAGAGAAAGTGAAGATCCAAGGAGGAACAAAGAAAGCTGAGTTAACGGAAAATCAAACAGTGATATTCCGGTCAAAATGTTCAAGGGATTCTGTCATTTACTGGAAGCGCCAGACTTGGAGGTCTCCGAGCTTGAGCTGCTGGAAGAGTTTGAAGATCTCAGGACCGAACCTGACACGAGGGCCATGGAGACCGATCCTTCTAATGATGAAACCCGTGGCTTGGTTAACGAGAACAGTACCCGCGACGGTGATCAGCGTCAGAAAGGGGAATATCTCCAACGCAACACTTCAGGTCAAGTCCATAAACTCGAATTGTTTTTCAGGGAATACCCCTATCCGGACATGGAACAGAAAATCAAAATGGGCCAGGAGATAGGGTGGGAGCCTCGGAAGGTCAAGTGTTGGTTTGAAAACAAACGAACCCGGCTGAAGCAGCAACACGATCGGCACTGTCGCGACCCGTCCCAAAGCGAACGCGGCTAATGGATTACCGATCGCGGGCCTTCCCCCGCACAAGGGTGCAGATCGCGGGCTTTGGATCGGCGCGGGCCCTCCCAGGCCCATACCAAATCGCGGCGGGAGTATTTTTCAAAGGGATTCGACGATAACAGTCGATCGCTTTCGACCTTAGTGTGGTCGTGGTGGCATGTGCAACTTGTGCATGCATTTGGAGTCGCCACCGGTCTTTCTTGGAGGGTAGACCGGAAACCTTATTGACCGATTGGGAGAGATCGATCAATTCTGCGGAACCAGAGATTTTGAGTTCGGGGACTTGGTTACGTTGATGTCATTACCAACGCCCTTTCGGTACCTAACGCGAGTGATTTTCCCTAACTAGGATTTCATGAAGGCGCAATTTTGGGTGAGGTAAGTCTGACTTTGCACATTAACCAGTTTAGCATGCTCACGTAATCATAAATAAATAGATGCCAATCACATAAACATCTATCCTACGTGGTGATCATGGAATTATGATTTAATGGGTCTCGAGCCAATGAGACCACATTTAATCATTTTAATATTTTAATAACGGAGAGCCGCTCTTCGCTTCTTCTTGGTTTCTTGAACTCTTCAAGAATCGGGCCCCAAAGAGCTCGCCGACTTAAAAGGCTCCTCCACGTAATCCTCGTAGCATTAACATCAACAATTGACTATGCTAAAAATAAAGATTACATGAAAAATAAAAGGAGTACGCAGCCTCCATTTAATAATTACAACCCCAAATATATAAATAATCACCATACATTCATACATACATCAATCACATTGATTAGGGATTTTTCCATGATCACCACCCTTCCACGTAAGTAATAAATTCACAATTTAAAACTTAGGAAGGCACAATAAAAATTCTACGTTGAATCATATTCAGAATTTTTACGTAAAATAAGATAGCCATAAATTTTGGATTCAAAATTGATTTAGTCTCAATTTTTGCTATGTTGATTAATTTATCATATAAAATAATCAACCCCCATTAGCCATGTAAGACGAACAATTCGTTAATACATATTGGCCATAGTATTGCAAAAATTACAAAAAATCAATTAAATGCACGAAAACACCTAAGGATCGGCTCTGATACCACTGTTGTGATCCACGTAACACGTAGCGGAAATAAATAACAATCCATACATGTATCTCCAGAGGCGTACTTCGTGCATTTCAATCGAAAAAAATCACAAAGCCTCAAAAGGAGTAAATGGATTACCTCTCGTAGCGTGCTTGAACGGAGGTGTCGGTTCGATGTTCTTCGATCTCAGTCTCCACAAGTGTTAGGCATCTAGTTCGGACACACCACCAATTGACGAACGGGGAGACGACTAATAACTCCACAACAATTGTGCTAGCAATATGCGGAATCAATATTCCGAACTTAGTATATTTTGCTCACTCAAGATTATGAGAATATAGAGAGTGTTTGTGTTCTTCTCTCTAAGCTCTAAAAAATTTGCACACTCTACAAAATGTCTCTCTCCCCAACCTCAAAACTCTTGCCATCCTTTTATAGCCAAAAATTCCTTCCAATAAATTGTATTATAAAATAGCACTCACAAATAATAAATACTTTCTAAAAATAGCACTCACAAATAAATGACATTTAAAAATAGCACTAACAATAGCATTCACAATTTATAATACAAAAATGCTATTTAAAAATAGCACTAACAATAGCACTCACAATTTATAATACAAAAATGCTATTTAAAAATAGCACTAACAATTATAAATTCTATCTAATAATAGCACTCACAATTTATGATAAATAAATGCCATTTAAAAATAGCACTAACAATAGCACTCACAATTTATGATAAATAAATGTCATTTAAAAATAGCACTAACAATTGCACTCACAATTTATAATACAAAAATGCTATTTAAAAATAGCACTAACAATAGCACTCACAATACAAAAATGCTATTTAAAAAAGCACTAACAAAGGTGTTAAAAATAATAACCATTATTATTATTACAAGAGTTAAAGAGGTTACCAAACAGTATAAATACGCATAACGTATAAATACATATGACGTATAAATATGTAGAGCATACATATACATCCAAACGACCAAATTAGCCTGAATTGAGGCCGCCAATGGATTGGGCATGATGAAAATTATGGGTAGAGGTGTTGAATTTTAATGGGTATGCCCGTGTGAAATTCAAGATCCGTGAAACCGGGGACTAATTGAAAGAAAAATATGCAATTAAGCCCTTTTGGTTAAAATTGATCAAATTGGAGGGCAAATTGACCCAATTGCACTTCTAGCCTTTAGGATTCAATGTCATGGCTTATAAAAAGTGAGAATTGAAATTAAAAGACTCGCAAAGGAATTTTTTTGCTCGGTTCGAGTTCATGTTTGTGAAGAAACATAGTGACCCGAGCCGAATTTTCAAGATTTAAGGTGACACACTTGAAGATGAAATTAAAACAAAATTATTGAATATTTTTGTGTATTTTTCTGACCACGAATGGTATTTTTCTGATTTTTTGGGTATTTTTATAATTAAATAAATTCGAAAAATATTATAAAATACCAAAAAATATTTTTTGTTCAAAATTGGTCCCCGAGGCTAAGCCAAGGCTTCCAAAGTTGATTTTGTGATTTTATGACCTTTTTTGATATTTTTAATTAATTTTAAAGAATAAAAATCACAATAATAAATGGTCAAAAATCAGGTGTCAACAGCTGCCCCTCTTTGAGAGGAATCTCATTAGAGGTTTCTCTCAAAGATAAGGTGGCACCTGATTTCTAACCGACTCAACTGGGAAAATGAGAGAAGAAATGCTACGACATTGGATCGCTTAAGGCCCTTTGATGAAAGCTCAAATTAATCCCCGGTTTGCTTTAACAATTTGAACATGGGCCGGAGTGAGAGAGGCTTACCTGAAGCTCACCTGTCAGATGCTGCCGGTTGCGACAACTTTCAAGCAGATACCTAGGACTCGTCATTCAGAATATCCTAGGGAGATTAAGCTCTGACCTGTATGGTAGGTCATACCATTATGGGATTCCTAACTGGTAGGAACCTAAGGAAGGCGCGTCCCACACTTTGGGATTTGCCAAGGATTTTGATCCGTATGGTGGATTAGACCATAAGCAGTTCGCCTACAGTAAGGCTTACCTAGGAAAAGAACTTCTTCAACATTTGGAATTAGTCAAAGTTTTGATCCGTATGGGGGATCGGACCATTGGGTTGATCCTTATGGCGGTATTTACCAATGAGTTGACCCTTATGGCGGTTTCTACCATGAGTTGACCCTTCAGGCGGTATCTACCTTTGATTTGACCCTTCAGGCGGTTTCTATCATGAGTTGACCCTTCAGGCGGTATCTACCTTTGATTTGACCCTTCAGGCGGTTTCTACCATGGGTTGACCCTTCATGCGGTATCTACCATTGATTTGACCCTTCAGGCGGTTTCTACCTTTGATTTGACCCTTCAGGCGGTTTCTACCATGGGTTGACCCTTCAGGCGGTATCTACCATGAGCTGACCCTTCAGGCGGTATCTACCTTTGTTTTGACCCTTCAGGCGGTTTCTACCTTTGTTTTGACCCTTCAGGCGGTTTCTACCTTGAGTTGACCCTTCAGGCGGTATCTACCTTGGTTTGACCCTTCAGGCGGTATCTACCTTTGTTTGACCCTTCAGGCGGTATCTACCTTTGATTGACCCTTCAGGCGGTATCTACCTTTGATTTGCTTTGAAAAGGGGTCTCATGACGAGGGTTCTCCACGTCCGATGAGACTGCCTCAATTTTGAGAATGGGTCTCATGACGAGGGTTCTCCACGTCCGATGAGACTGCTTGATTTTTGAAAAAGGGGTCTCATGACGAGGGTTCTCCACGTCCGATGAGACTGCTTAAATTTTGAAAATGGGGGGCTTATGACGAGGGTTCTCCACGTCCAATGAGACTGCTTGATTTTTGAAAAGGGGTCCTAGGACGAGGGTTCTCCACGTCATGCTAGGACTGTTTGATATTTTTGAAAATGGGTCCTAGGACGAGGGTTCTCCACGTCATGCTAGGACTTGGGTCTGTTGAGGCGACATTCTGGGAGCTGGGTTCTCTAGGTATCCTGCAGAAAGTTCAAACCTGAAAGATTTTTCTTCACCGAGAAAATGTTAATAATCTTTGGGAAGACCACGGCTGTCCATTTTGACAAAAACCGTATGACTTAAGTTTTAATTGTGAAATGTGCATTTTGATGCTGGAGGTTATCCAAAGCATTCTTGTAACACACAGATGTGATCACAAATTCCTTGTGCGGAAAATCTGGATCAAACAATTTGAAATTTCCAAAAAGAGTTTGTTCAAAACATCTATTGGAATATTTTTCGACGAGGAGGTCTTTTCACCTGTTTTGAGATAGTGGTCTTTATAGGGGATGCACTCAATTCCCTACTAACCTGTGCCTAGGTTTTAGGCTCATTCGCAGCGCATACATTTTGATCGGTCGGGAGGTCTTCCACGGGACCGTAATGTTGAGCTTGGATATTGGTTTTCAAGGGGGACCCGCTTTGGAGTCAAGGCCATTGAATGAAAGTTTTCGCCATCTGCTCCGGGTTTACAAGTCAAGAACCCTGCAAAATGAGAAAGAAATAGTCTTGCTCGTACTTCTTCGAGCTAAGCTATATGTTAACCCAAGTGTCTTAGTCAGAGAAGACTGTTTCAGGGTTATGATGTCGGTAGGATTGGGGACCGAAAAAGGCTTTTTTTTTTCCCAGAATTCATGACGGGTTTGACATTGGTGATCATTGCTGATTTACCACCTGTCCTTTCCTTTCTGCATCATTAGTTTTTGAGGTGTACAACCGATTTTGAGGTGTGCACCAGCTCTTTAGAGAGCGTCTCTTGTTGCATTCCGAGACCGACTCTCTCCATTTCTTTGTTCTGTGCTTGGCAGCATTTGGGGAGCAGATTTTTTTTATTTGGTTCCTTCAGGGATTTCCTCTTTTCCCATTTAGGCTTCATTGTGGATCAATCAAAGAACTTACATGAGCATCGGCCTTGCTCTTACCAGGCACTTTGCTTTTTCTTGATGCTAGGGATTATTATTTTTTCTTTGAAATCCCGGTTCTTCTCATCCTCGATGGGATCATGTCAGACGTATGTCTGAAAGTCTAAACACGCCTTAAATATCAGCCCCGGAATCCTCTTCGTAATCCCTGAGTCTTGAACTCCTCCATTTTGAGGTGGTTCTGCATCCGTCTTGGAATGATCACCAATGGGTTCATAAAATGAATTTGCAGGCTCAAGTTGGCTGTGCAAAGGATTCAGTGTGTGGGATAGAGAAATGAATGCTTCTCGTCCTCCTATGGCACTTGGATTACCATATAAACAACACACAAAGATTGATGTTAGTCCGAGCAGGAAAATTTCTAACCATTTTCTCCTGATGCTGCTGGACTCACCTCCATTTTGCCCCGATGTAGGGTGGTTCTTGACAGGGTTGAGAATGAAAACCGCCGTTTAAAGGGGTTGTCAATGGTCACCTGTAGTGTTTGGGGATATGAAACGAATGCCTCCGTCATCCCAATCTATGTAATTGCTGCGAATAATCCCTACTTCCGTAGGTCCAGATTTTGCTATCTGATCCGCTCCACTTCTCTCTCAAGTGTGTATAGGACGTGTTTGGATTAGGCTTTGCCTCTCGTCTTTTGAGAAAACGTCCTTTTGAAAGTTTTGAACAACTTTTGATTGGAAAAATCTCTTTCTATTTTCTCCGAAAAATTTCCTCCCAATGGGGCTTTATGATGCATATGCATGTTTCATTCATGTTCAGACAACCTCCTGTTTCAAAACATGAATGCCAATGAAATTTGAATTCTATGCCTTTTCTAGACATTAGATTCTGAAAG
Source organism: Rhodomyrtus psidioides (assembly GCA_021437785.1). Taxonomy (NCBI): domain Eukaryota; kingdom Viridiplantae; phylum Streptophyta; class Magnoliopsida; order Myrtales; family Myrtaceae; genus Rhodomyrtus; species Rhodomyrtus psidioides. The sequence continues at coordinate 5,398,068 of JAILYB010000034.1, forward strand.
CTCTTCTTTTTCTCTTTGTTTTTTATTTAACATCTTCAATGGATTGGGGAAAGGGATACTTACCTGTCCCCCGCGGCTGGAGATCCCTGAAAATGCGGAAGAAACATGTTATTGTACGTTCACGAATTTTTCAAAAAATTAGAACGATACAATTTACCCTTGGTCATGTATTCCAACGGGTAATACATAGGATGTGAAAACCCGTTTTGCCTTGATGGCGAGTCCCTGTAAAAAACAAACAATAAGTGTTAGTTCGCGTTCCAAAATTCAAGACAAATTGGAACGATACCGCCTTGTTCTTGCTTGGCGTTTTCATTTGAACACAAACGCGCGGCTTGCAGAAATTGGCCAACTATATTGTGGCCACGATCCCTCCGTTTGGTTGGCGATGAATCATTCTCGAGGATTTGCCCCAGAGGAGATCCATTTGTGTTTTTGGGCGCATTCTAGCGCCATTCTTCAAAGTTCCTTTTATTCAAGGAAAAAGGAAATTGTTATTGGAATGCATGTCAAAGCATGATGTGTGGAAGCGATACTTTTTACCCTCCACTCGATCTTATAATCAAAGACCATTTCTTGGAGTGCATGACTTCCAAGGCCGATAATTTTGTTCGCTCCCCAATTAGTGAGTTCTTTTCTTTTGTGGCTTTCGGCGCCAACGCCTTCCTGCTAAATGAGGAAAAACTTATGTTACATGTGGGATCTTTGGAGATCAAATTGAAACGATACAAGGTTACCATTCACCCAAATTCGCATCTTGGGATTTGATTCTGATGCGGACGACTCTGTTATTGTGTCCATTGACTTTGCCAAAGGAGAAACGTCCGGCGTACAAATGATTCACTTGCCCCAGTTAGGCATGGTTTTGCTGTTTGTCATCTCTGGATTCGATGACCCTGGTCTGATGCGCTTTCATGGGGGATCATGAGAGTTTGCCCCCGGTTTGGCTCCTCAAAGCAAATGGGGGGAACCTACTCCCATTGATTTTTGTAGATTCTGATCATCCATCTCGATTGTCAGAGTCCTTGATCAATTTAATCTGTCTCAAGACAGCTTGATATTATTGGGATTCGTCATGTGGCGGTTTGGTGATTCTCTCGATCACAGTCGCCATTTGAGGTATTTGATGTTCCATGTTTGTTATTTGAAAGCATTACATCCTGCGTCCTCTGCTCTTGATTATCACCTGAGAGGAAAAAGAAAGGAAGCATTATTCCCATATCAAGAACATAATCATTTTGGAACGATACGTCCTTTTACACTTGATTTGCATTCCGTTTTGATGTTGCATATTGATATGCACAACATCTATCAAATTCCTCCATCCGTGCTTGAAGGTATTTGCAATGCCTACGGTTCATTTGCCCCAGCTGGGCGACGTCTGTTTTGTCATTTGAATGCATGAGTTTTTGGGTGCATTGTCTCTTTTATCACCTGAGATAAAGAAAAATGGAGAAAAACTTATCCCCAGATCTGATTAAAAATCAATTAGGAACGATACGTCCTTTCACCAAACGAGTGGCTCTGCTGCCAAATGTATTTCGCACTGAAGGGACGAATTCCACTATGCTCCACGGGTTTGGGGAATTTGCCCCCATTTTCGATAGAAATGAACCTTATCAAGATGTATACAATACAAATAGATCCCTAATACAATCAATCTAAGGGACGAGATAGAGAGGATCTCAGCAAAGTTAATCATATACAAGAGAACTAAGAATGTCAAATCAATCAAAGGAATGTGGTCCGAACACTTGGAGATGCCCCAGTTCCAGTCTTCGAGATGTGACTCCAGGATCACCGATTTTTTTTTTTAGGTGGTTTTAGATATACCAACCATCTAAAGACATGCATATGAGACAAGTGAGGATAAAACTTCTAAAAATCCAAGGATTTGGCACCTAAGGTCAAGGTTCCCACCTCGAGTTCTAGAAAGAGCCGATTCCATTGCACAACTATCGTTGCATTGGGACTCGATCCATAGTTCGAAGTGAGCGGAATTGAAAAGTGGATTACCCCATGTTTTTCCTCACGGAGATTCCATTTTCAATTCCTTCTATTGTTTTCCTAAAGAGGGCGCCCGAGGTTTTAGGCGTGGTTGTGTGTATTTTTGGTGTCGTGCTAAAGCGATAAACATGCATCTTATTTAACAATCACCGCTTCAATATAAAACATACACACAATCATTCATTCCTACGCCAACCTGCTTAAGACAATGTTAATCACAGACTACCCCCCCTTATCACTCCAATCTGCAAAAACATATAACACCTAACATGAGCGGACTTACCTCACCTTCAAGAGCGCCTGCAGGGTTAGAAAAATCACTCAGCGTTTTAATTACGGCCTAAGTCCACTTGAGGTCTAGAATCATATGTTCTAGAGCAAAGTCCCCAGCGGAGTCGCCAGCTGTCGCGACCCGTCCCAAAGCGAACGCGGCTAATGGATTACCGATCGCGGGCCTTCCCCCGCACAAGGGTGCAGATCGCGGGCTTTGGATCGGCGCGAGCCCTCCCAGGCCCATACCAAATCGCGGCGGGAGTATTTTTCAAAGGGATTCGACGATAACAGTCGATCGCTTTCGACCTTAGTGTGGTCGTGGTGGCATGTGCAACTTGTGCATGCATTTGGAGTCGCCACCGGTCTTTCTTGGAGGGTAGACCGGAAACCTTATTGACCGATTGGGAGAGATCGATCAATTCTGCGGAACCAGAGATTTTGAGTTCGGGGACTTGGTTACGTTGATGTCATTACCAACGCCCTTTCGGTACCTAACGCGAGTGATTTTCCCTAACTAGGATTTCATGAATGCGCAATTTTGGGTGAGGTAAGTCTGACTTTGCACATTAACCAGTTTAGCATGCTCACGTAATCATAAATAAATAGATGCCAATCACATAAATATCTATCCTACGTGGTGATCATGGAATTATGATTTAATGGGTCTCGAGCCAATGAGACCACATTTAATCATTTTAATATTTTAATAACGGAGAGCCGCTCTTCGCTTCTTCTTGGTTTCTTGAACTCTTCAAGAATCGGGCCCCAAAGAGCTCGCCGACTTAAAAGGCTCCTCCACGTAATCCTCGTAGCATTAACATCAACAATTGACTATGCTAAAAATAAAGATTACATGAAAAATAAAAGGAGTACGCAGCCTCCATTTAATAATTACAACCCCAAATATATAAATAATCACCATACATTCATACATACATCAATCACATTGATTAGGGATTTTTCCATGATCACCACCCTTCCACGTAAGTAATAAATTCACAATTTAAAACTTAGGAAGACACAATAAAAATTCTACGTTGAATCATATTCAGAATTTTTACGTAAAATAAGATAGCCATAAATTTTGGATTCAAAATTGATTTAGTCTCAATTTTTGCTATGTTGATTAATTTATCATATAAAATAATCAACCCCCATTAGCCATGTAAGACGAACAATTCGTTAATACATATTGGCCATAGTATTGCAAAAATTACAAAAAATCAATTAAATGCACGAAAACACCTAAGGATCGGCTCTGATACCACTGTTGGGATCCACGTAACACGTAGCGGAAATAAATAACAATCCATACATGTATCTCCAGAGGCGTACTTCGTGCATTTCAATCGAAAAAAATCACAAAGCCTCAAAGGGAGTAAATGGATTACCTCTCGTAGCGTGCTTGAACGGAGGTGTCGGTTCGATGTTCTTCGATCTCAGTCTCCACAAGTGTTAGGCATCTAGTTCGGACACACCACCAATTGACGAACGGGGAGACGACTAATAACTCCACAACAATTGTGCTAGCAATATGCGGAATCAATATTCCGAACTTAGTATATTTTGCTCACTCAAGATTATGAGAATATAGAGAGTGTTTGTGTTCTTCTCTCTAAGCTCTCAAAAATTTGCACACTCTACAAAATGTCTCTCTCCCCAACCTCAAAACTCTTGCCATCCTTTTATAGCCAAAAATTCATTCCAATAAATTGTATTATAAAATAGCACTCACAAATAATAAATACTTTCTAAAAATAGCACTCACAAATAAATGACATTTAAAAATAGCACTAACAATAGCACTCACAATTTATAATACAAAAATTCTATTTAAAAATAGCACTAACAATTATAAATTCTATCTAATAATAGCACTCACAATTTATGATAAATAAATGCCATTTAAAAATAGCACTAACAAATAATAAATACTTTCTAAAAATAGCACTCACAAATAAATGACATTTAAAAATAGCACTAACAATAGCACTCACAATTTATAATACAAAAATGCTATTTAAAAATAGCACTAACAATAGCACTTACAATTTATAATACAAAAATGCTATTTAAAAATAGCACTAACAATTATAAATTCTATCTAATAATAGCACTCACAATTTATGATAAATAAATGCCATTTAAAAATAGCACTAACAATTATAAATTCTATCTAATAATAGCACTCACAATTTATGATAAATAAATGCCATTTAAAAATAGCACTAACAATAGCACTCACAATTTATGATAAATAAATGTCATTTAAAAATAGCACTAACAATTGCACTCACAATTTATAATACAAAAATGCTATTTAAAAATAGCACTAACAATAGCACTCACAATACAAAAATGCTATTTAAAAAAGCACTAACAAAGGTGTTAAAAATAATAACCATTATTATTATTACAAGAGTTAAAGAGGTTACCAAACAGTATAAATACGCATAACGTATAAATACATATGACGTATAAATATGTAGAGCATACATATACATCCAAACGACCAAATTAGCCTGAATTGAGGCCGCCAATGGATTGGGCATGATGAAAATTATGGGTAGAGGTGTTGAATTTTAATGGGTATGCCCGTGTGAAATTCAAGATCCGTGAAACCGGGGACTAATTGAAAGAAAAATATGCAATTAAGCCCTTTTGGTTAAAATTGATCAAATTGGAGGGCAAATTGACCCAATTGCACTTCTAGCCTTTAGGATTCAATGTCATGGCTTATAAAAAGTGAGAATTGAAATTAAAAGACTCGCAAAGGAATTTTTTTACTCGGTTCGAGTTCATGTTTGTGAAGAAACATAGTGACCCGAGCCGAATTTTCAAGATTTAAGGTGACACACTTGAAGATGAAATTAAAACAAAATTATTGAATATTTTTGTGTATTTTTCTGACCACGAATGGTATTTTTCTGATTTTTTAGGTATTTTTATAATTAAATAAATTCGAAAAATATTATAAAATACCAAAAAATATTTTTTGTTCAAAATTGGTCCCCGAGGCTAGGTCAAGGCTTCCAAAGTTGATTTTGTGATTTTATGACCTTTTTTGATATTTTTAATTAATTTTAAAGAATAAAAATCACAATAATAAATGGTCAAAAATCAGGTGTCAACAGGCACGAGTTAGCGATTGTGAGGGAGGAAAATGAAAAGCTTCGAATAAAAAATATTCGGTACAAAAAAGCTCTAAGCATCGCTATTTGCCTTGAGTGCGGTAACCCTGTTCCCACGGACGGAGTATTCACTGAAGAGCCAGATCTTGGGGTTTATAATGCTCATTTGTTGCAATGCCCTTCGCAACATCTTTCGGAACAGGCGGGTACCGCGAGGATCTACAAGAGGAAACTAGTGCTATAAGGTCAAAGTCGACGCCCATTGTGGAAGGGAACATGCGTCATGACAAGTCGGGTCCGCTCAATGATGAACTCACCATCATGACCAGCCGATCTGAGACCACTAAATCCCCTCCAGAGCAACCTCCAACACGACCAGATTCCGAGAAGAGTAACCGCCAAGTTGCTGACACCACTTCGGCTAGCAAGAAAATAAGATTTCGTTGGACCTCGGAGTTTCATAGCAAATTTGTTGATGCAGTTCAACAGTTAGGGATCAGTTTTGCTTGCCCATTGCGCATACTCGAAATCATGAACGTGCCGGGACTGACTAAAAATATGGTCAAGAATCACCTTTGGCGCTACAAGAAACTACTGAGAGATGGACGAGCGTCGCTAGATCAAGATAGAGGCGGTTCAACACGACCAGATTCCGCGAAGAGTAGCCGCCGAGTTGCCAACCCTACTTCGGCTAGCAAGAAAACAAGGTTTTATTGGACCTCGGAGCTTCATAGCAAATTTGTTGATGCAGTTCAACAGTTAGGGATCAGTTTGGCTCGCCCATCGCGCATACTCAAGATCATGAACATGCCGGAACTGGATAGAAATAAAGTCAGGAAACACCTTTGGTGCTACAAAAGACTACTGAGAGATGGACGAGTGGCACTAGACCAAGATAGAGGCAGTTCAAGTTTAAACGATGAGCATGGCTGTGATCGCAATCCTCATACAGCAGGAAGCATCCAATCACCTCTTAACACCGATGGGACTGACAATTACACGGTCGATTGTTCAGGCATCAATCAGAGTACTCCCCTGGGTTATCCTAGTACTCCTTAGGAGTATGTATCGCAATTTCAGCAAATCGGGACTCCCCAGTCTGAGCACCGACTGGCCGTTAATGCTAGTCCTACAGCGGATCTAACATTGGCAGGAGATGCACGTACAATCTTGCGAGACGATTACGGAGATTCCGGCTCGAAGAATCAGGTGGTCCATGACGAAAATGGCGAAAAGATTCCTTCTCCAGTAGTCGACAATACTCAACCTGAGTGTCAGTCGCTCGATGGTTCAGACGATCTCCTTGAAAACATCTATTCTTGGTTCGATCGGCTGAATTCCCCCCTGAGTTACCCTGGTACTCCTCAAGAGTATATACAACAATTTCAGCAGGTATAGACTCCCCAATTTGAGCACCAACCGATCGTTAGTGTTATTCCTACGGCGAATCCAGCATTGGGTACAAACCTACTGGACAACGATGAAAGTACCAACTCGAGAAGTGAGGTTGTTCATGTCGAAAGTAGTGTGAGGAACCCATCGCCAACGGTTGAGGATGCCCGACTTGGGCGTCAATGGCTTGAAATTTCAAGCGAGTCCCTCAGTGAACAACTCGGCGTGTGGATCACGCATAAACCGAGGAACCAGGTTGTTCATGCCGAAAATTGGAGAAGTCCGTCACCAGCAATTAAGGATGCTCAACTTGGACGACTCGAGCGGTCGGACGATCTCCTGAATGAGCAACTCAGCCTATGGGTCAAGCATTTTGGAACAAGTGCATCTTCGCAGTCGTGACCGGTACCGGCGACCGGACATCTGGTTTGAAGCTCGTGTGCTAAATCATTAGAAGGCTCAGGAGAGTGAGAGGTGAATACGTCGAATGAATGTGTTACGGATCTCGTTGTAAAGTTCCCGCGGGAACATTTTAATTAACGCTGAAAACTAACCGCTCTGAGTGTCAACATTACCCTTTGAACGTCTTCGAGCCAAGGGCCAAGGATTAATCACTTAATCCGTGGAGAAAATTCCATGAACGATGACTATCACCCGCGGAGCATAATGGGATCTACCCCGTTCAGCACGAAATACGTTTGGTCACGAAGCCTCCCATTTGGTAAAACGATGTATCGTTCCTAAACGATCTTCAACCGAATACCAAAGTAATGTCTCATTTCTTTCCCTTCTCAGGTGATAAACGTGGATAAATCACTCAAGGAGCCATCTGTTCAAATAACAAAACAGACGTTGCCCAACCAGGGGCAGCTGAACCATTGATATTGCAAATATTCCAAGCATGGATAAGCGGATTTGATAGACGTGGTTCATATCAATACGCAACGTCAGAACGGGATGAGAACCAAGAGTAAAGTTGCATCGTCCCAATTTGTCTTCAATTTGGGAATATGAGTTAACACTTGTTATTTATCCTTGATAGGGACTCACCATCAAGGAGGACAGATTTTCACAACCTGTGTGCACTCGTAGGGGCACACAACCAAGGGTAAGATGTATCGTTCTAATTTTTTGAAAAATGCGTGGACGTACAATAACATGTTTCTTCCATATTTTCAGGGATCTCCAGCCGCGGGGGACAGGTAAGTATCCCTTTCCCCGATCCATTGAAGATGTTGAATAAAAACTGAGAAGAAAAGAAAAGCTTTCAGAATCTAATGTCTAGAAAAGACATAGAATTCAAAATTCATTGGCTTTCATGTTTTTAAAACAAGAGGTTGTCTGAACATGAATAAGAACATGCATGGTGCATCATAAAATCCCCTTGACAGGTAAAATTTTTGGAGAAAATGAAAGAGATTTTTTCCAATCAAAAGTTCAAAACTTTCAAAAGGACGTTTTCTCAAAAGACAAGAGGCAAAGCCTAGTCCAAACACGTCCTACACACACTAGAGAGAAGTGGAGCGGATTAGATAGCAAAATCTGGACCTACGGAAGTAGGGATTATTCGCAACAATTACATGGATTGGGATGACAGAGGCATTCGTTTCATATCCCCAAATACTACAGGTGGCCATTGACAACCCATTCGAACGGCGGTTTTCATTCTCAACCCTGTCAAGAACCACCCCCACATTGGGGCAAAATGGAGGTGAGTCCAGCAACATCAGAAGAAAATGGTTAGAAATTTTCTTGCTCGGACTAACATCAATCTTTGTGTGTTGTTTATATGGTAATCCAAATGCCATAGGATGATGAGAAGCATTCATTTCTCTATCCCACACACCATATCCTTTGCATAGCCAAATTGAGCCTGCAAATTCATTTCATAAACCCATTAGTGATCATTGCAAGTTCCAAAACAAAGGCAAATCACTTCAGGAACAGAGAAGTTCAAGACTTAGGGTTTACGAAGAAACTACTAAGTTGATACTCAAGCGTGCTAAGAGCCAAATCATATATCTAGCACAATTGCCAAGCATCCCACTTGCGACAAGGGATTAAAAAAATCTCCGGCATCAAGAAAAAGCGAAGTGCCTGGTAAAAGCAAGGCTGATGCCCATGCAAGATGTTTGCTTGATCCCCAATGAAGCTTAGTTGGGAAGAGAGAAAGACCCCTAAAGGAGTCAGATCAAAAAGACTACCCCCCAAATGGTGTCAAGCGCAGAACAAAGACATAGAGAGAGTCAGTCTCTGAATACAACAAGAGACGCTCTTTAAAGAGCTGTGGCATACCTCAAAATCGGTTGCGCACCTCAAAGATTAAAGATGCAGAAAGGAAATGACAGGAGGCAAATCAGCAATGATCACCGATGTCAAACCCGTCACGAATTCTGGGCCAAAAACAAGCCTTTTTCGGTCCCCAATCCTATCAATGTTACAACCCCGAAACAGTCTTCTCCGACTAAGACACTTGGGTTAACATATAGCTTAGCTCGAAGAAGTACGAGCAAGACTATTTCTTTCTCATTTTGCAGGGTTCTTGACTTGTAAACCCGAAGCAGATGGTGAAGACTTTCATTCGATGGCCTCGACTCCAAAGCGGGTCCCCCTTAAAAACCAATATCCAAACCTAACATTACGGTCCCGTGGAAGACCTCCCGATCGATCAAAATGTATGCGCTGCGAATGATCCTAAAACCTAGGCACAGGTTAGTAGGAAGTTGAGCGCATTCCTTACAAAAGACCATTATCACAGAGCGGTGAGGAGCCCTCTTGGATGAGAAATTCTCCAATAGATGTTTTGAACAAACTCTCTCTGGAAATTTCAAATTGTTTGATCCAGAGTTTCCGTGCAAGGGATTTGTGATCACATTTGCATGTTGCAAGAATGCTTTGGATAACCTCCAGCATCAAAATGCACATTTCATGACTAAAACTTAAGTCATAAAATTTTGTCAATTGGACAATTATTGTCTTCCCAAAGATTATTAACACTTTCTTGGTGAAGAAAAATCTTTCAGGTTTGAACTTTCTACATGATACTTGGAGAACCCAGCTCCCAGAATGTCGCCTCAACAGACCCAAGTCCTAGCATGACGTGGAGAACCCTCGTCCTAGGACCCATTTTCAAAAATATCAAACAGTCTCATCGGACGTGGAGAACCCTCGTCATGAGACCCCTTTTCAAAAATCAAGCAGTCTCATCGGACGTGGAGAACCCTCGTCATGAGACCCCTTTTCAAAAATCAGACAGTCTCATCGGACGTGGAGAACCCTCGTCATGAAACCCCTTTTCAAAGCAAAATAAAGGTAGAAACCGCCTGAAGGATCAAATCAAAGGTAGAAACCGCCTGAAGGGTCAAAACATGGTAGAAACCGCCTGAAGGGTCAAATCAAGGTAGAAACCGCCTGAAGGGTCAAACACAAGGTAGAAACCGCCTGAAGGGTCAAAATTATGGTAGATACCGCCTGAAGGATCAACACATGGTAGATACCGCCTGAAGGGTCAACTCAAGGTAGAAACCGCCTGAAGGGTCAAATCATGGTAGAAACCGCCTGAAGGGTCAAAACAAAGGTAGAAACCGCCTGAAGGGTCAAACCAAGGTAGAAACCGCCTGAAGGGTCAAACCAAGGTAGATACCGCCTGAAGGGTCAAACCAAGGTAGATACCGCCTGAAAGGTCAACACAAGGTAGATACCGCCATAAGGATCAACACAAGGTAGATACCGCCATAAGGATCAACACATTAGTAGATATCGCCATAAGGATCAACACAAAGGTCCGATCCACCATACGGATTAAAATCTCTGGCGAATCCTCAAGCGTGGGATGTGCCTTCCTTAGGTTCCTACCAAGTAGGAATCCCATAATGGTATGACCTACCATACAGGTCAGAGCTTAATCTCCTTAGGATGTTCTGATGACGAGTCCTAGGCATCTTCTTGAAAGTCGTCGCAACCGACAGCATCCGACAGGTGAGTTTCAGGTAAGTCTCTCTCACCCCGGCCCATGTTCAAGTTGTTGTAAACCGGGGATTAATTTGAGCTTTTATCGAGAGCCTTAAGGATTCGATGTCATAGCATTTCTTCTCTCATTTTCCCAGTTGAGTCGGTCAGGAATCAGGTGCCATGTTATCTTTGAGAGAAACCTCTAACGAGATTCCTATCAAAGAGGGGCAGCTGTTGACACCTAAATTTTGATCAACTTTTTATTTTATTTTTATTTTTATTTTTATTTTATTTTATTATTATTATTATTTTCGATATATATATGAAAAATCATAAACATAGCACAGAGATGGTGGAGATTGGGGGGGTCAAAGATTCCTCCTTGGTCGTTACGAAAACCTCCGTGATTATTAAAATCCCACTCTTTGATTTCTTTTGGAGGGTGGGTCTTCTGAGGATTCCTAAAAGCCAAGGGGAAACATAATATATCACCAAAAGGGAGTGGCGCCGTTGCTAGAGGACATTGAAAGGGGGACAAGGGAGAGTGGAATTGATAAAAAAAAAAAAAAAGGAAAGCAAAAGAAAAGAAGTGGCTCCTTCCTCATCAACTCCAAGATTCAGGCTTTGCTTGGGTGCTGGTCTCCATTTGTCACGTTCTTCTACACAGTTCATGGACCATAGAATTTTTTTTTCTCGCAAAACCCATGCGGGAGCAGATCTATCGAGTGCGTTTCTGCTTCCGCAGGAGGTTCAAGCTTCACGTGGCGGAAGCGCCGGGCGAGATCAAGAGCCCGTTTGTGCAATATTCGGAGAACGGGATCATGATCGTCGATTATTTCCACAGGTTCTTGATCGAAGTTTAGAAGGAAGAGAAGGCCACGAGACCATCACTTCTTCCACCCGTACTAACCGCTAGCATCGTTGATACAGATCTGTATCATCACCATGACCCTGTATCACTACACCCTATTCTGATGACCTCTCAGACCTCTCCCGAGCTTCAGTCCAATCTATTCGGTCCCTGAGTTCGTTGACTCGACATCTCCTCCAACGTCACTGGCCGCCGTCAGTCCTTTGGACAGCCCCTAGAGCAGCTGGGATGTTGACCTATTTGCCGATCACCATGGACACGGATTTGTGGTAGGCAAATCTCGACCATTGTCGCCGCCGGGTTAGCATCGGAGTTGAGTGTCGCTCACCCATTGCGGCGTCCCTAAGAGAAGAAGCCGTCCCGAACCAAAGTTCTTTGCGTCACTGGCAGTCACCAACCGTCGCCACCCGCTCCGGCATATCGCGAGCAAGTCGTCGCCATCTAGCCACGCCGACCCACCAAAGTTGCTCCTCGCGAGCTTGAGCTCAGTCTGGGACCTATACACCAGTAACCTCCGCCGATCTCATCATCATCTAACGCACCTCCGTCATCATCTTCATTATCCTATTGAGAGCACAGGAGATACCACGGACTGCACTGAAAATAAGAGAATATGTGAGTGTTTCGTTCATCTCGAGCTCGGTCTCATGGCTGAGTTCAATCCGATCTTTATTTGTTTTAAGCTTATATCTACGTCCTGCTATAACACTCCCCCCTGAGCTCGTCTATATGTGTATCTTGCATGGTGTGTGACTCGAAACTCCCGAGCCGACTTCGAACCCCCGATGCCGATCTCGAGCTCCAGCTCATTTCAAGCGCTTGCAAGCTCGCATGTCGTACAGGTAAGTTTCATCGATCATTATTAAGGGTATGTGGCGGGCTAGAGCTGAGTCGCGCTAGAAATGGTTGGGGGTGTGGTTCACTGGAAATTGTAGTTTGGTCGGACCGTGTATGTCAATGAAGCTCTGTAGGGAAGCATCATGGAGAAGATGTTGCGAAAGAAGAAAAGGCCAAAAGGAAATAGAATAATAGTAATAAAAACGTGAATTAGGAGTTATGCAAGTAAGTCAGAGTGATGTGGGCGTGCTCTCTGTAAATGTGTGCGGTTATGTTAGTGTGTGGGCTTAGCTTGAAATTTGGGCTTTAGTTTTTTAGTACAATTGGGCCTTTCTTGTTTTAGATTTTATTTGGGCCTTTGGTTGACATGTAGTTATTAAAGGGGTTGGGTTTAGGGGGTCCAAATCAGATTACCATTTTCAAAATTAAAAAAAAATAAAAATAATAAAAAATAATAATAAATTCAAAAATCAATAAAAAAAAATAGAAAATCATAAAAAAATTCAAAAAAATTCGAAAAATTCAGAAAAATTCTAAAAAAATTCAGAAAATAGTAAATGGCCACATTCAACTGGCCATGGCCTGTTTCGGGTATTTCGGACCTCGGTCTTTTCAAAAATGACGGTTTTGCCCTTCCGGCAAACCGTCTTCCAAAAAAAATTCTAAAAATTCTAGAAAAATCCCAAAAAATAGGAAATGGCCACAAACAACTGGCCAAGGCTCATCCCGGGTGTTTTGAACCCGATCCTTCTTAAAAATGACGATTTCGCCCTTTGGGCGAATCGTCTCCCAAAAATTGAAGAAAAATCAAGAAATTCCAAAAAAATTCTCAAGAATGGGAAATGGCTACAATCAACTAGCCATGGAATATTTTGGGTAATTCGGTATCCAAAACTTTCAAAATTGACGATTTTGCCCTTCGGGCTAATCGTCCCCAAATCTTCACATTTTACCCTTGGTCCGAAATCACATCTTCCCTAAACCCTTATGTCTATATTAGGAAGCCATTGATTTGAATTGATGTGCATTGATGTGATTTATTTATGTACTTGATTGCGCTTTCATTTAAATTGATTGTGATTGATAGAAACAGTCTTCCAATCTGCATGAAACCCTGAATCAAGCCTACCTCACCTAAAATTGCGTCTGCATGAACTCTTAGCTAGGAAAATCACTCGCGTTAGGTACCGAAAGGGCGTTGGTAATGACACCGGCGTAACCAAGTCCCCGAGCCCAATATCTCTGGTTCTGCAGAATTGATCGATCTCTCCCAATCGATCAGTAAGGTTTCCGGTCTACCCTCCAAGAAAGACCGGTGGCGACTCCAAATGCATGCACAAGTTGCACATGCCACCACGACCACACTAAGGTCGAAAGCGATCGACTCTTATCGTCGAATCTTTCTGAAAAATACTCCCGCCGCGATTTGGTATGGGCCTGGGAGGGCCCGCGCCGATCCAAGACCCGCGATCGGTAATCCATTAGCCGCGTCCTCTTCCGGACGGGTCGCGACAATTACCTTCATACATTCCTTTATCATTCTCTTCTTCCACCCTCAGTTCCTTCTCTAGTTTCTCCAAAATCTGGTCTTTGCCTTTTGATTCCCCAGTTTGGATGGCTTTGGAGGCCACAGCAAGAGATTGGGGAAAAGAAGTGAAATTAATCCTAGCCATCGGCTTCTCCTTGAATGCAAAGAAATCCCAGTGCATCTGCGTCGCCGCCTGGGGAACGATTCCAAGGACGACCTCACCGCCCTGCACCGACTCTTGTTCATAGTCAAGTGGAAAGAAACGTACCTTTAACATTCGTTTCATCCGTCTCCACGTTCGGATAGGAGCTTTTCCTTGACAGCGTCGGGATATTTGTGTCTGCTCCCACCAAGCTAGAGCGCTGCGCGTCAATTTTTTCGCCATGAATTCAACTTGGTCTTCCTCATCGATCTCCATGGCTTCAAAGAACTTCTCAACTTCCCAGAGCCATTCTCGGAAGTCTTCGATATCCGAATTGCCATCGAAGGTTGAGAGATAAACATTCAATCGATATTGATCGGAATATCGTCGGTAACCTACATATCGTCGACTTCCACGAACATGCTCATCTCGGAATCCAGCATACCTGCGACCTCCATGAATAGGCACGTCCTGTAAATCTTCTTCTTCAAAATCCTCGACATAGACTTGTCGCCTTTGTTAGTGATGACGGTGATTTGCCCTACGATCCATAGCTACTTCGGGATCACAAGCGACAGAAATTTGCTCGGCTGGAAGCACGCCAGGTATGGGGTTTGTGGACAAACGTTGTATGGCTTCAAGGAAGTCTTGAAACCTCCGATCGGTTTGACCCATGAATTGATTGAACTCAGCCCGTGTATAGGCTCGCTTTCACGGCCCTTAGCTACGGGGAGATTAATATTCACGTTATCAGTTATCGTCACAGGAGAAACCCGCTCTGATACCAAATGACGCAGAGAGAAGCGAATCTTGGAAAACAATTCCAAAGAAAACACGAATTTGATTGAATAATGATGATAAGATGTCGATTACAAAAGATGGACGTCCTATATATAGAGATATGACTCATTTAGGCATCAGAATAACTAAAGACAATATTATCAAAATCATATATATTATATCCTAATATAGAATTCGAATCAAAGATAACGTAATTTCTAAATATTCGAAATTTCCTAAAATAAAAAACTGCCTGAAAAGATAATACGCTAGTTGTCCTACATCAATATCTTACAATCAAGGTCTCGAATTACAGGAAAAATCAGACTGTCACAGCATAAGTTTCTTGTTTTTCTTTTTTCGTTATGTGGGAGACATCAATGCAAAGATCCATCGAACACTTAATGACGTCGCATAAATATGGTTCAGATAAAAATGAAACCAGATTGAACCATTTAAAAGAGATTTAGTCTGTCTTTTGCCTAGTACTACTCGGAAGGCAAATATGAGTCTGGTAAGATTTGAGCTCAAGACCTCCTATTCTGATACCATGAAAGATTTCGTTGGGCCACTGCCAACTGCTCTAAAAGCTTAAGCGATTAGAAGAAGGCGTGGTTTAATATTTATATATTCCAACACCATTTTTCTGGTTTAGTTCTGTCTGAAACAGAATCGAACTCGTTTTTTCTTCTTTCAATTTTTTTTCTCTTCACTTTTTGTTGTTGTTGTTGTTGTAATTTCATGAGGTTAAACTCACTAAAGTGGCTTGAAGGGGCATTAATTTCATGGGAAACCAAAGTGTACTCTGACAACATTTGAAAAATTCAATGAAAAAGAAAATCAAGCCTATCCTAAATTTGTAAACAAAATAGGCTACTAACTACTTCATGCATAAGTTGCAAAAAAACTAAATGACCTATTAAAATTTTAAGCCAAAAGACGCTATAAAAAAAAGAACAAAACAAAACAAAAACAAAAACAGCCTAAGGCGACAAATTTTAAAATTTGTCACCCTAGGATGCCCCATCAACCATTGGATATGAATGGTTGGGATGCTGCCGCAAAAAACTCTTTCCTTTCCCGGCAACTCAAACACTTTTTCCTCTCACAGAGGAAAATGATCCTTCAGCCATCACCACCCCTCGCCTGATGTCGCCACTGCTGCCGCACCGGAGCACCATCATCGTGCCTCGCCCGAGTCTCCACTACCAGCGCCGTCACCACCAATGCAGCCTTTCCAAGCACCATCATCAGTATCACCTGAATCTGCCATTGGCAAACGTAGGCGTGAACACGAAATTAAGAAGCAACGAATTGAGCAATTTATGTTGATATGCATATTCTCAGACATGCCTATATTGTCATTGGCCTTGGGCGAGACCAATGGGCCTCCAAATCCATTATCAATGCACTATTCGTGATCCAGAGATTCGAGATCGACAAGCAAATCGACATAGCCCGCCATAGTGTGCCAAAGTTTCCAAAACTCGTCCGCCTAAAGCGTAAAATATTCTTATTGTTCACGGAAATGTTTAGATATAAATCATTATCGATAATGAAAATATTTTTCACTTCCAAATAATTTTTTTTCCACGAAACAAACCCAGCTTGGCATTTGCATTGGCATAATTTCCGGATGATGAAACGCGCTTTGTCATGGACCATGCCGTGTGTTGGAAAATATCAGAAACCTAAAGTTGAAGATTCTTGTAATGGTCTTCTTCCTTTTTTTGTCCTCGTCTGCTTCAAACTTTATCAACAACCTTTCTTCTCCAGTCATTTCCAAACTCCGAACATGACCTCCACAGAGGACGACTCACATCCTCATCTTCGACAAAGGAGCTAAAGCAGCCAGCAACCACCATGTCTGCACAGCCTCCTTCAATCCCTCTTTTTATTCTTCGTCTTCTTTCTGTCCTTGTCTGTCTTCACATCCTAACGCTCCACCTCTCCGATGCTGATCAATACTGCTACAACACGGGCAACTTCACCGCCGCCAGCAACTACGCCAAGAATCGCCAGCTTGTCCTCTCTTCTCTGGCTAGGGACATGGCTTCGAATGACAGGTTCTACTCCGGAAAGGTAGGGAACGGCTCGGACGTTGTTTACGTGCTCAGTTTCTGCAGAGGCGACTATTCAAACGACACTTGCGTTGAGTGCATAAGATCTGCTGCCGAAGATTTGATGATCAAGTGTCCGAACCAGAAGGCTGCGTGCTCCTGGGGAGCCCCAGGAGCTCTCTGCGTCATCCGTTACTCTGATACTCCGATGTACGGCGTGAAGCAGAGCTTTCCAGCCCTGGAATATTATAACACTGGTAACCTCTCGATGGATCAGGATCAGTTCGATCCGATATGGAGGAACTTTACAGAGGAGCTGGCAGCGAACGCTTCGATGGGGACGTCAGATCTCAAGTACGCGGCAGGGAAAAGCGTGTTGCCGAACTTCCAGACCATGTTCGCGCTGTTGCAGTGCAGCCCCGATTTGGATCAGCTTGGCTGCCAGAGTTGCCTCTGGGAAAGCATAAATAGTTATCAAGAATGTTGCCATGGAAAACAAGGTGGAGGTGTTAATAAGCCGAGCTGCGCATTCCGATGGGACTTGTACCCGTTTTTCGAGTCCAATGCCAGCAATCCTCCATCTTCTCCGCCACCACCAACCGGGGCCAACCCTCCTGCTCCTCCACCTGCAAATGCCCAAGTCACCAACGGTTGGTTCAATTTTATGTTTTTTGCTGATTTTAAATTCATGAATCACAACCCTCATTCATAAGTCTGCGCCTGATTTTAAATTCATGGGTCGGGTAGGGCCTGCTCCGATATTTTCAACATCATTACTAACTATTACGTTGGATTTTCTGAGGTTATCTTAGAATATCTTGATGAGTTAAATCCTTACAAAAAGTTCACTTTTTATCCAAACATGAATTGTTAACTCACATTTTTATAATCAAATGAAAAAAAATATGGAGAAGAAATTAGTAAGGTCGTAGCAAACGCATTTATGTTCTTTTTCTATTTTGGGAATAGAAATTGAGTACAGTTATCAAAATTATTCTTTTGCTCAAAATTTGTTCAGGAATAGAAATAAAAAAAATTATTACTGAACAGAAATTGTTCTCAGAAATAAAATTATAACAGTATCATCCAGTTCCACTATTATAATTTTACAAAAAAAAAATTATAATAGTGGATGATGTTGGATCTATTGATCTCTAGGAAAAAGTATTGGGGGTCGTTGAGGCTGCTGCTTTAGCCGTTGGTGCGGCTAGTGGAATTTGGATGTCACGCTAGAACCCACGATAAACATAAGATGCATTTACTTTTAAATCTAGGCTTCGTTTTTTTTTTTCTATCAGAATCGAGGTTCCATTTATTTCTCGAAAAATAATTTCTGGCAAAAAATTTTCTTTATTTTTTGGCATTTGCTTCGTGAAAAATAGACTGATCAAGAAAAACATTTTCCATCCATGAAAAAATAACACATTCTAAAGTAGGGAAATTATTTTCCTTTTTTGGAAAGACGAAAATATTTTCCCTCTCTTTCCTTCCTCTACTCCTTCATATTTATTTTCCTTTTAACTATTTAAATTGGTGAAAAATTTGAATATTTTTTAATATTGTTTTATTTTGAATAATTTTTATTCTTTCTTTTTTTTCTTCTTGTCACAACGACGGCCAGCAACCGGCCACAATCGAGGCTCCAACTTGCCCTAGTCTAATGAGGCTCGGCCTCCCTCTCTAGCGACAGGCGAGTTAGAGCCCTGTTTGTGGCCGACGATCGGCGGAGGAAGAAACAAAAGGAAAAAAGAGGAAAAAATATATAACAATTAGTTAAAGATATTAAACAATTAAAAAGTACGATTTTTTTTTTTGAAAAGAGTATAAACATTTTCATATTAGCGCTAGCCGTGCCAAGTATGACAGGCCTGGTCCATTTTTGCAATTTTCGATTAGACGATGAAGAAGATTGAATGGGTTTTTTCTTACCAAAGGGCGGAAAATATTTTCTCGTTTTCAGGTTTCAACCAAACACCGCAAAAATATCGCCATTTTTGTTTTTATAATGGCTTCCTGAAATTTGTTCTCCGCGTAAAACTTTCTAAGCAAGCTTCTTTGCCAAGTGAGATGAAATGAGGGTTCTATGGCCTCTGTGAAATGAATGCATCGTCCTGAAGACTACGTAAGTTCGTCCTTTCCAAATTCAGAAGTCATTTTCACGTTGAATTATTGGTCAAGAGACTTTTTGTGTGGTCGTCCTTTCACCATTTTATATTCTCCCTTTCCCCTGTCTGTCTGGGACCACACACTAGGCTTCTCTCTTCCTGGTCAATCCGTCTAAAGTCACGCGAAACTTTTGCGGGCCACAAAGAAAAGGAAACAATTATCTTCAAAGTTGATTTTTTCCAACACGGGCACATGTGGGCTAGGTCAAATGAGATTGCTAGAGATTGCTGGGTAGTATGCGGGCGAGGCCGCGGCTCGCTGAGGAACTACGCGATAGGGAACATGTCGGTGGGGTTCTTCCTAATCTATGCAATGGTGCCGTGCACGCTAGACTTCACGGAGCAGCAATGCATAGGCTGCCTGGTGAAAGTCATCGGACTTGACCCGGCATCGATGGGTCGAATGGCGCAATTTGGGCGAGGGCAGCCTTGCCCACTAGGTGAGGCCGAGCGAGAGTTTCGCAGCCCTAGCCTAGCAGCTGGCAAGCTCTGGCGACCTTCGCCAGCCACAAATAGTAAGCAAAGAATGAAGAACAAAAAAAAATTCAAAGAGTATAAACTAATTAAAATAATACTAAACATTTGCCACGTCGGCATGGGCAGCGCTGTGTTAGTAGTGACCAACCAAATGGACTGAGTTGGTAATATTGCAAAAGGTTTAAGATTAAATTGGTAAAAAATAATTTTTGACTAAATTGACACAATTGTAATAGGTTTAGGACTATTTTGATAACTATTCCAAATTATTAATTATGAAGATTTCACTTGAGATTCACACCATTAATCATTTTTATTAATTATTCTGCATGTTGTAAATAACATGCAATTTTTATTGGATCAATATATAATCTACAGACGACACAATCATTTTTCAGCGCGCGCACACACACATAGGTCCATGTCTCTATTTTCTATGCATCTACATGGCTACTAGTCAACTATCGTACTCACTTCAGGGACCGAATCCCCTAACCTCAGGTTTGGAGGTTAGGGGAATCCCCACCCTCCATTAAATCACCAAAACATTTGCCCCTTATTAATGGAGGGTGAGGATTCCCCTAACCTCCAAACCTGAGGTTAGGGGATTCAGGTCCCTTACTTCATTTAATAGTCAACTATCATCGTTAATTATTTTTGTCTGCATTGGATATTTTACTTTTGGATGTGGCCATCGGTAATTGATCAGGTGACATAATGTTACCTGACCCATTAAATCCCCACCGTTCAAGAAATAATTAAAAAATTTCTCCCTATAAAATGGACGGAAGGAAGGGTGGGGATTCAATGCGCAGGTGACATTATGTCACTTGAGCCGGATCCGTGGCCATCGGCCACATGACGTTGATGATAGGAATCGTGCCCCAATTCCAGAAATATAATCCAAGCAAACGATCCACACTAGCAGAATATAACGATAAAAGAACAGAATTAGAAGAACACACCAGAGAATTTGTTATCGAAATTCACCCAAACCTGGGCTACGTCTCCGCGCAGAGGCACTCTGCGAATCCACTAGTCTTCAAGAAAGTAAGAATACAACTGACGATCTTCTCACAAGATCGAAGGAAAAAGAAAACGAGAACACTCAAGAATGCCGTCACGGCCTCTCTCTCTCTCTCTTTTCTCTCTATTCGCTACTTTGCGTATTCTGTCTGCTCTTGCTCTTTCTGTCTGCTCTTCTATCTTCTCTCTCTTTTCATATGGCTACAACCTATATATCCCTAATATATAAGGTGTATCTTTTAACCTAGAAGAAAAGGAAAGGACAAAAGATAAAAAAAGAAATCTTAATAATATCTTTTGATATATTTTGGCTTCACGCCAACAATTTCCCACTTGAAGACAAATATATCTAATGCACCAAGCAACTTTGCATCCATCCTCTTCAAAAAATAGCAACTCGAACTTGTACCTCTGCGATACTCCTCATCAATTAACATGGAGTAATACCAATAATAGTAGTACAGAAAGTATGCTTCTCTCTGTCTACTACCTTGGTAAACATGTCAGCTGGATTCTTTGAGCCATCAATCTTCTGTAACTTTAACTCGTTATCTTTCAATGCTGACCTGATGAAGTGATAACGCTTCTTGATATGTCTAGTCCTTGAGTGATAAGCTGCATTCTTTGCTAAGTGTACTGCACTTTGACTATCACTCCACAGTGTGCTCACTGGCTGCTTTCGATGTAGCTCCTCCAAATAATCTTGTAACCACATGATTTCCTTAGAGGCTTCCGTGATCGCCACGTACTCTGCTTCTGTCGTCGATAAAGCCACTATTTTCTGTAGTTGAGATACCCAACTCACTGCTGTACCTGCAACTGTAAAGACATATCCAGTGGTACTTTTACCACTATCTCGATCACCCGAGTGATCTGCATCCACATAACCTTGCAATTCTAGATATGTACCTCCATAACAAAGAGAGTAATTTGATGCACCTGCTAGATATCTCAATATCCATTTTACTGCATTCCAATGCTCTTTGCCCGAGTTCTGCAAATATCGACTCACAACTCCCACTGCTTGTGCAATGTCAGGTCTCGTGCTCACCATAGCATACATCAAACTTCCAACTGCTGACGCATACGGCACTGCCGCCATCTCTTCTTTCAAAGCTTGAGTACTTGGACACATATCCTTGGAAAGTTTGAAGTGACCTGCAAGAGGAGTCACAACCGGTTTTGCCTTGTCCATGTTGAATCTTTTCAACACCTTGTTCACATAGTCTTCCTGCGACAACCATAATTTCTTATTTTTCCTATCCCTGATGATTTTCATGCCTAAAATCTTCTTGGCCTCTCCCAAGTCTTTCATAGCAAACTGCGCTGCTAACATCTTCTTTACTTCTGCGATTCTCTTCATATTAGAACTAGCCACTAACATGTCATCAACATATAAAGAGAGATATACAATATCACCATCGCTATACTTTCGAAAATAAACACAATGATCAGCCTCACAGTGTGCAAATCCTTTTTCTTCCATAAAACCATCAAGCTTTAAATACCATTGTCGCGGAGCTTGCTTTAAGCCATACAAGCTTTTCTTCAAGCGACATACCATGTGTTCTTTACCTTTGACTTCAAAACCTTTAGGTTGCACCATGTATAACTCTTCATCTAAATCACCATACAAAAAAGCTGTTTTTACATCTAACTGCTCGAGATGAAGATCCTTCACTGCAACTATACTCAGCAACACTCTGATTGATGTCATCTTCACTACTGGTGAAAATATCTCGGAGTAGTCGATCCCTTCTTTTTTAGAAAAGCCCTTTACTACAAGTCTCGCCTTGTATCTGATACTACCATCAGCTTCATTTTTGATCCTATACACCCACTTGTTTAATAAAGCTTTTTTACCTGTGGGCAACTTGGTCAACTCCCAAGTTTTGTTCTGAATTAACGAGCTCATCTCGTCTTTCATAGCACGCTCCCACTGCATGTGAGATGTGTCTTTCTTTGCCTCATCATAAGTCTCCGGCTCTCCCGAATCTGTATATAAGACATGGCTCAGAACAGTATTAGCTGAAAGATAAAAAATTACCTTTGGCTTTCTCACACAGGTAGATTTCCTTAAAACAGGTACTTCAGGGTCGTTAGTCTGTTCTGGATCATCGCATTCCTCTTGTACTGCCTGCTCATTAATAATGTGTTCATCTTGAACAACCTCCCCTTCAGATGCACTCTGATCTGCTGGAACCATCTTCACAGGAATTGTGTCCAACTCAATATATTCTGGTTCTACTGCCATCTCATGCTCTGTCTGACGATCTTTGTACATCTTTTCTTCCTGGAACACCACATTCCGACTGCGAATGACTTTGTTATTCTCATAATCCCAAAGCCTATATCCATATTCATCGCCGCCATATCCAATAAAGACGCACTTTTGGGACTTAGCATCAATCTTTTTCCTGTCCTCTCTGTCAATCAAAGCATATGCAATACAACCAAAAACTTTTAGATATGAATAATTGACCTTTTTACCTGACCACTGCTCTTGCGGTACTCCTCCATCCAGCGCACTAGATAGACTCCTGTTAATCAAATATACAGATGCATCAACTGTAGCAGCCCATAAGTATAACGGGAGACCTGCATGTAGTCTCATGCATCTTGCACGTTCCAAAATGGTCCTGTTCATTCTCTCAGCCACACCATTCTCTTGAGGAGTTCTAGGAACAGTCTTTAACCCATGTATGCCTTCTTGGCTCAAATATTCTGCAAATTCATTGCTCGTGTATTCACCACCATTATCAGATTTTAGAGCTTTAATCTGATAACCTGTTTCTTTTTCTACCATGGTTTTCCACATTTTGAAAACACCGAATACTTCTGATTTTTCTCTAAGAGCATATACACAAGTCTTTCTTGTTGCATCATCAATAAAAGTGACAAAATATCTCTTACCACCATAAGAAAGTTCTTGAGCCGGTCCCCATACATCAGTATGAACCAACTCTAACTTTTGCTTTTTATTTTGTCGCCCATTCAATTGAAAACTAACTGCTTTTTGTTTTCCATAAATGCAACTTTCACAGAAATCTAACTCAACTTTCTGCAAACCTGGAAGCAACTTTCTTGAATGTAACTGCTTGACACATTTTTCACCAAGATGTCCCAAACGATAATGCCAAAGAGTAGATAAATTACCTGTAGCCACTGTAGTTGCAACCATATCACTGATATTGTCTCCTTGGAGAAGGTAAAGTGTACCTGTACGCTTTCCCTTTGCTACTACTCTTGCTCCTGAGGTTATCTTCCACTCCCCGCCTCCAAAAGTTGTTACCATGCCTTCTTGGTCAAGTTTGCTAGTTGAAATCAAATTTTTCTTCAACTCAGGAATATGTCTGGTTTCACGCAAAATTAGTCGTCCACCACCTGAGATGTTCAAAACCACAGTTCCTTTTCCTACAATTGAACACATGTGACCGTTTCCCACAACCACTTGCCCAAAATCTCCACTGGCATAATCAATAAATATATTTCTTTGCGAGGTACTATGAAAAGAAGCACCAGAGTCAAGAAACCACTTATCTGTAGCCAAGTCAAGCCCTGCAGATAAACACAAGTTCTCTAACAAAGGCTCATCGCTTACCACATTAGCTCCTTGATTCTCATCTCGCAGCTTCTTTTTGTAGGCTTCACATTGAAATCTACGATGTCCTGTCTGGTGACAAAACCTGCACTCATCTTTTGTAACCTCTCTCTTTCCCCTGGATTGTGACCTACCACGACCGCTGAATTTTCCTCTGCTTTTGCTTCTTCCACGGTTCTCCACTGCTAGTGCCGTTGAAGATGCAGATGTCGAAAATTTATCTCCACCTGAGACTTTTCGTCGCATCTCTTCATCCATGATACTGCTCACAGCATCATCCAGAGTCAAATCATCCTTCATGGTGCTCGAAATTCCTTGCACCGCGGTGTTGTAGCTTTCCTGTAGAACATAGAAATAATAAAGCTTGTAACTTCATATTCAGATTTATGCCTGCGGATTCTAATTGACCTGTAACCTGCGTGAAACTGTTAATATGCTCTGCAACAGAACCTCTGTCAGATAATTTCATATTAACCAATTTCTTTAACAAAAATATCTGATTCGATGTAGATGGCTTCTCGTAAATATTCGTTAGAATATCCATAGCTTCTTTTGCAGTCTTAGCTTTCGCGATGTGGTATCCTATCGTTTTCGTCAAACCTAGACGAATCGCACCTAACGCCTTTCGATCAAGAATTTTCCATCCTGATTCTGCCGTCGGATCAACTTCCGCGATTTCAGGTTTCCAACCCTCAAGTGGTGCATAGAGATCTTTCTGATAAAGATAGTCCTCTATTTGGAGTTTCCACCATCCGAAATCCTGCCCATCGAACTTATCGATTCTAATTTTAACTTCTGTCATACCGTTTGCTTTCAATCGAACGTCACCGAAAAACCCTCGATGTTCTCGATTAGCCAACCTAGGCTCTGATACCAGTTGATAGGAATCGTGCCCCAATTCCAGAAATATAATCCAAGCAAACGATCCACACTAGCAGAATATAACGATAAAAGAACAGAATTAGAAGAACACACCAGAGAATTTGTTATCGAAGTTCACCCAAACCTGGGCTACGTCTCCGCGCAGAGGCACTCTGCGAATCCACTAGTCTTCGAGAAAAGTAAGAATACAACTGACGATCTTCTCACAAGATCGAAGGAAAAAGAAAACGAGAACACTCAAGAATGCCGTCACTTCCTCTCTCTCTCTTTTCTCTCTATTCGCTACTTTACGTATTCTGTCTGCTCTTGCTCTTTCTGTCCGCTCTTCTATCTTCTCTCTCTTTTCATATGGCTACAACCTATATATCCCTAATATATAAGGTGTATCTTTTAACCTAGAAGAAAAGGAAAGGACAAAAGATAAAAAAAGAAATCTTAATAATATCTTTTGATATATTTTGGCTTCACGCCAACAGTTGAGGCTTGCCATATCTGGCAAAGGAAGAAGAAAAAAAATATGAAATAAACATAAAATGAAAAAGTATAATAGAAAGAGCAATCGTTTTTTCAATCATGATATTGAAATTACCTTCAAATGAGATTCAAACGCCAGTAAAAAAATTTAGGTCGCATATCACCAAATAAAGGACAACTCATGAAAGACATTTTTCCGGATATCGTTCTCATGAAGTTTTTCTCTAAATATTAAACGCAGCACTCTAAGATTGGCGCTTTTGTACTTTCTTCAGTTTATTTCTTAGTAAACAGTGAACAATGATTTTAAAAAAAAATGAGTTGCCTTTGCTTTTGCAGGTGGGAAGAGCAACTGGACGAGGACCGTGATCATTGCAGTCGCCACAAGTGTTTCTGCGTTACTTGTTACTGGCGTTGTCGTACTCTTGATAGTGAAAAGGAAGAAGAAGAAGAATCAGCCCAGACGAACAGTTGAAGGTGAGTTTATCTATTTGCCTTAGTGTATAAACCGTCTATGATGTTTAAAAGATCGTGGACACGATGAAGTTGACTAATTACCATGCTTTTAGACCAGCAAAATAGTCTGTGAACTATTCTTTACGAGAACTATTATTAGGACAATGATGTTTGCTCCGAATGATCGTGTTTTTCTCTTTCTATGTGAAGTTGAGGATGAAATTAGCATGGTGGAGTCGCTGCAATTTGATTTCGATACTATCAGAGCAGCAACGGATAACTTCTCTGATACCAAGAAGCTTGGACAAGGTGGTTTTGGGGCTGTTTACATGGTAACAATTGACAAAGCACATCCTCTACTCTCTTGTATTCAAAATTTAAGCAGCACATGAATCACATATGACATCAATTGATCCTCTTCGAAATGCTTCCATGTCCCAATCGATACTCACGAGGACCTACTTTGATGAAATTTCAGGGTCGGCTCTCCGACGGACAGGAAATCGCTGTAAAACGGCTGTCACGGAATTCCGGCCAAGGAGAAGTAGAATTCAAGAACGAGGTCATGTTACTAGCTAGGCTAAAACATAGGAACTTGGTCACGCTCCTAGGTTTCTGTCTGGAAGGAGTCGAACGGCTTCTCATTTACGAGTTTGTGCCCAATTCAAGCCTCGATCAGTTCATATTTGGTATGTTTCTCTACTTGCCATGCCTGATTTCAGATCCTCATGAAATGATTAAGGGACGTCTTATAGAATGTGATCTTGCCAAAATTCGTAGATTCCCTGAAGCGTGCAAATCTTGACTGGGATATGCGTCATAAGATAATAACGGGTGTTGCTCGAGGGCTACTTTACCTACACGAAGACTCTCGAGTTCGTATCATCCATCGGGACCTCAAAGCCAGCAACATTTTGTTGGACATGGATATGAATCCTAAGATATCGGATTTCGGTATGGCAAGGCTGTTTGAGATGGACCAAACTCAGGCCGAGACAAATCGGATCGTGGGGACCTAGTAAGTGCCACATCCTAGAGTGCTTACGGATAAAACAAAGGCAAACTGTAAAGCTAATATGGTGGACTTATTGTGATGCACAGCGGATATATGGCGCCGGAGTATGCGATGCACGGAAACTTCTCGGTCAAGTCCGATGTCTTCAGTTTCGGAGTGTTGGCTTTGGAGATTGTGAGTGGTCAGAGAAACAATCTTTTCCGCGTAGGCGATCACACCGAGGTCCTTACAAGCCATGTGAGTATATGAACATACCTTCTCATTTCGCATAAGTTTTCCGCGATCAATCAGTTCAATGTTCGTCAAATGTTTGCAGGTCTGGAAGAGTTGGAGGGATGGGACAATATCAAACATCATCGATTCCTGTTTAACTTCTGGTTTAAGTACCGAAATCGCAAGGTGCATCCACATTGGTCTACTGTGTGTCCAGGAAAATGTGGCTAGGCGGCCAACGATGGCTGCGGTCCTTCTGATGCTTAACAGCCACTCAGTCACTCTCCAAATGCCGTCGCGACCCGCATTCGTCACCCACGGGGGCGCTGAATCGGATATGTCATCTACGCAAGCTTACAGCTCGAGGGAATCTGAGGTCTCCAAAAACGAGGTTTCTGTGACCGAGCCATATCCTCGGTAGCCTTGAGAAAAAATGGGAGATCAGAGTGTGCTGCTCACTAATTTATGTGTTATGTCATGGTGTTCAGACCATCGAAATGACATTCGCATGATTTAGTTCTTCGTCTAGATTACTGGGGAGTTATATGGCTTCGTTGGCTTGGGATTTAATCCAGACTCGTAGACTGTTGGAAGTGAAAGATACTCTCAAAAGGTCATGCCTTACTCTACTTGTGTAAAGAGACATGAACAGCTAGAACAGCTTGCTATTAACAAATTCAATCGGTATGATAAAAGACATAAGGATTCATGCCAACTGCAGCTAAACCTTTATCTAATTTTGGAATTGTATGCAGTTTGGTGCCGACGGCATTCCATAAATTCATCGATTCTGTGTGCAAACATTTGCGACGGATTTTATTGGATGAGGGAATTGAGAAGAAGGCTTAGAATTATTGAACCATTTATATCGATTCTCCGATTGTATCTGGTCATCATCACATGTCTTTCCTCATAATTTCTGCATCAATTGTCGCAACATAAGCTGAAAAAAAAAATTGCAGCAAACGGAACCAGGGTTTGCTCTCGCTTGATCCGATAACCATCACATCTTTGAAGCTTTGATGTAGATCCTCGAAATTTTATCAATATAAGGTTCTCCTCGGCCTAGCAATTGCAATTGAAAAAATTATCCAAAAAAATCCTAAATCAATTGTCCTTTTGCCAAGTCCTAAACTTTTTAATTATGCTAATTGAATCTTAAATTTTTTCACGTTTTGTCAAGTGGGTCCATCCGGCCAATTTTGCCAGCGACTAATTCGAACATCTTACGTTCACGGCAAATGTTGACGTGGAGAACTTTTAATAATGTTTTAATATTTTTCAATTTTTTTTATTATTTATTCCTTTATTTCTTTTCTTTTTTTTTCACCTTTTTTTAATACTATGGTCGACAAGTTTCGCCAGGTCCACAACGGCCACTAAGCGAGGGGCCCAATCTCGGCTGAATCAAGGCAAGGCAGCTAGGCTGCAATCCTCGCCTTCCTAGCCCTCACCAACGGTAAGCGAGGACACGACCCTCGCTGACCATAGTAAAAAGAAGGAAAATAGAATAATAGAAAAAATCAATTGAAATTCGAAAAATTATTTAAAAAGTAAAGAATTTGTCCGCATCAACGTTAACCGTGTTGAACTTAGGAAGCGTTGACTAGGTTTCAAAAGTATCGGTGAGGTTCGGTAATAATATCGATTGCCGGTAACATTAAACTTAGATCGCTGCTTTGATTGGTAACTCTCAACACAAGGAGAACACTCAAGGAAGGAGATGAACCTGCTAGTTTATTATATATGACTCGTTTCTCATAGCACTGCACAACTATTACAAGACTTGCCTATATATAGGCATAATACACTGCTCTTGGTTTGACTCATAAATACAACCTAGTATTCCGAGGAGATAGAATCACTACAAAAAAAAAATAGGCATTTAGCGACGAAAATTTGACAAAATTTGTCGCTAAAACAATTTGCTGCGAAAAATGGCGACGAAAAAAAATTCGTCGATACCACCACATCGCAAAATTTAGCGACGAAAATTTAAAATTTCGTCGCTAATTTGTGACGAATTTTATGACGGAAACATGTTCGTCACAAATCAGCTACGAACATTATTCGTCGCAAATTAGCTATGAACATGTTTCCGTCGCAAAATTCGTCACAAATTGTTGACACCTGATTTTTAACCAAAGTCGAAAATAAAATAATAAGATAAATACAAAAATACAAAAAAATATATGAAAATACAGGTTCGATTTTAGGTGTTCTTTGATCATCATAAAATTAACTCTGACGAAAATATTAGCAATATTTAAAAAAAAAAGGACATTTGAATAACAATTTTTCCTTTCCTTTTTGTTATTTTTATTATTATTATTATTTTTATTTTATCAATTTTCTATTATTATTTCCCCCTCCTTTTCTCTTTTTCTTTTTCTTTTCCCTCCTTTTCTCTTTTTCTCTTTTTCTTTTTCCTTTTCCCTCTCTTTCTTTTTCTTTTCCCTCTCTCTCTCTCTCGCGGGAAGACTCGTTTTTCTTCCCAAAACGGTGGCTTCTTCTTCTTCTTCGGTGGCTTCTTGAACAGAATAGAGCTCCACCTCCTCCCACTGGCTCGACATCATCATCATCAGCCTTCATCTTCTTCGACTGTCGTCCTTCTGGTCGCGCCACCGCCTCGCCGCCATTGTCGCCGAGCTTGGCCGAAGCTCCCGAGCTCCCGTCATCACGCCTAGAGAAGAACCGAAGCTGGCAGACCGCCCTCCGAGCTCCACGACGTCGTGAGGAAGCCCGTGTATCCGTCAGAGCCGCCAGAGATCGCCTAGAAGTGTGAGACGCACCTTCAAGCTCGATCTCGGCCTCCAATGGCACCTCGATTTTCACTCGTTCGTTTCACGAACGGATGATCTGAAATTAATCTTGGTACCTCACTGAACATTTTTGCTTTTTATTGCATGATGTTTCATCGCCGGAATCGTCCGCTCTGTCCATTATCATGGCCGGCCTGCCGTGAGCTCCCCGGTTCGTTTCAGACCAAACCGAACCTCCGCAAGGCTCAGGTAAGTCTTCTAGAACTCCCTAAATGCTTCCCGATGAGCTGTTTCAGTCATGTAACGTGTAGAATGGTCGGGACCAAGCTTCGCCGGAGATGTGGTTCGGTCGGAGATGGCAGGTTGATTATCTGATGTTCTGCTATGTTGAGGTTAGGATATGTGGTAGAGCTCGTCGAGTAGATTCGAACGCCGTTGGTTTTGCGCGATTTGGACGTCGGAGGGCCGAGATATGGCCCTCCGACGAGGCGCCGGCGAGGGAACGCCGGCGCCGGTCGTCTTCCCCGGCGAGGCGTTGACCGGTCAACGCTTGTTGACCTGGTCAACGCCCACGTGGCGCTGACGTGGCAGCCACGTGGCGGCCACGTCAGCAGGGCTTAATAACAGGAAATAAACAAAATAAAAATAATCCAACGGTCCAGGTAGCGCCACGTGTCAAGATCTGAGGCGCCCATCCGAAATCCGTGAAACGGCGCCGTTTCGGTCGTGGATGAGGCGGGCCGGGTCCGGGTCGCGGATCCGGGCTTGGGTCGGGTCATCTGACCCGGTCCGAATAATTATTATTATTATTATTATTATTTATAATAAAAAAATAAAAAAAATTCAAAAATTCAATAAAAAATAGAAAATCATAAAAAAAATTCAAAAAAATTCAAAAAAAAATTCTAAAAAATTCCAGAAAATAGGAAATGGCCACATTCAATTGGACATTACCTATTCCGGGTCATTTGACCCCCCGATCTTTCCAGAAATGACGGTTTTGCCCTACCGGCAAACCGTCTTCCAAAAAAAATTCTAAAAAAATCCAGGAAAATCCCAAAAAATAGGAAATGGTCACAGTCAATTGGCCAAGGCTCATCCCGGGTGTTTTGAACCCGATCATTCTTAAAAATGACGATTTCACCCTTTGGGTGAATCGTCTTCCAAAAATTGACGATTTTGCCCTCCGGGCTAAATCGCCTCCAAATCTTCCCATTTTACCTTGGTCTTAAATCACGCATTCCCTAAACCCTTATGGCTATACTAGGAGGCCATGTGATGTGAATTGACATGCATTGATGTGATTTATTTATGCACTTGATTGCGCTTTCATTTAAATTGATCGTGATTGACAGGAATAGTCTTCCTATCTGCATGAAACCCTGAATCAAACATACCTCACCCAAACTTACGCCTGCATGAACTCTTAGTCAGGAAAATCACTCGCGTTAGGTGCCGAAAGGGCGTTGGTAATGACATCAACGTAACCAAGTCCCCGAACTCAAAATCTCTGGTTCCGCAGAATTGATCGATCTCTCCCAATCGGTCAATAAGGTTTCCGGTCTACCCTCCGAGAAAGACCGGTGGCGACTCCAAATGCATGCACAAGTTGCACATGCCACCACGACCGCACTAAGGTCGAAATCGATCGGCTCTTATCGTCGAATCCTTTGAAAAATACTCCCGCCGCGATTTGGTATGGGCCTGGGAGGGTCCGCGCCGATCCAAGACCCGCGATCGGTAATCCATTAGCCGCGTCCGCTTCCGGACGGGTCGCGACAGCTGGCGACTCCGCTGGGGACTTTGTTCTAGAACCTATCGTTCTAGACCTCAAGTGGACTTAGGCCGTAATTAAAACGCTGAGTGATTTTTCTAACCATGCAGGCGCTCTTGAAGGTGAGGTAAGTCCGCTTACGATAGGTGTTATATGTTTTTGCAGATTGGAGAAACAAGGGGTGTAGTCCGTGATTAACATTGTCTTATGCAGGTTGGGCGTAGGAATGTATGTTGTGTGGATGATTTGAAGTGCTGATTGATAAACTGTTGTGCGTGACTTGCATTGTGATGATCACGACACGTGGACACACACAACCGCGCCTAAAACCCCGGGCGCCGCCTTTAGGAACACAATAGAAAGAATTGAAAATGGAATCTCCGTGAGGAAAAACACGGGGTAATCCACTTTTCAATTCCGCTCACTTCGAACTATGGATCGAGTCCCAATGCAACGATAGCTGTGCAATGGAATCGGCTCTTTCTAGAACTCGAGGTGGGAACCTTAACCTTAGGTGCCAAACCCTCTGATTTTTAGAAGTTTACCATCACCTGTTTCATGCGCATGTCTCTGGGCGGTTGGTACACCTAAAACCGCACAATAAGTCGACGAGTTGGGTTGGTAAGACTTTCTATCCCCCCAAATCTATCACTATTCATATAGATATAGGCATTTCATTTATTGCATTCTGGTGATTAGATTAAATGCCATTTCGAGGATAGATATGTGCGTTTGCCCCTAACGTCCTTGATAGAAGACGAGGAGGGTGATATCCCACGACGAACACCGAGTGTGCGATAAGGAGCATACTATGGACATTATTGAGGTATCATCCAATGAAGATGACGAGTTGGGGCAAGTGATCCTGAAGGCACAGATCAAAACTGGGGCATCCTTAAACGTTAGGACCACATTCCTTTATTTCATTTTCCATTACTAGTCCTCTTGTATAGGGTTTATTTTTACTGAGGTTTTCTCTATCTCACCCCTTAGAGCGATTCTATTAGGGATCTATTGGTGTATACATTCAGATGGAACTTGGTTGTATTTCTTTTAACGGGTCATTGGAATGTGATAGTGGCATTTTTTCTAATCATCCGAATACTCCCAAGTCAAGTTTATAATTCCTTTAGAAGAAATTAAAATTGGAAGTCTTGCACGACCTTTTGGTCATGTGAGGTAATCCAACCCCAATTTCGCTAGAAGGAACTACACACTTGAATTGGTTCATGCATGTCGTACACCACCGGTAATTCACGATAATTGATCAAGAATATCAGCGTAGTTTCAAATTTAATGACGAGATAGATGTCCAAACTACTTTCGTTCTTAGCGAACGACCTTAATTTGGATGCCATATCTTCAATTGAATTTAAAACGCGTTATTATGTCTTGCACTTTTGAGTAAGTCATTCCTCTCGAAATTAATCAAAAGCGATTATCGTGAATTACGTTCATTTCAATAGTATGCTTTCTTTCGAGGAATATTGATAAAAACTTTTCGCGCAAGATTAAAACCCTTGTAAAAGTTCTTGTCCTTATTAATCATGGGTAAGCATAAGATTGAAGGGGGTTTTCGCTTTCTTTTTCAAATTATTCCTTCTGATTCTGTCTTTTCATTTGCAGGTAAAAAATAGGTAATAGAGAGAAATCTTTTCCTGGATAAGTCTGAGGCTACTCTTTCATCTGATCATGAGCGAGTTATAAAATCAAGACATATTTGCTCGACTTATTGATATTATCGTTCGGCTCACCCAAGTTGAAGATGTTCGAATGCTCGAAGAAAGGAACCACGCAGAAGTTAAAACACACACACGAGAACTTTCATTTATTTTGCTCAGCGGAGGGTTTTCAGAAGCAGGTCATACAATTCGGGGTGGAAAAGTAAAGCCAAAGTGAGCCCTAATTAACGACACAAAGGATCCCAACTGACCCTCCATGTTATTAATGCTATGCTTATACTCCCAACTCCGCATGTCATGGTCGGCAAGCCTGAGGAGAAGACTTCTACATTCTCCCTTAACTTCGGCGACCTTGGCCTCGTGTTCTTCGGTGACTATTTCCAGGTCCCGAACCAGTCCATTCCCGCGAGCTATGTCCGCGGTTATCTTGTCGAGCCGTTCTTCCTGCCAGTCGCTCTGAAGCCTCAACAGGACATTGCGGCGGTCATGCTCGCCGGTGGTCAGGGATATGGCCAATTGATCCACCAGATTTCTCCTCTCGCGAAGCAACGTCGCGACCCGCTCATTAGCAAACTCGACGGCCTTTTTGTAACTATCAACCAGATAGTTGGTCAGCACCAGATGATCAGATCGATCCTCGTAACGAGCCCGCAAGACGCGAGCCACGAGAACCTCCCGATTAGCAACACGATAAGCCTCTAGAAAGTTTGCAAAGAGGGCTGGGAATGTTTTATACTCCTTCTCCAACTCAGTACCCTCGATGGAAGTAGCGTCTGTGGCCTCGAATAGAACGCGGATTTCAGCCTCGATCTCCAGATGATCGGCTATATAAGCATAGCCCCGACCCAAGAGATTATAGAATTTTTCCCATCGGGCCGGGACTGCGATCGAAAAGACGCAAGCATGGGAAGAGTCAGAGGAAGAAGCAGAAGATGAAGCCATTTCTCGTTGGAAGATGGAGGGGAAGACGAGTGCGGTGGAATGAATGAAAGTGAAAGCTGGGCAAAGGAGAGCACTAACCTTCTCCCCGTTTCATAGTAGCTCAAAGATGGAGAAAAGTTACAGCAATAATGCTTGTGGAGCCGGGGTAATCAAGTAAAGCAGAGGCCGCTCCTCCCGTGAATCACGACGCCCGCCTCGATCCGCGATTTCAGGCCTGTCGGACAAAAGTTGTAAATAAAAAAATCATCGGTTTCATCATATTAAGTCTGAGCGGGAGACGCGCGTAGTTACGCTTTCTTGAAAACGAAGTGGGAGACAGACATAGACGTCGAGAAATGAAATCGATTCGGCGCCCTTCCATGTTGAAAAGAAAAAAGAGGACGACAAAGCAGGAAACACGGAATCTTGGGAGGGACACTTACTTGATGATCTTCGTCCATATTTAAAGAACGTTCCCTAGGCAGGTAGAATCACTCAAAAGAAAGTTTGGAGAGAGTAAGCATACCAGAGAAATTACAAAACCCAGAATAAGTAAAGAAAAAAGATATCGAGCGACCTCTCCCTGATCCGATATGTTTGGGAGCTACCGTCAGTTGTTAGAAGTGATAGGCCCAAACATCTTAGATACCGTCCAATTCAAAGACCTCGAAGGTTATGGGATCCAACTCGATACCGAAGTCAGGGAATCCTACCCTTTCGGCAGCAAAGCGCAGGAACCCGATGGTGACGACAGTGGTAAGAGGTGTTTCTCACGTTACACCCCAGATCAAGTTCGAGAGCTTGAAGCGGCCTTCAGCGAGAACCCTCTCCCGAGCAGGGAACAGAGAGGGAAGCTAAGCTAGAAAGTGGGACTGAAACCCCAGAAGATTAAAGCTTGGTTTGAATATAGGCGAGTCAAATTGAGGGCCCGAAACAGACAACAAGAAATTGCCATTCTAAAGGAGGAAAACGAAAAGCTTCGAGTGGAGAACATAAGGTATAAAGAAGCTCTCAACACTATTCCTCGTCCTAACCGTGACGGTCCTATCGCCCTTGGTGAAATATCCCTAGACGAGTCATGTTCGGGGACCGATAATGCTCCTTCATCGTCTCGCCCCCCTGCACAACTTTCGAGACAATCGGATCTTGTTCCCGACCGTGAAAAGATAAGGCGGCGTTGGATGCCTGAAATTGAAGATAAATTTATTGACGCGGTTCGGCGGATAGGGATCGACGCGGCGCGTCCACGACAAATACTCAAGATCATGAATGTACCTGGGCTAGCTGATACAAGCGTTAGGAGCCGCCTTAAGTACCATAGGAAGTTGCTGAAAGAAGGCAAGGTAACACTAAAGCTGAAAAGGGCCGGTCTGAATGTAGACGACTGGTATGCCTACAACCGCGACACTTCTCCACTCGAACAGCCGCCGGTCACCAGTGTTCTTCCCATTAGCGATCAACCTATTGCGTCCAGTACTCAGATACCTGCCCAACTCAAAGAACCTGGCGACTTCCGTGATGAAGACCTTCATCCATGGGTCGATCAGTTGAATTCCCCTTTGAGTCGTCTCAGTACCCTACAAGATTATTTGCCACAATCCCCGCGAATAGGGACCCCACGATATGAACACCAGCCTGTCGTTAGTGCTCTTCCAGGGGCGAACCCAGTGTTAGCAAGAGATACACGTATAAATTTGCAGGGCAATGATGAAGGTTCCAGCTCAAAGACTCCAGTCCCTCACAATGAAGGCGATGAAGGAAATCTGCCCCCAACAATCGTTGATACCCAACTTGAACATCAATGGCTCGAAGACTCGAGCAATTTCCTTGGCGATGAGTTCAATCTTTGGCTCGATCAATTTGGAGCCGTAGGACCATCGCAGTGGTGACGCGAGGCCGGTGATCAAACGTCTGATGCAAGGCATGGCTACTCGATGAAAAATGCTTCGAGAAAAGGGGTTGAATACTCCTATTGCATATGTTGTTGATCGCACTGTAAGGTTCTCACGGGAACATCTTTCATTAATATTTAGAACTAATTGCGCGTGAGTGTCAACATCACCCTTTGAGCATCTTCAAGCCGAAGGCCGTGGATTAATCACTTAATCCGTGGAGCAAGTTCCATGAACCATAATTATCACCCGCTGAGCATAATGGGATCTACCCCTTCAACACGAAATACGTTTGGCCGCGAAGCCACCTATTTGGTAAAACGATGTATCGTTCCTAAACGATCTTCAATCGAATACCGAAATAATGTATTCTTTCTTTTCCTTCTCAGATGATAAACATGGATAAATCACTCAATGAGTCATGCGTTCAAATAGCAGAACAGACGCTGCCCAGCTGGGGGCAGATGAACCATTGATGTTACAAACACTCCAAGCATGGATAGGCGGATTTGATAGAGGTTGTTCATATCAATACGCAACATCAGAATGGGATGAAAATCAAGAGTAAAGTTGTATCGTCCCAATTTGTCTTGAATTTGGGAATATGAATTAACACTTATTTTTTATCCTTGACAGGGGAATCGCCTTGGAGACGAATGAGTTTTTACATCCCACATACTACCTGTTAGGGTACATGAGGGTAGGATGTATCGTTTCAATTTTCAAAAAATTCGTGAACATACAATGATATGCTTCTTTTACATTTTCAGGGATCTCCAGCCACGGTGGACAGGTAGGTATCCCTTTCCCCCAATCCATTGAAGATGTTAAACCAAAAACACAGAGAGAAAAAGAAAAAAGCTTTTAAAATCTGATGTCTAGAAAAGACATGGAATTCTAACTTCATTGGCATTCATGTTTTGAAACATGAGGTTGTCTGAACATGCATTGTGCACCATAAAATCCCCTTGACGGGTAAAATTTTTGGGAAAACGAAAGAGATTTTTCCAATCAAAAGTTGTTCAAAACTCTCAAAAGGATGTTTCCTCAAAAGAGAGGCAAGCTCAAATCCAAACACATCCTACATACACTTGAGAGATGAGTGGAGCGAATCAAATAGTAAAATCTGGACCTACGGAGGTAGGGACCATTTGCAGCGATTACATGGATTGGGACGACGGAGGCGTTCGTTTCATATCATAAACACTACAGGTGACTGTTGACAACCCATTTGAACGGCGGTTTTCATTCTTAACCCTGTCAAGAACCACCCTACACCGGGGCAAAAAGGAAGTAAGTCCAGCAGCATCAGGAGAAAATGGTTAGAAATTTTCTTGCTCGGACTAACATTAATCTTTGTGTGTTGTTTATATGGTAATCCAAGTGCCATAGGATGACGAGAAGCATTCATTCTCTATCCCACGCACCATATCCTTTGCACAGCCAAGTTGAGCCTGCGAATTTATTTCATAAACCCCTGTTGGTGATCATGGGATGTTTCAAGATAGAAACTGCATCACTCCAAGAACCGAAGAAATCAAGAGATGGGATTTATAGAAAAATCTCATATCGGCGTTTAAATGTGCTATGATTCAAGTTGTATATCTAGCACAATTTTCTGAACATCGTAGTTCCAAAGGAAAAGAAAAGGCGGGATTTCAACAAAAAATCCCCAGCATCAAGAAAAAGCAAAGTGCCTGGTAAAAGCAAGGCCGATGCTCGTGAAAACTGTTTGATTGATCCCCAATAAAGCCTAGTTGGGAAGAGAGAAAAACCCATAAATGAGTCAGATCAAGAAGACTGCTCCCCAAACGATGTCAGCCGTGGTGCAAAAACACGGACAGAATTGTCAATCTCTTAATACCACAAGAGACGTTCTCTAAAGGACTTGTGCACACCTCAAAAGCGGTTGCACACCTCAAAAATGGAAGATGCAGAATGGAAAAGACATGTGACAAATTTGCAATGATCACCAATGTCAAATCCTTCGTGATTTCTGGGCCAAAAACAAGCCTTTTTCGGTCCCCAATCCTACCAATGTTACAACCCTGAAACCGTCTTCTCTGACTAAGACACTTGGGTTAACATATAGCTTAGCTCGAAGAAGTACGAGCAAGACTCTTTCTTTCTCATTTTGCAGGGTTCTTGACTTGTAAACCCGGAGCAGATGGTGAAGATTTTCATTCGATGGCCCCGACTCCAAAGCGGGTCCCCCTTGAAAACCAATATCCAAGCCCAACATTACGGTCCCGTGGAAGACCTCCCGACCGATCAAAATGTATGCGCTGCGAATGAGCCTAAAACCTAGGCACAGGTCAGTAGGGAATTGAGTGCATCCCCTAAAAATCATCACCTCAAAACAGGTGAGATGGTCTCCTTGTCGAGAAATATTCCAATTGACGTTTTGAGCAAACTCTTTTTGGGAATTTTCAAACTGTGGATCCAGATTTTCCATGCAAGGGATTTGTGATCACATTTGCATGTTGCGAAAATGTTTTGGATAACCTCCAGCATCAAAATGCACATCTCATGACTAAAACTTAAGTCATAAAATTTTGTCAATTGGACAATTATTGTCTTCCCAAAGATTATTAACATTTTCTTGGTGAAGAAAAATCTTTCAGGTTTGAACTTTCTGCAGGATACCTGGAGAACCCAGCTCCCAGAATGTCGCCTCAACAGACCCAAGTCGTAGCATGACGTGGAGAACCCTCGTCTCGGGACCCCTTTTCAAAAATCTGGCAGTCTCATCGGACGTGGAGAACCCTCGTCATGAGACCCCTTTTCAAAAATCTGGCAGTCTCATCGGACGTGGAGAACCCTCGTCATGAGACCCCTTTTCAAGAATCAGGCAGTCCCATCGGACGTGGAGAACCCTCGTCATGAGACCCCTTTTCAAAGTCAAATCAACGGTAGATACCGCCTGAAGGGTCAAACCAAGGTAGAAACCGCCTGAAGGGTCAAATCAACGGTAGATACCGCCTGAAGGGTCAAACCAAAGGTAGATACCGCCTGAAGGGTCAAATCAAAGGTAGATACCGCCTAAAGGGTCAAATATGGTAGAAACCGCCACAAGGGTCAACTCATTGGTAAATATCGCCATAAGCATCGACACAAAGGTCTGATCCACCATACGGATCAAAATCCTTGGCAAATTCCAAAGCATGGGATGCGCCTTCCTTAGGTTCCTACCAGTTAGGAATCCCATGATGGTATGATCTACCATACAGGTCAGAGCTTAATCTCCCTAGGATATTCTGAACGAGTCCTATGTATCTTCTTGAAAGTCGTCACAGCGGGCAGCATCCGACAGGTGAGCTTCAGGTAAGCCTCTCTCACTCCGGCCCATGTTTAAATTGTTAGAGTGAACCGGAGATTAATTTGAGCTTTTATCAAGAACTTTAAGGATTCGATGTCATAGCATTGTTTCTTTTCCCAGTTGAGTCTGTTAAGAATCAGGTGCCATCTTGTCTTTGAAAGCAACCTCCGTGAGCTCACTCTCAAAGAGGGGCAGCTGTTGACACCTGATTTTTAACCAAAGTCGAAAATAAAATAATAAGATAAATACAAAAATACAAAAAAAATATATGAAAATACAGGTTCGATTTTAGGTGTTCTTTGATCATCATAAAATTAACTCTGACGAAAATATTAGCAATATTTAAAAAAAAGAAAAAGAAAAGGGACATTTGAATAACAATTTTTCCTTTCCTTTTTGTTATTTTTTTTATTATTATTATTTTTATTTTATCAATTTTCTATTATTATTTCCCCCTCCTTTTCTCTTTTTCTCTTTTTCTTTTTCCTTTTCCCTCTCTTTCTTTTTCTTTTCCCTCTCTCTCTCTCTCGCGGGAAGACTCGTTTTTCTTCCCAAAACGGTGGCTTCTTCTTCTTCTTCGGTGGCTTCTTGAACAGAATAGAGCTCCACCTCCTCCCACTGGCTCGACATCATCATCATCAGCCTTCATCTTCTTCGACTGTCGTCCTTCTGGTCGCGCCACCGCCTCGCCGCCATTGCCGCCGAGCTTGGCCGAAGCTCCCGAGCTCCCGTCATCACGCCTAGAGAAGAACCGAAGCTGGCAGACCGCCCTCCGAGCTCCACGACGTCGTGAGGAAGCCCGTGTATCCGTCAGAGCCGCCAGAGATCGCCTAGAAGTGTGAGACGCACCTTCAAGCTCGATCTCGGCCTCCAATGGCACCTCGATTTTCACTCGTTCGTTTCACGAACGGATGATCTGAAATTAATCTTGGTACCTCTCTGAACATTTTTGCTTTTTATTGCATGATGTTTCATCGCCGGAATCGTCCGCTCTGTCCATTATCATGGCCGGCCTGCCGTGAGCTCCCCGGTTCGTTTCAGACCAAACCGAACCTCCGCAAGGCTCAGGTAAGTCTTCTAGAACTCCCTAAATGCTTCCCGATGAGCTGTTTCAGTCATGTAACGTGTAGAATGGTCGGGACCAAGCTTCGCAGGAGATGTGGTTCGGTCGGAGATGGCAGGTTGATTATCTGATGTTCTGCTATGTTGAGGTTAGGATATGTGGTCGAGCTCGTCGAGTAGATTCGAACGCCGTTGGTTTTGCGCGATTTGGACGTCGGAGGGCCGAGATATGGCCCTCTGACGAGGCGCCGGCGAGGGAACGCCGGCGCCGGTCGTCTTCCCCGGCGAGGCGTTGACCGGTCAACGCTTGTTGACCTGGTCAACGCCCACGTGGCGCTGACGTGGTAGCCACGTGGCGGCCACGTTAGCAGGGCTTAATAACAGGAAATAAACAAAATAAAAATAATCCAACGGTCCAGGTAGCGCCACGTGTCAAGATCTGAGGCGCCCATCTGAAATCCGTGAAACGGCGCCGTTTCGGTCGTGGATGAGGCGGGCCGGGTCCGGGTCGCGGATCCGGGCGTGGGCCGGGTCATCTGACCCGGTCCGAATAATTATTATTATTATTATTATTATTATTTATAATAAAAAAATAAAAAAAATCAAAAATTCAATAAAAAAATAGAAAATCATAAAAAAAATTCTAAAAAATTGCAGAAAATAGGAAATGGCCACATTCAATTGGCCATTACCTATTCCGGGTCATTTGACCCCCCGATCTTTCCAGAAATGACGGTTTTGCCCTTCCGGCAAACCGTCTTCCAAAAACAATTCTAAAAAAATCCAGGAAAATCCCAAAAAATTGGAAATGGCCACAGTCAATTGGCCAAGGCTCATCCCGGGTGTTTTGAACCCGATCATTCTTAAAAATGACGATTTCTCCCTTTGGGCGAATCGTCTTCCAAAAATTGACGATTTTGCCCTCCGGGCTAAATCGCCTCCAAATCTTCCCATTTTACCTTGGTCTTAAATCACGCCTTCCCTAAACCCTTATGGCTATACTAGGAGGCCATGTGATGCGAATTGACATGCATTGATGTGATTTATTTATGCACTTGATTGCGCTTTCATTTAAATTGATCGTGATTGACAGGAATAGTCTTCCTATCTGCATGAAACCCTGAATCAAACATACCTCACCCAAACTTACGCCTGCATGAACTCTTAGTCAGGAAAATCACTCGCGTTAGGTACCGAAAGGGCGTTGGTAATGACATCAACGTAACCAAGTCCCCGAACTCAAAATCTCTGGTTCCGCAGAATTGATCGATCTCTCCCAATCGGTCAATAAGGTTTCCGGTCTACCCTCCGAGAAAGACCGGTGGCGACTCCAAATGCATGCACAAGTTGCACATGCCACCACGACCGCACTAAGGTCGAAATCGATCGGCTCTTATCGTCGAATCCTTTGAAAAATACTCCCACCGCGATTTGGTATGGGCCTGGGAGGGTCCGCGCCGATCCAAGACCCGCGATCGGTAATCCATTAGCCGCGTCCGCTTCCGGACGGGTCGCGACACAAATTAGTGATGAAAATTATTTTCGTCGCGAAATTCGCGACGCCGTGTTATCGACGAGTTCATTTTTTCGTAGCTAAATTCGTCGACAAATCGATTGTTAAATAAAATTCGTCGCTATTTTCTCTAGTCGTCAATGAAATTAGCGACGAAACGCGTCATTTGTCGCTAAATTGTCATTGAAATTAGCGACGAATCACACTATTCATCGCTAATTGGATCTAGATTTAACGACGGAATTTCCTATTCCGTCGCTAATTTCATCAACAAATTGGCGACGTAATTTCCTTTTCCGTCGCTAAATTAGCGATGGAATTTCCTTTTCCGTCGCTAATTTAGCGTTGAATTTGGCGACGGAAAAGGAAATTCGATCGCTAATTTAACGACGGAAAAGGAAACTCCGTCGCTAAAATTAGCAACGGAATTTCCTAATCCGTCGCTAACTTACTGCTGACTTTGGTGACGGGTTAGGAAATTCCGTCGCTAATTTAGCGACGGAATTTCCTAATCCATCGCTAATTTGCACTAAATTTAGCGACGGATTTGGGATAAATCAATTAGTGATAAAATAATTTCTTTTAATTTTCAATTTTAAATCTAATTAAAAGCAAATTTCTAGAATTTGTATTGAACATAAAAAGAAGATCCAAATGGCTAATATCACATAACACTTCAAAATAAAGGAAGATTGAAATATTATAATCCATAACACTTCAAAATACCTACAAGTATCAAAATTGGCTAATATCACATAAAAAGACGAGTCTCCTCTTGATGACCTCTCGTCGGCTACTAATGAGTGGTGGCCTTTTGATTGAAGCAAGATGATGAATCTCTAGAATTCGGAGGTGTAGACATTCACTGCTTGCTCCAATGCAGCTAACTCTTCCTAGAAAAGCACTTCTCTCCCTTCAAATCCTGCAAGGATGAACTTTACCGATATTAGACGTTCCAAAAACTCTCTCAGTAATTCAATGTTCACAATAAAAAGTAAAATCTTTGATTATAACATATAAATTTTTAGTACCTCAAACTTAACAGAACTAGAATAAAACTTGCATGCAGTCCATACAAATAATCAACTTACCATTGCTATCATGAAAAACTTGTGAGATGCAGACATCTCCTCGACGCATGTGATCCTAACCAAAGAAAGCATGCATCAACTAACTAAAAGAATAAATTCAATACATCAACCTCACATGCACACATTAACGTACATACACAGAGATAGAGAGGGAAGAATACCGTAAACAACTATTGATAGATCCAGGTCATTCTCACCTTAAGATCTTGCCATGAAGCTGAAGATGGTAACCCAGTAACCCGGACTGCATAACAATGTGTGGAAATTAGCCATGTGTATGCAAAGGAAAAGAGGAGAAACCCACCAAATTTATAATATAAATTTATTTGTTTCCTGCTATATATTCACAATGAGATTGCCTCAAGCTCTATGGAAAAGTTTATCCTGCAAATTAGTTTCCCATTGGCCTAATCACCAAGTCTATGAGATTGCTACAACAAAGTCCCCATACACAACTAAATATACTGCTTTCTATATGTCTACCATGCTACAAGCTTTTAGCAGCGATCTACTCGAGCTGCATAGGAAGCCAAAGGTTCAGAAATTTGCAACTACAATGACCACAAGATACCTAGATACTCTTTAGTCAAGAGATAACAGATAGCTACAGAAATGCTAAGAAGTTTTAGACTTTAGCATTTGCAAGTTTTAATAATGAGAGTGAGAGACCAGACACAAACTGTGATTGTCATATAGATGGATCGACATGATCTCCTTTGCACGACACGTTTAATTTCGACTTAAAACAGCTAATAGGGCCAACCACCCCCTTTGCAATGAAGGGAAAAAGAAACTTGAAGCCCTTGGTGCCTCAATGAAGTATAAAGTAGATGACTTCATACTTCAACCTCACAATGAAAATTATGAAAGCAGAATTTATGAGGGGATGGTCTGATAAGAATAACCTAACAAACTAAACCATTATTGACCCTCATGCTATACCCAACTAAAAGAGAGAGTGCACACAAAAAGGCAATAAAGAGCAAATGACAGACTCACTTGAAGTTGTCCAGTTGACAGAAAGAAATCCTTCAGAAATTCATGCTGGTAACATCTGCAACCAAAAAGTAAGTCATTATCCATGCAAAAAACATATGCTCGACACACAATTAGCCTCACTCCAACAGCATTTGCTATACTTCATCTATCCTCAAATAGTTTTATGTTTGCGGGAAATGAAAATTTGAAGCTGCCATATGATCCGCCCATAAGTCAGAAACCAAACTTAAAGCAAGTCTCTAGCCACTAGAAGAAATTTTTCATGTTGTGTATAGTATGATCTACAAAAGGATATGCTGCCAAATGAATTGATCGATACAACTACAGTTGGACAAGAAGGAATGTAAATGTTTTAGTGGACGAGTGGCTCATCTCTAGACTATAAGGCATGGGTGGAGCTTGAGCCAAGTTAAAAGGGCAATATGTTTGGCTTTTCATTTGCATTATCCAATAAGGAGGAAAATTTCAAACTTCATATG
The DNA here is from genome assembly GCA_021437785.1 of Rhodomyrtus psidioides. NCBI lineage: Eukaryota > Viridiplantae > Streptophyta > Magnoliopsida > Myrtales > Myrtaceae > Rhodomyrtus > Rhodomyrtus psidioides. The sequence continues at coordinate 5,442,843 of JAILYB010000034.1, forward strand.
TATTTTTGAATTCCTTTCCACACTTCCAAATATGTAGCTCAGAAGAAGAAATAAAAGGGCTTACAAACATAGACTTTGGCCTCACAATCAACAATGAGCGCAATTTTGTGCCTGGGGAAGATAAAGAGTTAATGGATGACAAAAACTAGTCAAGAAGTCTAGGATTCTGGCCCAAAAACAAGTATAGGGTGGCTATGCCTTGATAATCTCGAGTTTAACTCATTTCAGGTAATTCAACATATATCTCAAGCAAGATTCCATTTCTCATTAGATGTGCATGTGTTTAGAATGTCTCTTCATTCTTGTGCACCAGTAAGAAGTTGTATAATAAACCTCCAAGGTAACTCACCTGGTTCATTCCTAGGTACTCTGAAATGTTAAGGGCAAGTAGGTGTTGGTGAGCATTAATCAAGCGACCAACCAGAGCTGATGATGTGAGCAACTACACACAAGAAGCATTTTCAGGAATCATGACAAAGTACGCAGGGGCAACATTATTAAAATATAAATTTGGTTGAACTTTAACAACCTTATATTGCTTAATGCTAAGAGGAATTCCAACGTCAGGGTTACGCACAGAATTCAAAACTCGCAGAGTTTTACACATCTCTTGAATACGATCACGTTGAAAATGATTGCCAAAGCCAACTGGATATCATTACCGAGAGCAAAAATTAGGGGTAAGAAATACTATTATCCTTCTAAGGTGCAGTACGTAACTGTATATTGAAAGAACAATCTTTAAGAGACCGATCAGTATCAGTTTTACATCCTATGTACTTACAAGAAATGTTAACGACAGGAAACAGAAAAGGTCACAGACGCTTAACAGAAAAGGCCACTCGTTTCCTCTAACCAAAAGTGATGTTCAACAGAAACTTGCAGTCAGGATTCAGCAATCAAAGAGCCACAAAGCCCGCAGATAATTCAATTGCAGAATAACAAGATAGCAATCCAGTTACCTTCATTTCCCTCATGCATTCATTTGACGCTTAACAAAGAAATTCAAACTAACGACTTGCCCCACTGGCCGAAGCAAACCCATGACTTTCACACACCAATAGCAAGCATCAATCAAACGATCGACCAAGACAAGTCCTCTCGAATCTCAGCCGAACCGAATCAAGAAACGCACAGTTCTATTCTCGCCCCTCATCCACACAAAAATCTACCGGAATCAAACAGCAAAAAGGCCACAACCGGCTCTATACCACAGGCGCATAACTCATATGCCAAAAGAGAGCAAAATTCCATCCCAACAAAGTAAAGACCGAAACGCTCGAATCGGAACTCGTAAACATTACCAGGAAAAGAAAATCAAAGAACGAAGAACAAGAAGGCGGACTCACAATCGGAAAATCGAGAGGAGAGCGGCGATTCATCTTCTCTTCCTCCGGAGCCATCCTCGTAATATGACCCTCCAACCTCCGATTACCGCCGACCGAGACCGTCGCTCCACCCGGAAACCTCAGGGCGGCCATGGGGAAAGAGCTCCGAACCGCACAACTCCGCGAATCGCACAACGCCCCCGATCTCGCTGTGGGATTCGGCTACAGGCGAGGGGAGTCGAGTCGCAAGGTTTCCTCTCTGTTGGGAAGTGCGAGGACGAGGAAGTGACGAGCGGGGGTAATTGGAGGGAAGTGAGAGGGAAGCAAGACGGGGGCATGTTGACACCTGATTTTTGATCAGTCTTTCATAGTTTATTTTTTAAAAATTCATAAAAAATCTATAAAAAGTTAAAAAAATTAAAAAATCATCTTTGGTAGCCTTGACCAAGCTAAAGGAACCATTTTTGATAAAAAAAATAATTTGTCATATTTTTTAATATTTTCCAAAAATAGAAATATACATGAAAAATGAAGAAAAATAGCGTTCGATGTCGTAAAAATATAGAAAAATAGTCAATATTTTTATTTTAATTTCCTTTTCATTTTGAACTCATAAATAGTCAAAATTCAAGTTCAATTGCATGTATTTCTTCACGACGCATAGAGTTGAATTTGGCAAAAAAATGTCATTCGAGTATTTTAATTTGTAAATTTCTACATATTTTTTAGTCTTGACGTCCAATTAGATCGACCACCATCTACAATAAATTCCCCTTGCTGAATATTTTCGTTTTTGTTTCACATGATTTCATGATGTAAAACGCCGAGTGGATCCCCAAATATAATCGGGTCGGCATGAGCTCGACAGCTCGTCCAAGACCAAACCAGGGCACGGCGAACCCCATGTGAGTACTCTCGAACTCCTTCGATGCTTCCTAATGCTTTTCTTAGGTTAGATCGTGTGTAGAATGGCTAGGACAGCTAAATCATTCTTGAGCTGTGATTGATAAATAGGGCCTTACTAGGAATGTCATGTGATTTATTTGCATATCTAGATTCCTTGAGTTGCGCATTTTATTACTGATTGTGATTGCTAGGATAATCACTCCTATCTGCATGAATTTCTAGATTTAGGGTTCATACCTTACTCATCCGCATAAATCTCAGGCTAGAAAATTCAGTCAACTTAGGTACCGAAAGGGCGTCAACTCTGACAGTTGGTGTAACTAAGTCCCCGAAACCATTTCTCTGGTTCTCGCAGAATTGAATAGAAACTCCCAACTATTCGATTGGGTGGTCCAATCACACTCTAAAAAAAATGATTGGTGGCGACTCCATGGCATGCACACTTAGCACATGTCACTAGACCACACTGAAAGTCGATCACGCATACCTCCGTTGCGATTTGGGTAATGGGCCTTGGGAGAGGCCCGAGTCCGACCAGACAGGACGGCCCATTAGCCCTCGAGAGCCCGACAACCTCAAGAGGGTCGCGACAGGGCAGATGCGAAGGAGAGAGCATACGATGTGCAGAAAGAGAGAGGGAGGAGGACATCTGGTTCAGGAGAGAGACGGAGAGAGGCGACCGAGGAGCAAAAGAGGAGGGAGCCAGACGAGGGGAAAAGAAAGGGGAGGGAAAGGGAAAAGTAAAACGCGGCTAAAATTTAGGTGAAAATTAGCGATGAAATTTGCCTTTTCGTCACTAATTTTGATTTTTTGTTTTTGCTTTTAATTTTTATTTATATCATATTAGCGACGCTAAATCCCTATTTTTTTGTAGTGTATTATATCATTTGTAATTTAAATTATGATATCATTTGTAATTTAAAAGTGGATTGATTTATTATAATCAAAAGCTTTTTATGTATCTCTTGATTTTTATAACATAAAATAAGATTGATAAGACATATCAAAAGTATATAAAATATATACATTTAAAATTAGATATGCGGCAATAAATCTTTAATATTCAATCAATTCAAGTTTATTGATTTATTGGAAAAAGAAGTAAAATAAAAATGAAAAAGATGGAGCAAGTTGGGAATGGAACCCGTGACCACCAAGCACTTCACCCAAGGGGAAATCAACGGGGCAATTAGCAAAGTTAGTGACACTATCCAAATTTCAATTAATATATGCACACATTAAAAGACGTTACACTAATTTGGACATAAAAACACAATGGGCCCCTTCCTCCCTACAAAAGACGTGGTATAATGAGTCTGACATGGAAAGATCAAAAGAAGAAAAAGGGAAAGGACGGTTCATTTGAAGAAAGGAATGAAGGATTTTAAAAATTGAACATTTTTTTAGTTGTTGACTATCTTTTTAATTAATCAATGTGTGATATTCTGAATCATCATTACTAATGAAATCGAAATGATCTTTGAATTGATCAGAATACCCTTTCAATTTGCTAGAATCCAAAACTTAAAGGAAACTAGATATTGTCGAATCATATTGAATTACGATACATTCTGCACCTTGCTAAAATGATAACAACAACAACAATAACAACAACAATAATAATAATAATAATAATAATCAATGACAACAATAATAATAACAACAACATTGATAATAATATTATTAATAATGATAATAAGAATAATATACGCCACAATAGTAATAATTACATATAACTAGTAAGAAAAAAATGGGTTAGATTATCCATGCTCCACAAATAAGCTAAGTTGAACGAAGTATTATAAGCATTTATCATTTAAATCATTGACCTCTTGAAAGCAAGGATTCCGAAGAATCGATCTTTCTTTTAGTTATTGAATCTCCCTTTGGTTGATTAATGCGTGATATTTTGAATCCTCACTACTAATATTGAATGAAAATATATTTTATAGAATCACATTAAATATCTGATGATACATTTCGTACATTGCTAAAAAATCGATCCTTCTAAGGTTTATTTTTTTTTTGTATTCTATTTTAATATAGTCGTCAAATTTAGCGACGAGACCTGTTTTTCATTAAATTTTCAGTCATATAATTTTTGAGCATTTTAAACTAGTAAAGTACAATGATCTTAAGAACAAAACGCCCAATCTATATTTCAAAATTAGGATATCATTTTATAATCTAAATTACGCATAATCTAGATTAGCACTATTGTTAAAATGTTTATGACTGATTTACTAGAATCGAATGCTTTCTAGCTTTATAACTTATGAAACCTTAATAAAAAAAACTTAAATAAAAAGAAAAATTTAGCGACGCACAGTATTGGTCGTCGCTAATTTAGATACGAACACTACGGTTCGTCGCTAAATTAACAAAAATAAAAATAAAAAGAACTTTTTGGCGACGAAACTATCAATTCGTCGCTAAAATAGTGACGAAAAGTAGTGTTCATCGCTAAATTAGAAAAAATATAATAAAAAATTTAAATAAAAAGAAAAATTTAGCGACGACACGTAGTGTTCATCGCTAAATTAGCAAAAAAAATAAAAATTTTAGATAAAAAAGAACTTTTTGGCGACGAAACTATCAATTCGTCGCTAAAATAGTGACGAAAAGTAGTGTTCGTCGCTAAATTAGCGAAAATGTAATAAAAAATTTAAATAAAAAGAAATATTTAGGGATGACACGTAGTGTTCGTCGCTAATTTAGCGACGACAAAATTAGCTAAATTTAGCGACGGAATTTCCTATTCTGTCGCTAATTTGGTGATGGAATTTCCTATTCCATCGCTAATAATTTGTCTCTCAAATTTACGACGGAACATTCCTATTCCATCGCAAATTTAGCGACGGCATTTTCTATTCCGCTGCTAAATTAGTAAAAAATAAAAAAATTAAATAAAAAAGAACTTTTTGGCGACGAAACTATCAATTCATCGCTAAAATAGTGACGAACAGTAGTATTCGTCGTTAAATTAGGGAAAATATAATAAAAAATTTAGCGACGACATGTATCGCTCGTCGCTAATTTAGCGACGAGCGATACTGTTCGTTGCTAAATTAGCAAAAATAAAATAAAAAATTAAACTAAAAATATTTTTTTGTGACGAAACTATTAGTTCGTCGCTAAAATAGTGACGAACAGTAGTGTTCATCGCTAAATTAGCGACAAACAATATTGTTCGTTGCTAAATTAGCGAAAATCAAATGAAAAATTTAAATGTAAAAGAAATTTCTAGCGACGAAATGATTGATTCGTCGGTAATTTAGCAACGAAAATATTTTTCGTCGCAAAATACGTCACAAGTTAGCGACGAAATTGATTTTTCGTCGCTAAATTAGCCACGAACAATATTGTTCGTCGCTAATGAGCTACGAATTTTATTTCGTCGTAAAATTAGTGATGACTTTTTTCGTTACTATTTTCGTCGCAAATAGCGACGAACTTTTTTTCCGTCCCTATTTTTGTCGCAAATTAGCGACGAAAATAATTCGTTGCTAATTGTTCGTGGCTAAATGGCTATTTTTTTGTAGTGAATCCTGGGAATTGACATAATGTAGAAACACGAATAGTCACATTAACTAAACATTGAAAAACATGAGTGGTCAAAACCAATAAAAAAGGATCTAAAAAAAAGGGAAATAGGGTTGGGCAGCATGTGTGGTTGGGTACATGGGTCAGGATCCCCTGCCCTAGTGGCAGGGGTGATCTGACGGCGGTAAATAGTGGGATCCCCTGCCACTAGGGCAGGGGATCCAGATTCGGGTATACATTGCGCTCGATTTTTGTACTGATCCAATGTACCCTCACGCCCTGAAGTCAACATGTGGCCAAGAGCCTTTCTGCCTTTATTTAGATGATGACGAATTTGATGACGAAGATCCACTTCGACCAAGCCTCGAGCTTGAGCTGCCATGGCGGTCTTAAGCATCAAAGCCAGATTCGACCTCGAAGCTCGCAGCCGTCGTGGCCAGCAGCTACGACGACGCTCCTAGAGGTCCAAGCGACAGTGCGTAGCAACGGACGAGCTTCATAAAAGCTTTGGCCGAGGGATGGTGAGGTGGAAGATGATAAACAGTAGTGAACAACATCTTGCTATCAATAGTAACATAATTTGAGTTTTCCCTTTTAATTTTTCCTGATGTGGCACCACGTGACTACTGCATCATATTTTAATGGAGATTTCGTAATAGAGGATACATGTGTCATTCTGATACAAGTTTGACGTAAATGAGTCACAATGGAAACAGTTTAGGGTTTTCGATGTCATAAAATTTAAATGGGTTAAATGTGTCACAATGGACATAGTTTAGGTGTTATATTCTGAATTTCAAATTAGTGATAAGGTTATTTTGTACCATTCACTTTGTTTTCGGGTTTCTTAGATGGGGCTATAAAAAGATATCTTACGTTTCACATAAGGATGCTTACTTTAGCTTCTGCCCCAAAACCCTTTGTTTTTATTTTCTTCTTGTCTGATATTTGGATCTTTGATTGTACGCTTATACTCGTTATTGAAGATAGTGAAACCCCTCTCTCTCCCCGTGGTTTTTCCCATTTTGGGTTTTTCACATATATCGTGTCTTGTGTTTTTATTTTGCTTTCATCCTCGCTATTACGCGCTTGAATTTGTGCATCTCTTGGCATTTTCCGCAACAAATTGGTATCAAAGCTAAGGAATTTCGATCTTTTGTTCGAGATGACATCTATCAAGTTTGAAATGGCACCCTTTGATGGCCAAAACAATTTCGGGCTATGGAGGATAAAGACGAAAGCTTTGCTGCGTCGGGAAGGTTCTATTAGAGCCTTGGATGGGAAATATTCAGATGACATGACGACGGCAGAGATCGAGGAGATGGAAGAGAGGGCGCATAGCACCATCCAATTGTCATTGTCTGACAAGGTGCTTCGTGAAGTTGCTGATGAAGAACGGCTTCGGGACTATGGCAAAAGCTAGAAAGTCTCTATATAAAGGAATCTCTTACGACGAGATTATTCTTGAAGCAGCGTCTTTATACATTAAAGATGCAAGAAGGTACTCCTATCCAAGAACATATAGTTGAATTTAATAAAATCGTTATAGATATGAAAAATCTAGATTTGAAGTTAGATGATGAGGATCAAGCCCTAATTGTGTTATGCTCGCTACTGAGCTTGTATGAGAATTTTGTGAATTCTATGTTGTATGGAAGAGAATTCATAACTCTTGAGGATGTAAAGGCCTAGCTGAATTCCGCGGAGATGTGTACAAAGTTGAATACGAGTAGTAGTGCAGATAAAGCAGATGGCTTAGTTGTTAGGGGAAGGTCGAATCATCGGGATAGACGCGGTAATAGTAAAAGGCGTTCGAATCTAGATCAAGTCAGGAGAAGAAAAAGGTTGAATGTTACTATTGTCACAAGTTTGGACACTATAAAACCGAGTGTCCTTTGCTCAAAGCTAAAGGGAAAAAGTTGGTGGACAGTTCTGATTTGGCTAGTCTGGTAAAGGATGATAATGAGTTTGCTAATGCAGATAATGTTCTTACTGTTTTGTCTTCGAATTGTCGTGTATACGATGAATGGATTTTGGTTTCGGCTTGTTCATACCATATGTGCCCAAATAGAGATTGGTTCCATACATATGAGAAAGTCACTAGTGGTTCAGTTTTGATAGGCAGGATTGTGGGTATTGATACAGTGCGGATCAAATGTCATGACAAAGTAGTAATAACTTCGACAGATGTTAGGCACATCCCAGATTTGAAGAAGAACCTTATTTCTTTGAGCAGTTTGGATTCTACTGATGCATGTATACTGGTGGAGGTGGAGTTTTGAAAATTTCAAAGAGCTCCTTGATTGTGATGAGAGGTAACAAGAAGAATAGTTTTTATGTCATGCAGGAAAGTACCGTTGTGGGTTCTTTAAATATATCATCATCTTCAGATTCTGATAAATCAAGGTTGTGGCACATGCAGTTGGGCCACATGAGCGAAAGATGAATGACTATCCTAAGTAAGCATAGTTTACTCTATGGGGAGCATATAGTTCCACTTGATTTTTGTGAGCATTGTGTTTACGGGAAACAGCGCAGAGTTAGTTTCAGTACTGGGGTGCACTCGACGAAGGGCACAGTTGATTATATTCACTCCGATTTGTGGGGACCTGCACAGGTTACATCTAAAGGTGGTGCAGTTTATCTTCTGACATTTATTGATAACTTTTTTTAGGAAAGTTTGGGTTTATTTCTTGAAGCGTAAAGTGACGTCTTTGATACGTTCAAGAAGTGAAATATATTGATTTAAAATCAAACTGATAAGAAGATAAAGCGTCTCAGAACAGACAATGGTCTTGAGTTTTGTGGAGGTGATTTCAATAAATACTGTGAAGATTCATGGATTGTTCGATATCGAACAGTCAAGTATACGCCTTAGTAGAATAGGGTGGCGGAGCGCATGAACCGAACACTTTTAGAAAGAGCTAGATGTATGCTTTTTAATGTTGGACTTGATAAAGATTTCTAGGCTGAAGCCGTGAACACGACATGTTATTTGGTGAATCATTCTCTTTCTACCGCAATTGAATGTAAGACTCCAAACGAGGTATGATCTGATAAACCTTTTGATTATTCTGTATTGAAAGTATTTGGATGTCCCACTTATTATCATGTAAAAGATGGTAAGCTTGAACTTAGAGCCAAGAAAGGTATTTTTGTTGGTTATGCAGATGGAGTTAAGGGATATAGATTATGGTGTTCTGACCCTTAGTCGCCAAAGTTTATAATCAGTAGGGATGTTACTTTTGATGAAAATTTTATGCAAGATCAAACAAAAGTTGTTGAGTCTACAGATATTCAAAAAGAGAGTATAACGAAAGAGGCCGAGTGGGGGCTTCACGGCCCTAGCCCACGATCGGCGAGCTCTGGCAACCCTTGCTAGCCACAATCAATAAGAAAAGAAGGAAGAAACAAAAAAAAAAATCAGAAAAACATAAAAAAAAAAATTATTGTAAATTTGCCACGTTAGCAACGGCAACACCTTATTAGTTGTGGCCAGCCAAATGGATTGAATATGCAAAATTGCAAAAGCTTTAGGATTGAACTGACACAATTGCAATAAGTTTAGGATTATTTGGATAACTATCCCAAATTATTAATTAGGCGGATTCCACTTGAGATTCACACCATTAATCATTTTTCATAATCATTCTGCATGCTCTAAATACCATGCAATTTTTTTTTGGATCAATGTATGATCTACAGACCACACAATCATTTTTTCTGAGTTGGTTATTTACTTTTTTTGCACAAAAAAAGGTATGGTTTGGTCCATTTTTCAGCTATATATATATTATCTTTGGGTGTTCATCGACTGCCGACCCCAACTAGTTTGGAATAAATGTGTTGTTGATGTTGATGTTGATGTTGGTCCATGTCTCTATTTTCTATGCATTTACATGGCTAATAGTCAATTACCATAGTCATTTCATTTAATCACGACTTATGGCTAATAATCATCTATGAGGTGTTAGCCTGACAGTCTGACAATATTGTTAGTTATTTCCGACCACATAAATTCCCAATCAATGAGTGTTTTATGTAAAACATGCGGTGATGGTGTGTGAATCTATGGTTAAGATTGTAGCGTTCCTGACAGTACTGTCAATATAGCATTTTCCTAGTCAACTATCATAGTTAATTATTTTTGTTCACATTGGATATTTACTTTTGTGCACCGCCACCGGCCAAACGGGGCTGAGCCACACCAAAGCCGACAAAGGAAGAAGAAAAAAATTAAAAAATAAAATAAAATTTGTTGAAAGATATAAAATAAAAAACAAATATAATATAAAGAGTAATTTAAAAAAATCACATTTTTTTGTTTAAGATAAAGTCATTAGATTGAAATTATTTTCAAATGAGATGAAAAGGGCAGAAAAAAAAAATTAGGCCACATATCATCAAATAAAGGACAACTCCTGGAAGACATTTTTTCTGGAAATCGTTCTCGTGGAGTTTTTCCTCTAAACAGATGCACCCTAAGATTGGCGCTTTTATACTTTCTACAGTGTAATACTTAACAAACAGTGAACAATGATTTTTTTATTAAAAAAACATGAGGTGCTTTTGCTCTTGCAGGTGAAAAGATCAATTGGACGAGGACTGTGATCATTGCAGTCGCCACAAGTGTTTCTGCGTTTCTTCTTACTGGCATTGTCGTATTCCTGATAGTGGAAAGGAAGAAGAAGCAGCCCAGAGTCCCAGACAAAGAGTTGAAGGTGAATAAAGTGTTTATGATGTTTAATAGATCATGGACACAATGAAGTTGACTAAATACTATTCTTTTTGTTGAAACAAATGCGAAAAATAAATACAGAACACAAGGATTTACGTGGTTCGATCAAGGTAATCTACGTCCACGGGCGAGGATAATCGAGATTCCACTATAATCAAAGAGGGTACAAATTACAAAAGTTGTTCTCAGAGACTGAACAAAAGCACACTGCTCAAAAAACTCTCTAATGACAAAAAACTTCTGTCCTACCAAATAAAACCCTAGCAGCAGCGAAAATAAAGCCCAAAAAAAATTTCTCGGGCCTATCGGCCAAACTCTTCGCGTCACGAACCAAATCTCAATTTTCTCCCCACTTTTGGGCTGTACAAAAAAATATGTCAGGTCGGGTGATGAACCGGACCGAGTACATAAAATTCAAGACATATTTAACACTTTTAGACCAGCAAATAGTTCGTGAACTATTCTTTACAAGAATTATTATATATGACAATGATGCTTGCTCCGAATGACCGTGTTTTTCTCTTTAAATGTGAAGTTGAGGGTGAAATTAGCATGGCGGAGTCGCTGCAATTTGATTTCAGTACAATCAGAGCAGCAAATAAATAACTTCTCTAATACCAAGAAGCTTTGATAAGGTGGTTTTGTTGCTGTTTACATGGTAATAAGTGACAAAGCATATCCTCTACTTTCTTAATTGTATTCAAAATTTAAGCAACACAAGAATCACATATGACATCAATTGATCCTCTTTGAAATGCTTCAATGTGCCAGTCAATACTCACAAAGACCTACTTTGATGAAATTCCAAGGTCGGCTCTCTGATGGACAGGAAATCGCAGTGAAGCTCTTAAGTTTCTTTTTGGAAGGAGTCGAACAGCTTATCGAGTACGAGTTTGTGCCCATCGAGCCTCGATCAGTTCATATTCGGTGTGTTTCTCTACTTGTCATGCCTAGTTTTAGATCCACGTGAAATGATTATGGGACATCTTGTTACGACAATGCGGAAACTAAGATGAAATTGAGACAGAGATGAAGAACGGAACACCAAAATTTACGTGGAAACCCTTGCGAGAAAAACCACGGGAGAGATGAGAAGCAAAATCCACTATGAGAATTAGGGATTACAAAAGAGGCAACGTCAGCTTCTCAATCAGAAAGAATGAGCAAAGAGCAATATTTATAATATTACCCCTCAAACCCTAATGTTGGCCCAAGGCCCATAACTTAAACCCCTAACTATTCAAGGTATACATAACAAATCTCTACCTTGACTTGAATTCCCAAGTAGACATAAATATCAAGTCAATCTTCTCCTCCCACCAGCATAAAACTCAACTACTGCAAACATTAACCAAATCCAAGTAGTGCTTGAATTTAGTAAAGGGTAATGACTTTGTCAACATATCAGCTGGATTGTTTTCTGTACCAATCTTCAAGACCTTAATATAGCCATCAGCAAGAATGTCTCAAATATAATGATACCGCACATCAATGTGCTTTGTTCTCTCATGATACATATGATCTTTAGTAAGATGTATAGCACTCTGACTATCGCAATGCACTACAGTCACAACATCATCCACACTGAGCTCTCCAAATAAGCCCCTTAACCATATAGCTTCTTTGATTGCCTCTGTAATAGCCATATATTCTGCCTCTGTAGTAGACAAAGCAATTGTATGCTGCAAAGAAGCTTTCCAACTGGCTGCACAACCCCCAACAGTAAAGATGTACCATGTCAAAGACCTTCTTTTATCAAGGTCACCAGCATAATCAGAGTCAACATATCCAGTAAGAGTTTCACAAGTTTTCCCAAACTCTAAACCATAATCTGAAGTACCCTTCAGCTATCTCAAAATCCTCTTCACTGCTTGTCAATGAATTTTACTTAGGCATGATAAATATCAGCTTACCACGCTAACATCATGGATATATCAGGTCGAGTGCAAATCATAGCATACATAATGCTACCAACTGCACTAGAATATGGAATATGTGACATATATTTTATTTCATCATCTGTATGTGGACATAAATCAGCTGATAATCGAAAATGAGCAGCAAGAGGAGTACTCACTGGTTTGGCATCTTTCATGCCAAAACCATCTAACACCTTCTCAATGTAGCTTTTCTGGGAAAGATACAATTTTCCTCTTTTCCGATCTCGTTGAATTTTCATGCCAAGAATTTTTTTCACAGAACCTAAATCATTCATATCAAATTCAGCGCTCAACTGTGCCTTCAAATTCTGTATATCAAATTTATCTTTTGCTGCAATCAATATGTCATCAACGTATAACAGCAGATAAATATATGATCCATTTGGAAGTTTGCACAGATATACACAATTATCATATTTGCTTCTACAATAGCCAAGTTGCACCATAAAAGAATCAAATCTTTTATACCACTGTCTAGGTGATTGCTTCAAGCCATAGATAGATTTTTTCAATAAAAATACATGATCTTCCTTACCTTCAAACTGAAAACCCTCAGGTTGACCCATATAGATTTTCTCTTCAAGTTCACCATTCAAGAAAGCTGTTTTCACATCGAGTTGTTCCAACTCTAAATCATGCATAGCAACTAACGCAAGAAAGACCCGAATAGAGCTGTGTTTAACGACGGGTGAAAACACATCATTAAAATCAACTCACTCAATCTGACTATAGCCCTTAGCGACTAAACGTACTTTAAATCTAATGTCTTCAACTCCAGGAATATCTTCCTTTCTTTTGAAAACCCACTTGCAACCCACAATCTTCTTTTCTTTTGGTGGTTTGACAAGCTTCCAAGTTTGACTCTTTTCAAGAGATTCCATCTCTTCATTCATAACAACTAACCACTTTGCTGAATCATTGGAGGAAATAGCTTCCTTGTACGTTTTAGGCTCATCATATTCTATCGACTCTGAAGCTGAAAGAGCATAAGCAACAAAATCTGAGTATCCATACATCTGTGGAGGTTTCACTGTTCTTCTCGATCTATCTTTGGCTATGGAATAATTCTCTTCTTTAGATTCTTCAATCTCAATATTATCAGTCACTGACTGAACTGGCTGTGAAGAAGATACTTCAAACTCCACCTTCTTTGGTGCACTTTGCAGATTTTCTTAGCAAGTATCTAATGATTTCTTGATAGGATGAAGCATAGCAGACTCATCAAAAGTAACATCTCTGCTAATTATAATCTTAGATGAATCAGAGCACCAAAGCCTATAACCTTTTACGCCATAAGCATAACCAAGAAAAATGTATTTTTTCGCTCTAGGCTCTAGTTTCCCTTCACTAACATGTGCATATGCTGGACATCCAAATATTCGAAGAGAAGATTAATCAACAGGTTTACCTGACCATACATCTTCAGGTGTCTTGTTCTCAATAGGTATGCAAGGAGAACGATTTATTAACCAACAAGTAGTATTGACTGTTTCAGCCAAGAATTCCTTGCCCAAACCAGCGTTAGACAACATGCACCTTGTTCTTTCTAATAAGGTTCTATTCATACGTTCTGCAATACCATTCTGCTGCGGTGTATACACTGTAGTATGATGCCTCACAATTCCTTCGTTCTTGCAGAACTCATTAAATTCGCCTCTATAAAATTCTAGCCCATTATATGTTCTCAGCCGCTTAATTTTCTTACAGGTCTGCTTCTCAATTAATGTTTTCCAAACTTTTCTTGAAAAAACATCACTCTTTGCCTTGAGAAAAAATACCTAAACTTTTCTTGAAAAATCATCAATAAAAGTGAGTACATACCTGGAACCAAGGCCTTTCGATGGAACTCTAGCAGGCCCCCAGAGATCAGAATGAATGTAGTCCAGAGTATCCTTTGTACTGTGAATTCCTATTTTGAAACTGACTCTTTTCTGTTTCCCAAAAACACAATGTTCACAGAAATCCAGTTTTTCAATTTTCTGACCACACAAGAGACCTCTTTTATTTAGCTCATCCATCCCTCTAATACTCATATGGCCTAGTCTCATATGCCATAATTTTGTATTATTTAAATCTGTCATATCAGAAGAGACCGCAGTTGAACCAGTAATAGTAGAGGCTTGCAGCTGATACAAAGTACCAATTTTAAGCCCTTTCATCAACAAAAGTGAGCCTCTCATAATTTTCAGAACTCCACCCTCAATAGTAAATCTACAACCATTGGCGTCAAGTGTACCCAATGAGATTAGATTTTTCCTCAAATCAGGTACATGTTTGACATTATCTAAAGTTCTGATCATGCCATCATGCATCTTAATGTTAGTAGTGCCAATCCCAATAGATTTGCATCTAACATTATTGCCCATGAGAATAACTCCACCATCATATTCTTTATACGTAGAGAACCAATCTCGATGAGGACACATATGATATGAGCAACCTGAATCAATAATATAACTATCACAGAATTTATCTTTATTATCTGCAATCAATAGCCATTCTTCATTTTCTTCTTTAGCAACATCAGCTTGAGCAGGATTTTTGTTTCGCCTATTCTGTTTATTCTGATAGTTGTGATTGTTATGACGATTGACATTTCCATAATTTTGTTGATTCGAATTATTTTCTCTTTACTCCTTTGCCTTCAGTTTTAGGCAATTTATCTTGATATGCCATGGAGACTTACAATAGTTACAAATCATATCTCTATGCTTACACTTTGACCTGCTCCTGCCACTATTTCTTCTCTCAATGGATCTTCCTCGAGCGACTAAACCAGCCCCATGATTATTACTACCATCAGAAGTCAATTCTGTATCAAGTTTCTGCTTATTTAGCATACTAGTCTTGACATCTTAAAAATCAATAGTTTCTCTACTAACAATCATGGTCTCTCTAAAATTCTTATAAGAGGCAGGTAGTGAAACTAGGAAGAAAAGAGCTTGATCATCATCTTCAATCTTAACATCAATGCTTCTTAATTCAGCGATAAGAGCATTGAACTCAGAAATATAGGATTTGAGAGAAGTACTGTTGACACCTGATTTTTGACCATCTATTATTGTGATTTTTATTCTTTAAAATTAATTAAAAATATCAAAAAAGGTCATAAAATCACAAAATCAACTTTGGAAGCCTTGGCTTGGCCTTAGGAACCAATTTTGAACAAAAAATATTTTTTGGTATTTTTTAATATTTTTCAAATTTATTTAATTATTAAAAATACCCAAAAAAATCAGAAAAATACCATTCGTGGTCAGAAAAATACACAAAAATATTCAATAATTTTGTTTTAATTTCCTCTTCAAGTGTGTCACTTTAAATATTGAAAATTCGGTTTGGGTCAATATGTTCCTTCACAAACATAAACCCGAACCGAGCAAAAAATTCCTTTTTCGAGTCTTTTAATTTTCGATTCTCACTTTTTATAAGTTATGACATTGGATTCTAAAGTCTTGAAGTACAATTAGGTCAATTGGCCCTCCAATTTGATCAATTTTAACCAAAAGGGCTTAATTGCATAAAAATCTTTCAATTTAGTCCCCGTTTTCACAATTTTTGAAATTAAATCTCACACGGGCTCACCCATTAAAATTAAACACCTCTACCCTATGGGTTTCATCGTGATGAATCCACTGGTGGCCTTAATTTGGACTAATTCGATCGTTTGGGCCCTCAATTTGGCGAAAATCATTTTCGGATCCTAGGGACAATTTGGGGTTTTCACTAAATTTCAATCAATTGATTCACGAAAACACCCACATTTGATAGAAAAAATGTCAAGGAATCTGATTTTGCCATCAATTTTATGAAAATGGGATGATTTTGGCCCCAATTTGGCAGAATTAGGTCGAACCGGGCCGGTCGGGTCAAGCCCGACCCGACCCGGTCCGACCGGGTCTGCAACTAAGTTGCAGACCCACCGGCCGAAAGCAAAAACAGGGGAGGTCGGGAGGGACACGGTCGCTACATTTTTTTAACAAAAAGGAGCGACAGGAGTGGGAGACAAAGGGAAGTGGTTGAGGCACAATCTTTGGTGGGGAGATGGGCGCAAAAGGGAGCGCCGGTTGGCCACGGAAGAGGAGGATTCTCGGTTTTGAACCGAGCGGAACCATGAGAGCGAGAGAGGGGATTTTTTGAGCGACCGGCACTGGAGGAGCTACCCAGGGACCTTCCACAGACTTCACCGATCATCATCGAGGTCGTATTTGCCATCGACACCCTCGGACAGGTTGGTTTTTGGTCTCCGACCACCGTTACTTAAGTGCACATCAAGTGTTCGATGAAATGCCTAAACGGAAATTGTATTTTTTGGCTCCCGGTCGTGTACTTCCCGACGCCTTCTTGTGTGTGTTTCATCTCTAAACTTTACTAGAATCAACTGTAAGCCTCTGTATTTGTTTATTTCGCATCGAAAACGCGCCGACGACGTGAGCCGGAGCTTCGCCGGCCGCGGTTCGAAAAGGGAGCTCGATGGGGAACTTCGAGCGGTCGCCGAGGATTGGGCTACCTCAGGTAAGTTTCCCGACCCTTCATAGATGTTCCCTGATTGATCAGAATCGAGTTTAAAGCTAGAAAAATTTTCTGCAAATGCATCGCCGGAGCCGGCTCGGCCGCCGCGCCATTGGGGTGTTTTCCGACGTTGTTTCGCGCCATGCTTTAATTGTATGATAATGTGGGAGATGAGGGGAGTCGAATGGCGAAAGAATGGTAAAAAAATACCCAGATTTGATTCGGTTCGCGTTTCCTCCGGCGAGAATTCCGGCATATTTGCCGGAATTATCACTGTTCCGTCGTCTTCTCCGATTGGTCCCTCCGGCAGTCAACGGTCAAAGCTGACGTGGCGTGCCACGTAGGCAGCCACGTCAGCGGTGGGGCCGGTTCGGTTCAATAAAACAGATCGGACGGCCGTGGTGATGCCACGTGTCGCGATCTCGGCTTTTTAAGATTTATTAAATGATTTTTGGAATAATAAATAAAAATTGATCTGACGGTCCCGGATGTGCCACGTGGCTCGATCTGGGACGTTCTTTCCCTATTCACGAAACGGCGCCGTTTTAGTCGTGGAGGGGGCAGGCCGGGCCTGGGTCGGGGGTCCGGTTCGTGGGCCGGGTACAACCCGGCCCGGAAAATATTTTAAATATTAAAAAAATAAAAAAAAAACTCAAAAATTCAATAAAAAAATAGAAAATCATAAAAAATTCAAAAAAATTCGGAAAATTCAGAAAATTTCTAAAAAATTCCAAAAAATAGGAAATGGCCACATTCAATTGGCCACGACCTGTTTCGGGTCTTTTGACCCCCGGACCTTCCAAAAATGACGGTTTTGCCCTTCCGGCAAACCGTCTTCCAAAAACAAAATTCTAAAAAATCCAGGAAAATCCCCAAAAATAGGAAATGGCCATAGTCAACTGGCCAAGACTCATTCCGGGTGTTTCGAACCCCGACCCATCTTAAAAATGACGATTTCGCCCTTTGGGCGAATCGTCTTCCAAAAATTGAAGAAAAATCAAGAAATTCCAAAAAAAATCTCAAAAATGGGAAATGGCCACAATCAACTGGCCATGGAATATTTTGGGTAATTCGGTATCCAAACCTTCCAAAAATGACGATTTTGCCCTTCGGGCCAATCGTCCCCAAATCTTCCCATTTTACCCCTGGTCCGAAGTCACACCTTCCTTAAACCTTTATGGTTATACTAGGAAGCCATTGATCTGAATTGATGTGCATTGAAGTGATTTATTTATGTACTTGATTGCGCTTTCATTTAAATTGATTGTGATTGATAGGAATAGTCTTCCAATTTGTATGAAACCCTGAAGCAAACCTACCTCACCCAAAATTGCGCTTGCATGAACTCTTGGCTAGGAAAATCACTCGCGTTAGATACCGAAAGGGTGTTGGTAATGACACCGACGTAACCAAGTCCCCGAACCCAAAATCTCTGGTTCCGCAGAACTGATCGATCTCTCCCAATCGGTCAGTAAGGTTTCCGGTCTACCCTCCAAGAAAGACCGGTGGCGACTCCAAATGCATGCACAAGTTGCACATGCCACCACGACCACACTAAGGTCGAAAGCGATCGACTGTTATCGTCGAATCCCTTTGAAAAAATACTCCCGCCGCGATTTGGTATGGGCCTGGGAGGGCCCGCGCCGATCCAAAGCCCGCGATCTGCACCCTTGTGCGGGGGAAGGCCCATGATCGGTAATCCATTAGCCGCGTCCGCTTCCGGACGGGTCGCGACAGCTGGCGACTCCACTGGGGTCTTTGTTTTAGAACCTATCGTTCTAGACCTCAAGTGGACTTAGGCCGTAATTAAAACGCTGAGTGATTTTTCTAACCATGCAGGCGCTCTTGAAGGTGAGGTAAGTCCGCTTATGGTAGGTGTTATATGTTTTTGCAGATTGGAGAAATAAGGGGTGTAGTCCGTGATTAACATTGTCTTATGCAGGTTGGGCGTAGGAATGTATGTTGTGTGGATGATTTGAAGTGCTGATTGATAAACTGTTGTGCATGAATTGCATTGTGATGATCACAACACGTGGACACACACAACCACGCCTAAAACCCCGGGCGCCGCCTTTAGGAACACAATAGAAGGAATTGAAAATGGAATCTCCGTGAGGAAAAACACGGGGTAATCCACTTTTCAATTCCGCTCGCTTCGAACTATGGATCGAGTCCCAATGCAACGATAGCTGTGCAATGGAATCGGCTCTTTCTAGAACTCGAGGTGAGGACCTTAACCTTAGGTGCCAAACCCTCTGATTTTTAGAAGTTTACCATTACTTGTCTCATGCGCATGTCTTTGGGCGGTTGGTATACCTAAAACCGCACATAAGTCGACGAGTTGGGTTGGTAAGACTCTCTATCCCCCCAAATCTATCATTGTTCATATAAATATAGGCATTTCATTCATTGCATTCTGGTGATTAGATTAAATGCCATTTCGAGGATAGATATGTGCGTTTATCCCCAACGTCCCTGATAGAAGACGAAGAGGGTGATACCCCACGACGGACACTGAGTGTGCGATAAAGGAGCATACTATGGACATTATCGAGGTATCATCCAATGAAGATGACGAGTTGGGGCAAGTGATCCTGAAGACACAGATCGAAACTGGGGCATCCTTAAACGTTAGGATCACATTCCTTTGTCTCATTTTTCATTACTAGTCCTCTTGTATAGGGTTTATTTTAACCGAGGTTTTCTCTATCTCACCCCTTAGAGTAATTGTATTAGGGATCTATTGGTGTATACATTCAGATGGAACTTGGTTGTATTTCTTTTGACGGGTCATGGGAATGTGATAGTGGCATTTTCTCTAATCATCCGAATACTCCCAAGTCAAGTTTATAATTCCTTTAGAGGAAATTAAAATTGGAAGTCTTACACGACCTTTTGGTCGTATAGAGTAGTCCAATCTCAATTTCTCTAGAAGGAATTATACACTTGAATTGTTTCGTGCATGTTTTACGTCGCTGGTAATCCACGATAATTGACCGAGAATATCGGCGTTGTTTTGAATTTAATGACGAGATAGATGTCCAAATTACTCTCGTTCTTAACAAAACGGCCTTGATTTGGATACCGTATCTTCAATTAAATTTAAAACACGTTATTATGCCTCGCACTTTTGAGTAATTCGTTCCTCTCGAAATTGATCAAAAGCGATTATTGTGAATTACATTCCTTTCAATAGTATGCTTTCTTTCGAGGAATATTGATAAAAACTTTTCGCGCAAGATTAAAACCCTTGTAAAAGTTCTTGTCCTTATTAATCATGGGTAAGCATAAGATTGAAAGGGGTTTTTGCTTTCTTTTTTCAAATTATTCCTTCTGATTCTGTCTTTTCATTTGCAGGTAAAAAAATAGGTAATAGAGAGAAATCTTTTCTTGGATAAGTCTGAGGCTATTCTTTCATCTGATCATGAGCGAGTTATAAAATCAGGACATATTTGCTCGACTTATTGATATTATGGTTTGGCTCACCCAAGTTGAAGATGTTCGAACGCTCGAAGAAAGGAACCATGCAGAAGTTAAAACACACACGAGAACTTTCATTTATTTTGCTCAGCGGAGGGTTTTCAGAAGCAGGTCATACAATTCGGGGTGGAAAAGTAAAGCCAAAGTGAGCCCTAATTAACGACACAAAGGAGCCCAACTGACCCTCCATGTTGTTAATGCTCTGCCCGTACTCACGACTTCGCATGTCCTGGTCCGCAAGCTTGAGGAGAAGGTTTCTGCATTCTCCCTTAACCTCAGTGACCTTGACCTCGTGTTCCTCGGTGATTATTTCCAAGTCCCGAACTAATCCATTCCCGTGAGCTATGTCTGCGGTTATTTTGTCGAGCCGTTCTTCCTGCCAGTCGCTTTGCAGCCTCAATAGGACATTGTGGCGGTCATGCTCGCCAGCGGTCAGGGATAGGGCCAATTGATCCACCAGGTTTCTCCTCTCGCGAAGCAACGTCGCGACCCTCTCATTGGCAAACTCGACGGCCTTTTTGTGACTATCGGCCAGATAGTTGGTGTTGACACCTGATTTTTGATCAGTCTTTCATAGTTTATTTTTAAAAAATTCATAAAAAATCTATAAAAAGTTAAAAACATTAAAAAATCATCTTTGGTAGCCTTGACCAAGCTAAAGGAACCATTTTTGATAAAAAATAATTTGTCATATTTTTTAATATTTTTTAATATTTTCCAAAAATAGAAAAATACATGAAAAATGAAGAAAAATAGCGTTCGATGTCGTAAAAATATAGAAAAATAGTCAATATTTTTATTTTAATTTCCTTTTCATTTTGAACTCATAAATAGTCAAAATTCAAGTTCAATTGCATGTGTTTCTTCACGACGCATAGAGTTGAATTTGGCAAAAAAATGTCATTCGAGTATTTTAATTTGTAAATTTCTACATATTTTTTAGTCTTGACGTCCAATTAGATCGACCACCATCTACAATAAATTCCCCTTGCTGAATATTTTCGTTTTTGTTTCACATGATTTTATGGTGTAAAACGCCGAGTGGATCCCCAAATATAATCGGGTCGGCATGAGCTCGATAGCTCGTCTAAGACCAAACCAGGGCACGGCGAACTCCATGTGAGTACTCTCGAACTTCTTCGATGCTTCCTAATGCTTTTCTTAGGTTAGATCATGTGTAGAATGGCTAGGACAGCTAAATCATTCTTGAGCTGTGATTGATAAATAGGGCCTTACTAGGAATGCCATGTGATTTATTTGCATATCTAGATTCCTTGAGTTGCGCATTTTATTACTGATTGTGATTGCTAGGATAATCACTCCTATCTGCATGAATTTCTAGATTTAGGGTTCATACCTTACTCATCCGCATGAATCTCAGGCTAGAAAATTCAGTCAACTTAGGTACCGAAAGGGCGTCAACTCTGACTGTTGGTGTAACTAAGTCCCCGAAACCATTTCTCTGGTTCTCGCAGAATTGAATAGAAACTCCCAACTATTCGATTGGGTGGTCCAATCACACCCTAAAAAAATGATTGGTGGCGACTCCATGGCATGCACACTTAGCACATGTCACTAGACCACACTGAAAGTCGATCACGCATACCTCCGTTGCGATTTGGGTAATGGGCCTTGGGAGAGGCCCGCGTCCGACCAGACAGGACGGCTCATTAGCCCTCGAGAGCCCGACAACCTCAAGAGGGTCGCGACAGTTGGTCAGCACCAAATGATCAGACCGATCCTTGTAACGAGCCCGCAAGACGCGAGCCACGAGAACCTCCCGATCAGCAACACGGTAGGCCTCTAAGGAGTGTGCAAAGAGGGTCGGGAAAATTCTATATTCCCTCCCCAGCGTAGTACCTTCGAGGGAAGTGGTATCTAAGTCCTCGAGCAGGACACGGATTTCATCTGCGGTTGCAGAATGATCGGTTATGTGCGCGTAACCGTGACCCAATAGGTTATAAAGCTTTTCCCACTGGGCCAAGACATCAGTCGAAAAAATGCGTACGGGAGAGGAGGCCATTTGCGTTGGGTTGGCTTGAGAACAAGACGAGGCTAATAGAGAGATTAGAAGGAAGAAGCTAATTATGCGAGAATGCTAACCTGCCATACGTTAATCCCTCATTTTATAGCAACTCGAGGATGATGAAGGGTCTCAGTAATAATGCTGGTGGAGCCCAGTTAGGGGGTAAAGCAGGAGGTC
The DNA here is from genome assembly GCA_021437785.1 of Rhodomyrtus psidioides. Classification (NCBI taxonomy): domain Eukaryota; kingdom Viridiplantae; phylum Streptophyta; class Magnoliopsida; order Myrtales; family Myrtaceae; genus Rhodomyrtus; species Rhodomyrtus psidioides. The sequence goes on from JAILYB010000034.1 coordinate 5,465,493, forward strand.
CCCTCACGAGAACCATTGGATTCGTTTAGGTCCGCGATTTCCGGCTTATCAATTAAAAGATGTAAAAGATTTGTCGGGATCACCATTATTAGAGTTAGGTGGGAGGTAAGCGCAACTATCGAAGAAAGCCCTAACAGGATTTAGCAGTCCCATCACGTTGAAAAGCTAAGCGCGAAATTCAAGGTCTTGAGGGGGAACGTTTGCCTAATGATGCTTGAAGAGCGTCTCCTGAACATACAAAGTCACTCGAAGAAAAATTTATAGGGAGTGAGCATACAGGAGAGAGTAGAGAACTCTGAGTGGGCAAGAACCAATCAAACATTTCTCAATCCAACATATTTAAGAGGTTACTGTCAGCTGCTAGAGGCGACTGACTCAAAAATCTCAGAAATTGAACTACTGAGGGATCTCGAAGATTCCAAGACCAAGTCTAACACCAAAACCATGGAGCCCAACACTTCTGGCAACGGAAATCAAAATCACGGCGACGACGACAATGACATCCACGATGCTCAACTCGGGAAAAGAAGACGTCCTTACCAATACTCTTAGGAGGAAACCCAAATGCTGGAAACCCTCTTCAGTAAAAGCCCTCACATGAAAAAGAAGTGGAGAATCGAATTGAGCCGGGAGTTGGGGATTAATCAGTCGAGGATCCAGTTTTGGTTTCAAAATAGGAGATCTAAATCGAAGGCTCAACGCAAGCGTCAGGTGGTCGAGATTTTAAAGGAAGAAAACCAAAAGCTGCGAACAGAAAACATGAGGTATGAAAAAGCTCTCAATATTACCGTTTGCCCTCATTGCGATAACCTCATCGCCCGCGGTGAGATATTCCCCGATAAGCCTCACGCAATGATTGAAGACGTTCATTTACCACCCTACTCCCTCGGGGCATCTCCTGCTCAACCAGATTTTGCCGGAGTCACGCATGAGCAGGATGATCCTACGAAGACGATACAAATGTTCGATAAGGTCGGGTCCTGCTGGAGATGAGTTAATCAGTCGTCAAGCCATCGATGCAATTTTGGGCCACGATAAGAGGAGGTTCGCTTGGCCCCCTGAACTGCATTTCAGATTCCTAGACGTGGTTCACCAAATGGGGATCGATTCAGCAACTCCGACGCGCATATTTAAGGCCATGAATGTACCGGGGCTTAGTAAGGAACTGGTCAGGAATCACCTTGCTGCCTACAGAAAGCGATTAAAACAGCGTCGAGCGGAGCTAAACCGGGAGGAATCCGTCTCGAGCTCAAAAGCTAGGGGCGACCGCCATTATAATGCTTAGGCATCAAGAGATACCCGGCCAAATCTAAGCGTCAATCAAGCTAGCAACCCGACCACCGGCAAATTGAAAGCTGATCAGAATGTCCTTCCGGGCCATTTCAACACTTTTCAAGAGCGCGTGTCACAAGTACAGCGAGTGCGCACTCCTCCATTCGAGCAGCAGTCGGCTGGTGCTCTGCCTGCCGCTGGTCAACCCACGACAGACGATTTCTTTGATGAGGGGCTCGATGCCTTGTTCAATCAGTGGGAAGCTGGCATGCTTGGACAGCCATGATCTAGCACCTGACTCGGGGCACGATGGGTCGGTCACTACGAACACCCATAGAAAGAAGAACATGTTCACGAGTAGATCACTCATTTTATCCGTTGTAAAGTTCCTATGGGAACATTTTTCTTTAATGACTATTGTTAATTATGTGTGAAAACCAGCGCTATCAACGAACATCGTCACGCTCAGTCGCGATGATCCCTGGTTGGATTAAATCTGAAACCAGGGACGGTCGTTAAATTTTGAGTGGCCACGAATTCATTCCTCACCGAACGCCCAAGATGTTGAAATGAAGAGTAACAGCATGCACAGGGAAAATGCCATTTTCGTTTAAATGATTAAAAGGGTTTGAGAGAAGGTCATGGCGTTAATTTCCATGGAGCTAAATGAATTAAACGGAGTCATTAATTGCGGATCCGCCGCTGTTCCCCACGTTCTCGGGCCTAGCAAATCATAAAAGGCGCCGAAAGATTGTAGACCCACCACTTTGAAGACTGAACTAGGGGACGAGCGCAATACTCGATGAAACCGAATCAATGCAAGAGAGTTTGTGATCCTATCACGAGAAAAAAGAAAGGGGAAGACAGACGATGAGTAATTGCAGGGTCTCGGGAGGAGCGCTTGCTTGCTGGCCTTCATATGCAGCCTGAAGGATGGTTCTAGGACACGCACAATCACTTGAGAAAATTTCTAGAGTGAGCAAACACGTAAGAGTGAATAGAAAAAGCCGAGTGAACTAGATCAGCCCGAGATACTCCGATCCATCATGTTTAAAAGCTATTCCCATCTGCTAGAAACGCCCGACCTGGACATTTCTGAGCACGAACTGCTGGGAGACTTTGAAGATCCTGGAGCTGAATCCTGCCAGAAGGCCATGGAGACTGACTCCTCCAGTGATGAAATTCTAGGCTTCAGCTACGAAGAAGGAGTATACAATGATAACCGGAGCCGGAAAAGGAAGCAACTGCAACGCCACACTCCAGACCAAATCCGAGAACTCGAAGCTTTCTTCAATGAATGCTCCACCCCAAGCACACAACAGAAAATTGAGTTGAGCCGAAAGTTAGGATTGGAGCTTTCGAAGGTCAAGTTTTGGTTCGCCAACAAACGAACCCGGGTGAAACAGCAACACGCAGACCATGAGTTACTGGCCCTGAAGGAGGAGAATGAGAAGCTTCGAGCTGAAAGCGCGAGATATAAGGAAGCTCTGACCAAGGCCGCCTGCCTTAATTGTGGTAATCATGTTGTCCTCGGCGAGGTGTTCCTCGATGAACCATCCCTGTTGACGAATAACGCTCAGCTGTTACCGTATTCTCCACATCATTTTCCGACACAGCCAGATACCGTCGGAGATCTGCATGAGCAAGCCAACACCATAGAGTCAACACCGATATCCTCTGAGAAATGGGATATGAATCATCACAGGTGGAGTTCTCTCAATGACGAACTCGCTGTCGCAGCCAGCCAATCCAAAGTCGGTGAGTCCCTCCCTGGACAACTTTTGAAACGACTAGATCCCGTAGAGAATAGCTACCGAAGTATTGACGATATTTTGGGTGATAAGAGAACAAGGTTTTACTGGACCTATGAACTTCACACCAAATTTGTTGATGCAATTCGAGAGCTGGGAGTTGATTCGGCTAGCCCACTACGCGTACTCGAGATTATGAACGTGCCAGGGCTCTCTAGAATTAACGTTGAGTCTCACCTCAAGTACTATAGGAGATTGCTAAAGGATGGAAGGATAGCGTTAAACCATCATAAAGCCGATTGGAGCTCAAGTGCTGGGCAGAGTTACAACCATGATGATTGGGGAGCCAAGAGCACCCAACCGTGTTTCAGCAATGACGGGACCAGCAGTCGTGTCAGCGACTCCTCTAACCCAAATCAGAATGCTCCGCCGAGCTATCTCAATACTCCTCAAGAGTATATACCACAGTTCCAGCACATAGGGATTCCTCAGTTTGAGCTCGAATCGGTCATTAATGCTGTCCCTGAAGCGGATCTGGCATTGGTAGAGAGTGCACATATAAACCTGCCGGTCATTGGAGGAAGTTCCAATTCGAGGCGTCAAATTGCTCATGACGAGAGCAAGGAGAGGAATCCATCGCCCGCAGCTGACGACACCCAATCTGGGCACCAAGGGCTAGAAAGAACAGGTGATTTCCTTGATGAGGAGTTGGACACTTGGATCAATGCTCTTCAGGAATGTATGTCTCAACCCCAACAGGGCAATGATGAAGGTTCCAGCTCAAAGACTCCAGTCCCTCACAACGAAGGCAATGAAAGAAATCTGCCCCCAACAATCGTTGATACCCAACTTGAACATCAATGGCTCGAAGACTCGAGCAATTTCCTTGGCGATGAGTTCAATCTTTGGCTCGATCAGTTTGGAGCCGGAGGACCATCGCAGTGGTGACGCAAGGCCGGTGATCAAACGTCTGATGCAAGGCATGGCTACTCGATGAAAAATGTGTAGAGGAAAGGGGTTGAATACTCCTGTTGAATATGTTGTTGATCGCACCGTAAGGTTCCCACGGGAACATCTTTCATTAATATCTAGAACTAATTGCGCGTGAGTGTCAACATCACCCTTTGAGCATCTTCAAGCCGAGGGCCGTGGATTAATCACTTAATCCGTGGAGCAAGTTCCATGAACAATGACTATCCCCGCGGAGCGTAATAGGATCTACCCCTTCAATACGAAATACGTTTGGCCGCGAGGCCACCCATTTGGTAAAACGATGTATCGTTCCTAAACGATCTTCAATCAAATACCGAAGTAATGTCTCCTTTCTTTTCCTTCTCAGAGGATAAACATGGATAAAGCGCTCAAGGAGCCAGGCGTTCAAATAACAGAACAGACGTTGCCTAACTGGGGGCAGATAAACCATTGATGTTACAAACACTCCAAGCATGGATAGGCGGATTTGATAGACATGGTTCATATCAATACGCAACATCAGAACGGGATGAGAACCAAGAGTAAAGTTGTATCGTCCCAATATGTCTTGAATTCGAGAATATGAATTGATACTCGTTGTCTATCCTTGACAGGGGAGTCGCCTTGCAGAGGAACAAGTTTTTACATCCCATGTACTACTCGTCAGAGTACATGACCAAGGGTAGGATGTATCGTTTCGATTTTTGAAAAATTTGTGAACCTACAATGATATGCTTTCTTTACATTTGCAGGGGTCTGCAGCCGCGACAGGTAGGTAAGTATCCCTTTCCCAGTTAGCTGGAGATAAAGAATGTTAAAATCCTTTCAGCCGTCATGAAAATTATCCAATGCATCGATGTTCATGATTTAAATCGGGAGGTCGCCCAAAGCATGAATAAAACATGCACGATACATCACAAAATCCCCTCGATGGATAAATTTTGGGAAAGAAAGAAATGAATTTTTCCAAGTATGATTATTTGTCAAAACATTCGAAGGGAAGTTTACTCAAAAGAGAGGCGAGCCCAGTCCAAACACATCCTACATACACTTGAGAGACGAGGGAAGTGAATCGGATAGCAAAATCTGTACCTACGGAGGTAGGGACCATTCGCAGCGATTACATGGATTGGGACGACGGAGGCGTTCGTTTCATATTCCCAAATACTACAGGTGACCATTGATAACCCCTTTGAACGGAGGTTTTCATTATCAGCCCTGTCGAGAACCACCCCACATCGGGGCAGAATAGAAGTAAGTCCAACATCATCAAGAGAAATGGTTAGAAATTTTGTTGCTCGGACTAACATTAATCTTCGTGTGTTGTTTATATGGTAATCCAAGTGCCATAGGATGATGAGAAGCATTCATTTCTCTATCCCACACACCAAATCCTTTGCGCAGCCAACTTGAGCCTGCAAAATCGTTTCATGAACCCGTTGGTGATCATTGCACATTTCAAGATGGATGCAGCATCACTTTAGAAACGGAAGAGCTCAAGACTAAGGGATTACAAAGAAATTCCTGGGTTTATGATAAAAGCATGTTTAGACTTTCGATCATATGTCTCAAGTGATCTCCTGAAGATGAGAAAAATGGGATTTCAAAAGAAAAAAAAGAGATGCGAATGAAAAAAGTCCCCGGCATCAAGAAAAAGCAAAATGCCTGGTAAAAGCAAGGCTGATGCCCGTGCAAGCTGTTTGATTGACCCACAATAAAGCCTAGATGGGAAAAGAGGAAATCCCCGAAGGAGCCAAATTCCAAAAAGGCTGCTCGCCAAATGGTGTCAAGCGCGGAATAAAGACGCAAAAGAGAAAGGACAGGTAGCAAATCTGCAATGATCACCAATGTCAAACTCTCCAAGAATTTTGGGCCAAAAACAAGCCTTTTTCTATCCCCAATCCTACCAATGTTACGACCCCGAAGGAGTCTTCTCTGACTAAGACACTTGGGTTAACATATAGCTTAGCTCGAAGAAGTACGAGCAAGACTATTTCTTTCTCATTTTGCAGGGTTCTTGACTTGTAAACCCGGAGCAGATGGTAAAGACTTTCATTCGATGGCCTCGACTCCAAAGCGGGTCCCCCTTGAAAACCAATATCCAAACCTAACATTACGGTCCCGTGGAAGACCTCCCGATCGATCAAAATGTATGCGCTGCGAATGATCCTAAAACCTAGGCACAGGTTAGTAGGAAGTTGAGCGCATTCCTTACAAAAGACCATTATCACAGAGCGGTGAGGAGCCCTCTTGGATGAGAAATTCTCCAATAGATGTTTTGAACAAACTCTTTTTGGAAATTTCAAATTGTTTGATCCAGATTTTCCGTGCAAGGGATTTGTGATCACATTTGCATGTTGCAAGAATGCTTTGGATAACCTCCAGCATCAAAACGCACATTTCATGATTAAGACTTAAATCATACGGTTTTGTCAGATGGACAACCGTCGTCTTCCCTAAGATTGCTAATGTTTTCTTGGTGAAGAAAAATTTTTCAGGCTCGAACTTCTGCAGGATCCGTTGGAAACACCAATCTCCCAGAATGTCGCCTCAACAGACTCAAGTGAAGCTTTGTCAAGATAAAATCTTTCACTGCTTCGAAATTGAATTCCCGACAAGTTTCGGGATCTTTCAAAAGAAGGGATGAGGATAGAACCCCTTTTCAAAAATATCAAACAGTCCTAGCTTGACGTGGAGAACCCTCGTCCTAGGATCCCTTTTCAAAAATATCAAACAGGCCCTATCGGACGTGGAGAACCCTCGTCTCGGGACCCCTTTTAAACAAAATCAAGCAGTCTCATCGGACGTGGAGAACCCTCGTCATGAGACCCCTTTTCAAAATTCAAGCAGTCTCATCGGACGTGGAGAACCCTCGTCATGAGACCCCTTTTCAAAACAAACCAAAGGTAGAAACCGCCTGAAGGGTCAAAACAAAGGTAGAAACCGCCTGAAGGGTCAAAACAAAGGTAGATACCGCCTGAAGGGTCAAACAAAGGTAGAAACCGCCTGAAGGGTCAAACAAAGGTAGAAACCGCCAAAAGGGTCAAACCAAAGGTAGAAACCGCCTGAAGGGTCAAATCAAGGTAGAAACCGCCTAAAGGGTCAAAACAAAGGTAGAAACCGCCTAAAGGGTCAAAACAAAGGTAGAAACCGCCTAAAGGGTCAAAAATATGGTAGAAACCGCCATAAGGGTCAACTCATTGATAAATACCGCCATAAGCATCGACACAAAGGTCCGATCCACCATACGGATCAAAATCCTTGGCAAATTCCCAAAGAAAGAATGTGCCTTCCTTAGGTTCCTACCAGTTAGGAATCCCATGATGGTATGACCTACCATACAGGTTAGAGCTTAATCTCCATAGGATATTCTGAACGAGTCCTAGGTATCTTCTTGAAAGTCGTCGCAACCGGTAGCATCTGACAGGTGAGCTTCAGGTAAGCCTCTCTCACTCCGGCCTATGTTCGAATTGCAAGAGTAAACCGATGATTAATTTGAGCATTCATCAAAAGACTTAAGGGTCCGATGTCATAGCATTTCTTTCCCCCAGTCGAGTCGGTTAAGATTCAGGTGTCATTTTATCTTTGAAAGCAACCTCTGACGAGCTCACTCTCAAAGAGGGGCAGCTGTTGACACCTGATTTTTGACCATCTATTATTGTGATTTTTATTCTTTAAAATTAATTAAAAATATCAAAAAAGGTCATAAAATCACAAAATCAACTTTGGAAGCCTTGTCTTGGCCTTAGGAACCAATTTTGAACAAAAAATATTTTTTTGTATTTTTTAATATTTTTCGAATTTATTTAATTATTAAAAATACCCAAAAAAATCAGAAAAATACCATTCGTGGTCAGAAAAATACACAAAAATATTCAATAATTTTGTTTTAATTTCCTCTTCAAGTGTGTCACTTTAAATATTGAAAATTCGGTTTGGGTCAATATGTTCCTTCACAAACATAAACCCGAACCGAGCAAAAAATTCCTTTTTCGAGTCTTTTAATTTTCGATTCTCACTTTTTATAAGTTATGACATTGGATTCTAAAGTCTTGAAGTACAATTAGGTCAATTGGCCCTCCAATTTGATCAATTTTAACCAAAAGGGCTTAATTGCATAAAAATCTTTCAATTTAGTCCCCGTTTTCACAATTTTTGAAATTAAATCTCACACGGGCTCACCCATTAAAATTAAACACCTCTACCCTATGGGTTTCATCGTGATGAATCCACTGGTGGCCTTAATTTGGACTAATTCGATCGTTTGGGCCCTCAATTTGGCGAAAATCATTTTCGGATCCTAGGGACAATTTGGGGTTTTCACTAAATTTCAATCAATTGATTCACGAAAACACCCACATTTGATAGAAAAAATGTCAAGGAATCTGATTTTGCCATCAATTTTATGAAAATGGGATGATTTGGGCCCCAATTTGGCAGAATTAGGTCGAACCGGGCCGGTCGGGTCAAGCCCGACCCGACCCGGTCCGACCGGGTTTGCAACTAAGTTGCAGACCCACCGGCCGAAAGCAAAAACAGGGGAGGTCGGGGGGGACACGGTCGCTACATTTTTTTAACAAAAAGGAGCGACCGGAGTGGGAGACAAAGGGAAGTGGTTGAGGCACAATCTTTGGTGGGGAGATGGGCGCAAAAGGGAGCGCCGGTTGGCCACGGAAGAGGAGGATTCTCGGTTTTGAACCGAGCGGAACCATGAGAGCGAGAGAGGGGATTTTTTGAGCGACCGGCACTGGAGGAGCTACCCAGGGACCTTCCACAGACTTCATCGATCATCATCGAGGTCGTATTTGCCATCGACACCCTCGGACAGGTTGGTTTTTGGTCTCCGACCACCGTTACTTAAGTGCACATCAAGTGTTCGATGAAATGCCTAAACGGAAATTGTATTTTTTGGCTCCCGGTCGTGTACTTCCCGACGCCTTCTTGTGAGTGTTTCATCTCTAAACTTTACTAGAATCAACTGTAAGCCTCTGTATTTGTTTATTTCGCATCGAAAACGCGCCGACGACGTGAGCTGGAGCTTCGCCGGCCGCGGTTCGAAAAGGGAGCTCGACGGGGAACTTCGAGCGGTCGCCGAGGATTGGGCTACCTCAGGTAAGTTTCCCAACCCTTCATAGATGTTCCCTGATTGATCAGAATCGAGTTTAAAGCTAGAAAAATTTTCTGCAAATGCATCGCCGGAGCCGGCTCGGCCGCCGCGCCATTGGGGTGTTTTCCGACGTTGTTTCGCGCCATGCTTTAATTGTATGATAATGTGGGAGATGAGGGGAGTCGAATGGCGAAAGAATGGTAAAAAAATACCCAGATTTGATTCGGTTCGCGTTTCCTTCGGCGAGAATTCCGGCATATTTGCCGGAATTATCACTGTTCCGTCGTCTTCTCCGATTGGTCCCTCCGGCAGTCAACGGTCAAAGCTGACGTGGCGTGCCACGTAGGCAGCCACGTCAGCGGTGGGGCCGGTTCGGTTCAATAAAACAGATCGGACGGCCGTGGTGATGCCATGTGTTGCGATCTCGGCTTTTTAAGATTTATTAAATGATTTTTCGAATAATAAATAAAAATTGATCTGACGGTCCCGGATGCGCCACGTGGCTCGATCTGGGACGTTCTTTCCCTATTCACGAAACGGCGCCGTTTTAGTCGTGGAGGGGGCGGGACGGGCCTGGGTCGGGGGTCCGGTTCGTGGCCGGTCCAACCCGGCCCGGAAAATATTTTAAATATTAAAAAAAATAATAAAAAAAATAATAATAATAAAACTCAAAAATTCAATAAAAAAATAGAAAATCATAAAAAATTCAAAAAAATTCGGAAAATTCAGAAAAATTCTAAAAAATTCCAAAAAATAGGAAATGGCCACATTCAATTGGCCACGACCTGTTTCGGGTCTTTTGACCCCCGGACCTTCCAAAAATGATGGTTTTGCCCTTCCGGCAAACCGTCTTCCAAAAAAAAATTTCTAAAAAATCCAGGAAAATCCCCAAAAATAGGAAATGGCCATAGTCAACTGGCCAAGACTCATTCCGGGTGTTTCGAACCCCGACCCTTCTTAAAAATGACGATTTCGCCCTTTGGGCGAATCGTCTTCCAAAAATTGAAGAAAAATCAAGAAATTCCAAAAAAATTCTCAAAAATGGGAAATGGCCACAATCAACTGGCCATGGAATATTTTGGGTAATTCGGTATCCAAACCTTCCAAAAATGACGATTTTGCCCTTCGGGCCAATCGTCCCCAAATCTTCCCATTTTACCCCTGGTCCGAAGTCACACCTTCCTTAAACCTTTATGGTTATACTAGGAAGCCATTGATCTGAATTGATGTGCATTGAAGTGATTTATTTATGTACTTGATTGCGCTTTCATTTAAATTGATTGTGATTGATAGGAATAGTCTTCCAATTTGTATGAAACCCTGAAGCAAACCTACCTCACCCAAAATTGCGCTTGCATGAACTCTTGGCTAGGAAAATCACTCGCGTTAGGTACCGAAAGGGCGTTGGTAATGACACCGACGTAACCAAGTCCCCGAACCCAAAATCTCTGGTTCCGCAGAACTGATCGATCTCTCCCAATCGGTCAGTAAGGTTTCCGGTCTACCCTCCAAGAAAGACCGGTGGCGACTCCAAATGCATGCACAAGTTGCACATGCCACCACGACCACACTAAGGTCGAAAGCGATCGACTGTTATCGTCGAATCCCTTTGAAAAAATACTCCCGCCGCGATTTGGTATGGGCCTGGGAGGGCCCGCGCCGATCCAAAGCCCGCGATCTGCACCCTTGTGCGGGGGAAGGCCCACGATCGGTAATCCATTAGCCGCGTCCACTTCCGGACGGGTCGCGACAAGTACCTTCAGCCATACGAAAAGTGAAGAGTCGTTGCTTGAGGCTCAATCGATTTGTGAGAGACTTTATCAGAAAAATACTCTCCAACTTCATCCATAAACCTGCAGCTGTTTTTTGATCTAGTACCTCCTGCAAAACTTCGTTCGTGAGGCACAACTGAATAGTGGACAAAGCTTTCTCATCCAATTCTTCCCATGCTTCATCTAACGTGTTCGGTTTCTTCCATTTAGTAAACAAAGTTTTCTTCAAACCTTACTGCGTAAGAACGGCTAACATACGAACCTGTCATAGGTTGAAACTGCCGCACCCATCAAACTTTTCGATATCAAATTTCATTGCTGAATTCGAAGCCATAACTTATTCCAAGTCGAAGAAACGCGCACGAACTCCTCGGACAACAACGAGTTTACGCCAAAACATGGACTTTATTAGCCGAACACGCACAATCGCAGAGACAACGTCCAGAACAGCTTCCTCTTGGACTAAATCTTGATTCGTTGCGCTATTATTCTGCTCGCCGTGGACTCGTGTTGACACCTGATTTTTTTTACCATTTATTATTGTGATTTTTATTCTTTAAAATTAATTAAAAATATCAAAAAAGGTCATAAAATCACAAAATCAACTTTGGAAGCCTTGGTTTAACCTTAGGAACCAATTTTGAACAAAAAATATTTTTCGGTATTTTCAATATTTTTCGAGTTTATTTAATTATAAAAATACCCAAAAAAATCAGAAAAATACCATTCGTGGTCAGAAAAATACCCAAAAATATTCAATAATTTTGTTTTAATTTCCTCTTCAAGTATGTCACTTTAAATCTCAAAAATTCGGCTCGGGTCACTATGTTCCTTCACAAACATAAACCCGAACCGAGCCTAAAAAAAATCATTTTCGAGTCTTTTAGTCTTCAATTCTCACTTTTTATAAGCTATGACATTGGATTCTAAAGTCTTAAAGTGCAATTAGGTCAATTTGCCCTCCAATTTAATCAATTTTTACCAAAAGGGCTTAATTGCACATTTTTCTTTCAATTAGTCCCCGGTTTCACGGATGTATACGTATGCTCTACGTATTTATATGTCATACGTATTTATACGTTATGCATATTTGTACTGTTTGGTAACCTCTTTAACTCTTGTAATAATAATAATGGTTATTATTTTTAACACCTTTGTTAGTGCCCTTTTTTTAGCATTTTTGTATTGTGAGTGCTATTGTTAGTGCTATTTTTAAATAGCATTTTTGTATTATAAATTGTGAGTGCTATTGTTAGTGCTATTTTTAAATGACATTTATTTATCATAAATTGTGAGTGCTATTGTTAGTGCTATTTTTAAATGTCATTTATTTATCATAAATTGTGAGTGCTATTATTAGATAGAATTTATAATTGTTAGTGCTATTTTTAAATAGCATTTTTGTATTATAAATTGTGAGTGCTATTGTTAGTGCTATTTTTAAATAGCATTTTTGTATTATAAATTGTGAGTGCTATTGTTAGTGCTATTTTTAAATGTCATTTATTTGTGAGTGCTATTTTTAGATAGAATTTATAATTGTTAGTGCTATTTTTAAATACAATTTATTGGAAGGTATTTTTGGCTATAAAAGGATGGCAAGAGTTTTGAGGTTGGGGGGGGAGAGACATTTTGTAGAGTGTGCAAATTTTTGAGAGCTTAGAGAGAAGAACACAAACACTCTCTATATTCTCATAATCTTGAGTGAGCAAAATATACTAAGTTCGGAATATTGATTCCGCATATTGCTAGCACAATTGTTGTGGAGTTATTAGTCGTCTCCCCGTTCGTCAATTGGTGGTGCGTCCGAACTAGATGCCTAACACTTGTGGAGGCTGAGATCGAAGAACATCGAACCGACACCTCCGTTCAAGCACGCTACGAGAGGTAATCTATTTACTCCCTTTGAGGCTTTGTGATTTTTTTCGATTGAAATGCACGAAGTACGCCTCTGGAGATACATGTAGGGGTTGTTATTTATTTCTGCTACGTGTTACGTGGATCCCAATAGTGGTATCAGAGCCAATCCTTAGGTGTTTTCGTGCATTTAATTGATTTTTGTAATTTTTGCAATACTATGGCCAATATGTATTAACGAATTGTTCGTCTTACATGGCTAATGGAGGTTGATTATTTTATATGATAAATTAATCAACGTAGCAAAAATTGAGACTAAATCAATTTTGAATCGAAAATTTATGGCTATCTTATTTTACGTAAAAATTCTGATTATGATTCAACGTAGAATTTTTATTGTGCCTTCCTAAGTTTTAAATTGTGAATTTATTACTTACGTGGAAGGGTGGTGATCATGGAAAAATCCCTAATCAATGTGATTGATGTATATATGAATGTATGGTGATTATTTATATATTTGGGGTTGTAATTATTAAATGGAGGCTGCGTACTCCTTTTATTTTTCATGTAATCTTTATTTTTAGCATAGTCAATTGTTAATGTAAATGCTACGAGGATTACATGGATGAGCCTTTTAAGTCGGCGAGCTCTTAGGGGCCCAATTCTTGAAGAGTTCAAGAAACCAAGAAGAAGCGAAGAGCGGCTCTCCGTTATTAAAATATTAAAATGATTAAATGTGGTCTCATTGGCTCGAGACCCATTAAATCATAATTCCATGATCACCACGTAGGATAGATGTTTATGTGATTGACATCTATTTATTTGTTATGATTACGTGAGCATGTTAAACTGGTTAATATGCAAAGTCAGACTTACCTCACCCAAAATTGCGCATGCATGAAATCCTAGTTAGGAAAATCACTCGCGTTAGGTACCGAAAGGGCGTTGGTAATGACATCAACGTAACCAAGTCCCCGAACCCAAAATCTCTGGTTCCGCAGAATTGATCGATCTCTCCCAATCGGTCAATAAGGTTTCCGGTCTACCCTCCAAGAAAGACCGGTGGCGACTCCAAATGCATGCACAAGTTGCACATGCCACCACGACCACACTAAGGTCGAAAGCGATCGACTCTTATCGTCGAATCCTTTGAAAATTACTCCCGCCGCGATTTGGTATGGGCCTGGGAGGGCCCGCGCCGATCCAAAGCCCGCGATCCGCACCCTTGTGCGGGGGAAGGCCCGTGATCGGTAATCCATTAGCCGCGTCCTCTTTCGGACGGGTCGCGACAGCTGGCGACTCCGCTGGGGACTTTGTTCTAGAACCTATGGTTCTAGACCCCAAGTGGACTTAGGCCGTAATTAAAACGCTGAGTGATGTTTCTAACCCTGCAGGCGCTCTTGAAGGTGAGGTAAGTCCGCTCATGATAGGTGTTGTATGTTTTTGCAGATTGGAGAAATAAGGGGTGTAGTCCGTGATTAACATTGTCTTATGCAGGTTGGCGTAGGAATGTATGTTTTGTGGATGATTTGAAGCGCTGATTGATAAACTGTTGTGCATGACTTGCATTGTGGTGTTCACGACACATAGACACACACAACCGCGCCTAAAACCCCGGGCGCCCCTATAGGAAAACAATAGAAGGAACTGAAAATGGAATCTCCATGAGGAAAAACATGGGGTAATCCACTTTTCAATTCCGCTCACTTCGAACTATGGATCGAGTCCCAATGCAACGATAGCTGTGCAATGGAATCGGCTCTTTCTAGAACTCGAGGTGGGAACCTTAACCTTAGGTGCCAAACCCTCTGATTTTTAGAAGTTTACTATCACTTGTTTCATGCGCATGTCTTTGGGCGGTTGGTACACCTAAAACCGCACATAAGTCGACGAGTTGGGTTGGTAAGACTCTCTATCCCCCCAAATCTATCACTGTTCATATAAATATAGGCATTTCATTTATTGCATTCTGGTGATTAGATTAAATGCCATTTCGAGGATAGATATGTGCGTTTGTCCCTAACGTCCTTGATAGAAGACGAGGAGGGTGATATCCCACGATGAACACCGAGTGTGCGATAAGGAGCATACTATGGACATTATTGAGGTATCATCCAATGAAGATGACGAGTTGGGGCAAGTGATCCTGAAGGCACAGATCAAAACTGGGGCATCCTTAAACGTGAAAAAATAGGTAATAGAGAGAAATCTTCTCCTGGATAAGTCTGAGGCTATTCTCTCATCTGATCATGAGCGAGTTATAAAATCAGGACATATTTGCTCGGCTTATTGATATTATGGTTCGGCTCACCCAAGTTGAAAATGTTCGGATGCTCGAAGAAATGAACCATACAGAAGTTAAAACACACACATTTATTTTGCTCAGTGGAGGGTTTTCAAAAGCAGGTCATACAATTCGGGGTGGAAAAGTAAAGCCAAAGTGAGCCCTAATTAACGACACAAAGGAGCCCAACTGACCCTCCATGTTGTTAATGCTCTGCCCGTACTCACGACTTCGCATGTCCTGGTCCGCAAGCTTGAGGAGAAGGTTTCTGCATTCGCCCTTAACCTCAGTGACCTTGACCTCGTGTTCCTCGGTGATTATTTCCAAGTCCCGAACTAATCCATTCCCATGAGCTATGTCTGCGGTTATTTTGTCGAGCCGTTCTTCCTGCCAGTCGCTTTGCAGCCTCAATAGGACATTGTGGCGGTCGTGCTCGCCAGCGGTCAGGGATATGGCCAATTGATCCACCAGGTTTCTCCTCTCGCGAAGCAACGTCGCGACCCTCTCATTGGCAAACTCGACGGCCTTTTTGTGACTATCGGCCAGATAGTTGGTCAGCACCAAATGATCAGACCGATCCTTGTAACGAGCCCGCAAGACGCGAGCCACGAGAACCTCCCGATCAGCAACACGGTAGGCCTCTAAGGAGTGTGCAAAGAGGGTCGGGAAATTTCTATATTCCCTCCCCAGCGTAGTACCTTCGAGGGAAGTGGTATCTAAGTCCTCGAGCAGGACACGGATTTCATCCGCGGTTGCAGAATGATCGGTTATGTGCGCGTAACCGCGACCCAATAGGTTATAAAGCTTTTCCCACTGGGCCAAGACATCAGTCGAAAAAGTGCGCACGGGAGAGGAGGCCATTTGCGTTGGGTTGGCTTGAGAATAAGACGAGGCTAATAGAGAGATTAGAAGGAAGAAGCTGATTATGCGAGAACGTTAACCTTCCATACATTAATTCCTCATTTTATAGCAACTCGAGGATGATGAAGGGTCTCAGTAATAATGCTGGTGGAGCCCAGTTAGGGGGTAAAGCAGGAGGTCCCCTCACGAGAACCATTGGATTCGTTTCGGTCCGCGATTTCCGGCTCATCAATTAAAAGATGTAAAAGATTTGTCGGGATCACCATTATTAGAGTTAGGTGGGAGGTAAGCGCAACTATCGAAGAGAGCCCTAACAGGATTTGGCAGCCCCATCACGTTGAAAAGCTAAGCGAGAAATTCAAGGTCTTGAGGGGGAACGTTTGCCTAATGATGCTTGAAGAGCGTCTCCTGAACATGCAAAGTCACTCGAAGAAAACTTTATAGGGAGTGAGCATACAGGAGAGAGTGGAGAACTCTGAATGGGCAAGAACCAATCAAACATTTCTCAGTCCAACATATTTAAGAGGTTACTGTCAGCTGCTAGAGGCGACTGACTCAAAAATCTCAGAAATTGAACCACAGAGGGATCTCGAAGATTCCAAGATCAAGTCTAACGCCAAAACCATGGAGCCCAACACTTCTGGCAACGGAAATCAAGATCACGGCGACGACGACAACGACATCCACGATGCTCAACTCGGGAAAAGAAGACGTCCTCACCAATACTCTCAAGAGGAAACCCAAATGCTGGAAACCCTTTTCAGTAAAAGCCATTACATGAAAAAGAAGTGGAGAATTGAATTGAGCCGGGAGTTGGGGATTAATCAGTCGAGGATCCAGTTTTGGTTTCAAAATAGGAGATCCAAATCGAGGGCTCAACGCAAACGTCAGGTGGTCGAGATTTTAAAGGAAGAAAACCAAAAGCTGCGAACAGAAAACATGAGGTATGAAAAAGCTCTCAATATTACCGTTTGCCCTCATTGCGATAACCTCATCGCCCGCGGTAAGATATTCCCCGATAAGCCTCACGCAATGATTGAAGACGTTCACTCACCACCCTACTCCCTCGGGGCATCTCCTGCTCACCCAGATTTTGCCGGAGTCACGCATGGGCAGGATGATCCTACAAAGACGATACAAATGCCTCCTGGGGGATGGGATTTGCATCGCTTTGATTGGAGTTACAGTTTCAAGGAGCTGGATGTTACCGCCGACCAGCTCAAAGCATATCAGCCTCATGCACAACAATTTTCGATAGGGTCGGGTCCCGCTGGAGATGAGTTAATCAGTCGTCAAGCCATCGATGCAATTTTGGGCCACGATAAGAGGAGGTTCGCTTGGCCCCCTGAACTGCATTCCAGATTCCTAGACGTGGTTCACCAAATGGGGATCGATTCAGCAACTCCGACGCGCATATTTAAGGCCATGAATGTACCGGGGCTTAGTAAGGAACTGGTCAGGAATCACCTTGCTGCCTACAGAAAGCTATTAAAACAACGTCGAGCAGAGCTAAATCGGGAGGAATCCGTCTCGAGCTCAAAAGCTAGGGGCGACCGCCATTGTAATGCTCAGGCATCAAGAGATACCCGGCCAAATCTAAGCATCAATCAAGCTAGCAGCCCGACCACCGGCAAACTGAAAGCTGATCAGAATGTCCTCCCGGGCCATTTCAACACTTCTCAAGAGTGCGTGTTACAAGTACAGCGAGTGCGCACTCCTCCATTCGAGCAGCAGTCGGCTGGTGCTCTGCCTGCCGCTGGTCAACCCACGACAGACGATTTCTTTGATGAGGGGCTCGATGCCTTGTTCAACCAGTGGGAAGCTGGCATGCTTGGACAGCCATGATCTAGCACTTGACACGGGGCACGATGGGTCGGTCACCACGAACACCCATAGAAAGAAGAACATGTTCACGAGTAGATCACTCATTTTATCCGTTGTAAAGTTCCTACGGGAACATTTTTCTTTAATGACTATAGTTAATTCTATATTAAAACCAACGCTATCGACGAACATCGTCATGCTCAGTTGTGATGATCCCTTGTTAGATTAAGTCTGAAACCAGAGACGGTCTTTAAAATTTTGAGTGGCCACGAACTCATTCCTCACCAAGCGCCCGGGATGCTGAAATGAAGAGTAACAGCATGCACAGGGAAAATGCCACTTTCGTTTGAACGATGAAAATGGGTTGAGAGAAGATCATAGCGTTAATTCCCATGGAGCTAAATGAATTAAACGGAGTAATTAATTGCGGGCCCACCGCTGCTCCCCACATTCTCGGGCCTAGCAAATCATAAAAGGCGCCGAAAGATTGTAGACCCACCACTTTGAAGACTGAACTAGGGGACGAGCGCAATACTCGATGAAACCGAATCAATGCAAGAGAGTTTGTGATCCTATCACGAGGAAAAAGAAAGGGGAATACAGACGATGAGTAATTACAGGGTCTCGGGAGGAGCGCTTGCTTGCTGGTCTTCATATGCAGCCTGAAGGATGGTTCTAGGACACGCACAATCACTTGAGAAAATTTCTAGAGTGAGCAAACACGTAAGAGTGAATAGAGAAAGCTGAGTGAACTAGATCAGCCCGAGATACTCCGATCCATCATGTTTAAAAGCTATTCCCATCTGCTAGAAACGCCCGACCTGGACATTTCTGAGCACGAACTGCTGGGAGACTTTGAAGATCCTGGAGCTGAATCCTGCCCGAAGGCCGTGGAGACTGACTCCTCCAGCGATGAAATTCTAGGTTTCAGCTACGAAGAAGGAATATACAATGATGACCGGAGTCGGAAAAGGAAGCAACTACAACGCCACACTCCAGGCCAAATCCGAGAGCTCGAAGCTTTCTTCAATGAATGCCCCACTCCAAGCAGACAACAGAAAATGGAGTTGAGCCGAAAAATAGGATTGGAGCTTTCGAAGGTCAAGTTTTGGTTCGCCAACAAACGAACCCGGGTGAAACAGCAATACGCAGACCATGAGTTACTGGTCCTGAAGGAGGAGAATGAGAAGCTTCAAGCTGAAAGCGCGAGATATAAGGAAGCTTTGACCAAGGCCACCTGCCTTAATTGTGGTAATCCTGTTGTCCTCGGCGAGGTGTTCCTCGATGAACCGTCCCTGTTGACGAATAACGCTCAGCTGTTACCGTATTCTCCACAGCATTTTCCGGCACAGCCAGATATCGCCGGAGATCTGCATGAGCAAGTCAACACCATAGGATCAACACCAACATCCTCTGAGAAATGGGATATGAATCATCACAGGGGGAGTTCTCTCAATGATGTCGCAGCCAGCCAATCCAAAGTCGGTGAGTCCCTCCCTGGACAACTTTTGAAACGACTAGATCCCGTAGAGAATAGCTACCGAAGTATTGACGATATTTTGGGTGATAAGAGAACAAGGTTTTACTGGACCTATGAACTTCACACCAAATTTGTTGATGCAATTCGAGAGCTGGGAGTTGATTCGGCTAGCCCACTACGCATACTAGAGATTATGAATGTGCCGGGGCTCTCTAGAATTAACGTCGAGTCTCACCTCAAGTACTATAGGAGATTGCTAAGGGATGGAAGGATAGCGTTAAACCATCATAAAGCCAGTTGGAGCTCAAGTGCCGGGCAGAGTTACAACCACGATGATTGGAGAGCCGAGAGCACCCAACCGTGTTTCAGCAATGACGGGACCAGCAGTCGTGTCAGCGACTCCTCTAACCCAAATCAGAATGCTCCGCCGAGCTATCTCAATACTCCTCAAGAGTATATACCGCAGTTCCAGCACATAGGGATTCCTCAGTTTGAGCGCGATTCGGTCATTAATGCTGTCCCTGAAGCGGATCTGGCATTGGTAGAGAGTGCACATATAAACCTGCCGGTCATTGGAGGAAGTTCCAATTCGAGGGGTCAAGTTGCTCACGGCGAGAGCAAAGAGAGGAATCCCTCGCCTGCAGTCGACGACAGCCAATCTGGGCACCAAGGGCTAGAAAGAACAGGCGATTTCCTTGAGGAGGAGCTGGACACTTGGATCAATACTCTTCAGGAATGTATGTCTCGACCCCAACAGGGCAATGATGAAGGTTCCAGCTCAAAGACTCCAGTTCCTCACAATGAAGGCGATGAAGGAAATCTGCCCCCAACAATTGTTGATACCCAACTTGAACATCAATGGCTCGAAGACCCGAGCAATTTCCTTGGCGATGAGTTCAATCTTTGGCTCGATCAATTTGGAGCCGGAGGGCCATCGTAGTGGTGACGCAAGGCAGGTGACCAAACGTCTGATGCAAGGCATGGTTACTCGATGAAAAATGCTTAGACGAAAGGGGTGGAACACTCCTATTGAATATGTTGTTGATCGCACTGTAAAGTTCCCACGTGAACATCTTTCATTAATGTCTAGAACTAATTGCGCGTGAGTGTCAACATCACCCTTTGAGCATCTTCAAGCCGAGGGCCGTGGATTAATCGCTTAATCCGTGGAGAAAGTTCCCCGAACAATGACTATCACCCGCGGAGTATAATGGGATCTACCCCTTCCATACGAAATACGTTTGGCCGCGAAGCCACCTATTTGGTAAAACGATGTATCGTTCCTAAACGATCTTCAATCGAATACCGAAGTAATGTCTCATTTCTTTCCCTTCTCAGGTGATAAACGTGGATAAATCACTCAAGGAGCCATTTGTTCGAATAACAGAACAGACGTTGCCTAACTGGGGGCAGATGAACCATTGATGTTGCAAACACTCCAAGAATGGATAGGCGGATTTGATAGATGTTGTTCATATCAATACGCAATATCAGAACGGGATGAGAACCAAGAGTAAAGTTGTATCGTTCCAATTTGTCTTGAATTTGAGAATATGAATTGATACTCGTTATTTATCCTTGACAGGGGAATCGCCTTACAGACGAACAGGTTTTCACATCCCATGTATTACCCGTTAGAATACATGACTAAGGGTAAATTGTATCGTTCTAATTTTTTGAAAAATTCGTGAACGTACAATAACATGTTTCTTCCGCATTTTCAGGATCTCCAGCCGCGGGGGACATGTAAGTATCCCTTTCCCCAATCCATTGAAGATGTTAAATAAAAAACAGAGAGAAAAAGAAAAGCTTTCAGAATCTAATGTCTAGAAAAGACATAGAATTCAAACTTCATTGGCATTCATGTCTTAAAACAGGAGGTTATCTGAACATGAATAAGAACATGCATGGTGCATCATAAAATCCCCTTGACGGGTAAAATTTTTGGAGAAAATGAAAGAGATTTTTTCCAATCAAAAGTTCAAAACTTTTAAAAGGACGTTTTCTCAAAAGAAAAGAGGCAAAGCCTAGTCCAAACACGTCCTACACACACTGGAGAGAAGTGGAGCGGATCAGATAGCAAAATCTGGACCTATGGAAGTAGGGATTATTCGCAACGATTACATGGGTTGGGATGACGGAGGCATTCGTTTCATATCCCTCAAACACTACAGGTGACCGTTGATAAACCCTTTGAACGACGGTTTTAATTCTTAACCCTGTCAAGAACCACCCCACATCGGGGCAAAATGGAGGTGAGTCCAGCGGTATCAGGAGAAAATGGTTAGAAATTTTCTTGCTCGGACTAACATCAATCTTTGTGTGTTGTTTATATGGTAATCTAAGTGCCATAGGATGACGAGAAGCATTCATTTCTCTATCCCACACACCATATCCTTTGCACAGCCAAGTTGAGCCTGCAAATTCATTTCATAAACCCCTGTTGGTGATCATGGGATGTTTCAAGATGGAAACTGCATCACTCCAAGAACGGAAGAAATCAAGAGATGGGATTTATAGAAAAATCTCATATCGGCGTTTAAATGTGCTATGATTCAAGTTGTATATCTAGCACAATTTTCTGAACATCGTAGTTCCAAAGGAAAAGAAAAGGCGGGATTTCAACAAAGAAAAAAATCCCCAGCATCAAGAAAAAGCAAAGTGCCTGGTAAAAGCAAGGCCGATGCTCGTGAAAACTGTTTGATTGATCCCTAATAAAGCCTAGTTGGGAAGAGAGAAAAACCCATAAAGGAGTCAGATCAAGAAGACTGCTCCCCAAATGATGTCAGCCGTGGTGCAAAAACACGGACAGAATTGTCAATCTCTTAATACCACAAGAGACGTTCTCTAAAGGACTTGTGCACACCTCAAAAGCGGTTGCACACCTCAAAAAAGGAAGATGCAGAATGGAAAAGACATGTGACAAATTGGCAATGATCACCAATGTCAAATCCTTCGTGATTTCTGGGCCAAAAACAAGCCTTTTTCGGTCCCCAATCCTACCAATGTTACAACCCTGAAACAGTCTTCTCTGACTAAGACACTTGGGTTAACATATAGCTTAGCTCGAAGAAGTACGAGCAAGACTCTTTCTTTCTCATTTTACAGGGTTCTTGACTTGTAAACCCGGAGCAGATGGTGAAGATTTTCATTCGATGGCCTCGACTCCAAAGCGGGTCCCCCTTGAAAACCAATATCCAAGCCCAACATTACGGTCCCGTGGAAGACCTCCCGACCGATCAAAATGTATGCGCTGCGAATGAGCCTAAAACCTAGGCACAGGTCAGTAGGGAATTGAGTGCATCCCCTAAAAATTATCACCTCAAAACAGGTGAGATGGCCTCCTTGTCGAGAAATATTCCAATTGATGTTTTGAGCAAACTCTTTTTGGAAATTTTCAAACTGTTGATCCAGATTTTCCATGCAAGGGATTTGTGATCACATTTGCATGTTGCAAGAATGTTTTGGATAACCTCCAGCATCAAAATGCACATCTCATGACTAAAGCTTAAGTCATAAAATTTTGTCAATTGGACAATTGCTGTCTTCTCAAAGATTACCAATATTTTCTTGGGGAAGAGAAACCCTTAAAAAAAATCCTTTTCAAAATCAGACAGTCTCATTGGACGTGGAGAACCCTCGTCATGAGACCCCTTTTCAAAATTTAGGTAGTCTCATCGGACGTGGAGAACCCTCGTCATGAGACCCCTTTTCAAAAATCAAGCAGTCTCATCGGACGTGGAGAACCCTCGTCATGAGACCCCTTTTCAAAATTCAGGTAGTCTCATCGGACGTGGAGAACCCTCGTCATGAGACCCCCTTTTCAAAATTCAGGAAATCTCATCGGACGTGGAGAACCCTCGTCATGAGACCCCTTTTCATTTAGGCAGTCTCATCGGACGTGGAGAACCCTCGTCATGAGACCCATTTTCAAAGTCAAAACTGATGGTAGACACCGCCTGAAGGGTCAAACAAAGGTAGATACCGCCTGAAGGGTCAAATGAAGGTAGATACCGCCTGAAGGGTCAAATGAAGGTAGATACCGCCTGAAGGGTCAAATGAAGGTAGATACCGCCTGAAGGGTCAAATGAAGGTAGATACCGCCTGAAGGGTCAAAATAAGGTAGATACCGCCTGAAGGGTCAAATCAAGGTAGATACCGCCTGAAGGGTCAAAATATGGTAAATACCGCCTGAAGGGTCAAATCAAAGGTAGATACCGCCTGAAGGGTCAAAATCAAAGGTAGATACCGCTTGAAGGGTCAACACAAGGTAGATACCGCCTGAAGGGTCAACACATGGTAGATACCTCCTGAAGGGCCAACACAAGGTAGAAACCGCCTGAAGGGTCAAACCAAGGTAGAAACCGCCTGAAGGGTCAACTCAAGGTAGAAACCGCCTGAAGGGTCAAACCAAGGTAGAAACCGCCTGAGGGATCACATTAATGGTAGAAACCGCCTGAAGGGTCACATATGGTAGAAACCGCCATAAGGGTCAATTCATTGGTAGAAACCGCCATAAGGACCAACTCATTGATAAATATCGCAGTAAGGATCAACACAAAGGTCTGATCCACCATACGGATCAAAATCCTTGGCAAATCCCAAAGCGTGGGATGCGCCTTCCTTAGGTTCCTACAAGTTAGGAATCCCATCATGGTATGACCTACCATACA
This sequence comes from Rhodomyrtus psidioides, assembly GCA_021437785.1. NCBI lineage: Eukaryota > Viridiplantae > Streptophyta > Magnoliopsida > Myrtales > Myrtaceae > Rhodomyrtus > Rhodomyrtus psidioides. The sequence continues at coordinate 5,489,346 of JAILYB010000034.1, forward strand.
GGTCAGAGCTTAATCTCCCTAGGATATTCTGAATGACGAGTCCTAGGCATCTTCTTGAAAGTCGTCGCAACCGGCAGCATCCGACAGGTGAGCTTCAGGTAAGCCTCTCTCACTCCGGCCCATGTTCAAATTGTTAGAGCAAACCGGGGATTGATTTGAGTTTTTATCAATAGGCTTAAGGATCCGATGTCATAACATTTCTTCTCTTATTTTCCCAATTGAGTCGGTTAGGAATCAGGTGCCACCTTATCTTTGAGAGAAACCTCTAACGAGATTCCTCTCAAAGAGGGGCAGCTGTTGACACCTGATTTTTTTTACCATTTATTATTGTGATTTTTATTCTTTAAAATTAATTAAAAATATCAAAAAAGGTCATAAAATCACAAAATCAACTTTGGAAGCCTTGGTTTAACCTTAGGAACCAATTTTGAACAAAAAATATTTTTCGGTATTTTCAATATTTTTCGAGTTTATTTAATTATAAAAATACCCAAAAAAATCAGAAAAATACCATTCGTGGTCAGAAAAATACCCAAAAATATTCAATAATTTTGTTTTAATTTCCTCTTCAAGTATGTCACTTTAAATCTCAAAAATTCGGCTCGGGTCACTATGTTCCTTCACAAACATAAACCCGAACCGAGCCTAAAAAAAATCATTTTCGAGTCTTTTAGTCTTCAATTCTCACTTTTTATAAGCTATGACATTGGATTCTAAAGTCTTAAAGTGCAATTAGGTCAATTTGCCCTCCAATTTAATCAATTTTTACCAAAAGGGCTTAATTGCACATTTTTCTTTCAATTAGTCCCCGGTTTCACGGATGTATACGTATGCTCTACGTATTTATATGTCATACGTATTTATACGTTATGCATATTTGTACTGTTTGGTAACCTCTTTAAATCTTGTAATAATAATAATGGTTATTATTTTTAACACCTTTGTTAGTGCCCTTTTTTTAGCATTTTTGTATTGTGAGTGCTATTGTTAGTGCTATTTTTAAATAGCATTTTTGTATTATAAATTGTGAGTGCTATTGTTAGTGCTATTTTTAAATGACATTTATTTATCATAAATTGTGAGTGCTATTGTTAGTGCTATTTTTAAATGTCATTTATTTATCATAAATTGTGAGTGCTATTATTAGATAGAATTTATAATTGTTAGTGCTATTTTTAAATAGCATTTTTGTATTATAAATTGTGAGTGCTATTGTTAGTGCTATTTTTAAATAGCATTTTTGTATTATAAATTGTGAGTGCTATTGTTAGTGCTATTTTTAAATGTCATTTATTTGTGAGTGCTATTTTTAGATAGAATTTATAATTGTTAGTGCTATTTTTAAATACAATTTATTGGAAGGTATTTTTGGCTATAAAAGGATGGCAAGAGTTTTGAGGTTGGGGGGGGAGAGACATTTTGTAGAGTGTGCAAATTTTTGAGAGCTTAGAGAGAAGAACACAAACACTCTCTATATTCTCATAATCTTGAGTGAGCAAAATATACTAAGTTCGGAATATTGATTCCGCATATTGCTAGCACAATTGTTGTGGAGTTATTAGTCGTCTCCCCGTTCGTCAATTGGTGGTGCGTCCGAACTAGATGCCTAACACTTGTGGAGGCTGAGATCGAAGAACATCGAACCGACACCTCCGTTCAAGCACGCTACGAGAGGTAATCTATTTACTCCCTTTGAGGCTTTGTGATTTTTTTCGATTGAAATGCACGAAGTACGCCTCTGGAGATACATGTAGGGGTTGTTATTTATTTCTGCTACGTGTTACGTGGATCCCAATAGTGGTATCAGAGCCAATCCTTAGGTGTTTTCGTGCATTTAATTGATTTTTGTAATTTTTGCAATACTATGGCCAATATGTATTAACGAATTGTTCGTCTTACATGGCTAATGGAGGTTGATTATTTTATATGATAAATTAATCAACGTAGCAAAAATTGAGACTAAATCAATTTTGAATCGAAAATTTATGGCTATCTTATTTTACGTAAAAATTCTGATTATGATTCAACGTAGAATTTTTATTGTGCCTTCCTAAGTTTTAAATTGTGAATTTATTACTTACGTGGAAGGGTGGTGATCATGGAAAAATCCCTAATCAATGTGATTGATGTATATATGAATGTATGGTGATTATTTATATATTTGGGGTTGTAATTATTAAATGGAGGCTGCGTACTCCTTTTATTTTTCATGTAATCTTTATTTTTAGCATAGTCAATTGTTAATGTAAATGCTACGAGGATTACATGGATGAGCCTTTTAAGTCGGCGAGCTCTTAGGGGCCCAATTCTTGAAGAGTTCAAGAAACCAAGAAGAAGCGAAGAGCGGCTCTCCGTTATTAAAATATTAAAATGATTAAATGTGGTCTCATTGGCTCGAGACCCATTAAATCATAATTCCATGATCACCACGTAGGATAGATGTTTATGTGATTGACATCTATTTATTTGTTATGATTACGTGAGCATGTTAAACTGGTTAATATGCAAAGTCAGACTTACCTCACCCAAAATTGCGCATGCATGAAATCCTAGTTAGGAAAATCACTCGCGTTAGGTACCGAAAGGGCGTTGGTAATGACATCAACGTAACCAAGTCCCCGAACCCAAAATCTCTGGTTCCGCAGAATTGATCGATCTCTCCCAATCGGTCAATAAGGTTTCCGGTCTACCCTCCAAGAAAGACCGGTGGCGACTCCAAATGCATGCACAAGTTGCACATGCCACCACGACCACACTAAGGTCGAAAGCGATCGACTCTTATCGTCGAATCCTTTGAAAATTACTCCCGCCGCGATTTGGTATGGGCCTGGGAGGGCCCGCGCCGATCCAAAGCCCGCGATCCGCACCCTTGTGCGGGGGAAGGCCCGCGATCGGTAATCCATTAGCCGCGTCCTCTTTCGGACGGGTCGCGACAACTCGTATTGCCAATTCAGACTCGAAGTCACCAATCTGAGGATGAGCGTTCACGGGATCGACTCACGCACAGATTGAAAATCTCGCACTTTTAGAACTCGCAGACGATGGGTGCTTTGCTCTGATCCGCGAACCTTAATGAAGCAACGAAAGCTCTTTTGTGGTCCGCTCCTATTGCTCGTGCAAGGTGTGTTTGGACATTAGAAAACTCTGACTTTTGCAGACAAGAACCCCCCAATCAGCATCCCTTCTCTCCCGTTAAAAAAAATTGCAGCCCTTTCAATGTCAAAGATGGGATGTGGAATTGTCGACGTCGGAGGGAGGTGCAGCCTTGAAGATCGTGCGTGCCCCAATTCTATTGTTGGAAAAAATTGCGCCCATTAAGGGCACAATCTAAGGCATATTAATTGTTGCCTTTGTGGCAATATGGAATATTGCCTATATTCCAATTATGGTGGATATAGGAAAGGAGATAATTAACTTTCCTATTCGGCTATGAGAAGATGTGTAAGGTATGTCCTATATACATCCCTCTGAACGACGTCGTTCAGTTAGTCGACAGAAACACTTAGACAAAAAAAATTCTCTCGTTCTCCCATCTCTCTTGTTTTACAGGGATTTCTGAGGAATCAAGGGAAAACGGCTGCAGGATCGTTGTCCCTTTGTTACTGTTTTTGGGGGCCTCTAATATGTGAAAATCGAGGTAAGTCCAATTCTTGTGATTTACCTTTACGATCAGTGATTCAAGCAGATCTATGGCATGTGTTGTATAGAATTCTGCTACGTATCTGTATGTATAGAATATGGATCTGTTTCCTTCATTGGTATCAGAGCCATGATTGCTTATATTCTGCTCAAGATCTGTCGTTTTGAGTAGAATATGCCATGTTGTGTGTACTGTTTTCGACGGATCTCAAAATTTTCGGTATGAATAGTAATACACAGTACGTTTTATGGGGTTTATCGAAAATATCGTTCGGTAAAAATGAAATCAAAATAGGTGGTTAGAGCCTACACGTTCATACGAGCATTTTGAGTGGTCGGCCGTCGCGAGACGACACCGGGAGACCCCACACGCGCTGCACGCGCCATCGACGGGATCGGGATCCACAAGTCAGTGAGGAAAATTAGATTTTTCGGGTACTTTCAGTTGGTGAAAATGGAAAGTAAATATACGATATGACTCGTATCGACGAGACGAGCATTTTGATGGGTAGACGACCACCGGAGGAGGCCGGACGGCGGCACATGCGCCGACACGCGCCTGCGGAGCCACGACTGCTGCTGGGTCACGCGCCACGTGCATGGCACGTGGGGGAACCGCGTGGCTGACGTCATGCGGACGTCAGCCACGTGCGATGCACGCTCGCGCCACCCGTGGGTGACGCCACGCTGATGTCAGCGGATCGGGCTGTGGCCTGACCCGCTACGTAATGGGCCATTCGGCCCAAATAAAAAAAAAGGGAATGAGTGGGCCGGCCCATTTCGCTTATTCGGTCCAGCCCACATGCGAACCGGATGGTTTCGGATCCGATCAGACCTGTGACCCATTGACCCGCCGACCCGTTGACCCGCCAACCTGTTGACCCATTGACCGTTGACAAAAAAAAACTTTTTTTTCTGCTTATTTGATTATGATATGTTCATAATTATTGGATTTTAGTAATCCATGTGTTTATTTAATATTATGATATGTTCATAATTAATGGATTTTATGTAATCCATATCTTATTTGTTCTGCATTTGTTGCAGGAACAATGCCAAGGGTGAAACGAACTTTGAAAACACCTAAGAGGGTAGTAACCGATGAGCAGAAAAAGGATCTTCGTGAGAAGATCAGTAAATTAGGTCATTATCGATGGGACGATGAGAGTGATATAATCACCCATGTGATCAAGGTCAATAAAATGATTCAAGAGATCATTTGCAAAGCATTCCCGATAGAAGCAATGGATGCTTTTTATGCTTTGAGAAATACATTACCTGAAGCATGGCATCCTATGATCCATAATGTATGGCTTGATCATACAACTTATCAGAGTTTTGTGCCGGATCTCTTGAATAAGATCATAAGGATGAGAGCGGCGAAGACGTCGTCGCTTGGGATGAATGGGTCTTGGCAAAGGCAAAATGCGCCTTGGCACAAAGGCAGAATGCGCCTTGGCACAAAGGCAAGGGTCCTCAGGTGTTCTCTCCGAAGGGACTTGTGTGGGGCCCAGATTTGGTTAAGAATCCTCCAGATGAACTTGTGGAGTCTCTCCCGATTACCAAGGAAGTGACCTACACAGATGTTAAAACCAAAAAGGAGAGGGTTTCACGTTATTACATTTAGTTTATCCTTCTTTTTAAGAAGACTTTATTGGGCCTGGTTGTTTTCAGGATCGATGCATTATTTTTTTTTTAGTTCGAAGAATTAATTGATCACGTTTTATCATTATTTGCATAAGGTTGTTTCTTGGACTTTTAATAAGTATTTTTTGGGTATGAAGCTTTTATGCTTTAATTTTATCATATGATGCTTTAGTAGTATTGTATGTGCTGAGTGGGGAGTTCTGGAAGTCTTTAATGACTTTTTCCTTTAAATGAACTCAATTTTACCTAAATAATTATATTAATGATAATTTCAAGCGAGGATACTTAGAAGATGATCGGGAACTTAGTGAACTTTTGACTCTAAGTCCTTATGTGAAATTATATATTAATATAATTAGTTAGAGTAAAAAGTATCCATAAATATTAGAAGATAATAATTCGTGCAAATGTCTAAATTACCTTATTCAGATCCAATGGCATCAGCTACCAAGAACTTAGTTGCTGAGCTCAATAAGGGTGAGAAGCTGAACGGTGACAATTATGAGATTGGAATATGAAGATCCAGTACATGTTGGAAGAGCTAGAGGCACTGGAAGCTCTTAACCTGGTCATGATTGAGCCAGAGGATGGAACCACTGCACAGCATAGAAGGGATAGAGAAGCCTTCAATGCATGGAAGAAAAAGAACTCTTCTACTCGCATTACGTTGTTGAGCAGCATGGATAACGATATCGTGCGAGAGTTCAGGCTGTATGACACTGCAAAAGATATATGGGAAGCATTGAAGAACAGATTTGGACAGACTTCGGTCACCAAACTGAGGCAGCTGACAATCAGATTCGACACATATAAAATGTCACACGGGCATAATATAAAACAGCATTTGAGAAAAATGTCGAACATGATTAATGAGCTGAAAGATGCTGGCCACATATTATCTGCTGAACAGCAAGTGCAGGCGGTGATTCGCTCTTTACCCCCTAATTGGGAACACATGAAAGTCAACCTGACCCACAACGAAAATGTAAAGACATTTGAGGGTGCGATGCGCCACCTGGAGCTGGAAGAGGACCGCCTTCTGGTGGCTAAAGTACAATCCAATGTGTATTTTGCTGGCTCTGGCCCATATGGAGCTTTGGGCTCCAAGCGCAAGTATCCTGGCAGGTTCATTAAGAGGGGAGGAAAAGGAGATGAGCCATCTGGCAAGAAAACAAAGTTTGACAAGCATGGCAAATGGAAGCGTCCTGTCAAGAAAAACATTTCAAGGGTAAAATGTTATAATTGTGGCAAGAAGGGTCACTTCGCTCGCGATTGTAGTGAGACGAAGAAGGTAGAAACCCTTAATACACTTGAAAGTATTTGTTATGTATCAAGTTCTGTCTTTCTAACTAAATCTCATCCTTTGTGGACTGTAGATTCAGGCGCCACAGACCGTGTAGCCAGAGACAGGAATACCTTTGTGGAATTTCGACGGATACCACGAGGAGCAAAATGGATTTATGTGGGAAATAACTCCAGAGTGGAAGTTAAAGGAATTGGCACTTGCCAACTCATCATGCGCGGTGGTCGCACTTTGAACCTACATGATGTCTTATATGCTTCGGAGATCCGTCGGAATCTGGTTTCTGTATTGGTTTTAATCAAACTTGGTTTTTCTATGAACTTTCATGACAATGGTGTGGACTTGTTGTTGGGTACAAGTTTTTACGGTTCCGGTATTTTTAATGATGGCTTTATAGTGTTGGATGTTGAGAACACTAATTTGAATATTTGTTATTCCCTATTTACATCTACAAGTTCTGTTGAAAGTGATGTGAATATGTGGCATGCTAGGCTTGGCCATATTGGCCAACATCGTATGATGAGACTAGCCAAAGAAGGCTTGTTGGGCAATATTGAAAAAGTTGAATTGCCCGCTTGTGAGCATTGCCTAATGGGGAAATCAACTCGAAAGCCATTTGGAAAAGGAACAAGAGCTGAATTTCTATTGCAATTAATTCATACTGACGTCTGTGGCCCAATGAATGTGAGGGCGAGGCATGGGGCTGTATACTTCATCACATTAATAGATGATTACACTCGATTCGGATATGTCTACTTGATTTCTCATAAATCTGAAGCATTGGGTTGCTTTAGAAAATTTATGACCTTAGTGGAAAATCAATTAAATAAGAAAATAAAAACATTAAGATCCGATTGAGGCCGGGAATATTTATATGATGAGTTCAGGAATTTATGTGATGAAAAGGGAATAAAAAGATAATTGTCTATTCCATATACTCCGCAGCAAAATGGTGTTGTAGAAAGAAGAAATAGAACCCTCATGGAAATGGTTAGGTCTATGATGGCATAGGCTAATTTGCCTATCACTTTTTGGGGTGATGCTTTGTTAACTGCCGTCTATATTCTTAATCGTGTGCCTACAAAATCATTCTCTTCCACTCCATATGAGTTGTGGACAGGTCGAAAACCTGAATTGAGCTTTCTTAAGCCTTGGGGTTGTGCTGCCTATACTCATGAGTCCACTCATAAATATGGAAAATTGGGACCAAGAGGTAAAAAGAGTATCTTTATAAGATACTCGGAACACTCGAAAGGGTATGTGTTCATAGGCGAGCAAGAAAGCGAAAGTGTGACTGAATTTGAATCTCGAGACGTCACATTCTTAGAGAATGAGTTTCCAAAAAAGGGCGAAATAGGTGATAGTTATTCCCTATTTGAAACCTTGGATAAAGATAATGAGACGATTGGACATAATGATCCAAGTGGGAGCAATGTGAGAAGTGGGGAGTTGAGTACAAACCTATCTCAATTGCCACCACTTGGTGAAGAAGCGCCATTATCTGGTCCAAGTGGGAGCGTAGTGGAGGAAGATGTACCTCTGGTACCCATGACGCAATCTCCTCCACGGCGAACAAATCGTAAAAGCATTCCCCATCGACGTTTTGAAATTGAAGGGGAAGCTTTCATGATCGCTCCATTAGAAGAGGATGAGCCAAGGAATGTAAATGAGGCTTTATCATGCCCTGATAAGGAAAAATGGATGAACGCAATGGTGGAAGAAATGGAGTCAATGAAATCAAACCATGTTTGGGAACTGGTTGACCTTCCAAAAGGACGCAGAGCCATTGGGAACAAATGGGTTCTCAAAATAAAACATAAGGCTGATGGCTCTATTGAGAGATATAAGGCTCGACTTGTAGCGAAAGGGTATAACCAACAGGAAGGAGTTGACTATGAAGAAACTTTTTCACCTGTGGTAAGATTTACCTCAATTCGCCTTATTCTGGCTATAGTGGCAAGTCTGGATCTTGAACTACATTAGATGGATGTAAAGACTGCTTTTCTCAATGGAGAATTAGAAGAAGAAATCTATATGGACCAACCTGTTGGGTTTGTCAATAAAGGCCAAGAACAAAAGGTTTGTCGACTTTTGAGATCAATTTATGGCCTTAAGCAGTCTTCGAGACAATGGTATATACGTTTTCATAATGCTATAGTGGCATATGATTTTGAAATGATTAATTAAGATGATTGCGTATATATCAAAAGATCCAAAGGTCACTTTGTAATTATATCATTATACGTTGATGATATATTAATTGCCGGAAGCAATATGGATATGGTACAGACAGTCAAAAGTTGGCTATCTTCCAATTTTGAAATGAAATATATGGGTGAAACTTCATACATTCTCGGAGTTAAGATTTCGAGAAATCGTTCGAAAAGGTTGTTGTCCCTTTCACAAGAGACTTACATTAAAAAGGTCCTTGAACAATTTGGTATGCGAGATTGTAAACCCATTGATACTCCTATTGCAAAAAGTGAAAGTCTGAGCTGTAGAATGTGTCCTTAGACTCCGCAAGAGCAAGAACGTATGAAGAATGTTCCTTATGCAAGTGCCGTTGGAAGCTTAATGTATGCTATGATGTGTACAAGACCTGATATTTGTTATGCAGTTGGAATGGTAAGTAGATACCAATCCAATCCAGGTCAAGCACATTGGGCTGCTGTCAAGAGAATCATGAGATATCTGAAAGGTACTGCTGACTATACGCTGAGTTATCAAGGAGCTGATCTGCACCTTGAAGGCTATACATATGCTGATTGGGGAGGAGATTTAGATGAGAGAAAATCTACCTCTGAAAATATATTATTGCTGAACAATGGCGCCATATCATGGAGCAGTAAGAAGCAGAATTGTATAGTGTTATCTACCATGGAAGCCGAGTTCGTGGCTTTGTCAACATCAGGACAAGAGAGTGTTTGGCTTAGGAGATTTTTGGATCACTTAGGTGTTTCTAATGATGCTGTAAATCCAGTTTTGGTATACTATGATAGCCACGCAGCAATTGCCTACACCAAAGATCCCAAGTTCCATTGTAAGACCAAACACATAGACATTAAATATAACTATGTTAAAGACATGGTTGCACGAAAGGATGTAAACATACACTATATTTCTACGCATAGAATGTTAGCAGATCCGATGACGAAGCCAATTCCTAGAGATGCTTTTCATGGTCATGTGAAATCTCTTGGACTGTGTAGAATGTAATATACTGAGTATTGTATTTCCCTGAGGGTTCACAGTCAATAAAATTTTTGAGATTATCGTCTATGAGTTACTTATGATATTTATGGATTATAAAGCTTGGTGCTTTATATTTGAAAATGTATGTCGGACAGATAAGAGATTAGCCCACTCACACGGGTAATCGCCTCTATTTACTGCGTGATGAATAGGGATGAGACGAAATTTAAGCTCTTTATCTAAGTGATAATTAAGAATTCGAGATTAAATATTGATGTCGCCTTAACAAGAATGTTAAGATGAGGACTTATTACTAACAAAAGTCCAAAAGTGAAATAATCCTCAAATTTTCACTTTATCTGTCTTTATTGCCAGATGACAGTTCTGATGGATACTCTTGGCTGGAGTTGTTACGTGAACTCAAGATAGACATTGAGTATGTCTATATTATCATATGTACGGTATTTAAAAGGAAAGACATACGCTCCGTAGGGAAGGGGAAAATACCGTAATACGTACTTCATATTACGTATGCATGAGACGACCGATGAGAGAGGCAAAAGTGTTGATCTCAGCTTATGGAGCCGTGTGAGACTCTCGAGGATAAGAGTTCCTCATCATTTGTGCCCTCATGACTTCTCATTATTCTCAAGGTTTCTATTTGGTGTTCGCTATCTTAGGGTGTTGCCTATGGTCATGGATTTGATTCGATCTAAAGGGACATTCCAAGAAAAGTGTGCTAGACTGGAATTGAGAGGTTTAGTGGAGAGGGAAGATCGATTTAGTTTTTGAAGTCACATTATGGATTATGTTCACAGACCGGTCAGTTATGATTATTGAGTGTGATCATAAGTGTGAATATATATCATATCACATTCAAATGAGATTGAGAGAAAAGATATACATATGTGACTATTCGATCTAGGGTACTGCATACTATAATCCATTTGGGATTATGTTCAAATTTAAGAGCTGTCATATACTTCCAACGGATTTATGACAACGAGCTCTTAGAGTATGCTGGTCGCACGGATTATTAGCCCATATGAACATTGCAGTGAAAGAGTGAAACAGAGAGATATTTTGCCCTTCATGGGCGAGTGTGAGATGTTGGAAAAAATTACGCCCATTAAGGGCACAATCTAAGGCATATTAATTATTGCCTTTGTGGCAATATGGTGGATATAGGAAAGGAGATAATTAACTTTCCTATTCGGCTCTGAGAAGATGTGTAAGGTATGTCCTATATACATCCCTCTGAATGTACGTCGTTCAGTTAGTCGACAGAAACACTCAGACAAAAAAAATTCTCTCGTTCTCCCATCTCTCTTGTTTTACAGGGATTTCTAAGGAATCAAGGGCAAACGGCTGCAGGATCGTTGTCCCTTTGTTACTGCTTTTGGGGGCTTCTAATCTGTGGAAATCGAGGTAAGTCCAATTCTTGTGATTTACCTTTACGATAAGTGATTCAAGCAGATCTATGGCATGTGTTGTATAGAATTCCGCTACGTATCTGTATGTATAGAATATGGATCCGTTTCCTTCATCTATATTGCTCAAATTTGCGATAGTGCTCAAATTTGATTTGCTCCTGATTCGTTTGATTTGCTCCTGAAGATCGATTCTTGAACCCGCGGTGGAAGCTACGCCTCGAGCACGCCAAATTCTCGAAATCCAAATCGTCTTGCACCGAAATCAAATCGTCCGAAAACAAATTGTCCTGCACCGAAGACGAAATCCAAATTCCGAAATCCAAATCGCCGAAATCCAAATTTCCGAACTCTCGTGTCTCTCTTTCGTCGACGGATGAACCACGAGCTTTGATACCAGTTTGTTACGACAATGCGGGAACTAAGACGAAATTGAGACAGAGATGAAGAACGGAACACCAAAATTTACGTGGAAACCCTTGCGGGAAAAACCATGGGAGAGAAGAGAAGCAAAATCCACTATGAGAATTAGGGATTACAAAAGAGGCAACGTAAGCTTCTCAATCAGACAGAATGAGCAAAGAGCAATATTTATAATATTACCCCTCAAACTCTAATGTTGGCCCAAGGCCCATAACTTAAGCCTCTAACTATTCAAGGCATACATAACACATCTTATAGAACGTGATTGTCCCAAAATGCGTAGATTCCCTAAAGTGTGCGAATCTCGACTAGGATAGGCGTCACTAGATAATAATGGATGTCGCTCGAGGATTGTTGTACCTACACGAAGACTCTCGACTTTGTATCATCCATGAGGACCTAAAAAAGCCAGCGACATTTTGTTAGACTTGGATATGAATCCTAAAGTATTAGATTTCAATATGGTGAGGCTGTTTGAGCTAGACCAAACTCAGGGCGAGACAAACTGGATCGTGGGGACCTAGTTAGTGCCACAACATCCAAGGGTGCTTATGGATAGAACAAGGTCTAAAGCTAATATGGTGGACTCATTGTGATGCATAGCGGATTTATGGCGCTGGAGTATGCGATGCGGAAAAACTTCTCGGTCATGTCCAATGTCTTCAGTTTCGGAGTGCTGGTTATGGAGATTGTATGTTAATTGAATTGGCCTCCTCCTGGAACGAAAAACTTGAGTGCTTATTTATAATGAAATTCTAGGGTTTCGCGCTTTCCGTCTAATTGCGGAATAATCCCTTGACTTTTAGACTATTATAATTTCGTCCTCAATTATTTCTCTTCATTTAAATCCAATGTGGGCTCATCCGCTCTCAATTAAGCCTTTTTTTCTATTTAGTTGAGCTTCAATTAAGAGATTTTTTTAATTAATTCTCTTGAGCAGGCTGAATTAAGCCTAAAATCAAGCCACAATGCCACGTGAATTTCGGCACTCACTCCTTATAGCTGGCAGAATTTTACGTAATGTGCTGTGGTGGTCAATTTTTCTCCAATTTCCTGCCGGTGGCCCAAATAAATGCAAATGTAATGCATACATACTAAAATTAAAAAAAAAAGATTTATTTATTTTCGGTGGGGACTAAAGTTAGTCTCTGATTTTTCATGCAAAAAATAATAACTAAAAAGGGTATTCAAAATTTAGGTGTCAATAGTTATTACCTGTATTCGGTAACTCATTGTTCCTCGAATTCTCAGCCGCCGCTGGTGCTTCAACATTCGGCAGCCAATTTAACCCCGGGGCATTCCATCCGCAGTAATTGGTGGAAATTCAGTAACATTAATCTGGTTATTAACACTACCAACCCCGACTCCACTCTAATTCTGGCAGTTAGTGCTATCATCTCTTTTGAGTATCCTAACTCCCGTGGGAGGAGCCACCTAAATCGATCCTCCACTCCCACTTGGGACCTATGTTACATGGACACGCGACACCACACGACACGACACGCCGATACATGAATTTTAAAAAAAATAGATAACTTCGACACGTTGGGACACGTTGTATATTATATATATATTTTTATATTTACGTGATATTATATATCCTAACTCCCGTGGGAGGAGCCACTTGACTCGATCCTCCACTCCCACTTGGGACTGCTAGATTTGCTGGTACTCCATCTTTGAGCAGAGTCACTCTTTGACTTAATTGTGGTCGGTTGGATGAATTAAGCCTAGACACCAAACTTGTCTCCATGTCTGTAATCATTGTCTTAAGGACATCGGTGAGATTATTCAACACATGGCCGGCAAAATCATTTTGATTTTTCTCAAACACCCTCTTGATGGTGGCTACCGTAACAGGATCCTGTACCAACTCCCTCCTTTGCTTGCCAGTATGTTCTCTTGGTATATCGCCTGGAACTCCACTCGAAGCAACATTGACATTTTCCTAGCCATCATTCGACATCAGTGAGGAGAATGACTCTCACCAGTGACGCCACCCCCAATTCCCAGTTTTTGGCATAGCACTTCCTCAAATTGAACCAAATGGTCTCCACTGGGAGTGCGAAAAAGATGTTTCGCCGAAAATGGTCCGCAACAAAAGACCTTTCACTGACAAGCATCAAGCCTTCAGATTTATTGTTTTACCGGTTCTAGTGACGATTCAGGATAGGAAGTAAAATAAATGGCAAAAAGATAAGCAGGACAAGGCACGTAAAGTACGATAAAGATAAATGCTTGATAAGATAAATTGCAGAGAAAGATAAGTGTCTGATTGTTAATTGATCGGTCTTTAACAAAGAGCCGTCTCCGATAATTTATAAACTAGTACAAGATAAAACCATCCTCTGTGATTTCTTCACATGCATCTTATCCAGAAATTCTCGAATCCACCTCGGTAACTGCTCCTCCCATCCTTTAGATGGATTAAAGCACAAGCTTAATTGCTCCGCATAAACGTCAGCACGACATACCGACTTCATGGTGTCACTGACACTCCTTAACCAGGCGTTGGTTTGCCGTATCTCGATTCTCGGCTACCAATGCGCAGATTTCAATGGGCCTTACGATCTCCCGTGGACTCTGTGACCATTTAAGGCCCAAGCCAATTTTCAGTGTCAAGAAATGTAATAGTCATCACAAAACCGAACTTAATAGTTTGGACGAGATGAGTAGGCCTCGCACTCATTTTGCATTCTTTAAGATGAGGTTGACCACCATGGAGGTAGTGGACAAACACAAACTCTCTCTCTCTCTCTCTGTGGTGGGGTTGACCACCATGGAGGTAGTAGCCACTGGGTCTGGCTAAGAGAACAAAGGCGTGAACAAGAAAGTAAGAAGCAATTTGTGTTGATATGCATATCCTCAGACATGCCAATGTTGCCATTTGGGCCGACCGGCCTTAGGCGAGACCGATGGGCCTCCATATCCATGATCTACTCTCTATTCGTGCCAATGTTTCAAAACTGGTCCGCATGAAGCTAGCTAGATGTGTTGGGTGGTCTTGGGCCTCTCTCAACCCAAAAGCTAGCTCAAAGGTTGAGGCTTTCCCTCACACTTATAAACCGACCACCAGCCCCTTCCACAACCGATGTGGGACTACCCAACAATCTCCCCCTCACACATCGGGGGATGGGTCTGGTGGTCGGTTTATAAGTGTGAGGGAAAGCCTCAACCTTTGAGCTAGCTTTTGGGTTGAGAGAGGCCCAAGACCACCCAACACTGGTATCAGAGCCAGGTTAGAATTTCAGCAGTTGATTTGGGGCTTTTGCTTGTCTGGTCATTGTTTGGAAATTCTGTTGCTGCAATTATGTCTCGAGCGAAATTTGAGATTGAGAAATTTAACGGGAAGAATAACTTTGAGTTATGGAGTCTCAAGGTGGAGGCGTTACTAACGACTCAAGGTTTGGCCGAGGCATTGGAGGGCAAGGATAAGTTGCCTGAAATAATGGAAGATGCCGAGAAGGACAGGTTAATTAGAAAGGTGAGAAGTATAATCAGGTTGCACTTATCGGATGAGGTGTTGATAGAGATAGCCGAGGAAAAGGATGCCACAACGTTGTGGGCTAAACTTCAGGCACTCTATGGTATGAAAGATTTGAAGAATCGCTTGTATATGCTGAAGAGGATGTTTCAGTTGCGGATGGTTGAAGGTACATCTATCAGAGCTCACTTAGATGAGTTTGATAAACTCATGATGGACTTGAAGAACGTCAACGAGGCCTTACCTGATGAGAAACAAGGTATGTTGTTGTTAGCATCTCTACCGGATTCTTTTGAGCACTTTATAAATTCATTACTTCAGGGGCGTACTGCGATTACCTTGGAAGAGGTAAAGTCCGCTTTATTATCTAAAGAGGGGCAAAAGAAATTAGGAGAAGATAACTTGGCGCAAGGTAGTGCGCAAGGTTTGTTAGTCCATGGTAGAGATGAACAGAGAGAATCTGGAGGTAACAGATGGAAGCGTCGTTCTAAATCGAGGTCCAATGTTCGGAACCGTCGATGTTATCACTGTAATTTGGTAGGGCACTATAGGAGAAACTGTCCGAAGTATAAGGGTAAAGGAGTTAAGGTGGAGTCTGCAGGTGATAGTAATATTGTTACTACAGCAGATAATAATTCTAGTGATGCCGGCGATGTGTTAACAGTTGCCACAAGTTCATCAGGTGATGAATGGGTGCTTGATTCTGGATGTTCTTATCATGTTACTTCTCATAGACACTTGTTTACTACTTATCAATGCATGGAGGGTGGTAAGGTGTTTATGGGAAATGGTGCTGCTTGTGAAGTAGCGGGGATCGGAACAGTTCAGATTAAGATGCACAATGGGATGGTGCGAACGTTGACCGATGTGAGGCATGTACCAGAACTGACGAAGAACCTTATCTCGTTGAGTGCTCTTGACAGGTTCGGATACCGAATTTCCACTGTAGGTGGAGTTATAAAGGTTTCTCAAGGTGCGCTTACCGTGATGCGAGGGAAGATAGACTGCGGGTTATATCTCCTCCAAGGAAAGACAGTGATCAGCTCGTCTGCTAGATTCTCAGATACTTCAGGTGAGGATACAACACAGTTATGGCATATGAGACTTGGACACATGAGTGAGAGGGACATGATTGTTCTGGGTCAAAGGGGTCTACTAGGAGGTCATCGAATTGAGAAGCTGGACTTTTGTGATCACTGCGACATGGGTAGTCAGCGGAGAGTGAAGTTCAGTACGGCAGTTCACCGGACCTCAGAGATTGTAGGCTGCGTACACTCAGACTTATGGGGACCCTCTCCAGTTCCGTCCAAGGGTGGTGCCAGGTATGTTTTGTCTTTTGTTGATGACGTTTCAAGAAAAGTCTGGATTTGTCTTCTTAAGCACAAGAGCGAAGTGCTTGATCGGTTCAAGTCATGGAAGGCGATGATCGAAAAGCAGATAGAAAGAAAGATCATGGGCCTGAGAACTGATAAAGGGTTAGAATTCTGTTCTGATGAGCTTGGTCAGTTTTGCATAGAGGAAGGCATGGTGAGACACCGCACTGTTGCCGAGTCACCACAGTTAAACGGAGTTGCAGAATTGATGAACAGAATTATATTGGAGAGAGCTCGCTTTTTACTCTCCAATGCTGGATTAGATGAAGATTTTTGGGCTGAAGCAGTTAATACAGCTTGTTGGTTAGTGAATAGATCACCATCACCAGAGATTGACTGGAAAACTCCTGAGGAAACGTGGTCAAGTAAGTCTGCTGATTACACCGAATTGAGAGTGTTTGGTTGCCCTGCTTATGCTCGTGTGAGTGATGGCACGCTGGAGCCGAGGGCAAGGAAGTGCATATTCCTAGGCTATGCACATGGGGTGAAGGGATACAGGCTGTGGTGCACAGATGATGATTCACCCGGTTTTATGTTCAGCAGTGACGTTACCTTTGACGAGTCTGCTCTATTTCAGAAAAGGAGCGATGAGTCAATTAAGAAGAAAGATCTGGTCGGTGTTCAGAAACAGGTGGAGCTTCAGGTAGAGCCCAGAGATATTGAGAGTACGGCAGATGTGACAGAGTCTGCAGAGTCGCTAGTTTCCAAAGCAGTTGACAGTTGTTCCGAGGTCATAGATGATGAAGCTTCGAGGTGGTCAGCGGAGGTGGATGAGATAGAGCGACTGTTGTATGCAGATATTAAAACAGATGATTTGGGTGCAGCAGAGATAGCTTTGGGTATGGAGATACAAAGAGAGACTTCTGGAAGAAATTTTGTAAGTACCCTGCTTGATGCATGTGATAAATTATCTTGTCTGTCACAGTGTGCTTGTATGGAGGTGGAGCAATTGTCCCATGCTTCACATGCTAGTATTATTGGTTGTCTGAATTATGCCATGGATAATACTAGGCTTGATCTATCACATGCAGTCGGGAAAATGTATATGATTAATCCAGGTATACATTATGATGATGTGAAGTGGATCCTCCTGATTTTATTAGGGAAAATAGGCGTTGGGATATATTTTGGAGAATGTAGTTCAGGTAGTGTGACGGTAACTAGGTTTATGAATCTGGGTCATGCAGGGAACCTGAAAGATAGTCGATTTCTGAGCAGTTATGCCTTTACTTTTGTTAGTTGTACTATGAGTTGGAAAGCGTCGTTGGGAGACACTATGGTCTTGTTGACGTTTGAGACTAGGAACATGGTAGCAACTGAAAAAGTTGAAGAGGCATGGTGGTCTAATGGCTTGATTGGTGATGTAGACATAGAACATCCGGGTGATGTGGTGTTTGGTAAAAGTCAGAGATATCACTGGAGAATTGAGTACATTGGTGACCGAAAATTTTGCGTCAGATATAGCATGTCAATAGAGAATGTGACCAAGAAAAAGTTTCTTGCGGTGACGAATTCTGTGGACATGTGGATCGACTTCATTTCTCTAAATAAGTTCAAGTTCTGCTTGAACTTGATAGACGTCTGTGGAGAGTGAGCGCCCGCGGGTGGCGTTGGGAGAGCAGCATGGTTAATGAGCATTAAGAGTTGGCTTCAAACGTCGAGCCAAGGTGGAGATTGATAGATAATGTCTCGAGTTTGAACCGTTTACGGAATATATCGATTTTGTTAACCGATAGGAAAGATATCCAAGAATTCTAATTGGATTAGAATTCCTTTTCTTGAAGACATATTGATACATACGTGGGCTATTGTTCTCGGTTGAAAAGGAAACGAATGATCAAGATATGGATTCTTCAAGCATGTACAGTGGACGTCCAAGAAGAATATTATGTGGGTCCTGGTCAACTGCTTTGTTGTTGACTAGCCTAAAAGGGGACACACACACAAAAAAAGGCGTGGACTTTGAGATGGGGCTGTACGATTAGAAGACTCCAATTGGTCGCCCTTTATTTTGAAGCAGAATAGAAGACAAAAAGAAAAGAGGGGATACGAAGGAACGCACGAACAGAATAGAGGGATTCCTTCCGTATGGGTGCCTGACGCAGCCATCGCACAAAAGTGGCCGACGCCGCAAAATCAGTAGACTAAAAGCCGCACGACCAGAGGGAAGCCGCACGAGAACGAAGAGAAAGAACGTCAAGGCCGTTCTTGGTTCAGTCGCTTCGTGAGCAACAAGACAAGTATCAATTTTCTCTCTGTGAGTTTTCTGGGTGAGAATTCTGTGAGAGATTGTGAGTATTACTTGTGGGTTTGCTTTGGGTTTAATCTAGGATTGTTGGGTAGTCCCACATCGGTTGTGGAAGGGGCTGGTGGTCGGTTTATAAGTGTGAGGGAAAGCCTCAACCTTTGAGCTAGCTTTTGGGTTGAGAGAGGCCCAAGACCACCCAACAAGATGCACGCCATGCTCCTACGAGCGACTTTGCCTCTTTGAGTGTGTGACCTCACCATGCACGCCATGTTCCCGAATTCCTTGATTTTGTGTTTGTCACGCTAGCGCGCTTTGACGTGGACCACTAATATAACTTTCTCAATGTTCTGTGTTGGAAAAAGTCTACAACTTGAAGTTGAAGATCTTGAAATACTCTTCTTCCTTCATTGTTCTCGCCTACTTCATCCTCCGTCAACCATTTATATATCTTTCTCTCCACAGAGGACGACTCATACTTCTCATCTTCGACAACGGAGCTGAAGCAGCCAGCAACCCCCATGTCCGCACAGCCTCCTTCAATCCCTCTTTTTCTTCTTCGTCTTCCTTCTGTCCTTCTCTGTCTTCACATCCTAATGTTCGGGCTCTCCGGCGCCGAACACTGCTATGACATTGGCAACTTCACGGCCGTTGGCAACTACGCCAAGAACCGTGAGCTTGTCCTCTTGGCTAGCAACATGATTTCAAACGGCGGGTTCTACTCCCAGAAGGTAAGGAAAGGCTCGGACGTTGTTTACGTGCTCGGTTTCTGCAGAGGCGACTCTTCGAACGACACTTGCTTCAAGTGCATAAACTCTGCTGCTGAAGAATTGATGATCAAGTGTCCGAACCAGAAAGCTGCGTCCACCTGGGGGACAGGAGAACCTCCCTGCATCATCCGTTACTCTGATCGTCCGATCTACGGCTTGAAGCAGACATTTCCGACGACAATGCTTTTTAACACCGGCCACATCCAGATGGATCAGGATCAGTTCGATCTGATATGGAGGAACTTGACTGAGGAGCTGGCAACGAGGGCTTCGTTGGGGACGTCACAGCTCAAGTTCGCCGCGGGGAGCACGGTTTTGCCGAACCTCCAGACCATGTTCGCAGTGTTGCAGTGCAGCCCTGATTTGTCTCAGGATGATTGCCAGAGTTGCTTGTTGGAATGCATAAATGATTATCAAGGATGTTGCCACGGATATCAGGGTGGCGTTATTCACAAGCCGAGCTGCATTTTCCGTTGGGACTTGTACCCATTTCTTGAGTCCAATCCAGGAAATCCTCCCTCATCTCCGCCACCACCAACTGCAGTCACCGAGGCCGACCATCCTGCTCCACCTGCAAATGTCCAAGCCACCTATGGAGATCCAGTTTTAGGTGTTACTGCTGATTTTAAATTCATGAATCACAACTCTTATTCAGAGTCTGCGCCTGCTATGTGGGAAAAAGTCTTCTCTGATACACATGAAAATTGACTGTCCACGTATCAATGGAGATTAGTAGAGCCGAATGATTTGATTAAACGCATTGCTCGATGTTTGCAGGTAATATCTCAAAGTCATTATGGATTGTAGATGTTGTCGAAGGTTCGGCAGTTCTCTTCATGATGTTTATTGTCTTCGTGCGTTGGTTTGTTAGAAGGCGAAGAACTAGTCCATGGAAGGTCTTATCTGGTTAGTGGATTTGTCGGAAGTTTTGTGTTCTGCATTTTCGTTGTTATTGAATGACTTCTTATCAAGCTAAGCATAAGGATTTATCGGCATGTTAAGAAAAGAAAAGTTTGAACTTATTTTATGATGGGATTCTGGAGATCTCATGTCGATTGCTCTGCATTTGCTTCAGCAAAAGAGGAGGTTGAAACCGCCGAAAGCTTTCATTTCAAAATAAAAGAGATTAGAGCTGCCAGAAATTGCTTTTCAGAAGGCAATAAGCTTGGAGAAGGGGGATTCGGAAAAGTGTATCGGGTAGCTGGAAAATTTTCCCGAAGTTCATTTGAGAATTACATGCACTACATTGAGATAAATATTGTTTCCTGCAAATGAAAATTTGACTGTAGGGCAAGCTTGAAAATGGAAAGTATATTGCTGTGAAGAGGCTTAAGAGGTGTTCTAATCAAGGTCAGCAACATTTTAAGAATGAGGTCAATCTGTTGGTCAGACTTCAGCACAAAAATCTTATCAAGCTCCATGGGTATTGCTTGGAAGAAGGGGAAAGAATTCTTATACTTGAGTTCGCACCCAACGCTGGCCTCGATAGATTCATTTCTGGTACGAACTTGGACATTCAAATTTGTTGCTTCAATTTCGTCGATACTATATGCCTCGATTGGACAGTTTTTGCGTCAAACCATTTGGCAGCACTTTGCTTTACATGCAGAACAATTAAGAACCTAAATGATCTCTATTTTGCAGATTCACTCAAACGTGTGTTGTTAAGTTGGGAGAAGCGTTTCAATATAATAAGAGGTATCGCTCGAGGACTTCTTTACCTGCACGAGGATTCCCGCCTTCGGATTATACACCGTGATCTAAAGCCTAGCAATGTTCTGCTGGATGACAACATGAATCCTAAGATATCCGATTTTGGCACAGCAAGGCTATTCGTTTTGGATCAAAGTATAGAAAAAACCACACATATCGAAGGAACTTCGTAAGTTTTGGAATGAACTTATCTAAAGCTCCTTGGTTTGGTTCAACCTTTTTAGGAAAGTATACAATCCAAACAAGCACCAATTCCAGTTTCCCGATTGATGATTCGTGATCTGTGTTCTCTGTGTTACAATATAATGAAAACAAGGACCGATTTCAATTTCCCGATTGACTATTCGTGATCTGTGTTCGATGTGTTACAGTGGCTACATGGCTCCTGAATATGTAAGGCATGGAGAGATATCTGTGAAGACGGATGTGTATAGCTTCGGCGTAGTGGTATTGGAGATCATTAGTGGCAAGAAGAGTTCATACTTCAGCAGTTCGGGGAATTCGGAGCACCTACTGGGCTACGTGAGTATAAAGTTGTGGAGATCATCTGTAGATACTTCTCGTTGTGCATGTGAAAATAGGAAACCCATTTATCTTCTTTCGCAATTGTGCACTGCAGGCATGGAAAAATTGGAGAAAAAGAACGCCTTTTCGACTTATAGATCCGATGTTAAGCGGCAGTTCGAGAATTGAAATATCGAGATGCATTCACATAGCATTGCTATGTGTTCAAGAGAATGTAGTGAGCCGGCCTAGCATGGCGTCGGTGGTTTTAATGCTCGGGAGCAAGAGCGCGCCCCTCCCAACCCCAACACGGCCTGCATATTTGACCGATCCCAGGGTTAGAGAAATGTCGGCTTCATCGGCCAATGGCTCATCACCGCCATCAACAAACGAAGCTCAGGACGGATCCACATCCTACATTATGTCATTATCAACTGATGAAAGCTGAATTCCGAAGCACAACTGTGATAGCCGTTGCCTCCTCCCCCTCCCACTCATCACCCTTCCACTTTTCTCTCTCTCTACTCATTTGTCACACCCCCCACATTGCCGTTTGTCCCCCACGTTCCCTTGCCCCCTCCCTTTCTCTTCTCTACTTTTTTCTTCTTCTTCTTCTTCGTTTGAGGAACGACGCCCCCGACCAAACTCCTCCGTCCTCCTCTGCCGCTGCCGATTTGCGTGCGCCGCCACCACCGCTCGCCACCGCAAGACGTCCAGCCACCTCCAGCCGTCGCCACCGACCTCGTCCCGGCCGCCGTTGGCCGTCGGCAGCCACGAAACCGCCGCGAGAACCCAGCCCTTGTTCGGCCCCCTGCTGACCCGAGCACGTCGGGGCTTCCCCCGGCCGTTCGCGGCACCGCCACCGTCAACCACCACTCCTACAACCATCCCCCACCTCTCCTCAACATCCTCGACCAAGCCCGCCACCGATTACCCGCCGGAGCCGCCGTAATCGGCCTCGAGAACGCCGGAGCCCTGTTTTTGACCCGGTTTAGGATTTTCTTCGATCCCGTCGAACCGGCCGCTGCCGTTGCTCACCGCCGCCACCATCGAACTCCCAAGACCCATCTTGACCTTCCCTCAGCTCGGCCGAGCTCGCCGCCGCGCGTGGTGGCCAGAATCGCCTCGAACCGCCGCCCCTGTTTTCGGCGCTGAAACTGCCGGTTCTGTTCGGCCGTGAACCGGCCGCCTCCGGTCGTCTTTCACCGCGGTCACCGGTCCCCACCGAACCCCCGACGTCCCCTCGAACTCGTCCGACCACCCCGAGGTCAGCCGCCGTCCGCCGGTCGCCGAACCGGCCGTTGAAGCCGAGCCGCCCATCCCCTGCCCTGTTCGGCCCGAGTGGCCGGCCTCGTGGGCCGGTCTTCCCTGGCCATGGCCGGGTGAGCCTGGGCCGTGTGGCCGGTCCCGTGGGCCATTTGGCCCGTCTGGTGAGCCATTTTGGCCGAGTGTCTGGGCCGTGTGTCCGGTCCCGTGGGCCATTTTGGCCGAGTGTTTGGGCCGTGGGCCATGAGTTTTGGGCCGCCGTTCAAGGAAATTGGGTCGTGATCCGGGAATCACCGAGAAGGATTCTGAGCCTCACCGAAGTTCATGAGTTCGTAGCCGGCCGCACCGTCGCCGTTGAGACTGCCTGAGCCAATTAGAAGTGAGTTGACCCTAAACTTTGGTTAGGGCGCTAATTGCGCCTAGGGTTAGTTGGGTTAGTAATTTTGGTAATAACATAAAGTGATTACGGTTGGTTTAGTTAGAAACCCCGGTTTAGGTTAAATGACCGTAATCGACTAAGTTAGCGTGATTAATTATATTATCTGTGGTTAATTGTGATTAGTTGAAATTGATTGATTTATCGCGAGAGTGCGATAGATTAAAGACGGGTGATCGATCGACAATTATAAATTAAATGGGCTAATAAATGATTATTGTTCGAATTGAGCTTTATATTGTCTAAATGAAATTAAATGCTCGTAATTGGTTCGATGATTTTTATCGGTGTGATTATCCCGTTGGAGGGCTGATGGTGTGACTGGAATTACTAGTGAGCATTAATCGTTACTTGGGGATTTATCGCTCTATTTATGATTAGATGCCTGAAATGTTCTTTGAATGAATTGACATGTATTTGGGAGTTATTCGTTCCGTGATTGCAGTAGCTAATTGATAGTCTACATATGCATATGACCGTGTGCAAAATCAAATAAATATGTTCTAGCATGAAAACGGCCGTGGGCCGAGTCTTTGAGCACGTTTTGTGAGCATCCAGCCTAAATCAAAGAGAATTAAAATTGATTGTTATGGTGGGTGCATTGTGTGGTCATATGACGGAACGATGATGGGTTTTTCCTGGTAAGATCGTAGTGTATTAATAGTACACCAGTACCAGTCATGTGGGACCATACGACTTACCAGAAGCACGACAGTCCTGCCTCGTGCCGGTTAGTACGGGCACAGGGCTGATCGGATGCCGGTCGCAGCTTGTGATGGACCGACGCCCCGTATAGGGATGCCTACTTGCCGTACCGTGCAACGGGTGCACTGGAATAATCGCTTGTAGTAGCCGCTGCCGAGAGGGAAAAGGAGCGTAGCCCGGTTCGTCCGGATGAGTATGGGATCGTACTATTTATGAGGGTGGAATCACGCCAGTCGCGTAGATCCTCTCATGGTGCCGTTGGCACGATCATCGTTAATAAATGGACTCGTGTGGTGTCCTGTGCATACTTGTGGATGCGATGCTTGTTTTGAGTGATTGACTTATTTCACTGCTTAGTTGGGTCAAGTATTGCATTATGTGTGGCTGAAGGCCGGTAAGTATGCATGTGGTTGATTAGTATATGATGGCTATACTTGGGTATTTTATGTGATTGTATGATTCTGTGAGCTTACCATTAGGATACCCTCGGCGAATCAGTTTCCTAACCGAGCTTAGGCTTAATTCACTGAGATTTATTTCTCACCCCGTCGTGGGATAACATTTTTCAGGTCCCAAGTGATGAAGCCCGTGGACGCCAATGATTGGCGGTAGGAGTGATCTTTTGAAGTAGATGGGAAGTTAACCTTACCCGACCGAATACCCTTTTGAGGTCTTAGTGAGCTGCCCCGAAGTATGGGGTTGTTTATGTCAGCTATGGCTCAATAGGGTTAATTATCATAAGTTGTTTGGTTTAATGTGTGTGATGATCTTTTTGTGAACTGTCTTGGTAATTATCTCCTACTAATGTATCCCTATTCAAATTTATGTTGTCTGGGAGTAAACCGTTTCCGCATGCGTAATAAACTGTCGTGGGTCGGTAGCGAACCTGGGACGCTATCCCTTATGACCCTTGGGACGATTTGATCGGGATGTCGCGTGCTCGGGGTTTGGGGCGTGACATCCTCCCCGGTTTGGTATCAGAGCAAGGTCAGCCTGATCCATCTGGTCATTGGCCTGGAGTGATAAGGAGCGTTGGGAAATGGGATAGTTAGTAGGATTTTTATCACTATGCTTGTGATTGTTAATTGTGTGGTAAGTTTTAGGGTTGCCTTCTGACCGCGTTTTGCTATGGGGTGAGCAGAACTCCGTATCATTCCTGCATAATGAGCGGACGCGGTAGAAGAACACCTCGAGCCCCTCGTAGGAGGAATGTGAGACCAATTGAAGAGATTGTTGATCTTGGAGGACCACCGCCTGTCGCAGCTCCTGTTGCAGCTCCTGATGCTGAGCCTGCGAGACGTGAGCCGACCATGGCTGAAGTGATGCAAGCTTTGGGAACCATTGGAGATTTGTTGGGGCAGCAAGTAAGGAATCAAGCTGCTGATGCTGCTGCAGCTGCAGCTGCAGCTGCTGAAGCCCCACCTGTGGTGCCACTTGTAGTTCCGCCAGTAAATCCACCACCTGCACCTGGGTATGAGGAACGTAAGGCTCAAAAGATGGTAGAACAGTTCCTCAAGTTGAATCCGCCACAGTTCACTGGAAACGGAGACCCTGAAGCTGCCACCCGTTGGATTGAAGGGTTAGAGAAAACATTCAACTTACTGAGATGTTCGAATGAGGATAAAGTATTCCTGGCTGTCTATCAACTTGAAGGGAATGCTAGTACTTGGTGGAGAGCTGTCAAGGATAGGATTTTTCCAGAAGGTACGGTTCCAGTATGGAATACCTTCAGGGATGCTTTTAATAACAAGTATTTCTCGAAGACAGCTAGAGAACAGAAGATGGCTGAATTCTTCCACCTCCGCCAAAACCAGATGACCGTCGACCAATATGAAGCCAAGTTTTCTGAACTGTCCAAGTATGCCCCGAGATTGATTGAGGACCCTGAGGATAGGGCCAGAAGGTTCAGGGATGGACTGAAGCCCGAGATTAAGAGTATACTAGCACCATTCAATCTTCAAGACTACGATGACCTATATGAAAGGGCATTGATAGTGGAGCAGGACTTGGCTGAGAGAACCGCTGCATCTGGATCGCGGTTCACTTCCTCAAACAGATTTGAAAGGAAGCTAGGAAAGAAGCCAATGTTTGGAGGCAAGCATCATATTCCACCGAATCGTCGAGGAGTGATCAGTAAGCCTACTTTCCGCCCAAGTGAGGTGTGCAATATGTGCCGCCAGAGGCATGGACCTGGTATGTGCCTGTTTAGAGGAGGTGCTTGTTTTGGATGTGGTCGTTTTGATCATCAGGTGAAGGACTGTCCGCAGAGGCAGCAGGGCAGGCAGATGCCACCACAACAAGGAGGGCCACCTAGAGGAACTGCGCCACAAAACTTTCAGAACCGTCCGCCGGCGCAGGGAAGAGTGTTTGCTGTCACCCGGGAAGAGGCAAAGAATTCGCCGACCGTTTCAGGTACGGTTGTTGACACCTGATTTTTGACCATTTATTATTGTGATTTTTATTCTTTAAAATTAATTAAAAATATCAAAAAAGGTCATAAAATCACAAAATCAACTTTGGAAGCTTTGGTTTAACCTTAGGAACCAATTTTGAACAAAAAATATTTTTCGGTATTTTTAATATTTTTCGAGTTTATTTAATTATAAAAATACCCAAAAAATCAAAAAATACCATTCGTGGTCAGAAAAATACCCAAAAATATTCGATAATTTTGTTTTAATTTCCTCTTCAAGTGTGTCACTTTAAATCTAAAAAATTCGGCTCGGGTCACTATGTTCCTTCACAAACATAAACCCGAACCGAGCCTAAAAAAAATCATTTTCGAGTCTTTTAGTTTTCAATTCTCACTTTTTATAAGCTATGACATTGGATTCTAAAGTCTTAAAGTGCAATTAGGTCAATTTGCCCTCCAATTTAATCAATTTTTACCAAAAGGGCTTAATTGCATATTTTTCTTTCAATTAGTCCCCGGTTTCACGGATGTATACGTATGCTCTACGTATTTATACGTCATACGTATTATACGTTATGCATATTTGTACTGTTTGGTAACCTCTTTAACTCTTGTAATAACAATAATGGTTATTATTTTTAACACCTTTGTTAGTGCTTTTTTTTAGCATTTTTGTATTGTGAGTGCTATTGTTAGTGTTATTTTTAAATAGCATTTTTGTATTATAAATTGTGAGTGCTATTGTTAGTGCTATTTTTAAATGACATTTATTTATCATAAATTGTGAGTGCTATTGTTAGTGCTATTTTTAAATGACATTTATTTATCATAAATTGTGAGTGCTATTATTAGATAGAATTTATAATTGTTAGTGCTATTTTTAAATAGCATTTTTGTATTATAAATTGTGAGTGCTATTGTTAGTGCTATTTTTAAATAGCATTTTTGTATTATAAATTGTGAGTGCTATTGTTAGTGCTATTTTTAAATGTCATTTATTTGTGAGTGCTATTATTAGATAGAATTTATAATTGTTAGTGCTATTTTTAAATAGCATTTTTGTATTATAAATTGTGAGTGCTATTGTTAGTGCTATTTTTAAATAGCATTTTTGTATTATAAATTGTGAGTGCTATTGTTAGTGCTATTTTTAAATGTCATTTATTTGTGAGTGCTATTTTTAGATAGAATTTATAATTGTTAGTGCTATTTTTAAATACAATTTATTTGAAGGTATTTTTGGCTATAAAAGGATGGCAAGAGTTTTGAGGTTGGGAGGAGAGAGACATTTTGTAGAGTGTGCAAATTTTTGAGAGCTTAGAGAGAAGAACACAAACACTCTCTATATTCTCATAATCTTGAGTGAGCAAAATATACTAAGTTCGGAATATTGATTCCGCATATTGCTAGCACAATTGTTGTGGAGTTATTAGTCGTCTCCCCGTTCGTCAATTGGTGGTGCGTCCGAACTAGATGCCTAACACTTGTGGAGGCTGAGATCGAAGAACATCGAACCGACACCTCCGTTCAAGCACGCTACGAGAGGTAATCCATTTACTCCCTTTGAGGCTTTGTGATTTTTTTTCGATTGAAATGCACGAAGTACGCCTCTGGAGATACATGTATGGGTTGTTATTTATTTCCGCTACGTGTTACGTGGATCCCAACAGTGGTATCAGAGCCGATCCTTAGGTGTTTTCGTGCATTTAATTGATTTTTTGCAATTTTTGCAATACTATGGCCAATATGTATTAACGAATTGTTCGTCTTACATGGCTAATGGAGGTTGATTATTTTATATGATAAATTAATCAACGTAGCAAAAATTGAGACTAAATCAATTTTGAATCGAAAATTTATGGCTATCTTATTTTACGTAAAAATTCTGAATATGATTCAACGTAGAATTTTTATTGTGCCTTCCTAAGTTTTAAATTGTGAATTTATTACTTACGTGGAAGGGTGGTGATCATGGAAAAATCCCTAATCAATGTGATTGATGTATGTATGAATGTATGGTGATTATTTATATATTTGGGGTTGTAATTATTAAATGGAGACTGCGTACTCCTTTTATTTTTCATGTAATCTTTATTTTTAGCATAGTCAATTGTTGATGTAAATGCTACGAGGATTACGTGGAGGAGCCTTTTAAGTCGGCGAGCTCTTTGGGGCCCGATTCTTGAAGAGTTCAAGAAACCAAGAAGAAGAGAAGAGCGGCTCTCCGTTATTAAAATATTAAAATGATTAAATGTGGTCTCATTGGCTCGAGACCCATTAAATCATAATTCCATGATCACCACGTAGGATAGATGTTTATGTGATTGACATCTATTTTTTTTTTTATGATTACGTGAGCATGTTAAACTGGTTAATGTGCAAAGTCAGACTTACCTCACCCAAAATTGCGCCTGCATGAAATCCTAGTTAGGGAAAATCACTCGCGTTAGGTACCGAAAGGGCGTTGGTAATGACATCAACGTAACCAAGTCCCCGAACTCAAAATCTCTGGTTCCGCAGAATTGATCGATCTCTCCCAATCGGTCAATAAGGTTTCTGGTCTACCCTCCAAGAAAGACCGGTGGCGACTCCAAATGCATGCACAAGTTGCACATGCCACCACGACCACACTAAGGTCGAAAGCGATCGACTGTTATCGTCGAATCCCTTTGAAAAATACTCCCGCCGCGATTTGGTATGGGCCTGGGAGGGCCCGCGCCGATCCAAGACCCGTGATCGGTAATCTATTAGCCGCGTCCGCTTTCGGACGGGTCGCGACAGCTGGCGACTCCGCTGGGGACTTGTTCTAGAAACTATGGTTCTAGACCTCAAGTGGACTTAGGCCGTAATAAAAATTGAGTGATTTTTCTAACCCTACAGGCGCTCTTGAAGGTGAGGTAAGTCCGCTCACGATAGGTGTTATATGTTTTTGCAGATTGGAGTAATAAGGGGTGTAGTCTGTGATTAACTTTATTTTACGCAGGTGTGGCGTAGGAATGTATGTTGTGTGGATGATTTGAAGTGCTGATTGATAAATTGTTGTGCATGACTTGCATTGTGATGATCACGACACATGGACACACACAACCGCGCCTAAAACCCCAGGCGCCGCCTTTAGGAACACAATAGAAGGAATTGAAAATGGAATCTCCGTGAGGAAAAACACGGGGTAATCCACTTCTCAATTCCGCTCGCTTCGAACTATGGATTGAGTCCCATTGCAACGATAGTTGTGCAATGGAATCGGCTCTTTCTAGAACTCGAGGTGGGAACCTTAACCTTAGGTGCCAAACCCTCTGATTTTTAGAAGTTCACCATCACTTGTCTCATGCGCATGTCTTTGGGCGGTTGGTACACCTAAAATCGCACATAAGTCGACGAGTTGGGTTGGTAAGACTCTCTATCCCTCAAAACTATTACAGTTCATATAAATATAGGCATTTCATTCATTGCATTCTGGTGATTAGATTAAATGCCATTTCAAGGATAGATGCATGTGTTTTTCCCAAACGTCCTTGATAGAAGACGAGGAGGATGATATCCCATGGCGAACACCGAGTGAGCAACAAAGGAGCCTACTATGGACATTATTGAGATATCGTCCAATGAAGATGACGAGTTGGGGCAAGTGATCCGGAAGTCACAGATCGAACTTGGGGCATCCTTAAACGTCAGGATCACATTCCTTGGTTTCATTTTCCATTACTAGTCCTATTGTATAGGGTTTATTTTTATCGAGGCTTTCTCTATCTCACCCCTTAGAGTGATTGTATTAGGGATCTATTGGTGTATACATTCAGATGGAACTCGGTTGTATTTCTTTTGACGGGTCATGGGAATGTGATAGTGGCATTTTCTCTAATCATCCGAATACTCCCAAGTCAAGTTTATAATTCCTTTAGAGGAAACTAAAGTTGAAAATCTTACACGACCTTTTTGGTCGTACAGGGTAATCCAACCCCAATTTCGCTAGAAGGAATTATACACTTGAATTGGTCCATGCATGTCATACGTCACTAAGTAATCCACGATAATTGATCAAGAGTATTGACGTTATTTCGAATTTAATGACGAGATAGATGTCCAAATTGCTCTCGTTCTTAACAAAACGGCCTTGATTTGGATGCCGTATCTTCAATTAAATTTAAAAACACGTCGTTATGCCTTGCATTTTTGACTAATTCGCTCTTCTGAATATTGGTCAAAAGCAATTATCGTGAATTACATTCCTTTCAATAGTATGCTTTCTTTCGAGGAATATTGATAAAAACTTTTCGCACAAGATTAAAACCCTTGTAAAAGTTCTTGTCATTATTAATTACGAGCAAGCATAAGATTGAAAGGGGTCTATGCTTTCTTTTTCAGATTATTCCTTTTGACTCGGTCTTTTCATTTGCAGGTGAAAAACAAGTAGCATAAAGAAATCTTTTCTTGGATAAGTCTGAGGCTATTCTTTCATCTGACCATGAGTGAGTTAGAAAATCAGAACACATCTACTCGACTTATTATGGATCGGCTCATCCAAGTCTAAAGATGTCCGGATGCTCGAAGAAATGGATCATATAAAAGCTAAAACAAACACAGGGGCTTTCATTCATTCTTGCCCAAACCAGATCATACAATTCATTGGGGTGGAAAAGTAAAACAGAAGTGAGCCCTAATCAACGACACAAAGGAGCCCAGCTGGCCCTCCAGGTTATGGATGCTTTGTTTATACGCACCACTCCGCGTATCATGGTCCGCAAGCCTGAGGTGGAGGCGTTTGCGTTCATCATTGACTGCAACAACCTGAGTCTCGTGATCTTCGGCGACTGCTTCCAAGTCCCGAACAAGTCCATTCTCACGAGTTATATCCTCGTTTATGCCGTTGAGCCTTTCTTCCAGCCACTCGCTCCGATTCCTTAGCAGGGCATTACGTCGATCGCGCTCATAGGTAGCCAGAGATAGAGCTAAGTCCTCCACCAGATTCCTCCTCTCGCGTAGCAATGTTGAAACCCGCTCTTTGGCGAACTCAACAGCCTTTTTGTGACTATCGGCCAGGTAGTCAGCCAACGCTAGGCGGTCGGACTGATCCTCATAACGGGCTCGCAAGACACGAGCCACGGTAACTCCCCGATGAGCAGCGCGGTAGACCTCCAAGGAGTTCGTAAAGAGCGTTGGAAAAATATTGTATTCCCTCCCCAACGCGGTACCCTCGAGGGAGGTGATGTCCAGGTCCCCGAACATGACTCTGATCTCATCCTCGGTTTCGGGATGATCGGCTATGTGAGCGTAGCCTCGACCCAAGAGGTTATAGAACTCTTTCCATCGAGTCAAAGCTTCGGCTGAGAAAGTGTGAACTTGGGAAGAAGCCATTTTCGACGGAGATGTGTGTAGTGGAGCGATTAGAGGATGGAAGCAAATTATATGAGAGCGTTAATCTCCCAAACACCAACTCCGCATTTTATAGCGTCTCGAGAGTGGAGAAAAGTTGCAGCAATAATGCTTGTGGAGCCGGGTTAATTAATGTAAAGCGAGGGCTGCTCCTCCCGTGAATCATCAGACATGTCCTGATCCGCAATTTCAGGCCTGACAAATTCGGTCTCGCCATTATTAAAGCTGGGAGGGAGGCGAGCGCAACTATCGAAGAAGCCGCGAAAGGATTGTGTTGTTCCATCACGCATGAAGCTGGGCGGCGAGTGAACAGCTCTGCCACTTAAAAAGAGAAGACAGTGCTGAACAGGCATGACTATTGAGGAAAAGTGAAAGGCGAGCGCAACTATCGAAGAAGCCGCGAAAGGATTGTGTTGTTCCATCACGCATGAAGCTGGGCGGCGAGTGAACAGCTCTGCCACTTAAAAAGAGAAGACAGTGCTGAACAGGCATGACTATTGAGGAAAAGTGAAAGGCGAGCGCAACTATCGAAGAAGCCGCGAAAGGATTGTGTTGTTCCATCACGCATAAAGCTGGGCGGCGAGTGAACAGCTCTGCCACTTAAAAAAAGAAGACAGTGCTGAACAGGCATGACTATCGAGGAAAAGTGAAAGGCGAGCGCTACTATCGAAGAAGCCGCGGAAGGATTTGGTTACCCCTTCGTGTCGGAAAGCTGAGCAGGAGGTAAACAGTTCCGTCGTTTCAAAAACAGAACGCTGAACAGACCTAGCTTTCGAGGAAAAGGAGGCAACAAATCGAAAGAGCGAGTATACAAAAGAGAACAGAGAACCCCGAGTGACGAGTTCGTTGAAAGACCTCAAATTCTCTAGAATCAGATTCGACATCGAAGCCATGGAACTCAACATCGCAGGTGATGAACATCAAGATCGCAGTGGTGACGACGGCAGTGGCCACGACGCTCAACCCCGGAAAAGAAAAAGTCGCCAGCGCTACGCTCGGAAAGAAATCCAGGAGCTTGAAGCTTTCTTCGATGAATGCCCTTGCCCAAACGAGGAACAAAAGATTGAATTGGGCCAGAAGCTGGGAATGAATCCTATGAGAATCCATTTTTGGTTTCAGAATAGACGTTTCAGACTAGGTGTCCAACACAGGCGTAAGGAGATCACGGCCCTAAAAGAGCAGAACCAAAACCTTCAAATGGAAAACATGTGGTATGAGAAAATTCTCAGTACTATTACCTGCCCTGACTGCGGTGGCCCTACCACCCTCAGTAAATTGTTCCCCAGTAAGCCTTCTACGAAGATGGAAGGTGCTCATTTATCCCCCTGCTCCCTTGAGCCATCTCCGGTACAATCAGATCCTGCTAATGGCGCGCATGAGCAGATCGATCCTACAGAAATTATACCAGTGTCTTCGGAGGAAGAAGATACGTGTCGTTATGATCGGAGTCACCTCATCGAAGCCCATGAATCTCCTCCACAACAGCTTCCGGTAAGATCAGATACGGTTCAAGAGGAGTTAGAGGTTAGTCGGCAGGCTATCTACGCCACTCTGGACGACGAGAAGAAGAAATTCACTTGGCCCCCGGAGCTTCATCTCAAGTTCTTGGACGCAGTTCGACAGATAGGACTCGACTTCATAGGTCCGACAAGCATACTTAGGGTCATGAACGTACCGGGACTTACCAAGCAATTAGTCGCGAATCACCTTGGTTGCTACAGAAGGGCGTTAGGACAGCGTTATGCAGAACTGAATCCGAGCAATAGACTCGGCTGCGAACCCAGCACCCTTATGACAAATGAGGCCCGGTCGAATCTGGACGACTATTGGGGATTTGATCAGGATATCCTCGCGAGTCATTTCAATATTCCTCAAGAACACGCATCACAAGTGCAACGAGTAAGCACTCCTCCGTCCGAGCAGCAGCTAGTCAGTGTTCATCCTGTCGCAGATCAGCCCACCACGCCCAGTGCTCAAGGGTTTGCCCAATCAGAGCATATGGCTTCAGATGATCTAATGGGAGAAAGCTTGGAGCACTCTTATTTCCCTAATCCCCAAGTGGGAGATGCTTGTGGT
The DNA here is from genome assembly GCA_021437785.1 of Rhodomyrtus psidioides. NCBI lineage: Eukaryota > Viridiplantae > Streptophyta > Magnoliopsida > Myrtales > Myrtaceae > Rhodomyrtus > Rhodomyrtus psidioides. The sequence goes on from JAILYB010000034.1 coordinate 5,523,338, forward strand.
AGTCAATCGATCAAATCTCCTCTTATAATCCCAGACAAAGATGGAGGTTCCAGTTCGAAGAACCCGTCGGGCGATGCAGCTCAACCTACACATCAATCGTTCGAGGGGTCGGGTGATTTCTTCGATGAAGGACTTGATACCTGGTTCGATCAGTTGGAAGCTATTAAAGGTTGGCAACCATGATCTGCACTTGGTAATGGCACACCTAAGCTGAGGCCAGACTGGTTAGTCATTGGACATGCCCCAAGAAAGAAGGGGATGTACGCGAGAAGGATGTATCTCCTATTGTAAAGTTCTCATCGGTGCATGCGTTTGTTTCTTCAATAGCTAGAGTTGATTCTGCATAATGTTTTTCGCAAACGTCATCTCGTGTGTATACGGTAATTCCTTGTTATTAAGTTCAAGGTAAAATCAGCCCCGACGCGTGAAGGCAGAATTGATAGCATGAGTTACTAGCAGAATGTAATCGAGCTCGAAAGTGAAAGATTACTAGCGGCCCCAAACGCAATGACCGCAAAATCAGGGGCAATCTTTAAGTTTCGAGCAACTACAAATCTATTTCTCACGAGGCATTCAGGTCAATCAAATATAAAACGTCGGGCTGTGAGAATGATGCGTAGTCAATCTGTTGACACAGGCGAAAAAGGAGTCGCGTAGATCAGAAAGCAAAAACCTTTCTTGGCTAGTCAACAATGCAGAATGAAAGAGCATATATAAACAAACTCGCATTTATTTCATTCAGCAGGAAAGTTTACAAGTGGATCACTGAGGGGGAGCAGTAAACCCAAAATGAGTTCTGACAAGCATCACAAAAAAGCTTAACTGACTCTCCATGCTATCCATGCCTTGCTTACAACCCACACTCCGGGAATCGAGGTCTACAAGCTTGAAGAAAAGGAGACGACATTTCTCCTTAAGTTCGTTCACCTTGGTGTCATAGTACTCGAACTCAAGCTCTAAGTCATGAGCCAGTACCCTCCCGCGAGCTATATCCATGCTCAGGTCTTCAAGCCTTTCCTCCAACCAGGCACACTGGAACCTCAGCACGAAGTTGTGCTGGTCTTGCTCAAAGGCGGTGTCAAAAAGAGCCAGACGCTCCACCAAGTTGTCCCTCTCACGGACCAGCATCGAAACCTGGGCGTAGGCGTATTCAACAGCCCTTTTATGGTTATCGGCCGTCAGCATGGCCAACATCAGGGACTCAGTTCGGTCCTGATAACGGGCTCGCACGATACCAGCCAAAGTGACCTCCCGGCTAGCAACTTCGTAAGCCTGCATGAAATTGTTAAAGAGAGTTGGGAAGATCACAAACTCCCTTTGCAGTTTCGTACCTTCAATACACGCAGTATCCAGGGCCGGAATCAGAGTACGAACTTCAACCTCAGCTTCAGGATGATTGTTTATGTAGCCATAACCCCTACCCAAGAGGTGGTAAAATCTCTCCCATTGGGTCGAAGCTTCAGGTAAGGCAACAGGCATAGAGGAGGAATCCATATGCGATGGAATGACGGAGAAGAGAGTGAGAATGTGAAGAGTGTTTGAGAGGCTGAGTCTGATAAGGCTAAAGTGTTAATCTTCTTGACATCAATCTATCACCTTATAAATGCTCGAGTACAGGGAGAAGTGGTAATAATATTTTATGTGCAGTAGAGCCAAGCGGGTTTCGTTAATGCATCCCCGATGAGTCACGAATCCACCACCGTCCTGTGATCTCGGGTTTTGCGAAACATAATGGCGCCGAAAGGTGGGCAGGCTTGTTACTCTAGAGACTGGGCCAGGGGGACAAGCGTAGTGCTCGACAAAGCGAAATCAACGCAAGAGATCTTCAGGCTCCGTTCACGTAGAAAAGAGCAAAAAAGGACAAAGTGGGAATTACGAAGCCTTGAGAAAAACGCTCGTCAAGTAGCCATCACAAAAGGACGAAGTGGGAATCTCGAAACATTGAGAAGAGCGCTCGTCGGGTAGCCATCACCTTTGATCGAAGAACGGTGATCCGGCTCCTTTAACCTCTCAGAATTTGCAGAGAAAGTGAAGATCCAAGGAGGAACAAAGAAAGCTGAGTTAACGGAAAATCAAACAGTGATATCCCGGTCAAAATGTTCAAGGGATTCTGTCATTTACTAGAAGCGCCAGACTTGGAGGTCTCCGAGCTTGAGCTGCTGGAAGAATTTGAAGATCTCAGGACCGAACCTGACACGGGGGCCATGGAGACCAATCCTTCTAATGATGAAACCCGCGGCTTGGTTAACGAGAACAATACCCGCGACGGTGATCAGCGTCAGAAAGAGGAATGTCTCCAACGCAACACTTCAGGTCAAGTCCATAAACTCGAATTGTTTTTCAGGGAATACCCCTATCCGGACATGGAACAGAGAATCAAAATGGGCCAGGAGATAGGGTGGGAGCCTCGGAAGGTCAAGTGCTGGTTTGAAAACAAACGAACCCGGCTGAAGCAGCAACGCGATCGGCACGAGTTAGCGATTGTAAGGGAGGAAAATGAAAAGCTTCGAATAAAAAACATTCAGTACAAAAAAGCTCTAAGCATCGCTATTTGCCTTGAGTGCGGTAACCCTGTTCCCACGGACGGAGTATTCACTGAAGAGCCAGATCTGGGGGTTTATAATGCTCATTTGTTGCAATGCCCTTCGCAACATCTTTCGGAACAGGCGGGTACCGCCGAAGATCTACAAGAGGAAACTAGTGCTATAAGGTCAAAGTCGACGCCCATTGTGGAAGGGAACATGCGTCATGACAAGTCGGGTCCGCTCAATGATGAACTCACCATCATGACCAGCCGATCTGAGACCACTAAATCCCCTCCAGAGCAACCTCCAACACGACCAGATTCCGAGAAGAGTAACCGCCAAGTTGCTGACACCACTTCGGCTAGCAAGAAAATAAGATTTCGTTGGACCCCGGAGTTTCATAGCAAATTTGTTGATGCAGTTCAACAGTTAGGGATCAGTTTTGCTTGCCCATTGCGCATACTCGAAATCATGAACGTGCCGGGACTGACTAAAAATATGGTCAAGAATCACCTTTGGCGCTACAAGAAACTACTGAGAGATGGACGAGCGTCGCTAGATCAAGATAGAGGCGGTTCAACACGACCAGATTCCGCGAAGAGTAGCCGCCGAGTTGCCAACCCTACTTCGGCTAGCAAGAAAACAAGGTTTTATTGGACCTCGGAGCTTCATAGCAAATTTGTTGATGCAGTTCAACAGTTAGGGATCAGTTTGGCTCGCCCATCGAGCATACTCAAGATCATGAACATGCCGGAACTGGATAGAAATAAAGTCAGGAACCACCTTTGGTGCTACAAAAGACTACTGAGAGATGGACGAGTGGCACTAGACCAAGATAGAGGCAGTTCAAGTTTAAACGATGAGCATGGCTGTGATCGCAATCCTCATGCAGCAGGAAGCATCCAATCACCTCTTAACACCGATGGGACTGACAATTACACGGTCGATTGTTCAGGCATCAATCAGAGTACTCCCCTGGGTTATCCTAGTACTCCTCAGGAGTATGTACCGCAATTTCAGCAAATCGGGACTCCCCAGTCTGAGCACCGACTGGCCGTTAATGCTAGTCCTACAGCGGATCTAACATTGGCAGGAGATGCACGTACAATCTTGCGAGACGATTACGGAGATTCCGGCTCGAAGAATCAGGTGGTCCATGACGAAAATGGCGAAAAGATTCCTTCTCCAGTGGTCGACAATACTCAACCTGAATGTCAGTCGCTCGATGGTTCAGACGATCTCCTTGAAAACATCTATTCTTGGTTCGATCGGCTGAATTCCCCCCTGAGTTACCCTGGTACTCCTCAAGAGTATATACAACAATTTCAGCAGGTATGGACTCCCCAATTTGAGCACCAACCGATCGTTAGTGTTATTCCTACGACGAATCCAGCATTGGGTACAAACCTACTGGACAACGATGAAAGTACCAACTCGAGAAGTGAGGTTGTTCATGTCGAAAGTAGTGTGAGGAACCCATCGCCAACGGTTGAGGATGCCCGACTTGGGCGTCAATGGCTTGAAATTTCAAGCGAGTCCCTCAGTGAGCAACTCGGCGTGTGGATCACGCATAAACCGAGGAACCAGGTTGTTCATGCCGAAAATGGGAGAAGTCCGTCACCAGCAATTAAGGATGCTCAACTTGGACGACTCGAGCGGTCGGACGATCTCCTGAATGAGCAACTCAGCCTATGGGTCAAGCATTTTGGAACTAGTGCATCTTCGCAGTCGTGACCGGTACCGGCGACCGGACATCTGGTTCGAAGCTCGTGTGCTAAATCATTAGAAGGCTCAGGAGAGTGAGAGGTGAATACGTCGAATGAATGTGTTACGGATCTCGTTGTAAAGTTCCCGCGGGAACATTTTAATTAACGCTGAAAACTAACCGCTCTGAGTGTCAACATTACCCTTTGAACGTCTTCGAGCCAAGGGCCATGGATTAATCACTTAATCCGTGGAGCAAATTCCATGAACGATGACTATCACCCGCGGAGCATAATGGGATCTACCCCCATTCAGCACGAAATACGTTTGGTCACGAAGCCTCCCATTTGGTAAAATGATGTATCGTTCCTAAACGATCTTCAACCGAATACCAAAGTAATGTCTCATTTCTTTCCCTTCTCAGGTGTTAAACGTGGATAAATCACCCAAGGAGCCATCTGTTCAAATAACAAAACAGACGTTGCCCAACCGGGGGCAGCTGAACCATTGATATTGCAAATATTCCAAGCATGGATAAGAGGATTTGATAGACGTGGTTCATATCAATACGCGACGTCAGAACGGGATGAGAACCAAGAGTAAAGTTGTATTGTCCCAATTTGTCTTCAATTTGGGAATATGAGTTAACACTTGCTATTTATCCTTGATAGGGACTCACCATCAAGGAGGACAAATTTTGACAACCTGTGTGCACTCGCAGGGGCACACGACCGAGGGTAAGATGTATCGTTCTAATTTTTTGAAAAATTCATGAACGAACAATAACATGTTTCTTCCGCATTTTCAGGGATCTCCAGCCGCGGGGGACAGGTAAGTATCCCTTTCCCCAATCCATTGAAAATGTTGAATAAAAAATAGAGAAGAAAAGAAAAGCTTTTAGAATCTGATGTCTAGAAAAGACATAGGATTCTAACTTCATTGGCATTCATGTTTTGAAACATGAGGTTATCTGAACATGCATTGGGCATCATAAAATCCCATTGACGGGTAAAATTTTTGGAGAAAACGAAAGAGATTTTTCCAATCAAAAGTTGTTCAAAACTTTCAAAAGGACGTTTTCTCAAAAGACGAGAGGCAAAGCCTAGTCCAAACACGTCCTATACACACTTAAGAGAGAAATGGAGCGGATAAGACAGCAGAATCTGGACCTACGGAAGTAGGGACCATTCGCAGCGATTACATGGGTTGGGACTACGGAGGCATTCGTTTCATATCCCCCAAACACTACAGGTGACCGTTGATAACCCCTTTGAACGGCGGTTTTCATTCTTAACCCTGTCAAGAACCACCCCACATCGGGGCAAAATGGAGGTGAGTCCAGCAGCATCAGGAGAAAATGGTTAGAAATTTTCTTGCTCGGACTAACATTAATCTTTGTGTGTTGTTTATATGGTAATCCAAGTGCCATAGGATGATGAGAAGCATTCATTTCTCTATCCCACACACCGAATCCTTTGCATAGCCAAGTTGAGCCTGCAGAATCATTTCATAAACCCGTTGGTGATCATTGCACATTCCAAGACGGATGCAGCATCACTTCAGAAACGAAGAAGTTCAAGACTTAGGGTTTGCAAAAGAATTCCTAAGTTAATGTTTAACCTTGTTAGACCTTTGATCATAGGTCTAACGCGATCCTATGAAGATGAGAAAAAGTGGGATTTCAAAAATGAATGAGAAAAATCCACGGCATCGAGAAAAAGCAAAGTGCCTGGTAAAAGCAAGGCCGATGCTCATGAAAGCTGTTTGCTTGATCCCCAGTGAAACTTGGATGAAAAAAAAAAAAAATTCTTAAAGGAGTCAAATAAAAAAAGCTGCTCCCCAAATGCTGCCAAGCACAGAACAAAGACATGGAGAGAGTCGGTCTCTGAATGCAACAAGGGACGCTCTCTAAAGAGCTGGTGCACACCTCAAAATCGGTTGTACACCTCAAAAACTAAAGATGCAGAAAGGAAAAGACAGGAGGTAAATCAGCAATGATCACCAATGTCAAACTCGTCATGAATTCTGGGCCAAAAACAAGCCTTTTTCGGTCCCCAATCCTACCAACATCATAACCCTGAAACAGTCTTCTCTGACTAAGACACTTGGGTTAACATACAGCTCAGCTCGAAGAAGTACGAGCAAGACTATTTCTTTCTCATTTTGCAGGGTTCTTGACTTGTAAACCCGGAGCAGATGGTGAAAACTTTCATTCAATGACCTTGACTCAAAAGTGAGTCCCCCTTGAAGACCAATATCCAAGCCCAACATTACGGTCCCGTGGAAGACCTCCCGACCGATCAAAATGTATGCGCTGCGAATGAGCCTAAAACCTAGGCACGGGTTAGTAGGGAATCGAGTGTATCCCCTATAAAAAAACACGATCGCAAAACAGGTGAGAAGACCTCATTGTCGAGAAATATTCCAATTGATGTTTTGAACAAACTCTTTTTGGAATTTTCAAACTGTTGATCCAGATTTTCCGTGCAAGGGATTTGTGATCACATTTGCATGTTGCAAGAATGCTTTGGATAACCCCCAGCATCAAAATGCACATTTCACGATTAAAACTTAAATCATACGGTTTTGTCAAAATGGACGGCCGTGGTCTTCCCAAAGATTACTAACGTTTTCTTGGTGAAGAAAAATCTTTCAGGCCTAAACTTCTGCAGGATACCTGGAGAACCCAGCTCCCAGAATGTCGCCTCAACAGAATCAAATGAAGCTTTGTCAAAATAAAATCTTTCTCTACTTCAAAACTGAATTCCCGACAAATTTCGGGATCTTTCAAAAGAATGGGTGAGGATGAGACCCCTTTTCAAAAATCAGACAGTCTCATCGGACGTGGAGAACCCTCGTCATGAGACCCCTTTTCATAATTTAGGCAGTCTCATCGGACGTGGAAAACCCTCGTCATGAGATCCCTTTTCAAAATTTAGGCAGTCTCATCGGACGTGGAGAACCCTCGTCATGAGACCCATTTTAAAAAAAATTTAGTCAGTCTCATCGGACGTGGAGAACCCTCGTCATGAGACCACTTCTCAAAAAATCAAGCGGTCCTAGCATGACGTGGAGAACCCTCGTCCCAGGACCCCCTTTTCAAAACTTAGGCAGTCTCATCGGACGTGGAGAACCCTCGTCATGAGACACCTTTTTCAAAATTCAGGAAGTCTCATCGGACGTGGAGAACCCTCGTCATGAGACCCCTTTTCAAAATTTGGGCAGTCTCACCGGACGTGGAGAACCCTCGTCATGAGACCCCTTTTCAAAATTCAGGAAATCTCATCGGACGTGGAGAACCCTCGTCATGAGACCCCTTTTCAAAATTCAAACAGTCTCATCGGACGTGGAGAACCCTCGTCATGAGACCCCCTTTTCAAAATTCAGGAAATCTCATCGGACGTGGAGAACTCTCGTCATGAGACCCCTTTTCAAAGTCAATCAAAGGTAGATACCGCCTGAAGGGTCAATCAAAGGTAGATACCGCCTGAAGGGTCAACACAAGGTAGATACCTCCTGAAGGGTCAACACATAGTAGATACCGCCTGAAGGGTCAACACAAGGTAGATACCGCCTGAAGGGTCAAATCAAATTTGGTAGAAACCGCCTAAAGGGTCAACACGAGGTAGATACCGCCTGAAGGATCAACTCATGGTAGAAACCTCCTGAAGGGTCAACACATGGTAGATACCGCCTGAAGGGTCAACACAAGGTAGAAACCGCCTGAAGGGTCAAATCAAAGGTAGAAACCGCCTGAAGGGTCAATTAATGGTAGATACCGCCTGAAGGGTCAAACTCATGGTAGATACCGCCTGAAGGGTCAGCACAAGGTAGAAACCGCCTGAAGGGTCAAACCAAGATAGAAACCGCCTGAAGGGTCAACTCAAGGTAGAAACCGCCTGAAGGGTTAAACCACGGTAGATACCGCCTGAAGGGTCAAATATGGTAGAAACCGCCTGAAGGATCAGCCTAATGGTCCGATCCACCATACGGATCAAAACCTTGACAAATTCCAGACACGGAAAGAGTCGTTTCCCTAGGTAAACCTTATAGTAGGTGAACCATTTCTGGTTCGATCCACCATACGGATCAAAATCCTTGGCAAATCCCAAAGTGTGGGACGCGCCTTCCTTAGGTTCCTACCAGTTAGGAATCCCATAATGGTATGACCTACCATACAGGTCAGAGCTTAATCTCCCTAGGATATTCTGAATGACGAGTCCTAGGTATCTGCTTGAAAGTTGTCGCAACCGGCAGCATCTGACAGGTGAGCTTCAGGTAAGCCTCTCTCACTCCGGCCCATGTTCAAATTGTTAAAGCAAACCGGGGATTAATTTGAGCTTTCATCAAAGGGCCTTAAGCGATCCAATGTCGTAGCATTTCTTCTCTCATTTTCCCAGTTGAGTCGGTTAGAAATCAGGTGCCACCTTATCTTTGAGAGAAACCTCTAACGAGATTCCTCTCAAAGAGGGGCAGCTGTTGACACCTGATTTTTGACCATTTATTATTGTGATTTTTATTCTTTAAAATTAATTAAAAATATCAAAAAAGGTCATAAAATCACAAAATCAACTTTGGAAGCTTTGGTTTAACCTTAGGAACCAATTTTGAACAAAAAATATTTTTCGGTATTTTTAATATTTTTCGAGTTTATTTAATTATAAAAATACCCAAAAAATCAAAAAATACCATTCGTGGTCAGAAAAATACCCAAAAATATTCGATAATTTTGTTTTAATTTCCTCTTCAAGTGTGTCACTTTAAATCTAAAAAATTCGGCTCGGGTCACTATGTTCCTTCACAAACATAAACCCGAACCGAGCCTAAAAAAAATCATTTTCGAGTCTTTTAGTTTTCAATTCTCACTTTTTATAAGCTATGACATTGGATTCTAAAGTCTTAAAGTGCAATTAGGTCAATTTGCCCTCCAATTTAATCAATTTTTACCAAAAGGGCTTAATTGCATATTTTTCTTTCAATTAGTCCCCGGTTTCACGGATGTATACGTATGCTCTACGTATTTATACGTCATACGTATTATACGTTATGCATATTTGTACTGTTTGGTAACCTCTTTAACTCTTGTAATAACAATAATGGTTATTATTTTTAACACCTTTGTTAGTGCTTTTTTTTAGCATTTTTGTATTGTGAGTGCTATTGTTAGTGTTATTTTTAAATAGCATTTTTGTATTATAAATTGTGAGTGCTATTGTTAGTGCTATTTTTAAATGACATTTATTTATCATAAATTGTGAGTGCTATTGTTAGTGCTATTTTTAAATGACATTTATTTATCATAAATTGTGAGTGCTATTATTAGATAGAATTTATAATTGTTAGTGCTATTTTTAAATAGCATTTTTGTATTATAAATTGTGAGTGCTATTGTTAGTGCTATTTTTAAATAGCATTTTTGTATTATAAATTGTGAGTGCTATTGTTAGTGCTATTTTTAAATGTCATTTATTTGTGAGTGCTATTATTAGATAGAATTTATAATTGTTAGTGCTATTTTTAAATAGCATTTTTGTATTATAAATTGTGAGTGCTATTGTTAGTGCTATTTTTAAATAGCATTTTTGTATTATAAATTGTGAGTGCTATTGTTAGTGCTATTTTTAAATGTCATTTATTTGTGAGTGCTATTTTTAGATAGAATTTATAATTGTTAGTGCTATTTTTAAATACAATTTATTTGAAGGTATTTTTGGCTATAAAAGGATGGCAAGAGTTTTGAGGTTGGGAGGAGAGAGACATTTTGTAGAGTGTGCAAATTTTTGAGAGCTTAGAGAGAAGAACACAAACACTCTCTATATTCTCATAATCTTGAGTGAGCAAAATATACTAAGTTCGGAATATTGATTCCGCATATTGCTAGCACAATTGTTGTGGAGTTATTAGTCGTCTCCCCGTTCGTCAATTGGTGGTGCGTCCGAACTAGATGCCTAACACTTGTGGAGGCTGAGATCGAAGAACATCGAACCGACACCTCCGTTCAAGCACGCTACGAGAGGTAATCCATTTACTCCCTTTGAGGCTTTGTGATTTTTTTTCGATTGAAATGCACGAAGTACGCCTCTGGAGATACATGTATGGGTTGTTATTTATTTCCGCTACGTGTTACGTGGATCCCAACAGTGGTATCAGAGCCGATCCTTAGGTGTTTTCGTGCATTTAATTGATTTTTTGCAATTTTTGCAATACTATGGCCAATATGTATTAACGAATTGTTCGTCTTACATGGCTAATGGAGGTTGATTATTTTATATGATAAATTAATCAACGTAGCAAAAATTGAGACTAAATCAATTTTGAATCGAAAATTTATGGCTATCTTATTTTACGTAAAAATTCTGAATATGATTCAACGTAGAATTTTTATTGTGCCTTCCTAAGTTTTAAATTGTGAATTTATTACTTACGTGGAAGGGTGGTGATCATGGAAAAATCCCTAATCAATGTGATTGATGTATGTATGAATGTATGGTGATTATTTATATATTTGGGGTTGTAATTATTAAATGGAGACTGCGTACTCCTTTTATTTTTCATGTAATCTTTATTTTTAGCATAGTCAATTGTTGATGTAAATGCTACGAGGATTACGTGGAGGAGCCTTTTAAGTCGGCGAGCTCTTTGGGGCCCGATTCTTGAAGAGTTCAAGAAACCAAGAAGAAGAGAAGAGCGGCTCTCCGTTATTAAAATATTAAAATGATTAAATGTGGTCTCATTGGCTCGAGACCCATTAAATCATAATTCCATGATCACCACGTAGGATAGATGTTTATGTGATTGACATCTATTTTTTTTTTTTATGATTACGTGAGCATGTTAAACTGGTTAATGTGCAAAGTCAGACTTACCTCACCCAAAATTGCGCCTGCATGAAATCCTAGTTAGGGAAAATCACTCGCGTTAGGTACCGAAAGGGCGTTGGTAATGACATCAACGTAACCAAGTCCCCGAACTCAAAATCTCTGGTTCCGCAGAATTGATCGATCTCTCCCAATCGGTCAATAAGGTTTCCGGTCTACCCTCCAAGAAAGACCGGTGGCGACTCCAAATGCATGCACAAGTTGCACATGCCACCACGACCACACTAAGGTCGAAAGCGATCGACTGTTATCGTCGAATCCCTTTGAAAAATACTCCCGCCGCGATTTGGTATGGGCCTGGGAGGGCCCGCGCCGATCCAAGACCCGTGATCGGTAATCTATTAGCCGCGTCCGCTTTCGGACGGGTCGCGACAACGGTCCTCTTGCATAATCAAGTAGCTTATGCTTTGTTTGATCCGGGTGCCACACATTCGTTTGTTGCGGATCAGTTTGTTAAGTTGTATGAATTGAGCTTGGTACCTTTGGATGTTGTGTTTAAAGTATCTACGCCGTTAAAGGATAGTGTAGTAGCTACAGTTAGCTGTCCTGATTGTAGACTTGTTGTGGATGATCATGAAAGCAAGATAGATCTAATTGTGCTAGAAATGTATGATTTTGATCTGATTGTGGGAATGGACTGGCTGACAAAGCAAAGAGCCACGATGGATTGCTTTAATAAGGTGATCCGATTTAATCCGTTGAATGGGACTAGCTATGAATTCGTGGGTAATCGAGGTGGAACCTCGACAGAAATGATATCGTCATTAGAGGCAACCCGACTATTGGAGAATGGATGCCAAGGTTATTTAGCCTCTGTGGTGAATACGTCTGTTGAAGAACTTAAGTTGGAGAATATCTCTGTTGTATGTGAATTTCCAGATGTGTTTCCTCAGGACTTACCTGGTTTGCCACCAGAAAGGGAAATTGAGTTTGTGATAGAGTTAGCTCCTGGGACGGAGCCGATCTCTAAAGCGCCGTATAGGATGTCATTGTCTGAATTGAAGGGACTCAAAGTACAGATGCAAGAATTATTAGATAAAGGGTTTATCCGCCCTAGTGCATCGCCTTGGGGAGCGCCTGTTTTGTTCGTCAAGAAGAAGGGTGGATCTTTGAGGTTGTGCATTGATTATAGACAGTTGAATCGAGTGACGATTAAGAATAAATACCCACTGCCGAGGATTGATGATTTGTTTGACCAGTTGCAAGGAGCATCGATATTTTCTAAGATTGATTTACGAACGGGATACCATCAGTTGAGGATCAGAAAGGAAGATATACCAAAATCGGCGTTTAGGACACGTTATGGACATTATGAGTTTACTGTAATGCCATTTGGTTTGACGAATGCTCCTGCTGCTTTTATGGATATGATGAACAGAGTGTTCAGAGAATTCTTGGACCGTTTTGTGATCGTCTTTATAGACGACATCCTGGTGTACTCGAAGAATCCTGAAGATCATGAACAACATCTTAGGATTGTGTTAGAAACCCTGAGAGTACATCAGTTGTATGCCAAGTTTAGCAAGTGCGAGTTTTGGCTAACTCGCGTAGCGTTTTTGGGCCATGTAGTGTCTGGTGAAGGGATTGCCGTGGATCCGTCTAAGATTGAAGCAGTTGTGAATTGGCCAAGACCGACGACAGTTACAGAAATCAGAAGTTTCTTAGGATTGGCGGGCTATTACAGACGTTTCGTGGAGAGGTTTTCATCTATAGCCTCACCTTTGACCAAGCTACTGAAAAAGGATATGAAGTTTGAATGGACGGACAAGTGCGAGCGTAGTTTTCAAGAGCTTAAACATAAGCTAACTACGGCTCCTGTTCTAACAATTCCATCTGGTCCTGGAGGATTCGAGATTTATAGCGATGCTTCGCTTAGAGGACTGGGTTGTGTTTTGATGCAGCATGGTAGAGTGGTAGCGTATGCATCTCGCCAGTTGAGACCGCATGAGTTGAACTACCCGACGCACGACCTGGAATTGGCTGCGGTCGTGTTTGCATTGAAGATCTGGAGACATTATCTGATTGGAGAAAGTTTTCAGGTGTATACCGATCACCAGAGTCTGAAGTACCTGTTCTCTCAGAAGGAGTTGAATATGAGACAACGCCGATGGATGGAACTACTTAAGGATTATGATTGTGAGATCTTGTATCATCCGGGTAAGGCGAATAAGGTTGCCGATGCCTTGAGTAGAAAATCAATAATTGCTCAATTACAGATGCATGAATGGCGTTTACTTGAGCGAGTTAGAGACTCAGATTTCAAGTTAGAAATAAGTCGCTTGTCGAGTCTTGTGGCTACCTTGAGAATCGAGCCAGAAGTTCAGGTTAAGATCAAGACCCTGCAGTCTACTGACCCCACTATTCAAAAGATCATTCAGGAAGACTCAACTAAACGAAGAGTCGACTTCCAATTGGCCAAGGATGGGATACTGAAGTTTAGAGGACGTTTGGTAGTGCCTTCCGACAAAAGTTTAAGGGAGGAGATTTTATCTGAAGCACACCGTAGTAGTTATAGTATCCACCCTGGGAGTACGAAGATGTATCATAATCTGAAGCAACACTATTGGTGGAATGGCATGAAAGCGGATATAGCCAAGTATGTGGCTAAGTGTTTGACTTGTCAGCAAGTCAAGGCGCAACATTGTAAACCTGGAGGATTGTTACAGCCTTTAGAGATTCCAGAATGGAAATGGGAGCATATCACAATGGACTTTGTGATGGGTTTGCCAAGGAGTCAGAGAGGCCATGATTCAATTTGGGTTGTGGTAGACAGATTGACGAAATCAGCACACTTCATTCCAGTGAGAAAGGACTTCGCTTTGGATAGATATGCAGAGCTGTATGTGAGGCACATTGTGAGGTTACATGGAGTGCCAGTAACGATCACTTCTGATCGGGATCCTAAGTTCACTGCCACGTTTTGGAAAAGTCTACAGACTGCTCTGGGAACGAAGTTACAATTCAGTACGGCCTATCACCCGCAAACTGATGGCCATTCTGAAAGGACCATTCAGACCTTGGAGGATATGTTGAGGGCATGTGTACTGGATTTCAAAGGCAGTTGGGAAGAACGGTTGCATCTGGTAGAGTTTGCCTATAATAACAGTTACCAGCAAAGCATCAAGATGGCACCTTTCGAAGCTTTGTATGGAAGAGCTTGTAGAACGCCAGTCTGCTGGGAAGAAGTTGGTGAAAGGAAGATCACTGGACCCGAATTAGTGGAACAGTCAATGGAAGCAATTAAAGTAATTAGAGACAAACTGAAGACGGCACAGAGTCGCCAAAAGAGTTACGCCGATAGAAGACGCAGACCATTGGAGTTTCAGGTAGGCGATCATGTCTTTCTGAAGATATCGCCTATGAGAGGGATATCTCGGTTTGGCAAGAAAGGAAAGCTGAGCCCAAGATATGTTGGACCATTCGAAATCTTGGAACGGATTGGAAATCTAGCTTATCGTCTTGCATTACCGCCGAGACTTGCTCAAGTGCATAACGTCTTCCACGTGTCGATGTTGAGAAAGTACGAACCTGACCCCGCTCATGTACTGAGTTATGAAGAGATTGATCTAGATGAGCGAGCATCATACGTGGAGCGGCCAGTCAGAATCGTGGAAAGGAAAGAGCACGCACTCCGGACCAAGACAATTCCGTTGGTCAAGGTGATTTGGCAACATCATGGTACTGAAGGAGCTACGTGGGAGAATGAGGAAGCCATGAAGAGTAGTTACCCTTATCTTTTTGAGCAGTTGTAATTATGTTGTGATTTCGAGGACGAAATTTCCTAAGGGGGGGAGAATTGTGATAGCCGTTGCCTCCTCCCCCTCCCACTCATCACCCTTCCACTTTTCTCTCTCTCTACTCATTTGTCACACCCCCCACATTGCCGTTTGTCCCCCACGTTCCCTTGCCCCCTCCCTTTCTCTTCTCTACTTTTTTCTTCTTCTTCTTCTTCGTTTGAGGAACGACGCCCCCGACCAAACTCCTCCGTCCTCCTCTGCCGCTGCCGATTTGCGTGCGCCGCCACCACCGCTCGCCACCGCAAGACGTCCAGCCACCTCCAGCCGTCGCCACCGACCTCGTCCCGGCCGCCGTTGGCCGTCGGCAGCCACGAAACCGCCGCGAGAACCCAGCCCTTGTTCGGCCCCCTGCTGACCCGAGCACGTCGGGGCTTCCCCCGGCCGTTCGCGGCACCGCCACCGTCAACCACCACTCCTACAACCATCCCCCACCTCTCCTCAACATCCTCGACCAAGCCCGCCACCGATTACCCGCCGGAGCCGCCGTAATCGGCCTCGAGAACGCCGGAGCCCTGTTTTTGACCCGGTTTGGGATTTTCTTCGATCCCGTCGAACCGACCGCTGCCGTTGCTCACCGCCGCCACCATCGAACTCCCAAGACCCATCTTGACCTTCCCTCAGCTCGGCCGAGCTCGCCGCCGCGCGTGGTGGCCAGAATCGCCTCGAACCGCCGCCCCTGTTTTCGGCGCTGAAACTGCCGGTTCTGTTCGGCCGTGAACCGGCCGCCTCCGGTCGTCTTTCACCGCGGTTACCGGTCCCCACCGAACCCCCGACGTCCCCTCGAACTCGTCCGACCACCCCGAGGTCAGCCGCCGTCCGCCGGTCGCCGAACCGGCCGTTGAAGCCGAGCCGCCCATCCCCTGCCCTGTTCGGCCCGAGTGGCCGGCCTCGTGGGCCGGTCTTCCCTGGCCATGGCCGGGTGAGCCTGGGCCGTGTGGCCGGTCCCGTGGGCCATTTGGCCCGTCTGGTGGGCCATTTTGGCCGAGTGTCTGGGCCGTGTGTCCGGTCCCGTGGGCCATTTTGGCCGAGTGTTTGGGCCGTGGGCCATGAGTTTTGGGCCGCCGTTCAAGGAAATTGGGTCGTGATCCGGGAATCACCGAGAAGGATTCTGAGCCTCACCGAAGTTCGTGAGTTCGTAGCCGGCCGCACCGTCGCCGTTGAGACTGCCTGAGCCAATTAGAAGTGAGTTGACCCTAAACTTTGGTTAGGGCGCTAATTGCGCCTAGGGTTAGTTGGGTTAGTAATTTTGGTAATAACATAAAGTGATTACGGTTGGTTTAGTTAGAAACCCTGGTTTAGGTTAAATGACCGTAATCGACTAAGTTAGCGTGATTAATTATATTATCTGTGGTTAATTGTGATTAGTTGAAATTGATTGATTTATCGCGAGAGTGCGATAGATTAAAGACGGGTGATCGATCGACAATTATAAATTAAATGGGCTAATAAATGATTATTGTTCGAATTGAGCTTTATATTGTCTAAATGAAATTAAATGCTCGTAATTGGTTCGATGATTTTTATCGGTGTGATTATCCCGTTGGAGGGCTGATGGTGTGACTGGAATTACTAGTGAGCATTAATCGTTACTTGGGGATTTATCGCCCTATTTATGATTAGATGCCTGAAATGTTCTTTGAATGAATTGACATGTATTTGGGAGTTATTCGTTCCGTGATTGCAGTAGCTAATTGATAGTCTACATATGCATATGACCGTGTGCAAAATCAAATAAATATGTTCTAGCATGAAAACGGCCGTGGGCCGAGTCTTTGAGCACGTTGTGTGAGCATCCAGCCTAAATCAAAGAGTATTAAAATTGATTGTTATGGTGGGTGCATTGTGTGGTCATATGACGGAACGATGATGGGTTTTTCCTGGTAAGATCGTAGTGTATTAATAGTACAACAGTACCAGTCATGTGGGACCATACGACTTACCAGAAGCACGACAGTCCTGCCTCGTGCCGGTTAGTACGGGCACAGGGCTGATCGGATGCCGGTCGCAGCTTGTGATGGACCGACGCCCCGTATAGGGATGCCTACTTGCCGTACCGTGCAACGGGTGCACTGGAATAATCGCTTGTAGTAGCCGCTGCCGAGAGGGAAAAGGAGCGTAGCCCGGTTCGTCCGGATGAGTATGGGATCGTACTATTTATGAGGGTGGAATCACGCCAGTCGCGTAGATCCTCTCATGGTGCCGTTGGCACGATCATCGTTAATAAATGGACTCGTGTGGTGTCCTGTGCATACTTGTGGATGCGATGCTTGTTTTGAGTGATTGACTTATTTCACTGCTTAGTTGGGTCAAGTATTGCATTATGTGTGGCTGAAGGCCGGTAAGTATGCATGTGGTTGATTAGTATACGATGGCTATACTTGGGTATTTTATGTGATTGTATGATTCTGTGAGCTTACCATTAGGATACCCTCGGCGAATCAGTTTCCTAACCGAGCTTAGGCTTAATTCACTGAGATTTATTTCTCACCCCGTCGTGGGATAACATTTTTCAGGTCCCAAGTGATGAAGCCCGTGGACGCCAATGATTGGCGGTAGGAGTGATCTTTTGAAGTAGATGGGAAGTTAACCTTACCCGACCGAATACCCTTTTGAGGTCTTAGTGAGCTGCCCCGAAGTATGGGGTTGTTTATGTCGGCTATGGCTCAATAGGGTTAATTATCATAAGTTGTTTGGTTTAATGTGTGTGATGATCTTTTTGTGAACTGTCTTGGTAATTATCTCCTACTAATGTATCCCTATTCAAATTTATGTTGTCTGGGAGTAAACCGTTTCCGCATGCGTAATAAACTGTCGTGGGTCGGTAGCGAACCTGGGACGCTATCCCTTATGACCCTTGGGACGATTTGATCGGGATGTCGCGTGCTCGGGGTTTGGGGCGTGACAACAACGGTGCGAGCTGCTGTTCAGATGAGTGTATGTTTTTGAAAGGCCTAAACTCAACGTGATTTTCATTAGAAATCTAATTGGAGAATATGCGGGGGAAAGGTGTAATATAGAATAAGAACTCTTGTTTATGCTGACATAGTCTAAAAATTCATGGAACACCTTCCAAGGGACACGACCTACTTAATACATGAATTCAAACTATTGATGGATCCACATTCTACATGATATCATAATCTGAAATGATGTATGTTGACACATAAATTTTGATTTCTTATTTAATAATTTATTGCATAAAAATTAGGAACTAACTTAGTCCCTAGCAAAAAAAATAAAAATTAAAAAATCAAATTTGTTTTTATATAATTCTCATTTAGATTAATTTAATGGCATTGCATTTGCATTCATAATCGGATCGGCGACATATTCATCAAACATCAATGAATAAAGAAAATCAAACTCCATCTGCATAAATCCTCTCTACCGTGGAGATACTTCTGGTCCATGTCCTAGTCGAAGCTCCAAATCAAGCCCGTCCATGGTAGAGTTTTCGGAGCTGTCGCTGGTGTCGTAAACCTTAGGTGGATAAGGTGAGATTGGGAGAGATTTTGGGCTGTTCATGCGGCCCTAATCACGTGAAAAGAGAAAGGAAACTTTGTGTGAATGAAAGATACATAGCCCTAAATAGTGATAAGATTGGGTCATCTGGGGAAAAGAAATATTTGATTGATGCGACAGGTGTAGCATAAGGTTGGAAAATCAACTAAAAGAGGAAGGACTAAATACACGGGCTTGTGGTGGAATAAATCTGGCCATCAAAGAAGGGACGTTCATGGAAACCTACAAGGAAGGAATCCTTCGTGCACTAATTTGTAGCCAATTCACGATGGCAAATTTGAGTAATTGACTCCACGAGTTCAGACATTTCAAAAAGAGACGTGAGGAATATTTGCTGATATAACAAGCAGACTCCACTCACTAAAAGGGGAGGGAGCAGAGAACAGAGAGGAAAAAGGGGAGAGTAAGGGTCGTTCACAGGAAATTTTCTCTGAATATATTTTGAGAGGCACACCAGCGAGGACGAAAAAAAGCTCGGTCGAGCTCTCATAGCCGATCGCTTGAACACCACTGTTTCGCCCTTCCTCTCGACGGTTCACGATCAGCCCGTTTTGCGGTGACCCATTGCGATTACAAAAAAACTCGTTCTGTCCTACCTCGGTGACGAAATTTTCATACCCATACCCGACAACAGCAGCTGGCGTTTATTTGGTGGCGAGCTACCATCACAACAACGGCACCGGTTTCTGAGTTCCTTTGAATTTGCGTCGAGTTCATTCATTCAGCGACAATATCCTCTATCTTTTTTGCAGGATTGGGAAGTCCATCTCATCGTTGATATCGTTCAAGATATCCTTGGTTGAAAGGATACCAGGTGAAGCTTCAATTACGATCTGATGAGACCACTCCATCGCGAGCATCATCACCAGATTAATTGCCTCATATGGTTGTTTCTCACCTGTTGAGTTCAGTTGAGAAAGCAATATCCAGATTAGGTGACCCTGCACCGTCGCCACTTCTACTGGCTCGGACCCGTTCAAAGTTATTTACGGCTCGCAGCTTAAGCCATCGCTTGAGCCGTCCACAATCTTCCCTGTTCCGCGACTTGATTTTGCAGATTGTTCATTGCGCCCATCCGAGCTGGTCCGTTCCACTGGGGGAGGTGGGCAGATTTCAACACGAGATTTAGAGGCACCGAAAGTAGGGGGGGTTCAGCGCTTGAGCTCCTCCGTATGAAGATTTGGGGTCAGCAAAACCAGTGGCTTCAAAGGACTGAACAAGATGACTCCTCCGTCGAAGGATTTGATAGAAGGAGCTAAGTTCTTTTTGTTTGGGATTTGTTAAAATATATTTTCCGATTTTGGCTCTATATGTTATGCTAACTTCTGGTTCTCATTAAACTCAAAGGATAGAGGCGTGTCCTGCTTCGGTCTTTGTTACGCCTGGTGTCATCCATCTGATCGTCGACCTCGCCGCTTATAGCCACATTACCGCATTCGTACGGGTCATTCATGCACTGATGACCATTTTCAACCGTGGGGATCCTGACGCCGATGACCAGCATCAACACCACCAAGTCGGACTAGTCCCAAAGAAGATTATGGCAAAGTGTGACGTCCATTGGAGCAACCAAAGACAAAATAGAATAAAGATCATGGGGAAATCTTCATAGATGATGGGGAAGTCTTCAAAACCAACTTCATTTTCTTTACCATCATTATGGGTGATACTAACTTTTTATCAATCTGAAGTTTTATTTAGTTGTGCTTTCGTTGTTCAGGGGTGGGCAATTCATTAAAAAAACGGGATGTATCCCCCAGAGAAAATGAATGCAAGAAGAAAACTCCAATGGTTCACGATGACTGCCATATTATCGTTGTTCTATACTGCTTTCAGGCGGATTCGAACATAAAATTTACCGTGGAAAGGCTCATACAGAATTGTGTGATACCTTACTCAATGCATCCTCATGCAAAGCAAGAAAGAAGTTGGTGGAAATTGGGAGGCTGATTGTACAAACGGTGAAATTTGTCTTTTTCCCAAAATAATCTGCGCGTAGAAAGCAAAGAAGGAAATTTTTTTTTCTGGTTGCTTTTAGTCTTTCCTTCTTATTGCAGGACCATGTGCTACCAAGCCTTCCATGCAAACACAAATTGAGGAACCTCCCATCGACAGATTCAAGTCCGAGCCGTCCGTGAACAAATTCCAAGCACCTTGATCCGCCGGTCTAAGCCGCGAGCATCTCGAGCAAATTAAGAAAGATATTCACAAGATAGGACTTTGGTTCCAACATGAAGAATATCAGCACTAACGAGTTTCGACGAACCCTTGTCTCCGATGTCGCCCCCGCAATTCCAGTCAAATTCGATAGGATTGCAGCTCGGATCATAGTCCAGTTTGTTTTATGTCGTATTTACCGCGTATTTCCCTTATGTCATAGGATTTCATGCATCGTATAGTTAATTTGCATTGCATTGCATTTTATTTTATAAAAAGAAAACCCTAAAAAAATTCATAAAAAGAAAATCAAGAGATTGCACCTTTGCAATTTTCATCAAAATTGACAAATTGAACATTTTCATGAAATTGGTACCAAAAGGGCATTAATTGAAAAATTAATGTAACCAAGTCCCCGAACTCATTTTCTTTGGTTCGTAGAGATAAAATAGTTCTCATGCTATTTTATATAGGTTTCTAATCAACCTACCGTAAATGATTAGTGGCGGCTCCGATTGAATATTTTTTCACGAACAAACCTAAGTTGCGATTTGGTAGGACTTGGAAGGGTCCGAGTTAGGTTAGTTAATTTAATTGACCTAAGAATCCATTAGCCTTAATATTTTAGGTCGCGACAATGTACAAATCAAAATTTGAGATCAAAATACGGTTGATCCATTCAATTTGCCAGTTATGTCTTGTCCATATCAAAGTCTTCCGTGTTGAATTATTGCTCCAGAGACTTTGCAGTCGTCCTCTTACCATATCGTATTCTCCCATTCCCACAGCCATTACCCGCCAGGCTTCTTTGCTCCCGGCCAATCCCTCAAAGTCAGAAATAGTTTCCACTTTTGCCCCCCTCCCAGCAATAGCGATGTAATAATCCTACATATTGTTTTCAAAAGAATATATTTTTAAGCTGATAAGAAACTTATTGACCATCCAAAAGATCATCGTCGGATGGATTTTAGGTATAATGTATTTTTTTTACGTCCCCGTTGAAATTTAAAAAATTATCCAAACTCCAAAAAATTATCAAAAGATTATACATGAGCGAAATGTTTGTGTCGACGAGCATATTACATATTTTTAGAGCTAGAAAAAATAGAACTTCGTACCGGACAAGAACATGATTAAAGTAACATGTCAAATCCAGTCCGGACTATTGTATCTTTAATATTGGCTTTGTCCTACGGTTCAATCTTGTCACGCAAAAACACTTTCGACTTGGGCAGTAAGGCCGCGAATGATAACCATTTTATTTGCGGAAGCTATTTCTGGCCAAAAATAGATTTATGTATTTCCATTCCCTGGACAAGTTTTTGAGTAGTTGTGATAACAACACAAAATTCTATTTCCGGAGTAGATATTCATTTAATAACAACATACAATTTTTACTATTATCGGTGCCAAGCCTCGACAGTTGATCGGCCAACGGCGGACGATGGCCGGCCACTAGCGTTTGGCAATAGGCGAACATCAGCCGAAGACCGAGGGACTCGAGATCAGCCGCATGTGACATGGACACGAGAGAGAGAGAGAGAGAGAGAGAGAGAGAGAGAGAGAGAGAGAGAGAGAGAGAGAGAGAGAGAGAGAGAGAGAGAGAGAGAGAGAGAGAGAGAGTTCTATTCTAAACATATTTCTGGGCAAAAACAATTTACCTAGAAATAAAAAATGAAATTATTTACCAAACGAATTTCTGTTCAAAGCGTGTCCCCGAGAACAGAAAAAAAAAAAATAGAATGGTTATCAATTTCGAACACTAGTTTCCTTTTGTTATTGTCCTTATCAACTTCATACTCTATCATCGTTTATGAAACAATATTTACATTATATACTTCAAATCCCTTGAACCAATTGTTCAAAGTACTTATGAAATCATAGAGGACTGGCGCTAGACAAAGATAAATGTGTCATCACAAAAGTCGAGATCAAACATTGGGACAAAGTTAAGGTTGGGTTTATTTTGGGAAAAACTGCGAGACAAAGAAAAACACTTTCCAGAGAAATCATTATTAAAAATGATTAATTTTCTATTTCTTTGAGGACATGTGGTCGAGAATCTTTTTTTGGTAATTGAAACTCATTCAGCAGAACCGTTTTGATAAGATCCTGCAAGTCCAAGTCCCCTTTCCCCTCGAACACCATCCCCAGAAAGTGCCTCCCTCGCCACTTATCCTGAAAGATAAACTCCCTAACTAGTGAAACCAATTTTAACAGCCCCCCTTCGACCAGTCAGCATCCACTACTTGATTAATCACAAAGATTACAAAATCACCGAAAATCTGACCAAAAGATGAAACTTCATTCGAATGACGTCGATGAACCTGGGCAAAAGATCGAGCGGCTGCGCTTCGTCCAATGTGACCAATTTCCGAAAACCAGTAAGGATCTGTTCCATCAATGATTGGACGTTGTTGATGTTAGAAAAAATCTCTTTTGACGCTTTGAAGATGACAAAATGATTAAAGGATACTAATGTGGATGTTGGTCGAGTAAAATCGGATGAAAAATGCACAAGTTATTGTGTAGATGTTGGCTTGACGGAATGTCTGAAGGTTATGAGTTCTCTATTAATGGTGAACAAGGCATTAGGCATGGAGGTATCTACAAGCTAGAGGAGTAGAAGGTGAACAAGCCTAGAACGAGAAGCTCGATAAAACTTGGAGGAATCTCAGATAGGTGAAAAGTGAAGTAGAGCCACAATTGTTAATACACTTGAAGAGACCAGAAGATAGAAGCTCAAGTTAAGTTCTAGATATTGCATTTGAAGTGTGTATGTGCTCAGATGTTGGAACGAGACGAGCTCAAGCATCAACGTTGGATGAGCTCAGACTCTGAGGAGACTTCAGAAGCGACGTTCAGATTCAGACTCAGACTCAAACCATTTTTACAATGGCTAGTGAATTGGCTTGGATTTCTTTCTTATGGTAGACAAACTATCTTCCATAAATAAAACACTTTACTTATGGAAACTTAGATTTAGATTGTTTTGCCGATTGAATCCACATAGATTATGATTTCATCTCAACGGCCATTAAATCTTCTTTGTACAATCTTGTCGAACGGGTTCACCAGAGAAAGATCCTCTGAAGATTTTCCAGCGGGCAGATTGAAAATGGCGGAGTATAAAAGGCCATGGTGCTGAAGAGCAAAGAGAGATCAAGAGTAAAAACTACCAAATTTCAAAGAGAGCTTCAATCTATGTACTTGTCTCCCATGAGCGTTCATTTATATATCCTTGAGAACTATTGTTGTTATAAGATGACTCGATTTTGAGCCCGTTACGAAAAAGGAAAAGAAGTGCGGACGTACGAAATCAAAAAAAGGAAAGTGCATATCCTTTGTTTTTGGAATCTTGGAGATTTGCGTTTGGAGTCGGCGTCTGCATGAGTCAAACCAAAAATAATAAAGGAAAAGGAAAGTGGGGGCCTCATGAATGTCAGAAAGAGGAAACATGAGAATGCATTAAAGGATTGTTTCTCTTCTTGGTCAAAGATGTGTTTTCTTATCTAGAAGGAAAGAAATAATAAAATATACATCTATGGATTCCTTTTTGTGCGGTAGTCGTTGGTTTGCTTATTCCTTTTATATCAAGGAAGTTCACGATGTTAATGTATGAAGACACGAAGATCGGATTGAAGAATCGCCGATAGTGAGTGCTTGAGCGTGGATCTTCGCGTCGTTATGGAAGCACCGTTTTGTCGACGAGTGCTTGAGAGGGTTTATCGTAGCTGATTTTGTTCGTGGAATTACATCAAGAATTCAACTGTCAAAGCCGATTAAATCTTGAGGTTAGATTTGTGTTTTAATTCTTTTGCGAGATTGAGAGATTATTTCGCTAGAAATTAGGGACTAAACACTATATGCGTTCTTGGATGTAATTGGAGCTCGGGAAACACTAAGAGTGTTTGTATAACTTTGAGTGCGGTCTATAATCTCCGTGTATCGCTAATTCTATAGTGGAATCGTTGCCGCTCTCCCCGTGGACGTAGGTCTTTACGATCGAACCACGTTCATCTGGTGTTCGATTTACTTTACTCGTTCTGTCTATATTTATCGATCGATTGCTTGTTCTGCGCAACAGTTGTTGGCAATAGTTAGCTTGTGTTTGGGTGTGAGATAGATAGTCCTATCTGCTTGAGTATTAGTAGCACCTACTTTGAGAAGAAGTGCTGGGGTATACTCAACACTTGCTATTGTGTCCTCTAATCGATTAATTAGTGAAATCCAGTCAGTAGACTGTCAGCGTGGAGAGTAAACGTAGACTTGATCAAAGTCGAACCACTATAAAAATTGTATGCAAATCTCTCTATCATTTAACTTTTACTTACTACATCTAAGAGTTTATTTCACACACGTAAATCTAAGTACATATCTATTCATGTTCAGTTTCTGACGTGGTTTTGAACTTGTTTGTTTTAATTTCACATTATTTTAAACAAGTTTTTGAAATCACCTATTCATCTCCCTCCAGATGATACGGTTAGCCCCAATAGTTGATTTCAAATATATTGAGGAGAGTGCTGGAGCATGCGGGAATCAACAAGAAACAAACAAGTCGATGTAGGAAAGGAGCAACGAGGAGAGGAGAGAGACTGGGGCTTTGCAGAGAGAGGGAAATGAGGGAGATGGGAGAGAGGTGTAGTCGAAGATTGCTAGCAAAGGGTTGTAGAGTCATTGGCATGTGATTTCAGGTGATGAACGAGAGTCAAATGAAAGCACCAAGAAGAGAGTCGCGGAGAGAAAGGCGGAGGTGATGTTTGCCAAAGGCAATGGAGGTTTTGCACGAAGCTGATAATGTCGATGTCCATCAATGGCCGCTCTCCAGTGGCATCGGCTATTGAAGTGGCAGCTGCTTCTTCTAAGGTATTGTATGTGTTGTGAATGGGAGGAGGAAAGTGATCAGCCTTTTAGAAAAGCGAAACATGAAAAAGAGTAAGTAACATTTTTAGATTAATAAATTCACTTTCTTAAATTTATGCATGGTTATTTTTTATGACCACAAAGTATTTTCGATTGGCTAGTTATTTTAGCTATTTGGCCAGACTTATCTCCCGCTACTAAATATCTTTCACCAAAAGTCGTTATTCGATTCTTAATTAAGTGGAATAGGGTTCTTAGGCCATCTCCAGACAAGAAGCGTCACAAGCAGAGACACAATAACTAATATGATCCACACATGAATGTACAAAGGCTGAAAATGCTACAATCTAATCGACAACAAGATTCAATTATACAGACTCGATGATATTACCAGATGTCAAAAAAATTATGCCGGAATTTAAACGACGATACAATTTGAGAATATAAGCACTATGCTGGAATTTATCGACAATACAATACTCAGGATAGATATACACATTGGAATTTAATCGACGACATGAATCTAAAAGCTACAACTACGGAAAACAAAGTGCGATACTAAAAAGTAAAGATGAAGATAAATTTGCTTAGTTTTGAGGGAGGGGCACTTTCTGATGGATGACTAGTGGCATTTATAATGACCTCGTTGATAGGAATTGTGCCCCAATTCCAGAAAAATAACCCAAGAAAACAATACGCACTAGCAGAATATAATAATAAAAGAATAAAATCGAAAGAACACACCAGAGAATTTGATATCGAAGTTCTCCCAAACCTCGACTACGTCTCCGCGTAGAGGCACTTTGTAAATCCACTAGTTTTTGAGAAAAGTTGGAATACAATTGTTCTTCTCACAAAATCGAAGGAAAAAGAAAATGAGAACTCTCAAGAATGTCGTCACGGCCTCTCTCTTTCTTGTTCTCTCTATTTGCTACTTTGCATTTCTATCTGCTCTCTTCTTCTGACGGCTACCACCTTTATATCACTAATATATAAAGTGTATCTTTTAACCTAGAAGAAAAAGAAATCACAAAAGACAAAAAAAAAAAAACCTTAATGATATATTTTTGGCTTCACACGCCAACAATCTCCCACTTGAAGATAAATATATCTGATGCACCAAGTAACTTTGTATCCATCCTCATAAAAAAATAGCAACTGGAACTTGTGTCTCTGCGATACTCCTCATCAATTAGCATGGAGTAATGCCAATAGTAGTAGTACAAAAAGTATGTTTCTCTCTGTCTACTACCTTGGTAAACATATTAGCTGAATTTTTTGAGCCATCAATCTTCTGCAGCTTTAACTCGGTATCTTTCAATACTAACCTGATGAAGTGATAACGCTTCTTGGTATGCCTAGTCCTTGAGTGATAAGCTGTATTCTTTGCTAAATGTATTGCACTTTGACTATCACTCCATAGTATGCTCACTGGCTGCTTTCGATGTAACTCCTCTAGATAATCTTATAACCACATAATTTCTTTAGATGCTTCCATGATCGCCACGTACTCTGCTTCTGTCATCGATAGAGCTACTATTTGCTGTAGTTGAGATACTCAACTCATTGCTGTACTTGCAACTGTAAAGACATATCCAATGGTGCTCTTGTTAAGAAAAACCCCTAAGTGATTTTGAAAATGACAAAACAATCCAAGTACTTTTAAGTTTCAAGATAATGACGTGGAATACTTATTTTGCAGATTATATATTGGTACGAGGATGCACAGGATTGAATCTGTCAAAAATGTTTTGCTCAGATGGGATTTCTGATGGACTCAAAGGCTGGTTCGAGCTTAGATGTTGAGCGGAGATAGCTCAAACTTGGAATGATGTTCAAGTTTTGAGTGAAGTATTCACACGTAGTAATCAGAACTTGAGGAGGACTTCGAAATGTACTTAATTGATACATTACAACAGATACAATCGAGCTGGATCATTCTTGAGAATTCTCAGGAATAGAGATCACTCAAAGATGCAAAATCAAAGAGACATACACACGACTTTCCAAATGAGTGGAATCATCTATGGAAACCCAGAGCCGTAATTGTATGGGCCATTTGATCCGAACGGGAAAGACTTTTCTTTGGTGATCCATAAAGGTTACGACATCTTCTTTTGGTATCTGTCTTGTCCAAACGAGAAGTTTTGGAGAGACCTGAAAGCCTTGCAATGGTTAGATTGAAGGAGGAGGAGTATAAAAGACATCTCAAGGTCGAAGGGAAGAAGAGATCGGTGTTAAGAGGGAAAAATCTTTATAATTCTTAGATCGAGAGTACTTCATTTCATACACACTTCTTGATTCATGCATTGTAATTGTGAGGAGGTGTACACAAGATTGTTGAATGCCAAGTGGCGTATCCTGCGAGTCAAGGAGATCACTAAGCTATAACCTCTCGAGCAGTTTACTAGTGGAATCCAACCGATTGGCTGATAGCCGAAGAAGTGGACATAGGCTTAACCAAAGCCGAACCACTATAAACCCTCTATGTAGTTCTCTCTATCTCTGCTCCGATGATATCATACATACTGTGTTAGTAGAATTGCATATGAATCATTCATAGTGATATATTGTGTTACCATCATCTGAGACATCATATAAATGTCTGTACAATTTGTATTCCGCGATAAACTTTAGATTGCACTATAATCACCTATTCACACCCCTTTAGGTGATGACACTCGCCACAACAATTGGTATAAGAGCTTGGTGCTCATATTTTGTGAAATGTTTTTACTTTCGAGCTAACGATCTTTATGGCTAGCAATTTCTCTCTCACATGGATCAAGGGTGGAAGCAACAATATGCCACCATATTTTGAAGCGAAAGGGTACAACAACTGGCAAAATAAATTCAAAGCACATATCAGATGCCAAGATCCCCAAATATGGGATGTTGTACAACGAGGAGTGAATCCGGCTGCAAATGTCACGACCGGATCAAATGCTTAGGATAACAATTCTTCGCTGACCGCCACTCTATCAACTACTGAGATTGCCAAGAGAGATGCACTTGATGCAAAGGCTATTTATTTATTTTATAGTGCTTTATCTCCTAACAATTCTAAGCCATTTTAGAAAACATTTTGTAAAATTTAAAAATCAAGAATTGTTTGTATGTTCAAAATGTGGTGATTCAAGACATTCTAAGAGTTACTGTTTCAAAAATAAAAGACCAATTCGAGACACTCTTAGATATGAAAATGTTGCTAATCCCAAATGACCCAAACAGATTTGGGTATCAAAGAAAACTTGAGTTTCATTGATCTTTGTAGGTACCAATGAAAAGGAAAAATAAGCGGTACCTCGATAGTGGGTGTTCCAGACACATGACTGGAGATACAACAAAATTCATCAATATTAAGATATTCGATGGTGGAAACGTTTCCTTTGAAGGAAATAACAGGGGAATATTATTGGTAAAGGAACCGTGAAGATTGGAAATCTTCTTATCCATGATGTTCATTGGTTAAGGGTTTGAATTTCAATCTTATTAGTATTAGCCAATTATACGATATTGGATACAATTTTTTTTTATAGAAAATAAGTGCTCAGATACAAGTCAAGACAATGAATCTTCGTTCACTAGACGAAGACATGGTAATAAGTATCTTCTGGATACATCGTCTGCAGAAGAAAAATGTCCTCTATCTATCAAAGACGATCTAGAAATTTGGCACAGGAAGCTAGGACATATAAACCTCAAGCAAATATCAAAGCTCTCCAAAAAGAAGCTATGAGAGGACTCCCAGAAGCCAAATTTGAATAGACTAAGCACTTTGAAGAATGCACACTTGAAAAACAAGTAAGAAGTTCTTACAAATATATAAATGAAGTGTCTACTGACCGTGCTCTGCAGCTATTATATATAGATATCTTCGGACCTACACGAACTTAGAGTATTGGAGGTAAAAAAATATTGTTTAGTTATTGTGGATGATTATACCAGATTTACTTGGGTTTTCTTTCTTGCACATAAAAGTATGCTTTCTCATATTTTGAAACCTTCTCAAAGAAAGTTCAAAACAAAAATGGTTACTCAATTTCAAGCGTCAAAACAGATCATTGAGGGGAATTTGAAAATCAATACTTTGTTGAATTTTGTGATCAAAATGGTTTTCAATATAATTTTTCATCTCCATATACTCCACAACAAAATGGAGTCGTTGAAAGAAAAAAATAGATTTTTATAAGAAATGGCACGAACTCTTTTAATTGAAAGCAAAGCTACATCCCATTTTTGGGCTGAAAATGTTTCTACTACTTATTATATTATAAATCATGTTTTTCTTAGACCATTACTTGAGAAAACCCTTTATGAGCTTTACAAAGGAAAGAAGCCAAATATTTCATATTTCCATATTTTTGGTTGTAAATGCTATATTCTTAAAAAATCAAGTAATCGGCCAAGTAAGTTTGATGAAAAATCAGACGAATGAGTATTATTGGAATATTTGACTTCAAGCAAAACCTATCGAGTCTTCAACGAGAAATCTCAAAGAGTTGAAGAATCCATGAACGTGAAATTTGAAAATGAGTACACTACTCAGAAGATCACTACTGAAAGTGAAGTGTCAGATGATCAAAACCAATCGCCTGAGAAGTAGAACTCATCACCTAAGGCTAAAGAAGCAATTGAATCTTCTCAGAACATGGAAGATACTCAACCAGCTGCAAATTCTGAAAACCCAAATGCTGAAGAGTCAGCTGAGAATGAGCTAGAAAAGTAAAAGAAGAACTGGAAATACAAATCCAGTGATCCTACAGCTCAAGTCTATAGAAACATTGATGAAGATTAGAACCAAACCTAAATTGAGAAGTGCAATAAATGCATTTGCTTTGGTTTCTGAGTTTGAACCCAAAGTGATGTGGACATCGAATCCTATCGATGAGGTGGTGCGAGGAACTCGTTGTTCTATCCGCTAGGTCCGATCACTCGAGCGAGAGCAAAGGAATTCAAGCAAGCTGTCGATATCATGGTTGAAGATCTTTGGAATAAAGACAATCTGGGTTCGAGTTTTGAAGATTCTAAAACTCCTTGGCGGAACATGACCACATTTACCGAATTCGAGATATTTCACTGATCGGGAAAGTTACCGATTCTCAAACTCATCGATCGGATGACTTCCTGAATCTCGCAGAGGACTTACCGAATCTGATCGGTATGTTGCAGACTTACCGAGATACCGAATCTCAGATTTATCGAGCCGAGCTGTCGATTCTTTTCGAATATACGTTTTCCTATTTTAGGAAACTTAGTGATATGGATAATCACATTATTTTATTTGTATTCCGTTTGCTTAGATTAGATTTGATTTCAATATTCGTTATCTTTAGGATATCTTTACGTAATCCTAGTTCCTAAAGGAGTCTTGTCTATATAAAGAACATCCATATTTGTAAGACACAACATTGATTCAGAATTTTATATAGAGATGTTTTCTCTTCTTCGAGTTCTTTTGAGGACTAAATCTTATCAAGGTTTCCTTGTGGCGATCGATCTGACGTATCGAGCAAGATCGCAAATTCTCTTGTTCGTGGCGTCTATAGCGTTGATTGGTTGACACAAGTTTGTCAATAGGTCACGTTCATACCGAGGTTACCAATCACAGGTTCGATTTGGGGTCGAGGTCGGCAATTCGCAACCCTTGGATCTTCATAGAATGATCAGTTTCTTTATCGATTCACATCATCTAGTATCAGAGTTGGTTCTACAATGTCTAGTTATCTTACTTTTATTGATTTTAATTAAGCAATCTAGGGTTTATAGAATTGAAAATATATTACTAATCGAATTAGGATTCTGAATTGTTCTTGTTGTGATTTCAATTTTGACTTAGGATTTTTGGTCCTAGTTTTTTTTATTGTATTGAGTTCCTAAAAAAAATCGGCAAAAAAAAAATCAGTGGAAAAAAAAAAGAAAAAAAAATATCGATGAAAAAAAATAGATAAAAAATTTAAAAAAAGGCTGAAAAAAGAATCAAGAGGATTTGTTTCTTTTTATTATTATTATTATTGTTAGTTGGACATAATAAATAAAAAAAAACAATAGTAGCAAACATTGAACCTAAATTCAAATCTAGCAAAAGTTGCTGAATTGCTGAATTGAGTAGTATATTGTTGAATTGATCTTGTTTGATGGTTTAGTCGACTGTTATGAGGAGCTTGTGAGAATGAAATTCTAGTCTGATAAAGAGCTTGAAAGAAGGAAACGATAGGAAAAAGACAAGAGTGTGTGAGCTTAATTGAGGGAAGAAAAAGCCTAGATTGAGTTAAACATGAGGGGAGTGACAAACACCTTGAGCGTAACACGTGAATGAGTGGTGAGATTTCTTTTATTTCTAACATTTTCTTGCTGGTAAAAAAAAATCATGTCAGACCAAGAAAACGCAAATTAAAGGGAGGATGGCTTCAATCCAAGAGATAATGCGATTTTAGCAGGCATTCAGCAATTGAGCTTACAACTTGAAGCACTTAGCAACCGAGTTGTGAGGTGTGAGATGAGGCTTGATGGTGATCGAGAGCCACCACGAGGGAGGCCACAAAATCAGCGAAATGAGCCTAGGGCGTACCAGATGGCAGAGGCAATTTGACGATGAATATGTGTCCGATACAGAAGATGACCGAGATGGCAGGTTTGGAAGGAGAAACAGACGTCGAGAGTTCAGACATCGAGAAGATGATGAGCTTGGCATTATCAAGATGAAGATTCCATCTTTCCGAGGAAAGAATGATCCTGATGCATATCTAGAATGGGAGAAACGAATGTAGATGGTATTTGACTGCCAGCGGTATTCGGAACTAAAGAAGGTAAAAATAGCAGCTGTTCAATTCACTGATTATGCGATAATTTGGTGGGATCAACTTGTGACTAGCAGGAGACGTAATGGTGAGAGGCCGATAGAAACGTGGGATGAGATGAAAGCGGTAATGAGGAGGTACTTCATACCAAGTCATTACCACAGAGACTTGTTCCATAAACTGCAAAATCTCACACAAGGCAACAGGAGCGTGGAAAAGTACCATAAGGATAATGTTGCCTATCCTTATGGGCGTTGGAAGCAGAAATTGATGGGTTAGGGAAAAATCGTGATTTTTCCTGGCGTTCGTGAGATTTTTCGATTGTTGAATCAGGAGGAGTTAGTGAATCGAGCGAAGAGGCTCAGTTGCAGCTCAAACCCCACATTATGCCATATGTCTACGGAGCTTGTTTGATGAACTTCGAGGACTCGGAGAAGAAGAGCGAATACGGTTGTGTACGCAAGGTTTTAGATCCAGGTATGATGGTAGAAGCCTTCGTGTTAGCAAAGGGCGACAAGGTCGTTCCTGGCGACATT
Organism: Rhodomyrtus psidioides; assembly: GCA_021437785.1. Taxonomy (NCBI): domain Eukaryota; kingdom Viridiplantae; phylum Streptophyta; class Magnoliopsida; order Myrtales; family Myrtaceae; genus Rhodomyrtus; species Rhodomyrtus psidioides. The sequence continues at coordinate 5,556,123 of JAILYB010000034.1, forward strand.
CCCCAGGCGAAACCCAATTTGGTTCCTGCAGATGCGCAAAAAGCCGATGTTTTGGGCAACAAGAAGGTTCAAGGTAATTTTGTTCCTGAAAGTAATGATTTTGATGGTGATGGCTTTGTAGTTGCGGATGAGTCAGTTGTCTCTCTATTAAGGGAAGATGGGGATATCCAGGATTCGAAGTGCACTGAGTCGTTGTTTACGAGTCAGGTTAATCTAGGGAGAGCATCGGCAAAATCGATGACTTCCTTTCTTTCGAAAGAGGACAATTTCGTGGAGACATAGTACGAGATCCATCTAGCCAATTGGGCAAAGTCGTTGACTTGGAGAGCGCTCACGAGAAGATCATCAAAGACATGAACTCTAAGAAGCTCATCAAAATTTGCTTGATTTCGATGGGTGATCATGTTGTGTATAGGCCCTGGCTTGGAAGAGTGGATAAAGTATTTGACTTTGTCACCGTACTGTTTGATGAGGGGACAAAGTGTGATTTTGCCGGAGTTGATCAGGAAAAACTCGTTCCTATTTCTCTAAACATTGTCGATGACTCGCAATATTTATATCATCCTGGAGAAAGAAGCACGAAAGATTTCTTGGGGCTCAAATTGATGTATTATTTGATTCGTTGGAAAGGCCGTCCTCGACTATCCAGATTTCGCGATCTTGGACACATGATTGAATTTGAAAAGATTGATATCACTGAAGACGAATCAGAATCGAGGACGAATCCTTTTTTTTTTCTAGTAGGTGATGATTTGAGGACAAATCCTTTGCACGGTGGAGGGAATGATGTGGACATCAAATCTATCGAGGAGGTGGTTCTAGGGGCCCGTTGTTCTATCCGCTAGGTCCGATCACTCGAGCGAGAGCAAAGGAATTCAAGCAAGCTGTCGGTATCATGGTTCAAGATCTTTGGAATAAAGACAATTTGGGTTCGAGTTTTGAAGATTCTAAAGCTCTTGGCGGAACACGACCACATTTACCAAATTCGGGAGATTTCACAGATCGGGAAAGTTACTTATTCTCAAAGATCTTCGTCAAAACAACTAGGATCGAAAATCCTAAGTCAAAATTGAAATCGCAGTAAGAATAATTTAGAATCCTAATTCGATTAGTAACAGATCTCCAATTCTATAAACCCTAGATTGCATAATTAAAATCAATAAAAGTTAGATAACTAGACCTTGTAGAACCAGCTCTAATACCAGATGATGTGAATCGCCGCGGAAACTGATCGTTCTACGAAGATCCAAGGGTTGCGAATTGCTAACCTTAACCCTCAATCGAACCTGTGATTGATAACCTCGGTATGAGCGTGACATGTTGACGAACCTGTGTCAACCAATCCACGCTGTAGACATCACGAACAAGAGAATTCGCGATCTTGCTCGACAAGCCGATCGATCGCCACAAGGAAGCATTGATAAGATTTAGTCTTCAAGAGAACTCGAAGAAGAGAAAACCTCTTTGTATAAAATTCTAAATCAAATGTTGTGGTTTTACAAAGATGGATGTCCTTTATATAGACAAGATTCCTTTAGGAACTAGGATTACGTAAAGATATCCTAAAGATAACGAATATTGAAATCAAATCTAATTTAAGCAAACAGAATACAAATCAAATATTGTGATTATCCACATCGAATCCTATCGAGGAGGTGGTGCTATGGACCCGTTGTTCTATCCGCTAGGTCCGATCACTCGAGCCAGAGCAAAGGAATTCAAGCAAGCTGTCTGTATCGTGGTTCAAGATCTTTGGAATAAAGACAATCTGGTTTCGAGTCTTGGAGGTTCTAAAGCTCCTTGGCAGAACACAACCACATTTACCGAATTCGGGAGATTTCACTGATCGGGAAAGTTACCAATTCTCAAACTCACCGATCGGACGACTTCTCGAATCTCGCAGAGGACTTACCGAATCTGATCAGTATGTTGCAGACTTACCGAGATACCGAATCTCAAATTTACCGAGCCGAGCGACCGATTCTTTTCGAATATGCGTTTTTCTATTTTAGGAAAATTAGTGATATGGATAATCACAATATTTGATTATAAAGTCATTTGAACCAAATTAAAATTAAAAGTGATTTTCGGCCCAAGCTAGGGTAGGTGGCTGAAAATTTAAAAGGGGATAAGCCCCTATCCGCAAAGGATTGCTTATCTTTTAAATTGGGAAAATTATCTTTCAAGCTTTGAAATGAATTTTCAGATAATCTTTTCAAATTTTAAAGGTATCTTCAGTTAGGGCGAAAATCTTATCAATTTTGACTAGAGGAATTATCTTTAAGATAATGAACTTAATTTTAGATAATCCTTAAAATTTTGTACTTCATCCACTCCAACCGAAGTCATCTCTAATGATAAAACTCTATGAGGAAATTACGAGATAAGCTCGATCTGCCAATGATAAGCATTCTTGCCCAATCACACGTTTAAAGATGAACATTGATATCCAAATAGCTATAAACAATGGACCATACGTTATCCCAAGAGGGGGAAAATTCATCCACAACATGTATGGCAATACGGTTCTGACAGGATGCGCATGCCAAAAAGAAAATCCGATTTGTTCTGCACATGAATCGTTGCACAACTACATGATGAAATAAATCAAACACCCGACTTGAGAATCCGAATCATAACATGCAGATTTTGGCCGAGACGGTATTTTCGTGCTGAAAATTACTTTGATAAAAACCCGATCTTCTCCAGGCTGTTTAAATCGCATCAAGGAAAGAATTCCGAATACAGCCACATCAACCTATACTTCAGAGATCAGAATGTTATGCATCCATAACCAATTTTGGCCTCATCGCTACAGCTAACAAAAGGGTTTAATTTTCTTTAACTTTAATTGCCAACCGTATGGATCCATAAAAGCTTAGAGTAGCCGTGCAAATTCCCAAACAAATGCACACAGATTCAGCAATTTAAAAGTTTTTTTTTTTTTTTAAAATACCTCTTTTGTACTGAGATTCAATAGAAGCGGCATTCGAGATTATGCTCGAGACGAAAATCCTCAACACCGTGCTTGGGCTTGAAATGGGGACTGAATCAATGGAATTTCAAGCGACGACGGTTAGCTGGGACGATGGCTATGACTGAAGCCATGCAGAAGAGAGCTGAGATGGTAGTCGAAGGGTTGAATACGTTGAAGGCGCCCGTTTGGTGGCAATACGCACGAACTTTGGACGTCGATAGGATGCCTACGACTAGGGGATTATCTCGACCGCGGGGGAGATAATCGAACCCGTTCGCACTTTCGTGGACAGCTTTTCAATAACTTGAATGACGAGCCCAAATTTTTTGAGCCCTGCTGCGTTTTTTCCCTAAAGAAAATCTACTCTCTCCCTTTATTTTCCGCTATGTATGTGATGTGCATCCACCAACCTCCTCTTCTGTATGACCTACGTGTGCTTATATAGTGGAAAGCATAGGTCAAATTCCCATCATATGGGCCTAACCACCACCACAGACTTTGATATAAACTCGTTGAACCCTAATAAGCCGAACTAAATTAAATAAAGTCCAACAAGGTCCCTCATCAGTCATCACTCGAGCAATTCAGCTTCCTTTATATCCATGGGTGTCGCCGAACTTGAACTTCCTTAGGCCTTAGGCCTCATTAGGATAATGGACCTAAGGCTTTTCTCTCTAATTGGAGCCTTAACCCTTAACACTACCCGAATCTTTCATGAAGTTCTAGCTCAGTCCTCGAACTAGGTCCAGTCCATTTAAGCTCCAATTTCTATCACCGTCGGGCCAAATTAAAATACAAAGAATAATGCATGCTAAACTAAATTAATTATGCTATGCATGAGGAAATTAATAATTTAATTTTTTTTAGAACCACATAAGGCTGATGCTGATGCTGGTTTAGTTGGATATGCTGATGCTGGATATAAATCTGATCCACATAAGGCTCGCTCTCAAACCGGTTATTTATTTTGTTATAACGGCAGTGCCATTTCTTGGCGTTCTACTAAGCAATCGCTAGTAGCTACATCTTCTAACCACTCTGAGATTATTGCTTTATATGAAGCTGGAAGAGAGTGTGTTTGGTTAAGATCCGTTATAACGCATATTCATAATTCTTGTTGTTTAACACCGGTTGCAAATTTTCCCACTATAATTTATGAAGATAATGTTGCTTGTATTGCACAAGTTAGGGGAGGATATATCAAAGGTGATAGGACCAAGCGTATCTCGCCAAAATTTTCTATACTCACGAACTCCAAGAAAGTCGACAAGTTGATGTTAAACAGATTCAATCCATAAATAATCTTGCAGATCTTTTTACCAAATCATTACCAACGTCAATTTTTGAAAAATTAGTATATGGCATTGGTATGCGGCGAGTTCACAAGATGCAAGATGGACTAGCCCCAGCAGTGGCTATATGGTTTAATTGAGGGGAAGATATTATGAACAATGCACTGCACTCTTTTTTCCTTTTGTCTGATTTTTGTCCCACTGGGTTTTTCCGGCTTAAGGTTTTTAGTGAGGCGGTATCATTTTATGCACATTCATAATATGACGAACACAATGAATATTCAAGGGGGAGTGTTATGAAATACATGAATGTTTGAAATACATGAATGAATATTCATTATATTCATCCTATCTAATGTACCTTTTATGGTACATTTCTAAGTTCATCTCCCTATCCAATGAATGTTCATCTCCCTATCAAATGAATGTATTAATTCAATACATTAGTATTAATGATAAGTGCATCTTTATTCTCCTATAAATAGGGTCACAGATGATAGAAGTTGAAATAAAGAGATTTCTCCTTTGGCTTTCTCTACTTGCTCTCTGTTATATACTTGCAGCGCGATATTTTATAACAGTTTAATCCAAATCGATTAATGAAGTCGGCAGATCGTAACCAAATAATTATGGGTTGGATGGTCCGATTTTCCATGCATATATGAAATCGGAGAATCGTCCTCAAGTGATTATGGGTTTTTTTTTGGTCAAAAAGTGATTATGGGTTCGATCGTCTGATAAAAGCATGTTATCATTTAGGAAATTTTTCTAAACTTCGATTAATTTTATAAATCTAGAAAGATATCCAAAGATATGGAACCAATCAAATTAGGAAAAGATGAGATTTTCAAATATTTCAAATCAGGCAGGGTTATCTAAAAATTCATTGGGATAATAGCCAATTTGGATATCGTGCAGATATTTTTTCCCAATTTGAATCTTGACCGGGCGGGATTGGACCAGGAAGGCTGCGGCGGTAGTCGGGGACGCATGGCAAGGCTCCCCGGTGGTGAGGCTATCAAAGATTGCTCTCAGCCAAAAATACATGTCAATCAAGGGACAACCAGTGGTAAGAGCAAATGAACAGTGGAGAGAAAGAAAGAAAGAAAATGATTTTTCCTTGAGAAATTTCTGTACTCCCCTTTCCTTCTTATACTTTATGATCGCCGCCAAGTATTCGTCAGCCTCCAAGTAGTTTGTTGTAGACTGAACGAACGCTGTGACTGATATTGGAAACCTCGAACGGGTCGTTGGACAGCCAAAGATTTCGATAGGTAATCTGGCCGATACGACGGGAAGACGTGGCCGAGACGGAGGCGTCCGGTGACGGAGCATAGTAACGGCTACGGTGTAGGGCCCCGGCACTGATCACCAGAGCAAAGACCAGCGACTGTGGAGGCTGGCAACGACGGCGGTAGTGGCCCGTGAGAACAGCAGAGGGTGACATCCGGACACGCGGGTATGGGTTCTAAGAAAAACATAAACTCTATCCACTAGTGTACCTATGGCCAAATTAAACCGTAGGCCCGAAACCAGCCCGGAATTGGTCCGTTGGCCGGGCCCATAGTTCCGACCCAGAACCGGCCCTCCGGTTCCGAACCACCATTTAAAAAAAATAAAAGAAAAAAAATTGAGAAAATAGTAATTGCTTGAAGTGGGATTCAAACTCTTGGTCTTTTGGTTGAAGTAAGTGCTATAAACCACTCAACTACCTTCAATTTGATTGTTAACATTGCAAATAAATTATAAAAAAAAGGTATGGACAAATTGAACCGGCGGTTCCTTGAACTTGCCCGGAACCGGAATCGACTCCTCAAGCGCCGGTTCCAGTTCCACCTTTTCATGGAACCGGAACCGCCGGTTCCTGAACTGGAACCGGTGGTTCCGTCGAACCGGCCATGTCTAAGTGTACCTATGGATAAACACATGAATGCATGTGTACATAAGATACACACATATAATATTTTAACACATGCAAAGCGGAAAAGTGTCAAAAAAATCTTAAACCTATTGCATTGGTGTCAATTCTATCATAAATATTTTATTGGTGTCAAGTCAGTGCTGAACCTTTTGCATTGGTGCCAATTGAGTCATAAACATTTTACATTGGTGCCAATTGAGTCCTAAACATTTTGAATTTGTCTTAGTTGAGTCAATACAGCTAATTTTGGCCGGAAATCGTTATTATAGACGTCGGTTGGCTATGTGGTATGACTAGCAATGACATGGATATTTTTTAATACTATGTTAACATTTTTAGTAATTTTTTTGGTTTTTTTCTTCTTCTTTGTTTTGCACTTTTTTTTTGTGGTTGGGGGCCGGCAAGTGGCGGCGGCGGCCCTTACCTTGGTCCGATCGACAACCCACTAGCCCTTGCCCAATGGCCAACGTGGTCTGATAGGGTCGGCCAACGAACCTTCCCCGACCCAATAAAAAAGAAATGCCAGAAAAATTAGAAAAAACAAAGAAAAGATTACAAAATTATTAATATAATATATTTTAATTATTAAAAATATTAAATTAATATGTGTGCGCGCGCGCGCCAGCCATGCTGTTTAGGATGACCGATGTCCACCTTGGCAGTTTCCTAGCAAAATTAGCCAAATTGACTCAATTGGCATAAGTGCGAAAGTTTTAGGATCTAACTGGCACCAATACAAAAGATTTAAAGCTAAATTTATACTAATAAAAGGTTTAGAACTGAATTCAGTGCAAAATGCTTAGGACTGAGTTGGCAGCAATAAAAAATTTCGGACTGAATTAGCACCAATGAAACAGATTTAGGATTTTCTTTTTTTTTTTTAACTTTTCCTCTTGCAAGGCCACTGTTATGTGCATTGTGGTACAACTTGATTTTTTTTTTATTAACATTAATGTATTAACTCATGCCATCATCTAATGGCTAGGTTGAAATCTGATCAGAGTAAAAAAAAAAATGCGAGAAAATTTGATTGTACGGCAAATAAAAGATCTGAAAAGATATAGAAGTTCGGGATCTTCTATTTTGAGTTTGAATTGCGAGCCATATCCTTCATCTTGACTTGACCCAAGCAAAGCTAGCTTGGTAAAACTTTTTCGCTTTACAAAAATGATAGCACTATCCAAAAAATATATAATTTAACGAGAAAAGCTCCTGAAGAATGAATTAAAGTCCCAATCAACGAAAGCAGCTTCTCCGCTAAGGTTTCGGGCACAGTACACTGCATCTTTTAAATATCTAAACAACCAAAGCGACCTTCAAAAGACCAACAAGCCACAAAACAAGAACATTCAAAGGAAGGAAACTTGAAAGATGGAGGGGCACTTTGATCTTATATCGCAAGATGATCTGTTCTTATCATTATTAGTTGATGATCCTCAAGTATCAGATTCTGAATATGCCCATGAGTTGCAGCTTCAGGAGGTTTTACAAGTCTCCTGGGTGATGAATATGAGTCTTTCAGAAAGAATTACTCGGTCTTCCTCATCTTTAGTGGTTGTGACCGAGGCAAACCCGAACAGAAGTCTAATGAAAATCATAGACCCGGCTGAGATAGGTGTTCAGAAAGATGGGGGCGAGTCATCTGATTGCTTCTGTGAGATTTGTGCAGAGAGAAAAGAGGCCAAAGAGATGTTCAGGACCGGGACCGTGTGTTCTCACACCTTTTGCTCTCTCTGCATAAGCAGGCATGTGGAGACCAAAGTCCTGGACAGTGTCACCACCATCAAATGCCCAGGACTGGAGTGCGAGGGTGTCCTACAGATTGATTCCTGCAGGCAAATCCTCCCTGAGAATGTCCTCCACATGTGGGACAAGTCTCTGTGCGAGGCGATGTTTCTCGACTCGCAGAAGTTCTACTGCCCTTTCCAGAACTGCTCAGCCCTTTTGATCAAGGACTCTGAGGGAGGGCAGCTGATTAGAGAGAGCGAGTGCCCATATTGCCATAGGTTGTTCTGCGCCGAGTGTTCCGTACCGTGGCACGCCGGCGTGTCGTGCGAAGAGTTTCAGTTGCTGAATGAGGATGAGAGAGGGAGTGAGGATCTCATTGTGAGGGAGCTTGCAGATGAGAAGAAATGGCAGAGATGCCCTAAATGCAAATTTTACGTGGAGAGGACTCAGGGTTGTGCTCACATCACTTGCAGGTTAGTGATAAGTTTTCTGAAAAGGAATCATTTGCTAGCAAATCATTTACGAAGATAAATCAAGACGCTTGACACATTACAGCTTCTTTGTTGAGATATTCCTGAAATCCTATGTATGTCGCAGAGTTGTTGCTTGTGTGTAACTGGTGAAACACAAATACAGGGGATCTTCTGATTTCCAGAGAAATTGTTATCGATCATGGCTTTCACAATTTAAATGACCTAAACGGCAAATGAACCGGCGATAAAGTAATTCAAATACGTGGTCTCGGCTTATTTCATCAAACTTTCATGGTAATTCAGCATAAGACAGTTTTTATATTTATCGAACTTTATCAGTGATTGTCAAAGGTACACCGACAGATCACTAGTATCGCGCTTGTTAGTGTTATGTTGTAAATCCTACGCCGAAGTTAGCGGTACCTGGGTCTGCGAATGTTCAATTGTTCGTACATTTCTACTTTTTGTGGGCTATATGGTTGTTCCCCAGTGGCTTGCAATTGCAGGTGCCAGTTTCAGTTTTGCTATGGATGTGGATCAGAATGGACTCCTTCACATGGTGGTTGCTCAAGAAACTGAGAAGCGAAAGGCACAGAAGAAAGGCCTAACCATGTCGTCTGATCAGTTGCATCTGTATTGATCGTTGATAAGAACTTGTGGTAAAGTAGTGATGCGATGAATTTTTTAGGTGAAGCAACATACGGAATATGGATTAAACCAGCTCTATGCTGCTTCTTTTTTATTTTATTTTTCTGGAGTGTGTTGTTCATGTTTGAACTTCTGGTCACCTGGCAAATTTTTTTTTTTCCCAAGGTTATCACCGAAAGATTATTCAATCCAAGTAATAGCCGCAAATACTACTGTACTTATCACCAGGTGCGTCTATTCCGTATGGTTATAGAATGCTTTCCCACTTCAATCTCGTGGCTAGTTTGAATCTTTCCTTGTTACCAGAAAAATATATTGTTGCTTATGCTTTTTAAGAGTTCATTTTGTTGCTTAAGTGTTTCCCTAAACACAAAGCAGAATAATTTGCTCTTACATGAAACCATAGAAGTAAATGAGAGTATGAACACTTCGCCAATGTTCCTAATATCCGCCATTGCATCTGAGATTGACAAGAATTGTGCTATCGTTAAAACTTTAGGGTCATTTTTTTCTTTTGCCGGGGTTGAAGACGGTCACCTCCCGCTGGTCCATTCAAGCTTCAACTAGACCCTCGTTCTGCAGTTTGTCCACCTTCAACTCATGCACCAAGTCAAATTTCATTGCATCTCAATATCTCAAGACCAAAGTAGACCAGAAAGAGCATGAGTGAGATCGGTTTGCATTATACCCCAATCTCAGAAGAACAGCTTTATTCGATATTGTGTTAAAGGCTCTCGCCCAATATTGCTTATGATCTAAGATATACGTATGTCATCAGTCGAGCATCAAGAATCCAAATTAAACATAGTTTAATACTTGATGGCGGTACGAAAGATGCTGAAACATGGCTCTAGTGTCGCTGGTTCCATGCTGAAATGCTTATGATATCCGATCGATGAAGGTACAACTATGTTATAAACAAAAGGTATATGCTGGCCTTTAAGAGAAGGAATCTTTTCTATGTCTGCCACTACATTTAGTAACTTTTTTGAGATCTCTTTTTCATTTTTCAACACTAGAACGCTTCTGGGTGAAGCTAAGAAGATTTTTCTTTTCCTCCTTATGGCTTCAATTCTTTTCGTTTTAGCCTTCGCATTACCTATACGAATTGAAAATCACAGTGCTCGTCTGAACAATAGGAGATGAGTTATGGTTCTACTACTGTCTTCAATTCTTAATAATTTTACTTAAAATTTATGACTAGTCGCGACTTCCCGACCCCATGAGGTCTATGGTACCATCAAAGTCCATGTTCAGTACTAGTTGACGGATTATGAAAGACGGTCGGTGCGGCTTGACTGCAAAATTTGTAGAAATGGTTAACTACATGATTGAATTTTACAAGAATTGGTTCCAGCCGAACATGCCTAATGTGAAGAAGACTATTGGAGAAAATAACTCTCAACAGTAAAGCAATTCCAAAAATTGCTCTCATTCAGATCAAGACCAGTCAAGCAATTCTTTTACTCTTGACAAACGCCGCGAGATTTCCCAAAGTAGACATATTCATTTTATCTTTCTTTGGATGTAGGACTTTATCTTTCCACACATGAAGGCCGTATATATAACATAGTTTCCTGCTAACGTTTTCCTATAAATCACTAGCTAAATACATGTAAGAAATAACAATAAAGTATATTCTTCATGGTTGTATAGCCTACTGCTTACATGCATATCGATCAATTTTTTTCCCAGTGGCAGAAGAATCCTAAAACACAGATGCTCCTGTGATAGCCACCGGGCCCTCTTTAAATAATGCCATCATGCTTGCATCGATCAATGCAGTTGCGTAACTACCTCTCATGTTAACATCGTTGAAGTATACCTTCTAGTTACCTCAATTTAATTCTCTGAAGCGGTCTCGGACAAGCTTTCCGAAGGAATCAACTTACCGAGCAAAGAAGCCACTGGAGTTGATTCATTCCGATGCATGTGGCCCGATCACTCCTCAGTCTTACGGTAATCATTGATACTTTGTTACTTTTATCGATGATTTTACTCGAAAAATTTGGGTATATTTTTTAAAAGAAAAATCAAAGTGTTTGTTATTTTTAAGCACTTTAAGAAAATGGTTGAAAAGGAGAGTGGTCATTTTATCAAGTCTTTGAGAACTTTAAGAAAATGGTTGAAACGTATCAATGAGTTTGTTGCAAAATATAAACATGTCCATGGCTTCACTTGCGCATTGCTTTAACCAGCGCGTGGGTCTCACGCGCTACTTTCGCCAACACGCGAGACCCAAATCGTAGACATGGCCAAATGAAACCATGGACCCGGAACCGGCTCGTTGACCAGTGTTGACACCTGATTTTTTTACCATTTATTATTGTGATTTTTATTCTTTAAAATTAATTAAAAATATCAAAAAAGGTCATAAAATCACAAAATCAACTTTGGAAGCCTTGGTTTAACCTTAGGAATCAATTTTGAACAAAAAATATTTTTCGGTATTTTTAATATTTTTCGAGTTTATTTAATTATAAAAATACCCAAAAAATCAGAAAAATACCATTCGTGGTCAGAAAAATACCCAAAAATATTCGATAATTTTGTTTTAATTTTCTCTTCAAGTGTGTCACTTTAAATCTCAAAAATTCGGCTCGGGTCACTATGTTCCTTCACAAACATAAACCCGAACCGAGCCTAAAAAAAATCATTTTCGAGTCTTTTAGTTTTCAATTCTCACTTTTTATAAGCTATGACATTGGATTCTAAAGTCTTAAAGTGCAATTAGGTCAATTTGCCCTCCAATTTAATCAATTTTTACCAAAAGGGCTTAATTGCACATTTTTCTTTCAATTAGTCCCCGGTTTCACGGATGTATACATATGCTCTACATATTTATATGTCATACGTATTTATACGTTATGCATATTTGTACTGTTTGGTAATCTCTTTAACTCTTGTAATAATAATAATGGTAATTATTTTTAACACCTTTGTTAGTGCCTTTTTTTTAGCATTTTTGTATTGTGAGTGCTATTGCTAGTGCTATTTTTAAATAGCATTTTTTTGTATTATAAATTGTGAGTGCTATTGTTAATGCTATTTTTAAATGACATTTATTTATCATAAATTGTGAGTGCTATTGTTAGTGCTATTTTTAAATGGCATTTATTTATCATAAATTGTGAGTGCTATTATTAGATAGAATTTATAATTGTTAGTGCTATTTTTAAATAGCATTTTTGTATTATAAATTGTGAGTGCTATTGTTAGTGCTATTTTTAAATAGCATTTTTGTATTATAAATTGTGAGTGCTATTGTTAGTGCTATTTTTAAATGTCATTTATTTGTGAGTGCTATTTTTAGATAGAATTTATAATTGTTAGTGCTATTTTTAAATACAATTTATTGGAAGGTATTTTTGGCTATAAAAGGATGGCAAGAGTTTTGAGGTTGGAGGAGAGAGACATTTTGTAGAGTGTGCAAATTTGTGAGAGCTTAGAGAGAAGAACACAAACACTCTCTATATTCTCATAATCTTGAGTGAGCAAAATATACTAAGTTCGGAATATTGATTCCGCATATTGCTAGCACAATTGTTGTGGAGTTATTAGTCGTCTCCCCGTTCGTCAATTGGTGGTGCGTCCGAACTAGATGCCTAACACTTGTGGAAGGTGAGATCGAAGAACATCGAACCGACACCTCCGTTCAAGCACGCTACGAGAGGTAATCTATTTACTCCCTTTGAGACTTTGTGATTTTTTTCGATTGAAATGCACGAAGTACGCCTCTGGAGATACATGTATGGGTTGTTATTTATTTCCGCTACGTGTTACGTGGATCCCAACAGTGGTATCAGAGCCAATCCTTAGGTGTTTTCGTGCATTTAATTGATTTTTTGCAATTTTTGCAATACTATGGCCAATATGTATTAACGAATTGTTCGTCTTACATGGCTAATGGAGATTGATTATTTTATATGATAAATTAATCAACGTAGCAAAAATTGAGACTAAATCAATTTTGAATCGAAAATTTATGGCTATCTTATTTTACGTAAAAATTCTGAATATGATTCAACGTAGAATTTTTATTGTACCTTCCTAAGTTTTAAATTGTGAATTTATTACTTACGTGAAAGGGTGGTGATCATGGAAAAATCCCTAATCAATGTGATTGATGTATATATGAATGTATGATGATTATTTATATATTTGGGGTTGTAATTATTAAATGGAGGCTGCGTACTCCTTTTATTTTTCATGTAATCTTTATTTTTAGCATAGTCAATTGTTGATGTAAATGCTACGAGGATTACGTGGAGGAGCCTTTTAAGTCGGCGAGCTCTTTGGGGCCCAATTCTTGAAGAGTTCAAGAAACCAAGAAGAAGCGAAGAGCGGCTCTCCGTTATTAAAATATTAAAATGATTAAATGTGGTCTCATTGGCTCGAGATCCATTAAATCATAATTCCATGATCACCACGTAGGATAGATGTTTATGTGATTAACGTCTATTTATTTATTATGATTACGTGAGCATGTTAAACTGGTTAATGTGCAAAGTCGGACTTACCTCACCCAAAATTGCGCCTGCATGAAATCCTAGTTAGGAAAATCACTCACGTTAGGTACCGAAAGGGCGTTGGTAACGACACCAGCGTAACCAAGTCCCCGAACCCAAAATCTCTGGTTCCGTAGAACTGATCGATCTCTCCCAATCGATCAGTAAGGTTTTCGGTCTACCCTCCAAGAAAGACCGGTGGCGACTCCAAATGCATGCACAAGTTGCACATGCCACCACGACCACACTAAGGTCGAAAGCGATCGACTATTATCGTCGAATCCTCTTGAAAAATACTCCCGCCGCGATTTGGTATGGGCCTGGGAGGGCTCGCGCCGATCCAAGACCCGCGATCGGTAATCCATTAGCCGCGTCCGCTTTCCGGACGGGTCGCGACAGCTGGCGACTCCGCTGGGGACTTCTGTTCTAGAACCTATGGTTCTAGACCCCAAGTGGACTTAGGCCGTAATTAAAACGCTGAGTGATATTTCTAACCCTGCAGGCGCTCTTGAAGGTGAGGTAAGCCCGCTCATGGTAGGTGTTATATGTTTTTGCAGATTGGAGAAATAAGGGGGGTAGTCTGTGATTAACATTGTCTTATGCAGGTTGGCGTAGGAATGAATGATTGTGTGTATGTTTTATATTGAAGCGGTGATTGTAAAATAAGATGCATGTTTATCGCTTTAGCACGACACCGAAAACACACACAACCGTGCCTAAAACCCCGGGCGCTGTCTATAGGAAAACAATAGAAGGGATTGAAAATGGAATCTCCGTGAGGAAAAACACGGGGTAATCCACTTTTCAATTCCGCTCATTTTGAGCTATGGATCGAGCCCCAATGCAACGATAGTTGTGCAATGGAATCTGTTCTTTCTAGAACTCGAGGTGGGAACCTTGACCTTAGGTGCCAAATCCTTTGATTTTTAGAAGTTTTAACCTCACTGGTCTCATGCGTATGTATGTGAATGATTGGTACACCTCGAAACCAAAAGGTCATTCAGCGCCGCTTATGAATCAAAATTCAAAAACTTGTGTGAAGAATCAGTCGCGAGTTGAAACGAACCAGGATGGCATGGAAAAGCGCTGGACCACCTTGGAGAGTCAACTGACGAGGGCAAATGCCTCTTGACCGGGCAACCGAATCAAGTGTAAAAGGACGTATCGTTCCAAAATGATTATTTCCTTGATATGGGAATAATGCTTCCTTTCCTTTTCCTCTCAGATGATGATCAAGAGCAGAAGACGCAGGAGGTAATGCTTTCAAATAACAAACAGGGAACGTCAAATACCTCAAACGGCGACTGTGATCAAGACAATCACCAAACCGCCACATGACGAATCCCAAGAATATCAAGCTGTCTTGATACAGATTAAATTGATCAAGGACTCTGACAATCGAGATGGATGATCAGAATCTGCAAAAATCAATGGGAGCAGGTTCCCCCCATTTGCTTTGAGGAGCCAAACCGGGGGCAAACTCTCATGATCCCCCATGAAAGCGCATCAGACCAGGGTCATCGAATCCAGAGATGACAAACAGCAAGACAAGCGTCACCTAACTGTGATAAATCACGTCTAACTGGGGCAAGTGAATTAATTTTGCGCTGGACAAAGAAAGATGTGTCTTCTCCGGCAAAGTCAAATAGCAGAGTCGTCCGCATCAGAATCAAACCCCAAGATACGAATTTGGGCGAACGGTAACTTTGTATCGTTCCAATTTGATCTTCGAAGATCACAGGCTTAACATGAGTTTTTCTCATTTAACAGGAAGTCGTTGGCGCCGAAAGCCTTAAAAGAAAAGAGCTCGCTGATAGGGAGGCGAATAGAATCATTGGCCTTGGAAGTCAGGATTCCAGAAAATGGTCTTTGATTATAAGATCGAGTGGAGGGTAAAAAGTATCGCTTCCACACTTCATGCTTTGACATGCATTCCGATAACAATTTCCTTTTTCCTTGAATAAAAGGAACTCTGAAGAGTGGCGCTGGAATGCGTCCAAAAACACAAATGGATCTCCTCTGGGGCAAATCCTGGAAAATGATTCATCGCCAACCAAACGGAGGGATCAAGGCCACAAGATGGATGGCCAACTTCTGCAAGCCGCACGTTTGTGTTCAAATGGAAACACAAAACAAGAACAATGCTGTATCGTTCCAATTTTCCTGGAATTTTAGAACGCAAACTGACGCCTAATTCCCGTCTTTGACAGGGGATCACCATCAAGGCGAAACAGGTTTTCACATCCCATGTATTACCCGTTGGAATACATGACCAAGGGTAAGATGTATCGTTCTAATTTTTTTGAAAAATTCATGAACGAACAATAACATGTTTCTTCTACATTTTCAGGGATCTCCAGCCGCGAGGGACAGGTAAGTATCCCTCTCCCAAATCCCTTGAAGATGTTGAGTAAAAAATAGAGAAGAAAAGAAAAGCTCTCAGAGTCTAATGTCTAGAAAAGACATAGAACTCAAATTTCATTGGCATTCATGTTTTGAAACAGGAGGTTGTCTGAACATGAATAAGAACATGCATGGGGCATCATAAAATCCCCTTTGACAGGTAAAATTTTTGGAGAAAATGAAAGAGATTTTTCCAATAAAAAAAAATGTTCAAAACTTTCAAAAGGACGTTTTCTCAAAAGACAAGAGGCAAAGCCTAGTCCAAACACGTCCCACACACACTGGAGAGATGAGTGGAGCAGATCAGATAGCAAAATCTGGACCTACGGAAGTAGGGACCATTCGCAGCGATTACATGGATTGGGACGACGGAGGCATTCGTTTTTTATCCCCAAACATTACAGGTGACCGTTGATAACCCCTTCGAACGGCGGTTTTCATTCTTAACCCTGTCAAGAACCACCCCACATCGGGGCAAAATGGAGGTGAGTCCAGCGGCATCAGGAGAAAATGGTCAGAAATTTTCTTGCTCGGACTAACATTAATCTTTGTGTGTTGTTTATATGGTAATCCAAGTGCCATAGGATGACGAGAAGCATTCATTTCTCTATCACACACACTGAATCCTTTGCACAGCCAACTTGAGCCTGCAAATTCATTTCATGAACCCATTGGTGATCATTCCAAAACGGATGCAGCACCCCTTCAAAAATGGAAGAGTTCAAGACTCAGGGATTACGAAGAAGATTCTCGGGCTGATATTTAAAGCATGTTTAGACTTTCAGACATATGTATGACATGATCCCATCGAGGATGAGAAGAACCGGGATTTCAAAAAAATAATAGTAATAATAAATCCCTAGCATCGAGAAAAAACAAAGTGCCTGGTAAAAGCAAGGCCGATGCTCATGTAAATTGTTTGATTGATCCGCAATGAAGCCGGATGGGAAAAGAGGAAATCCCTAATGGAGTCAGATCAAAAAGACTACTCACCAAATGGTGTCAAGCGTGGAGCAAAGACGCGGACAGAGTTGTCAATCTCTTAATGCAGCCAGAGACACTCTCTAAAGAGCTGGTGCACACCTCAAAATCGGTTGCGCACCTCAACAACTGAAGGTGCAGAGAGGAAAAAGCAGGTGGTAAATTTGCAATGATCACCAATGTCAAACCCTTCGTAATTTCTGGGCCAAAAACAAGTATTTTTCGGTCCCCAATCCTACCAATGTTACAACCCCGAAACAGTCTTCTCTGACTAAGACACTTGGGTTAACATATAGCTTAGCTCGAAGAAGTACGAGCAAGACTATTTCTTTCTCATTTTCCAGGGTTCTTGACTTGTAAACCCGGAGCAGATGGTGAAGACTTTCATTCAATGGCCTCGACTCCAAAGTGAGTCCCCCTTGAAAGCCAATATCCAAGCCTAACATTACGGTCCCGTGGAAGACCTCCCGACCGATCAAAATGTATGCGCTGCGAATGAGCCTAAAACCTAGGCACAGGTTAGTAGGGAATTGAGTGCATCCCCTATAAAAACCACATCTCAAAACAGGTGAGAAGACCTCCTTGTCGAGAAATATTCCAATTGACGTTTTGAACAAACTCTTTTTGGAATTTTCAAACTGTTGATCCAGATTTTCCGTACAAGGGACTTGTGATCACATTTGCATGTTGCAAGAATGCTTTGGATGACCTCCAGCATCAAAATGCACATTTCATGATTAAAACTTAAATCATATGATTTTGTCAAATGGACAGCCGTGGTCTTCCCAAAGATTACTAACGTTTTCTTGGTGAAGAAAAATATTTCAGGCTCAAATTTCTGCAGGATACCTGGAGAACCCAGCTCCCAGAATGTCGCCTCAACAGACTCAAGTGAAGCTTTGTCAAAATAAAATCTTTCACTGCTTCAAAAACTGAATTCCCGACAAACTTCGGGGTCTCTAAAAAAGAGGGGAAGAAAAACCCTTTTAAAAGAAAAGTCCTATCAGACGTGGAGAACCCTCGTCCCAGGACCCATTTTCAAAATATCAAACAGTCTCATCGGACGTGGAGAACCCTCGTCATGAGACCCCTTTTCATAATTTAGGCAGTCTCATCGGACGTGGAGAACCCTCGTCATGAGACCCCTTTTCAAAAATCAGACAGTCTCACCGGACGTGGAGAACCCTCGTCATGAGACCCATTTTCATAATTTAAACAATCTCATCGGACGTGGAGAACCCTCGTCATGAGACCCCTTTTCAAAAATCAGGCAGTCTCATCGGACGTGGAGAACCCTCGTCATGAGACCACCCCCTTTCATAATTTAGGCAGTCTCATCGGACGTGGAGAACCCTCGTCATGAGACCCCTTTTCAAAGTCAAAACTGATGGTAGACACCGCCTGAAGGGTCAAAACTATGGTAGATACCGCCTGAAGGGTCAACACAAGGTAGATACCGCCTGAAGGGTCAACACAAGGTAGATACCACCTGAAGGGTCAACACATGGTAGAAACCGCCTGAAGGGTCAATCAAAGGTAGGTACCGCCTGAACGGTCAACACAAGGTAGATACCGCCTGAAGGGTCAACACATGGTAGATACCGCCTGAAGGGTCAACACAAGGTAGAAACCGCCTGAAGGGTCAAATCAAAGGTAGAAACCGCCTGAAGGGTCAACTCATGGTAGAAACCGCCTGAAGGGTCAACTCATGGTAGAAACCGCCCGAAGGGTCAAATTAAGGTAGAAACCGCCCGAAGGGTCAACTTAAGGTAGAAACCGCCCGAAGGGTCAAACCAAGGTAGAAACCGCCGGAAGGGTCAACTCATGGTAGAAACCGCCTGAAGGGTCAACTCATGGTAGAAACCGCCTGAAGGGTCAAATTAAGGTAGAAACCGCCTGAAGGGTCAACTCAAGGTAGAAACCGCCTGAAGGGTCAAACCAAGGTAGAAACCGCCTAAAGGATCACATTAATGGTAGAAACTGCCTGAAGGGTCAAACCAAGGTAGAAACCGCCTGAGGGATCACATTAATGGTAGAAACCGCCTGAAGGGTCACATATGGTAGAAACCGCCATAAGGGTCAATTCATTGGTAGAAACCGCCATAAGGGTCAACTCATTGATAAATATCGCAGTAAGGATCAACACAAAGGTCTGATCCACCATACGGATCAAAATCCTTGGCAAATCCCAAAGCGTGGGATGCGCCTTCCTTAGGTTCCTACCAGTTAGGAATCCCATCATGGTATGACCTACCATACAGGTCAGAGCTTAATCTCCCTAGGATATTCTGAATGACGAGTCCTAGGCATCTTCTTGAAAGTCGTCGCAACCGGCAGCATCCGACAGGTGAGCTTCAGGTAAGCCTCTCTCACTCCGGCCCATGTTCAAATTGTTAGAGCAAACCGGGGATTGATTTGAGCTTTTATCAATAGGCTTAAGGATCCGATGTCATAACATTTCTTCTCTTATTTTTCCAGTTGAGTCGGTTAGGAATCAGGTGCCACCTTATCTTTGAGAGAAACCTCTAACGAGATTCCTCTCAAAGAGGGGCAGCTGTTGACACCTGATTTTTTTACCATTTATTATTGTGATTTTTATTCTTTAAAATTAATTAAAAATATCAAAAAAGGTCATAAAATCACAAAATCAACTTTGGAAGCCTTGGTTTAACCTTAGGAATCAATTTTGAACAAAAAATATTTTTCGGTATTTTTAATATTTTTCGAGTTTATTTAATTATAAAAATACCCAAAAAATCAGAAAAATACCATTCGTGGTCAGAAAAATACCCAAAAATATTCGATAATTTTGTTTTAATTTTCTCTTCAAGTGTGTCACTTTAAATCTCAAAAATTCGGCTCGGGTCACTATGTTCCTTCACAAACATAAACCCGAACCGAGCCTAAAAAAAATCATTTTCGAGTCTTTTAGTTTTCAATTCTCACTTTTTATAAGCTATGACATTGGATTCTAAAGTCTTAAAGTGCAATTAGGTCAATTTGCCCTCCAATTTAATCAATTTTTACCAAAAGGGCTTAATTGCACATTTTTCTTTCAATTAGTCCCCGGTTTCACGGATGTATACATATGCTCTACATATTTATATGTCATACGTATTTATACGTTATGCATATTTGTACTGTTTGGTAACCTCTTTAACTCTTGTAATAATAATAATGGTTATTATTTTTAACACCTTTGTTAGTGCCTTTTTTTTAGCATTTTTGTATTGTGAGTGCTATTGCTAGTGCTATTTTTAAATAGCATTTTTTTTGTATTATAAATTGTGAGTGCTATTGTTAGTGCTATTTTTAAATGACATTTATTTATCATAAATTGTGAGTGCTATTGTTAGTGCTATTTTTAAATGGCATTTATTTATCATAAATTGTGAGTGCTATTATTAGATAGAATTTATAATTGTTAGTGCTATTTTTAAATAGCATTTTTGTATTATAAATTGTGAGTGCTATTGTTAGTGCTATTTTTAAATAGCATTTTTGTATTATAAATTGTGAGTGCTATTGTTAGTGCTATTTTTAAATGTCATTTATTTGTGAGTGCTATTTTTAGATAGAATTTATAATTGTTAGTGCTATTTTTAAATACAATTTATTGGAAGGTATTTTTGGCTATAAAAGGATGGCAAGAGTTTTGAGGTTGGAGGAGAGAGACATTTTGTAGAGTGTGCAAATTTGTGAGAGCTTAGAGAGAAGAACACAAACACTCTCTATATTCTCATAATCTTGAGTGAGCAAAATATACTAAGTTCGGAATATTGATTCCGCATATTGCTAGCACAATTGTTGTGGAGTTATTAGTCGTCTCCCCGTTCGTCAATTGGTGGTGCGTCCGAACTAGATGCCTAACACTTGTGGAGGCTGAGATCGAAGAACATCTAACCGACACCTCCGTTCAAGCACGCTACGAGAGGTAATCTATTTACTCCCTTTGAGACTTTGTGATTTTTTTCGATTGAAATGCACGAAGTACGCCTCTGGAGATACATGTATGGGTTGTTATTTATTTCCGCTACGTGTTACGTGGATCCCAACAGTGGTATCAGAGCCAATCCTTAGGTGTTTTCGTGCATTTAATTGATTTTTTGCAATTTTTGCAATACTATGGCCAATATGTATTAACGAATTGTTCGTCTTACATGGCTAATGGAGATTGATTATTTTATATGATAAATTAATCAACGTAGCAAAAATTGAGACTAAATCAATTTTGAATCGAAAATTTATGGCTATCTTATTTTACGTAAAAATTCTGAATATGATTCAACGTAGAATTTTTATTGTACCTTCCTAAGTTTTAAATTGTGAATTTATTACTTACGTGAAAGGGTGGTGATCATGGAAAAATCCCTAATCAATGTGATTGATGTATATATGAATGTATGATGATTATTTATATATTTGGGGTTGTAATTATTAAATGGAGGCTGCGTACTCCTTTTATTTTTCATGTAATCTTTATTTTTAGCATAGTCAATTGTTGATGTAAATGCTACGAGGATTACGTGGAGGAGCCTTTTAAGTCGGCGAGCTCTTTGGGGCCCAATTCTTGAAGAGTTCAAGAAACCAAGAAGAAGCGAAGAGCGGCTCTCCGTTATTAAAATATTAAAATGATTAAATGTGGTCTCATTGGCTCGAGATCCATTAAATCATAATTCCATGATCACCACGTAGGATAGATGTTTATGTGATTAACGTCTATTTATTTATTATGATTACGTGAGCATGTTAAACTGGTTAATGTGCAAAGTCGGACTTACCTCACCCAAAATTGCGCCTGCATGAAATCCTAGTTAGGAAAATCACTCACGTTAGGTACCGAAAGGGCGTTGGTAACGACACCAGCGTAACCAAGTCCCCGAACCCAAAATCTCTGGTTCCGTAGAACTGATCGATCTCTCCCAATCGATCAGTAAGGTTTTCGGTCTACCCTCCAAGAAAGACCGGTGGCGACTCCAAATGCATGCACAAGTTGCACATGCCACCACGACCACACTAAGGTCGAAAGCGATCGACTATTATCGTCGAATCCTCTTGAAAAATACTCCCGCCGCGATTTGGTATGGGCCTGGGAGGGCTCGCGCCGATCCAAGACCCGCGATCGGTAATCCATTAGCCGCGTCCGCTTTCCGGACGGGTCGCGACAACCAGGTCTGCGGTTCCGAACCGGAACCGCTGTCGCGACCTAAATTTTTTAGAGATTTCCAGGCTAATGGATTACTAAGCTGTTAAACCTAGCTCGGACTCTCCCAAGTCCATACCAAATCGCGACTTATGATTCGACACATAACATGCAAATAATTTAACTTGGAGTCGCCACTAATCAATTCGCGGTAGGCTGATTAGACACCTAAATAAAGTATCGAGAGAAATACCTTATTTCTACGAACCAGAGATTTCAAATTCGGGGACTTGGTTACGCTAACTTTTCAATTAACGCCCTTTCGGTACCATTTTCATGAAAAATATATGAGTCGCAATTTTCAAGGATTTTTCTTTAAAGTTTCAAAGGTGTATTATTTTTCTTTTTTTCTTTTTTAATGAATGCAATTCATGGATGTAATCGTGCGCTAGGAGCACAATTATTCTAATGACATGACAAGTGATGATTATCCTAACATGACATGAATGCATGATGGATTTTTTGTTAAAATTATCTTAATGACGTACAAAGCAACATAAATTCTAAACTATATGCTATATAAAAATGACATGAATTTAATCTAAATGGTATGTGATATTAGACTAAGCAAGTGTATTAATTTAAAATGAATGACATTATATCAACGCAACATGGCATCAAAGATGTGTCAAGTTAATGACATGCCAAACTATATGATATGAGACTTTGATGACATAGCAATACTATATGACATGGCTAATCAATACGACATGAGAATGACATAACGGTTATGCGACTAAGCCTATATGAGATGCATGCAGAATAAAATGCTCAATCTACATGAATTGATGAAATGTTCTAAACTATATGCCACAATGTGGGTAAGACATTTTTTTTTTATGTTTTTAACAGGATGATATAAAAAAAATGTCATGAATAAGTTAAAGACTATCTAAAAGGATTTTGAATTAGCTCCCAAAAAAAAAAATCTACCCCACTATCCACTTGCCCCTTTAAGGGCAATCTGATTTATTGATTGATGTCAATATGCTGTGATTGATTTATTACCTCCGTCAAATTTGAGATTAGCCATACAAAGCTTAAAAGAAACCTTATCCTCTAATATTTTTGGCATTTTTTCTTTTAGGGGGGTAACAAATCAAAACACGTCCAAATAATGCATGATTTTTTTTTTTTTAAAAAAATGTTCTCTGATTCGAATCGGATGACAGATTGGATCAAGGAATCAAATCTCATGGTTGAGACTAGATATCTTGACCCCCGTGCATTCGAACAAACCTCAAGGTTGAGATTAATTCAAACTTACACGTTGTCGTTAGGGAATCACTCCTAGATTTGAACCAGTTTTCTTACACGCTAAAAGGATATGCATTCACCACATATTGCAACAGGTAAAATCCGCCTAATCGAAACATCAACCAATATTCACATCGACACAAAATAATAGGCAAAAATTGAGCGAAGCGAATTTTACCTAATCTGAAATGGTTTTAGATTCGGTGCCCTTCCCGTTGAACGTGATACCTTGCGGATAAAGTCGATTCTTGTTGAAATTCGATTGGCTTTGGAAACCGCAACTCAGTTTGGTAATCACGCACAGACTTGGAATAGCAGTTTGGCAAGGCTTGCTCACAGTGAACTTGTGAATTCGACTAGTCCGAATAGCGAGCTTAATGGCCGAACGGATACAACGAATAACTTGCTGGATTGTTGACTATGCCATGATGCATAAAGCACGTCAATTGAGGCAAGGGAACGCCAAAGAAACAAAACCTGCAAAGTCAAGTATACTGCCCCAAGAAATTACTGGACTCAGGAGTAATAAGTTTTGAGAAATCCCCAAGAATTAAGATTCTTGCTCGAGATCTACAAAAAGGACTTCACGCCAAAAGCTTCGCGATGCAGATCAGGAAAGACTGATAGACAGCTAGAGCAACATCACAAGCTGCGAGCGGTGAATAATATCGAACGGGTCCGGGCCAACAGATACGGCAACGGTATAGGGCTATCTACAAGCCAAGGTGGAACGAGCAATGTTAGCAGGGCTGGCTCGTGTAGATTGAACCACCAGTGGCATCAGGAAGGCGGTTGGATGGAACCACAGCGTCACAATGGTTCAAGCTTGATCGTTGTTCGCACCGGTTATAAGGAGTTGGACATCGACTTCATCACAGTCGAAGAGATCATCAAGTCGGCAACTTCAGTTGGCTCTCTAACAGGTGTGGCTATTTTCGGTGAAGAGCATATTGTGATGAGGAAAGCTTAGACAACGGGGTCACCAATGCAGGCCCATATTCTCACTTTTCTTCTATCTCTCTCTCTCTCTCTCTTCAGATTTTTGTCTTCTTTTCGTTCAAATCTCTCTCTTTTTTCGGACGGAGCCCCCCCTGTCGAAGTAATGAAGTCTGGTTTTATAGCATATGTCATTTGCACTCCTTTGGAAATCTTAGACCTTGGAATCAATTATCGAAACTCATGGAATCAATTACTAAAATTTGGCTTCAGATTGCCAAAGACAAATGGCTATAAATCAGCGAGCAAAGGATTTCTTTTGTGCAAGTCTTCATGAATATCTCTCTTTTTGACGACCGGATACATTTCCTCCATGTGCTAGTTTACTTCAATCTTTCCTTCCTCGTCTTGCACGAATAGATGGAATGGAGTAATAAACGATCGTCAGATTCCAAAAAATTCTCTTTTACATCCATGTGCTGACCTGTGTGTTCCATTGTGCGCTTCCTTTCCAAAAGAATTTCCCCAGTTTGAGAAACTGTCTCTTGATTTGTGGGATTCCACTAGTTCTTTCTTTCTGTGCTTCTATCCTTGTGTTGCTGATTGGATATTCTCAGCACAATTTCATGCCGTGATTGCTTTCTTGACTAATCTGGTGAGGACTGCCATTGAATCAATTCATTTTTCATTTTTCTTTTGCTTTTTAATTCCCAACTAACTGACATGTACGAATGTTATGGGAATTCATGCACGTTGCATTTTTGTTTTGCCAAGCGACCAAGTCTTAATAATATTCGCTTATTGTTTCGAACTTTGGTCAATTAAAGGAATTTTTTTTTTTTTTTAGCCAAATCTTCATCATCACAGGCTTACGTGTTGTTAATTCAATTAAGCCCAAGGCCATTCATATGTTGCCGATCCGATTGTGAATGCAAATGCAATGCAACTAAAATAATCTAAGTGAAAATAATATGAAAATTGATTTTTTGCTAGGGACTAAGTTTAGTCCCTAATTTTTTTTTTTAAAAAAAGGATTAAATAAGAAATCAAAATTTAGGTGTCAACAACCGCCCTTCAAGGGCAAGTTTCAAACCGCCTAATTAAAAAAAAAAAAGTATGCGGCTCTTCCCAGGTGGGGAAGAGCCGCGCCTAATTTAAAAAAAAATAAAAAAATAAATAATATGAGGCTCTTCCCCAGGTTGCCTGGGGAAGAGCCAACAGCTCTTCCCCCATACGCGGAGACAGTCCTTTTTTGTTTTTAATCCGGTTTGGTTTTGGAATCGGGAACCGGCTCGGAACCGCCGGTTCCGAATTGTAACCGAAACCGTTCCCTTAAGGGCCGGTTCCGGTTCCACCTTTTGGCGGAACCGGAACCGGCCATGTCTACCAAATCGGTAATTATTTTTTTAAAAACCTAATTTTGTAAATATTTTTTTAAAAAATTAAATCGAAAAAAAAACCCCTCCCCTTCCCACTAGTACAACACGCTAGGCTTCGATTTTGAAAATTATAGAATAGGAGATTTAATTGGAAGTTTCCTCTCATCAAACAAAATAACATAAAAATGTCTGTGTTCACATTCTTTTTTTGAAGTCTAGATCAGTTTTCACGCGTTTCAGACTGGTCCACTTCCGCTGCACGGAAAGACCCCACATCGTACTAATGCTTTCGGGATTTCACTGCTGTACTGTAGTGCTCTTAACAAACCTTGAAACTGAAATCACTAGGAGATGAACAAATTTTCCTTAACATCTAGTTAATCTTCTGTCGAGAAAACAGCATCTTTAGTAGAGATTCCGTCGGTGCTTCCTCGAGACTTCGTAGAAAGGAGTCTTTGCTTTTCTATTATAGTCGATGCTTCCCCGAGACCCGAGTCTCACGCCGGTCGGCAGTAAAAGAAGTCGATGCTTTTTCGAGTCTCCGACGTTGCCCCTTGAGAAACACGACAGCTTTTGCAAAAAATTGGTAATCCGTGTCGACGCGGTTTGTGTTCTTTTCTTTTTTTCCCTCTTTTCCCCCCCTGAAGTATTAATTAGTCGCGCGATTTTTTCATAATCAAAGCATCATCCGGTACTCGGACACCTCGTTCTTTGGCGCACTCACGACAGCACCCGAGTACGTGGCGGGGGGCTCTGGCAACGTCTCAAACCTGGAAACATACGATGCAGCAATGTGGAAGCTCCTGAACAGTTTGTGGCCGGAGGCAGCGGGTGGCGGCTCGCTGAGAAAGTACGCGTCCGGGAACCAATCAGCGGGGACTGACATGATCTACGCCTTAACACAGTGCACGCCGGACCTAACGGAGCAGCAATGCACAGACTGCCTACTGATAGGCGCCCAGAGGGTGAGGGACGCTGACAGGCTCCCAAGAGGACAGTTCATGGTGCCAAGTTGCCTGATTCTGTGGGGGATCAATCATCAGTTTTTCAACCCAGTCAGTGTGCCACTTCCGCCGCCCCCACCGACACCACCATCGCACGAGGCAGATGTGCTGCCTTCATCACCAGGTACACCGCGTTTGGGTCTTTTTTGTTTATATAAAATTATGCGGGTTCATGAGATTCACACAAACAATTTTTCCTTTGAGCTAAATCTACATGCTATATAAACCACACGACTTTTTATTTTATTTTATTGATATATGCTCAGTAGATTTGTAATCCTTATCGAATAAATGCTTTTTGGCGAAAAAGAAGGTATCGGTTGTTTAATATTTTCAGGAAAGAAAATTATATATTTAGGCTCGTGACATTCTTTAAAAATATTCATTATTCAAGAAAATGACAATATTTTCTTATATTTGGCTGAGACCTGAAATAATGAAATATATTTTTTTGTCGTTTGGTTGGAAATTACTGGCGTAGTTGTCCTATGTAGTCAAAAAAATCAATTTTTAACAGATTTTTACATTATTTTTTTTTCTCTTCTCTCTTTCGTTCTTTTTCTTCTTCTTCCTCCACCAATTGTCGGGCCTTGACCGTGGCTGGCTTAATTGTGTTTGATTGTCCGAAAATGTAGCTGATCACAATAAGATTCATTAGCAATGTTAGATATATATCTAACAAATTCTATGGAAATTCTCCTATTAGATGTTGAAATAAATGGTTTCCGAGTGTTAAATGATCAACATTACCTATCAAGGGAGTTTCTGTAAAATGTCTAATTACTTATAAGTCTGATAAAAAAAATACCTTCATATTTTATTTATCTTATATTTTGGTCTGGCAAAATGCTGAAAAATAAAAATATTCTGACATTTTAAGTTTTACGATCATAAGTTAGGATGGAATAAAAAACAAAATCTTCAGATAACTAATTTATTTTTTAAAAGAAAAGAAAAAAAAAAAGGACCTGAGACTAAAGGACGATTCGATCACCGTCGCCTGAGATGGTGACCCAACCGAGGGACGACCACTGTGATCCTGTGATTGTTGTTCTCTACCACAGTGGTCATATAAGAGATAGACTTCAAATTGAAGTCGAAAAGGCAACCGATTATCCTAGAAACTTAAAATTTAAAGTAGAATGCGATATGTTCCAATTAGACGAAATCTGGTGGGATGGCAAAATTCAGAAATCCGAATAAATTTCCCTTGAGTTATGAGAGAACGGCCCGATGTATTTTTCGCGTCCTAGTTTGTGGTGCGTATCTGCTCTTGGTATATCTTTCCAACGTGAGTTCTGTTTCCCCAGTTGTAATGGCGCTTTAGAAATTTCTCCAACGTATGACTTTGTTATCAATGAGCTATGATCATAAACATAACGTGCCTTTGCTCTTGCAGTTGGAAAGAGCAATTCAACGAGGACAGTGATCATTGCCGTGGTCACGAGTGTTTCGGCACTGCTTGTCATCGGCGGCGTGGTCGTGCTCCTAAAAGTGAAAAGGAAGGAGAAGCAGCCCAGACAAAGTGTCGAAGGTGAGTCCTTATCCTTTTGCATTGGAACAGCAACTGTTCACGAGGGTTTGGGGTTTATTAGTAATGCTTGCAGGTGCAATTATGTATACCGAAAGTTTGTGAAACTTTCATTACGGAAACTACAAAAAGATAACGATGCTCACTCTGGATGACCGCGTTTTCGTCTTTCTAGGTGAAGTTGTGCATGAAATTAGCCCGGCAGAGTCGCTGCAATTTAATTTCAGCACTATCAAAACGGCAACGGATAACTTCTCTCATTCCAAGAAGCTTGGAAAAGGCGGCTTTGGTGTTGTTTACAAGGTAATAATCAACAAAGCACACCCTCTACTCTCTTGTATTCAATATTTAAGCAACCAAATAGTCAAAGACGACATCAATTTCGAAATGCTTCAATGGACCAATCAATACTCTGAGATTCCAGGGTCAGCTCTGCAGCGGACAGAAAATTGCGGTGAAACGGCTATCGCAGAATTCCAACCAAGGGGAAGTAGAATTCAAGAATGAGGTCACGTTACTAGCCAGGCAACAACATAGGAACTTGGTCAGGCTCTTAGGTTTCTGCTTGGAAGGAGTTGAACGTCTTCTCATTTACGAGTTTGTGCCCAATTCGAGCCTTGATCGGTTCATATTCGGTATGTTTCTCAGTAATCATTTGTGACATCAAATCCTCACAAAATGTTTAATGGACATCTTATAGATTGTGATTCCACCAAAATGCCTAGATCCTCGGAAGCGTGCGTATCTCAGTTGGGATAAGCGTCTGAAGATAATAATGGGTGTCGCTCGAGGGATGCGCTACCTACACGAAGAATCTCGACTTCCTATCATCCATCGCGACCTCAAAGCCAGCAACATTTTGTTGGACTCAGACATGGATCCGAAGATATCGGATTTTGGTACGGCGAGACTGTTGGAGTTGGATCAAACTCATGGAGAGACAAAGCGAATCGTGGGGACGGAGTAAGTGCCACGACCTCCTAAGCTATTGACTACCAAAACAACAAAGCTAATTGTAGAGCTAATATGGTGAACTCATTGTGATGCATAGCGGATATATGGCGCCGGAGTATGAGATGAACGGGAAATTCTCGGACAAGTCAGACGTGTACAGTTTCGGAGTACTGGTTTTGGAGATTGTGACTGGTCGCAGGAACAATCGCCGCATCAGCAATGACATGGAAGACCTTATAAGCTATGTGAGTAAAGAACATACATTCTCCTTTCGCATAGTATTTCGGAGATGAATCTGCTCAATGTTTGTCAGATATTTGCAGGTTTGGAAGAATTGGAGGGAAAGAACAATAGCGAACATCATCGATCCCTCTGTAACTTCCGGTTCGAATTCTGGAATTGCGAGGTGCATCCACATTGGTCTGCTATGTGTTCAAGAAAAAGAAGCTAGCCGGCCAACGATGGCCTCGGTTTGCCACAACCTAAGCAGCCACTCGTCCACTCTCCAAGAGCCGTCGAGACCCACATTCTTCACTCACAGCGCCGTCGTATCTGATTCATCATCCACGCGGGATTACAGTTCGCCGGTTTCTGAGGCCGAGAGATCAAGAAGCGAATCGGACCAGTTCTGAAAAAATGAGGCCTCTATGACCGAGCCGTACCCAGGGTAGCCTTAGAAAATGGGTAGTCAGCGCGCCCTGCGTATTGCTTTTTGCCTTCGTCGTGGTTTTCACATCACCAAAATTACAAACATCAACCGGATTCATAGAGTGTTGGAAGTGAAGGCCAAGGGTACTCACAAAAAGTCATGCCTTATATACATAAACATCGATCAACCACAAGCTTGGTCCCCAACCCGAAGATTCTAGATCTATCGCTATTCAATCAATTCTCCGATCGTATCCCATTGTGATCATATATAACTCTTTTCCTAATTTCTGTGTGAATCATTGCAGCGTACGAAAACGTTATGTAATATGTGGTCCAGAGCTAAGGCTTAATTTCACTTGATCCGATAATCATCGCATATTCGAAGATTCGATGTAGATTGATGCCGAAACGCAATAGAAAGAAGGCGATGGAGAACAAAATCGATAGAATGAGGAACAATTGTTGTTCTCTCAAAAACGATATCAATCGTAATTTTCTCAAAATTCAATAATCTGCTCACAAAACCCTAAAGACGACCTTATAAAGGTGTTAACCCTAATGGCAAAAGATAACTCAAAAATTACAAAAATACCAATAAATTATAAAATTGCCTAAAAAAAGAAAAATGCCCGGAAATCCATCTAAACGACCCCGAATTGCCAAAATCCAATGCCAAAGGCACCGAGTATTGATCAGAAGGCCATTTCGCTTCAACTAACCGAATTTGAGCCCAATCCGATGTTGTTGACTGATTCTGTCTGCCGGTCCTAGGTGCATCATCCTCCCCTGCTAGAAAAAAGATTTGTCCTCGAATCTGGTTTTTTTTTTGGACAACCTCGAATCTGGTTCATCTTCATTGATTGCAATCTCATCTTCAATATTGTAAAATCTACTTCGTCCAGGACGGCCTCTCCAACGAATCAAGTAATACATCAGCTTGAGATCCAAGAAATTCTCTGGAAACATATCTTCAAGCTTATTCCAAGTAAGTCGAATCCACAAGTGTCTACACCACTTGATATAGTTATCCAGCACATTCAAGAACACCTCATTGATTGCCTCAAGAATTTCGCCATCATGATATTCTATTCCTTCAAAATAAAGAAATTGACCAATGTTTTCTTCTCCTTCTTGAAGCAAATTTGTGCCGAAAGCAGTTAGATGCGACGTGAGTATGTACTTGCACAAAAACTGAGATCATTTTTTCTAATATATTGTTGACACCTGATTTTTGACCATCCATTATTATAGTTTTAATTTCTAAAATTAATTAAAAATAGCAAAAAATGTCAACAAATTGCAAAATCAACTTTGGAAGCCTTAGCCTAGCCTTAGGAACCAATTTTGAACAAAAAATATTTTTGGAATTTTTTAATATTTGTGGAATTTATTTAATTATAAAAATACCCAAAAAATCAGAAAAAATACCATTCGTGGTCAGAAAAATACACAAAAATAATAAAAAATTTTATTTTAATTCCCTCTTTAATATTTGCACTTTTTATTAGGGAAATTTGGCTCAATTCATGGGGTTCCTTCACAAAGGTAAACCCGAACCGAGCTTAAAAAAATCATTTTCGAGTCTTTTAATTTTCAATTCTTGGTTTTTATAAGCTATGACATTGGATTCTAGAGTCTTGAAGTGCAATTGGGTCAGTTTGCCCTCCAATTTGATCAATTTTAACCAAAAAGACTTAATTGCACAAAAATCTTTCAATTTAGTCCCCGGTTTTACAATTTTTGAAATTAAATTTCACACGGGCACACCCATTAAAATTAAACACCTCTACCCTATATTTTTCATCATGAGGAATCCATTGGTGGGCTCAATTTTGATTAATTCGATCGTTTGGCCCCTCAATTTGGCGAAATTCATTTTCGGATCCTAGGGACAATTTGGGGTTTTCACAAAATTTCAATCAATTAATTCACGAAAATAACCATATTTGATAGAAAACATGTCAATGAATCCGATTTTGCCATCAATTTCATAAAAAGAGGTCAATTTGGGCGATTTAGTCGAACCGGGCCGGTCGGGTTAGACCCGACCCGACCCGGTCCGACCGGGTCTGTAACATTGTTGCAGACCGTGGCCAGAACGTGCAGAAACAGGGGGAGCAGCGACCGAGCATGGGCAGCGTTTTTTTAAAAGAAAAGTGACAACCAAGCGTGGGAAACATTGGCAGAGGGCATATTCGGTTTTGGACAGAGCCGTGGGCATCGAAAAAGGGCCGGTCGGCCACGAGGAATGGGGGGCGCTCGGGTTTTAAGCAAAAAACAGGGCCAAGTGAAAGGGGACTTTTTCGAGCAAAAATCGGGCGAGAGGAGTAGTCACCGACCTTCAGCATACTTCTCTGAGCACGACCGGAGCTCCCGCCGTCGTCGACAAGCCACCACCAGGTCGGTATTTCCTCTAAACTCCAACCCCATTGCCGCATGCCAAGTGTTCGATAAAATGCCCAAACGGGCTTTGAACTTTTGGCTCTCGGCCGAGCCATTCCAGGGCTCCATTTGCGCGTGTTTAGCCTCAACCATGCATTAGAACCGACCCTAAGCACACTATAACATTTATTTTGCATCGACGACCGCCGAGGATGCGAACCCGAGCTTCGCCGGCCGAAACTCAGACCGAGAGCTCGGAGAAGGCCTTCCCGCGGCTGCCGATCCTCATGGGACATCAGGTAAGTCCCTAAACTCTCTAAGGGTGTTATTTGAATGCTTAGGATCAAGTTTGGGCGCAGAAAAATTTCTGCAAATCTTCTCGCCGGGGCGGGTTCGGTGGCCGCCCATTCGGGGTGTTTCCGACGTGTTAATGGCCATTATTGTTGTCGTATGTTGATGTGGGAGATGAGGGGAGTCGAACGGTGCAAAAATCGTCGAGAAATGTTGAGTTTTGGCCCGGTTTTGGACGTTTTCCGGCGACTTCGCCGGAATAACCACTGTTCCGGCGAGTCGCCGGTCGTCTTCTCCGGCGGCTCGAGTGGGTGTTGACCGGTCAACGGCTGACGTGGCCGGCCACGTAGGCGCCACGTCAGCCGGGTGGGACCGGTCCGTTCTTTTTCAAAGCAACGAAATGGACGGCCCGGATCGTGACACGTGTCACGATCCTGGAATTTTGGAAAATAAAAAAAAATGATTTTCGGATAAAATAAATGATTTTCAGAAAATTAAATAAATTCGATCCGATGGCCAAGAACGTGCCAAGTGTCCTTCTGTGGATCGTCCGATCTTGGACAAGATCGGACGAACCACGATTGGACACGTGGAATGGTTCTGACCGTCCGATTTGAGGTTTTTTCTAAAAAAGAAAAAGAAATTGATTTTTGATCTGACGGCTTTGGTTGAGCCACGTGGCTCTTGGTGGAGCGTCCGATCAGCGGAAGATCGGACGCACAGGATGGGGCCACGTGGCGCAATGAGAACCGTCGGATCCGGGGAATTTTTCGGATAATTAATTAAAATAGATAAAAAATCAAAAAATGGTTAAAAAATAGGAAAAAATATTAAAAATTATAAAACGGTGTCGTTTTAGGCCGGCTTCGACCCCTAGGGTTGGGCAGGGCGCCCGCGAGGCGTGGGCCGGGTCTGACCCGGCCCGGAAAATATTTTTAAATATTAAAAAATTCAAAAAAATAATAAAATAATCAAAAAATCAATAAAAAAATGAAAAATCATGAAAATGTTCAAAAAAATTCGGAAAATTCAGAAAAATTCTAAAAAATTCCAGAAAATAGGAAATGACCACATTCAATTGGCCATCGCCTGTTTCGGGTCTTTCGACCCCCGGTCTTTTCCGAAATGACGGTTTTGCCCCTTCGGCAAATCGTCTTCCAAAAAATTTCTAAAAAATCCAAGAAAATCCCAAAGAATAGGAAATGGCCACAAACAACTGGCCAAGTCTAATCCCGGGCGTTTTAAACCCCGACCCTTCTTAAATTGACGATTTCGCCCTTTGGGCGAATCGTCTTCCAAAAAATTGAAGAAAAATCAAGAAATTCCAAAAAAATTCTCAAAAATGGGAAATGGCCACAATCAACTGGCCATGGAATATTTTGGGTAATTCGGTATCCAAACCTTCCAAAAATGACAATTTTGCCCTTCGGGCTAATTGTCCTCGAATCTTCCCATTTTACCCATAAGCCCTTATGGCTATACTAGGAGGCCAATGATTGGAATTGATGTGCATTGACATGATTTATTTATGTACTTGACTTGCGCTTTCGTTAAATTGATTGTGATTGATAGGACTAGTATTCCAATCTGCGTGAAACCCGAACCATACCTATCTCACCCAAAATTGCGTCTGCATGAACTCTTAGTCAGGAAAATCACTCTCGTTAGGTACCGAAAGGGCGTTGGTAATGACACCGACGTAACCAAGTCCCCGAACTCAAAATCTCTGGTTCCGCAGAACTGATCGATCTCCCTCAATCGGTCAGTAAGGTTTCCGGTCTACCCTCCAAGAAAGACCGGTGGCGACTCCAAATGCATGCACAAGTTGCACATGCCACCACGACCACACTAAGGTCGAAAGCGATCGACTTTTATCGTCGAATCCCTCAAAAGACACACTCCCGCCGCGATTTGGTATGGGCCTGGGAGGACCCGCGCCGATCCGAAGCCCGCGATCCACATTTCAGAGTGGGGGCCGCGATCGGTAATCCATTAGCCGCGTCCGTTTATTTTGGACGGGTCGCGACATATATCAACAGCAGTCTCAGGTCGAGAAGTGACATCAATTGATTGCTCCAAATGGGATCTAAACTTGTCAACGGAGAACTTTCTTTCTTCAAGGCTAACCAAACTGCAAATTGGAGGTGATCCATCTGTCCAAACTGTTCCCCTAGAATTAAGATAATAGAGTTCATTGAAGAGAGTGATAGGGTACCATTCAGGAAGCCTCTTGTCCTCAAGAACAGGTCTCTGCCAGGTTTCTATCTAGGACTCCCATTGCTCATGTTCAAGGATTGCATCATGCACAATGTTTGCCGCAGTGTCTCCATGTGTACCATAGAATTTGGTATACCTCATGTGATATGCCTTCCCCCACATAAAGCTTACTTCTAGACAATCCCATGCCCAAGAAAAGTTTACTGTACGCACTGTACTTGGTGAAATTGTCACAGAAGATGCAATAGCAGTCCCAATGGATGATCCTGGTTCTGATGGAACCGACACATCCACAGAATTAAGATTGTTAAAGGATCCATGCTGATGCTCTCTCGATACACCTTCGGCTTCGTCATTGTGATCTTCATCATAAACAAACGTAGTAGCACGTTTTTCATCCGTTGGAAGTGTAGCCACAGCGAAATCATCAATCAACGAACCCTCGTACTCGGCAACATCATCCGCTCCTAGCCCCAGATTTGCATCCTCTTGTTCTCTGTCTTATTCACCATCAGATTCATCGTAGACTGGGTCACCATCATAAACTGGATTTTCATAACAAGTCGGATCCGTATCCACTTGTTCTCCATCAGATTTGTCATAGATTGGAAGTCTATCTTCATCATAGGCTGGATCATCATCAAAGATTGGATCTTCATCAAAGATTAGATCTTTATCAAAGATGGAATTTTCATCGACGATCAGATTTTCATCAACGATCGGACATTCATCGACGATCGGATATATTTCGGATTGAAAGTCCAACCCCGCTCGCGCAAGTCGTCGCTCCAATCGCTGGATTTGCATTCTCAGCGCCCGCGCAAGTTGTCTCTTCAAATCCTGCTTTCGTCTCCGCAGCTCTTCGTTTTCTATTTCTCGCAGGTCTATCAGACGCGGCTGTTCATCTGCATCAGGAACGATTCCACGCTCCCGGCCTCCACGAGCACGCTGTCTTCGACTACCTCGATTTCGTTCAGCCATTGATTTCAAGCAACCTGTGCTCTGATACCAAATGATGCCGAAACGCAATAGAAAGAAGGTGATGAAGAAAAAAAATCAATAGAATGAGGAACAATCGATGTTCTCTCAAAAACGATATCAATCGTAATTTTCTCAAAATTCAATAATCTGCTCACAAAACCCTAAAGACGACCTTATAAATGTGTCAACCCTAATGGCAAAAGATAACTCAAAAATTACAAAAATACCATTAACTTATAAAATTGCCTAAAAATTAAAAAATCCCCGGAAATCCATCTAAACGATCCCGAATTGCCAAAATCCAATGCCATCGCCACCGAGTATTGATCAGACGATCGTTTCGCTTCAATCGACCGAATTTGAGCCCAATCCGATGTCGTTGACTGATTCTGTCTGCCGGTCCTAGGTGCATCATAGATCCTCGGAAACCTACAAAATCCACAGTTTATTAATTCGGGTCTAGTCAAGTATTTAGTCTTTTCATTATGCATGTAAATTTCATGCACCGAATTCGTTGAGTTTCTCTACTGTGTAATGGGACTGTCGAAGGTACTACTGCATCCAACTTTTTCTTCAATTAGCTTGTCATATGAGCATTTATTGT
The DNA here is from genome assembly GCA_021437785.1 of Rhodomyrtus psidioides. NCBI lineage: Eukaryota > Viridiplantae > Streptophyta > Magnoliopsida > Myrtales > Myrtaceae > Rhodomyrtus > Rhodomyrtus psidioides. The sequence continues at coordinate 5,592,444 of JAILYB010000034.1, forward strand.
CTAGATGAAACAAAAAGTATAATTGTGACATCATGGAAATTCGACTTCTATAAGTTCCTAAATTCAATAAAAGGATATTAAGTGGAATTATAGTCAACAAATATTTTGGACCGTTAAGACTGAAGTGACGATAATTTGGACAATTCTGAAGTTTCGATTGTTCTAGATTAGGATTCGATTTCTTAGCCGTTGCGAGTTAGGTTTTCGATTTTCGCGCCCGAACCTAATCCCGATCTAGCCTAGCCAATGAAATTAAAAAATTTCCCTTTCGTCCAGTGCGCCAAAATTTCGTTTCAGTCCTGGCGTGACAATTGACCAAATTACCCCTCCCCTTATACATATGAGACAAAGTGCCATTGAGCTAAGTGAGACAAAAATTGCCTCTAAAGTCTTCTTGGTGTGACCTCTCTCTCTCTTCCCCATACCCCCACCCATCAGCACGTCGTCTCTCTCTCCTCTGCTCTGCCGCTGCTTCTTCTTTTTCTTCTTCTGCTTTTTCTTCTTCTTCGTGGATGTCACTCCTCAGCATATCCATTTGCTCCTTCATCCTCCACTTTTCGCGCGACCACCCCCCCTAAGCCGACCACCATGACCTCCAGCCGCCTCCTGCCGTCGCCCTGACCAGAGCCCGGCTGCTATTCGCCGACGGACAGCCACGGGGAAGCTCGAAGCAACCATGCTTTGTTTTTGGGTTTTTTGACCCGAGAACTTCAGCTCCTTCCCTGGCCTTTCGCGAAGTCACGGGAGCTGGCCACCGCCTCACGACCAACCACCAACCTCCCCTCGACCGCCCCAAACCGATCCCGCCGCCCGTCGTTCGCCGGAGCCGCTGCAATCAGGCCCGAAGCCCTGGTGCACTATTTTCGAGCCGGTTCGAATTTTCTTCAGATCCGGCCAAGCCGGCCGTTGCTGCCTCTCACTGCCACCTCCATCAACCTCCTAGGACCCTTCTCCGTCAACCTTGAGCTCGTGGGAGCTCACCGCCACGCGTGGTGGCCGGAAAACTGCTTGGAATCCCTCCCCTGTTTCGGCCCGAGAGTTGCCCTGTTTTTTCCCGGTTCTGTTCGCCGCTGCTTCGCCGCCGTCGACCACCTTTCGCCCCCTTCCACCGGTCCTAACTGACGTCCCCCGACCCCTATGTGAGTCTTACACCCTTGGCCGGCCTTGTCGCAACCCGTGGGATTGAGAAACGCCCTAAAACAGCTTGTTTGCCCTTTGTGCTCACTGTTCCGGTTTTGTTTAGATCGCCGGCCGCCGATCGCCGGAGCTACGTCGCCGGCCACCTATCCCGGTGACCTCGTAGGACCTTTCCGTGATGTTCCCGAAGTTTTGGTTCGAGTCGCCGCGCGGTTAACTCTTTTGCTTGCCGAGAACCGCAGCCGCCGCCGCAGCAGCCACCGTCGCTGCAGCCGCCATCGACCGTCGAGAACGCCCGAGTTCACTCACCCAATGAGTTGACTAACTCTTGGTTAAGGCGCTAATTGCGCCTAGGATTAGTTGATTACGAAATTTGAGTACACGATCGAGGCCGGTTTAGTTGGAATTTGGACTAGGTTAAATGGCCGATCGAGTAGATTATTCGGGGTGATATAATTATCTATGGCTAATTGTGGTAAAATAGTGATTGACTGGTTGATTGATTATTCATTGATTGTGGTTCGATTGCGTGTGAGCGACAGGTTAGAGCCGAGCGAGCGATTGGTGTGTTAAATCAATCTCGCTAATAAAGGTTGTGGCACGAATTGAACTTGATATTACTTGTTGGATTGATCGCTCGTGATTGAGTGCCTTGATTAGCCGTGGGCCGAGTCTATTAGCATGACGGTATGAATGTTTGGCATTATTCGAAGTTAGTTAATTGATTGATTGCAATGTGAGAATTGTGTGGTCATATAAGGAACATATGACGATTACCTGGCAAGTTCATTTTGTTCTGTTCATACACTTACCGTACCTATTGTATGGAATTGAACGACTTGCCAGAAGCAAGATAATTCATGCCCCGTGCCAGACGTACGGTCTTAAGGAATTATCGGATGCTGGTCGCTGCTTGTGATGAACCGATGCCCCGTTTAGGGATGCCTACTTGCTGGTGCCGTGCTGGGTGCACTGGATACACCGCTTGTAGTAGCCATCGTTGAGAGGGAAAAGAGACGTAGTCAGGTTCTGCCGGAAGAACGCTAGATTGCACTGAGGTGCTGGATCGCGTTGTGGAAATGGATCACGCTATTGGCGTGGGTCATCTTGAATAAATGGATTTGTGCGGTGCCTGGTGTACACTTGAATTGTGGTGCCTTGATGGGTTGTTTATTATATTGTGACTATATCTTATTGAGTTATGTGATTGAACTGTATGATGGTTGTGATGCTTAGTATATTATGGTAGAATCAATGTCCTAACCGAGCTTAAGCTTGATTGACTGAGATTTATTTCTCACCTCGTCGTGGGATAACATTTTCAGGACCCAAGTGACAGAGCCGTGCAGGTGCTAATGCGTGACTGAGGAAGTAGTCTTTTGAAGTAGATGTAGAGTTAACCCTACCCCGACCATTTCTCTTTTGAGGTCTTAGAGAGCTGCTCCGAAGAATAGGGTTGTATGTTGTTAGCTCTATAGGGTTAATTAACATATGCTTTTGGTTAATGTAATGAAGTGTCTTTTGCTGCAATGAGCGTATGGATTTCCTACTTCTCTATCCCTTGCTGATCTTGTTGTATTGGAAGTTGCACGTTCCGCATGCGCCGTATATTAGTAGGTCGATAGTCCGCCTAGGATGCTATCCTTCGTGACCTAGTGGCGATTTGGCAAGGGATGTCGTGAGCTTGAGAGTCGGGGCGTGACATCCCCACCCAAGGTGGTATCAGAGGAAGGTCAGCCTGATCCGTCTGGTCATTGGCTTGGAGTAATAAGGAGCGTTAGGAAATGGGATAGTTAGTAGATTTATAAGCTTTGTGCTTGTGATTGCTATTGTGCTTTAAGTATTTGGGGTTGCCTTCTGACCGCGTTTTCTATGGGGTAAGCAGGACTCCGTATCATTTCTGCAAAATGAGCAGACGCCGTAAGAGAGCACCCCGAGCGTCCCGAACGAGACCTATCAGACCAATTGATGAGATTGTGGGTGATGGTGGAGCACCCGCAGCTGCTGAACCATCTGGGCAGGAGCCGACAATGGCTCAGGTTATGCTAGCACTTGGAACTATTGGGATCTCATGGGACAGCATGTAAGGGATATGAACGCTGTTGCTGTCGCTGCTACTGAAGCTCAACTTGTGAACCCTCATGCTAGGGAAGTGAATGAAGGGCGTCAGGTCCAGTGGTTAATAGAGCAGTTCCTTAAGATGCAGTCGCCTAAGTTTACTGGGAGCGAAGATCCCGAAGTTGCAACCTTGTGGATCAAAGAGTTAGAAAAGACGTTTGTTCTTCTAAGGTCTACAGAAGAGGAAAGAATCATTCTAGTTGTCTATCAGTTGCAAGGGAATGCGAGTTTTTGGTGGAGAGCCTCAAAGGACAGAGTCTTTCCAAAGGATACGGCCCAGACATGGGGTGCCTTCGTGCAAGCTTTTAATGACTAATACTTTTCACATACTGCGAGAAAACAGAAGATGGATGAGTTCCAACGCCTGCGCCAGAACCAACTAACCATAGACCAGTATGAAGCCAAGTTCGCCGAACTTTCTAAGTATGCACCGAGGATAGTGACCGATCCCGAGGATAAGGCGAGAAGGTTTATAGACGGATTGAAGCTTGAGATTCAGAGCTGGTTGGTAACTCTCTATCTGAAGGATTACAACGACATCTATGAGAGCCCATATGGTGGAACGACATCTGGCAGAGAAGTCTATCGCATCTGGATCGCGGTTTACACCCCCGAATAGTTTTGACAGGAGGCAAGGGAAGAAGCCCATGTTTAGCAACAAAAGTCACATTCCACCCAATCGCAGAGGGGCGATCAGCAAGCCAGTGTTTCATCAGCATGAGTGGTGCAATCTGTGCTGCCAGAGGCATGGACCTGGTCCTTGCCCGTTTGGAAGTGGTGCCTATTTTAGTTGTGGCTAGTTGGGTCATCAAGTGAAGGACTGCCCGCAAAGGAAAGGCAGACAGGCGCCGCCACAGCAGGGAGGACCACCGGAGGGGCTGCGCCGCCAAACTTACAGAACAGTCCACTAGCGCAAGGAAGGGTGTTTTCTGTCACCCGAGAAGCGGCGAAGAATTCGCCGACTGTTACAGGTACGGTCCTCTTGCATAACCAAGTAGCTTATACTTTGTTTGATCCGGGTGCCACGCATTTATTTGTTACCGATCAGTTTGTTAAGTTATCTGAGTTAAACTTGGTGCCTTTAGATGATGTGTTTAAAGTTTCTACGCCTTTCAAGGATAGTGTAGTGGCTACAATAAGCTGTCCTGATTGTAGACTTGTTGTGGATGGTCATGAAAGTAGAATAGAACTGGTTGTGCTAGATGTTGACACCTGATTTTTGACCATTTATTATTGTGATTTTTATTCTTTAAAATTAATTAAAAATATCAAAAAAAAGGTCACTATGTTCCTTCACAAACATAAACCCGAATCGAGCAAAAAAAAAAATCGAATCGGGTCAACCGGGTCGGGTTGACCGACCCAGTCAACCCATTGGCCATTTCTTCTAAACAAAGATGCTGTTCTCGGCGGGAGCAGGGGAATAAAAAAAAAAGAGAGGATGGCCGACCGTGAGAATGGAGGAAAAACGGTCGGCCAACGCTAGAGAAAGGATCTTTTATGAAGGCTTTAAAAAAAGGGAGGTGGCTAGGGATCCGCGGTAACGAGGCCGGCAGCTACGTCGCCCTCCCCAAAACACCGCCGTCGCCGCCAGTGAGCTGGGAGCAGAATCCTGTGTTCTCATACTCTGTTTTCGGGTTCAGTGGGCGTTTCATTGGCCATGGTCATTGCGACCACCTTCGTCTCTCCCTGACATTGACAGACGCCTCCCCTGATCCTCATCGACACCTCGACGCCAGTCTGAGTGTCGCACGCCACCACAGGACCGCCAGGGAACACCAAACAGCCAGAACCGAACAATGCCTTGTTTCTGCACCCGGTTCTGCCCGAACTGATCACCACTTCCTCCCGCTCGCTCGCCATCATCACTACCAGCCTTCATCCTCTTCGACCATCGTCCGTCCGTCACGCCGTCGCCACTTACACAAGAACGTCATAAGCATGCCAAGCTAGGTTCTGAGAGGATCCATGTTCGCTCTCTCCGCGTTCACCTCCATCATCAGCAGCGTGTTCTTCTTGTATTCCATAACCGATCCCTTGTGGAGATACCGAGACGGTGAATGCCGTCAGCACCCTGATCGCGACCGATGCCTTCGCGCTGGTCATCTACGTACCTTTTGTCGCACACGCCATCGTTAACTCCACGAAGATCTTCGACGACCACAGATGCGGTGGCGGGCTTCCCTGGCTTTGCGGTCCCGGCACTCAGTGCACCGGTCGGTTTTTGGGGGGGTCCGTCGAACGAAGTTGGACGGCTACTGTGGTGAGCGAAGTCCGGCGGCGAGGCGAGCGGAGATCGCGGCAGCGTCAGGTTTTCGGTCGCGATGCCGGGTTGCAGAAAAGAGACGCAAGGAAGGAGATGGTGAACAGTGTCACATGCAGGTTTCCCACGTTTTTCTTTGGTTATTTGGGCTGACCGAGTGGGCTGGAATGAAAGGGAATTTGGGCTTGGGCTGGTCCCTAGATGAAGAGCAAATGATGGACGTTAGGGAGTTGGGCCAGAGGAATCATAAACCCAGCCCTATTTTAAAAAGAAGAAGAAGAAACTTGGCCTGTTTCTTTTGTGCCAACGCATATAGAGACGGTCACGTGTAAGGGCTTAATGATTGAAGATCGGTGGCCAATCAGGTATATTCTACGTACTTGATTTTTACATCAGAGTTATTTTCCTGAAAGATAGCCATTATAGACTTGATTTGCACGTGTTTATTTCAATCTAGTAATTAGCTTGTTTATTTGGTTAAATGTGACATGTTGTCAAAGAAAATATTTTCAGAAAGTATTAATAAAAAAAATCAATAAAAAAATAGAAAATCATAAAAAAAACAAAAAAATCGGGAAAAATTCAGAAAAATTCTAAAAAAAATCCCAAAAATGGGAAATGGCCACAACCAACTGGCCATGGAGTATTTTGAGTAATTCGGAGTCCAAATCTTCCAAAAATGACGATTTTGCCCTTCGGGCTAATCGTCCCCCAAATCTTCCCATTTTACCCCCTGGTCCCAAATCATTCCTCATCTGAGCCCTTATGGATGTACCAGGAAAACGTTGATTTGAATTGATGTGCGTTAGTGTGATTTGTTTATGTATTTGATTGCGCTTTCATTTAAATTGATTGTGGTTGATAGGAACAGTCTTCCAGTTTGCATGAAACCCTGAATCAAACCTACCTCACCCGAACTTGCGCCTGCATGAACTCTTAGTCAGGAAAATCACTCGCGTTAGGTACCGAAAGGGCGTTGGTAATGACACCAGCGTAACCAAGTCCCCGAACCCAAAATCTCTGGTTCCGCAGAACTGATCGATCTCTCCCAACCGGTCAGTAAGGTTTCCGGTCTACCCTCCAAGAAAGACCGGTGGCGACTTCAAATGCATGCACAAGTTGCACATGCCACCACGACCACACCGAAGGTCGAAAGCGATCGACTCTTATCGTCGAATCCTTCTAAAAAATACTCCCGCCGCGATTTGGTATGGGCATGGGAGGGCCCGCGCCGATCTAAGGCCCGCGATCGGTAACCCATCAGCCGCGTCCTCTTTCGGACGGGTCGCGACAGCTGGCGACTCCGCTGGGGACTTTGTTCTAGAACCTATGGTTCTAGACCTCAAGTGGACTTAGGCCGTAATTAAAACGCTGAGTGATTTTTCTAACCATGCAGGCGCTTTCAAAGGTAAGGTAAGTCCGCTTATGATAGGTGTTATATGTTTTTGCAGATTGGAGTAATAAGGGGGGTAGTCTGTGATTAACTTTGTTTTATGCAGGTTGGGCGTAGGAATGTATGTTGTGTGGATGATTTGAAGTGCTGATTGATAAACTGTTGTGCATGACTTGCATTGTGATGATCACGACACATGGACACACACAACCGCGCCTAAAACCCCAGGCGCCGCCTGTAGGAACACAATAGAAGGAATTGAAAATGGAATCTCCGTGAGGAAAAACACGGGGTAATCCACTTTTCAATTCCGCTCGCTTCGAACTATGGATCGAGTCCCAATGCAACGATAGCTGTGCAATGGAATCGGCTCTTTCTAGAACTCGAGGTGGGAACCTTAACCTTAGGTGCCAAACCCTCTGATTTTTAGAAGTTTACCATCACTTGTCTCATGCGCATGTCTTTGGGCGGTTAGTACACCTAAAACCGCACATAAGTCGACGAGTTTGGTTGGTAAGACTCTCTATCCCTCAAATCTATTACAGTTCATATAAATATAGGCATTTCATTCATTGCATTCTGGTGATTAGATTAAATGCCGTTTCAAGGATAGATGTGTGTGTTTTTCCCAAACGTCCTTGATAGAAGACGAGGAGGATGATATCCCATGGCGAACACCGAGTGAGCAACAAAGGAGTCTACTATGGACATTATTGAGATATCGTCCAATGAAGATGACGAGTTGGGGAAAGTGATCCGGAAGTCACAGATCGAGCTTGGGGCATCCTTGAACGTTAGGATCACATTCCTTTGTTTTATTTTCCATTACTAATCCTCTTGTATAGGGTTTATTTTTATCGAAGTTTTCTCTATCTCACCCCTTAGAGTGATTGTATTAGGGATCTATTGGTGTATACATTCAGATGGAGCTTGGTTGTATTTCTTTTGACAGGTCATGGGAATGTGATAGTGGCATTTTCTCTAATCATCCGAATACTCCCAAGTCAAGTTTATAATTCCTTTAGAGGAAATTAAAATTGGAAGTCTTGCACGACCTTTTGGTCGTATAGGGTAATCCAACCCCAATTTCGCTAGAAGGAATTATACACTTGAATCGGTTCATGCATGTGTTACGCCGCTGGTAATCCACGATAATTGATCAAGAGTACCGGCATTGTTTCGAATTTAATGACGAGATAGATGTCCAAATTGCCCTCGTTCTTAACAAAACGGCTTTGATTTGGATGCCGTATCTTCAATTAAATTTAAAACGCGTCGTTGGTCAAAAGCGATTATCGTGAATTACATTCCTTTCAATAGTATGCTTTCCTTCGAGGAATATTGATAAAAACTTTTCGCACAAGATTATCCTTGTAAAAGTTTTTGTCTTTATTAATCACGAGCAAGCATAAGATTGAAAGGGGTTTATGCTTTCTTTTTCAAATTATTCATTCTGATTCGGTCGTTTCATTTGCAGGTAAAAAAATAGGTAATAGAGAGAAATCTTTTCCTGGATAAGTCTGAGGCTATTCTTTCATCTGATCATGAGCGAGTTAGAAAATCAGAACACATCTACTCGACTTATTATGGATCAGCTCATCCAAGTCTAAGATGTCCGGATGCTCGAAGAAATGGATCATATAAAAGCTAAAACAAACACGGGGGCTTTCATTCATTCTTGCCCAAACCAGATCATACAATTCATTGGGGTGGAAAAGTAAAGCAGAAGTGAGCCCTAATCAACGACACAAAGGAGCCCAGCTGGCCCTCCAAGTTATGGATGCTTTGTTTATACGCACCACTCCGCGTATCATGGTCCGCAAGCCTGAGGTGAAGACGTTTGCGTTCATCATTGACTGCAACAACCTGAGTCTCGTGATCTTCGGCGACTGCTTCCAAGTCCCGAACAAGTCCATTCTCACAAGTTATATCCTCATTTATGCCGTTGAGCCTTTCTTCCAACCACTCGCTTCGGTTCCTTAGCAGGGCGTTACGTCGATCGCGCTCATAGGTAGCCAGAGATAGGGCTAAGTCCTCCACCAGATTCCTCCTCTCGCGTAGCAATGTCGAAACCCGCTCTTTGGCGAACTCAACAGCCTTTTTGTGACTATCGGTCAGGTAGTCAGCCAACGCTAGGCGGTCGGACTGATCCTCATAACGGGCTCGCAGGACACGAGCCACGGTAAGTCCCCGGTGAGCAGCGCGGTAGACCTCCAAAGAGTTTGTAAAGAGCGTTGGAAAAATTCTGTATTCCCTCCCCAGCACAGTACCCTCGAGGGAGGTGATGTCCAGGTCCCCGAACATGACTCGGATTTCATCCTCGGTTTCGGGATGATCAGCTATGTGAGCGTAGCCTCGACCCAAGAGGTTATAGAACTCTTCCCATCGAGCCAAAGCTTCGGCTGGGAAAGTGGGAACATGGGAAGAGGCCATTTTCGACGGAGAGGTGTGTAATGGAGCGATTTGAAGATGGAAGCAAATTATATGAGAGCGTTAATCCCCCAAACACCAACTCCGCATTTTATAGCGTCTCGAGAGTGGAGAAAAGTTGCAGCAATAATGCTTGTGGAGCCGGGTTAATTAATGTAAAGCGAGGGCTGCTCCTCCCGTGAATCATCAGACATGTCCTGGTCCGCAATTTCAGGCCTGACAAATTCGGTCTCGCCATTATTAAAGCTGGGAGGAAGGCGAGCGCAACTATCGAAGAAGCCGCGAAAGGGTTGTGTTGTTCCATCACGCATAAAGCTGGGCGGCGAGTGAACAGCTCTGCCGCTTAAAAAGAGAAGACAGTGCTGAACAGGCATGACTATCGAGGAAAAGTGAAAGGCGAGCGCTACTATCGAAGAAGCCGCGGAAGGATTTGGTTACCCCTTCGTGTCGGAAAGCTGAGCAAGAGGCAAACAGTTCCGTCATTTCAAAAATAGAACGCTGAACAGACCTAGCTTTCGAGGAAAAGGAGGCAACAAATCGAAAGAGCGAGTATACAAAAGAGAACAGAGAACCCCGAGTGACGAGTTCGTTGAAAGACCTCAAATTCTCTAGAATCAAATTCGACATCAAAGCCATGGAACTCAACATTGCCCGTGACGAACATCAAGATCGCAGTGGTGACGACGGCAGTGGCCACGACACTCAACCCCGGAAAAGAAAAAGTCGCCAGCGCTACGCTCGGAAAGAAATCCAGGAGCTTGAAGCTTTCTTCGATGAATGCCCTTGCCCAAGCGAGGAACAAAAGATTGAATTGGGCCGGAAGCTGGGAATGAATCCTATGAGAATCCATTTTTGGTTTCAGAATAGACGTTTCAGACTAGGTGTCCAACACAGGCGTAAGGAGATCACGGCCCTAAAAGAGCAGAACCAAAACCTTCAAATGGAAAACATGTGGTATGAGAAAATCCTCAGTACTATTACCTGCCCTGACTGCGGTGGCCCTACCTCCCTCAGTAAATTGTTCCCCGGTAAGCCTTCTACGAAGATGGAAGGTGCTCATTTATCCCCCTGCTCCCTTGAGCCATCTCCGGTACAATCAGATCCCGCTAATGGCGCGCATGAGCAGATCGATCCTACAGAAATTATACCAGTGTCTTCGGAGGAAGAAGATACGTGTCGTTATGATCGGAGTCACCTCATCGAAGCCCATGAATCTCCTCCACAACAGCTTCCGGTAAGATCAGATACGGTTCAAGAGGAGTTAGAGGTTAGTCGGCAGGCTATCAACGCCACTCTGGACGACGAGAAGAAGAAATTCACTTGGCCCCCGGAGCTTCATCTCAAGTTCTTGGACGCAGTTCGACAGATAGGACTCGACTTCATAGGTCCGACAAGCATACTTAGGGTCATGAACGTACCGGGACTTACCAAGCAATTAGTCGCGAATCACCTTGGTTGCTACAGAAGGGCGTTAGGACAGCGTTATGCAGAACTGAATCCGAGCAATAGACTCGGCTGCGAACCCAGCACCCTTATGACAAATGAGGCCCGGTCGAATCTGGACGACTATTGGGGATTTGATCAGGATATCCTCGCGAGTCATTTCAATATTCCTCAAGAACACGCATCACAAGTGCAACGAGTAAGCACTCCTCCGTCCGAGCAGCAGCTAGTCAGTGTTCATCCTGTCGCAGATCAGCCCACCACGCCCAGTGCTCAAGGGTTTGCCCAATCAGAGCATGTGGCTTCAGATGATCTAATGGGAGAATGCTTGGAGCATTCTTATTTCCCTAATCCCCAAGTGGGAGATGCTTGTGGTAGCCAATCGATCAAATCTCCTCTTATAATCCTAGACAAAGATGGAGGTTCCAGTTCGAAGAACCCGTCGGGCGATGCAGCTCAACCTACACATCAATCGTTCGAGGGGTCGGGTGATTTCTTCGATGAAGGACTTGATACCTGGTTCGATCAGTTGGAAGCTATTAAAGGTTGGCAACCATGATCTGCAGTTGGTAATGGCACACCTAAGCTGAGGCCAGATTGGTTAGTCATTGGACATGCCCAAAGAAAGAAGGGGATGTACGCGAGAAGGATGTATCTCCTATTGTAAAGTTCTCATCGGTGCATGCATTTGTTTCTTCAATAGCTAGAGTTGATTTTGCATAATGTTTTTCGCGAACGTCATCTCGCGTGTATACGGTAATTCCTTGTTATTAAGTTCAAGGTAAAATCAGCCCCGACGCGTGAAGGCAGATTTGATAGCATGAGTTACTAGCAGAATGTGATCGAGCTCGAAAGTGAAAGATTACTAGCGGCCCCAAACGCAATGACCGCAAAATCAGGGGCAATCTTTAAGTTTCGAGCAACTACAAATCTATTTCTCACGAGGCATTCAAGTCAATCAAATATAAAGCGTCGGGCTGTGAGAATGATGCGTAGTCAATCTGTTGACACGGGCGAAAAAGGAGTCGCGTAGATCCGAAAGCAAAAACCTTTCTTGGCTAGTCAACAATGCAGAATGAAAGAGCATATATAAACAAACTCGCATTTATTTCATTCAGCAGGAAAGTTTACAAGTGGATCACTGAGGGGGAGCAGTAAACCCAAAATGAGTTCTGACAAGCATCACAAAAAAACTTAACTGACTCTCCATGCTATCCATGCCTTGCTTACAACCCACACTCCGGGAATCGAGGTCTACAAGCTTGAAGAAAAGGAGACGACATTTCTCCTTAAGTTCGTTCACCTTGGTGTCATAGTACTCGAACTCAAGCTCTAAGTCCTGAGCCAGCACCCTCCCGCGAGCTATATCCATGCTCAGGTCTTCAAGCCTTTCCTCCAACCAGGCACACTGGAACCTCAGCACGAAGTTGTGCTGGTCTTGCTCAAAGGCGGTGTCAAAAAGAGCCAGACGCTCCACCAAGTTGTCCCTCTCACGGACCAGCATCGAAACCTGGGCGTGGGCGTATTCAACAGCCCTTTTATGGTTATCGGCCGTCAGCATGGCCAACATCAGGGACTCAGCTCGGTCCTGATAACGGGCTCGCACGATACCAGCCAAAGTGACCTCCCGGCTAGCAACTTCATAAGCCTGCAGGAAATTGTTGAAGAGAGTTGGGAAGATCACAAACTCCCTTTGCAGTTTCGTACCTTCAATACACACAGTATCCAGGGCCGGAATCAGAGTACGAACTTCAACCGCAGCTTCAGGATGATTGTTTATGTAGCCATAACCTCTACCCAAGAGGTGGTAAAATCTCTCCCATTGGGTCGAAGTTTCAGCTAAGGCAGCAGGCACAGAGGAGGAATCCATATGCGATGGAATGACGGAGAGGAGAGTGGGAATGTGAAGAGTTTTTGAGAGGCTGAGTCTGATAAGGCTAAAGTGTTAATCTTCTTGACGTCAATCTATCACCTTATAAATGCTCGAGTAAACAGGGAGAAGTGGTAATAATATTTTATGTGCAGTAGAGCCAAGCGGGTTTCGTTAATGCATCCCCGATGAGTCACGAATCCACCACCGTCCTGTGATCTCGGGTTTTACGAAACATAATGGCGCCGAAAGGTGGACAGGCTTGTTACTCTAGAGACTGGGCCAGGGGGACAAGCATAGTGCTCGACAAAGCGAAATCAACGCAAGAGATCTTCAGGCTCCGTTCACGTAGAAAAGAGCAAAAAAGGACAAAGTGGGAATTACGAAGCCTTGAGAAGAACGCTCGTCCGGTGGCCATCACAAAAGACGAAGTGGGAATTACGAAGCCTTGAGAAGAGCGCTCGTCAGGTAGCCATCACAAAAGGACGAAGTGGGAATCTCGAAACATTGAGAAGAGCGCTCGTCGGGTAGCCATCACCTTTGATCAAAGAACGGTGATCCGGCTCCTTTAACCTTTCAGAATTTGCAGAGAAAGTGAAGATCCAAGGAGGAACAAAGAAAGCTGAGTTAACGGAAAATCAAGCAGTGATATTCCGGTCAAAATGTTCAAGGGATTCTGTCATTTACTGGAAGCGCCAGACTTGGAGGTCTCCGAGCTTGAGCTGCTGGAAGAATTTGAAGATCTCAGGACCGAACCTGACACGAGGGCCATGGAGACCGATCCTTCTAATGATGAAACCCGCGGCTTGGTTAACAAGAACAGTACCCGCGACGGTGATCAGCGTCAGAAAGGGGAATGTCTCCAACGCAACACTTCAGGTCAAGTCCATAAACTCGAATTGTTTTTCAGGGAATACCCCTATCCGGACATGGAACATAAAATCAAAATGGGCCAGGAGATAGGGTGGGAGCCTCGGAAGGTCAAGTGTTGGTTTGAAAACAAACGAACCCGGCTGAAGCAGCAACATGATCGGCACGAGTTAGCGATTGTGAGGGAGGAAAATGAAAAGCTTCGAATAAAAAACATTCAGTTCAAAAAAGCTCTAAGCATTGCTATTTGCCTTGAGTGCGGTAACCCTGTTCCCACGGACGGAGTATTCACTGAAGAGCCAGATCTGGGGGTTTATAATACTCATTTGTTGCAATGCCCTTCGCAACATCTTTCGGAACAGGCGGGTACCGCCGAGGATCTACAAGAGGAAACTAGTGCTATAAGGTCAAAGTCGACGCCCATTGTGGAAGGGAACATGCGTCATGACAAGTCGGGTCCGCTCAATGATGAACTCACCATCATGACTAGCCGATCTGAGACCACTAAATCCCCTCCAGAGCAACCTCCAACACGACCAGATTCCGAGAAGAGTAACCGCCACGTTGCTGACACCACTTCGGCTAGCAAGAAAATAAGATTCCGTTGGACCCCGGAGTTTCATAGCAAATTTGTTGATGCAGTTCAACAGTTGGGGATCAGTTTTGCTTGCCCATTGCGCATACTCGAAATCATGAACGTGCCGGGACTGACTAAAAATATGGTCAAGAATCACCTTTGGCGCTACAAGAAACTACTGAAAGATGGACGAGCGTCGCTAGACCAAGATAGAGGCGGTTCAACACGACCAGATTACGCGAAGAGTAGCCGCCGAGTTGCCAACCCTACTTCGGCTAGCAAGAAAACAAAGTTTTATTGGACCTCGGAGCTTCATAGCAAATTTGTTGATGCAGTTCAACAGTTAGGGATCAGTTTGGCTCGCCCATCGCGCATACTCGAGATCATGAACATGCCGGAACTGGATAGAAATAAAGTCAGGAACCACATTTGGTGCTACAAAAGACTACTGAGAGATGGACGAGTGGCGCTAGACCAAGATAGAGGCAGTTCAAGTTTAAACGATGAGCATGGCTGTGATCGCAATCCTCATGAAGCAGGAAGCATCCAATCACCTCTTAACACCGATGGGACTGACAATTACACGGTCGATTGTTCAGGCATCAATCAGAGTACTCCCCTGGGTTATCCTAGTACTCCTCAGGAGTATGTACCGCAATTTCAGCAAATCGGGACTCCCCAGTCTGAGCACCGACTGGCCGTTAATGCTAGTCCTACAGCGGATCTAACATTGGCAGGAGATGCACATACAATCTTGCGAGACAATTACGGAGATTCCGGCTCGAAGAATCAGGTGGTCCATGACGAAAATGGCGAAAAGATTCCTTCTCCAGTAGTCGACAATACTCAACCTGAGTGTCAGTCGCTCGATGGGTCAGACGATCTCCTTGAAAACATCTATTCTTGGTTCGATCGGCTGAATTCCCCCCTGAGTTACCCCGGTACTCCTCAAGAGTATGTACAACAATTTCAGCAAGTATGGACTCCCCAATTTGAGCACCAACCGATCGTTAGTACTATTCCTACGGCGAATCCAGCATTGGATACAAACCTACTGGACAACGATGAAAATACCAACTCGAGAAGTGAGGTTGTTCATGCCGAAAGTAATGGGAGAAGTCCATCACCAGCAATTAAGGATGCTCAACTTGAACGACTCGAACAGTCGGACGATCTCCTGAATGAGCAACTCAGCCTATGAGTCAAGCATTTTGGAACAAGTGCATCTTCGCAGTCGTGACCGGTACCGGCGACCGGACATCTGGTTCGAAGCTCGTGTGCTAAATCATTAGAAGGCTCAGGAGAGTGAGAGGTGAATACGTCGAATGAATGTGTTGCGGATCTCGTTGTAAAGTTCCCGCGGGAACATTTTAATTAACGCTTAAAACTAACCGCTCTGAGTGTCAATATTACCCTTTGAACATCTTCGAGCCAAGGGCCGTGGATTAATCACTTAATCCGTGGAGCAAGTTCCATGAACGATGACTATCACCCGCGGAGCATAGTGGGATCTACCCCTTCCAGCACGAAATACGTTTGGTCACGAAGCCTCCCATTTGGTAAAACGATGTATCGTTCCTAAACGATCTTCAACCGAAACCGAAGTAATGTCTCATTTCTTTCCCTTCTCAGGTGATAAACGTGGATAAATCACTCAAGGAGGCATCTGTTCAAATAACAAAACAGACGTTGCCCAACCAGGGGCAGCTGAACCATTGATATTGCAAATATTCCAAGCATGGATAAGCGGATTTGATAGACGTGGTTCATATCAATACGCGACGTCAGAACGGGATGAGAACCAAGAGTAAAGTTGTATTGTCCCAATTTGTCTTCAATTTGGGAATATGAGTTAACACTTGTTATTTATCCTTGATAGGGACTCACCATCAAGGAGGACAGATTTTCACAACCTGTGTGCACTCGCAGGGGCACACGACCAAGGGTAAGATGTATCGTTCTAATTTTTTGAAAAATGCGTGAACGTACAATAACATGTTTCTTCCATATTTGCAGGGGTCTGCAGCCACGACAGGTAGGTAAGTATCCCTTTCCCAGTTAGCTGGAGATAAAGAATGTTAAAATCCTTTCAGCCGTCATGAAAATTATCCAATGCATCGATGTTCATGATTTAAATCGGGAGGTCGCCCAAAGCATGAATAAAACATGCACGATACATCACAAAATCCTATCGATGGATAAATTTTGGGAAAGAAAGAAATGAATTTTTCCAAATATGATTATTTGTCAAAACATTCGAAAGGAAGTTTACTCAAAAGAGAGGCGAGCCCAGTCCAAACACATCCTACATACACTTGAGAGACGAGGGGAGTGAATCGGATTGCAAAATCTGTACCTACGGAGGTAGGGACCATTCGCAGCGATTACATGGATTGGGACGACGGAGGCGTTCGTTTCATATTCCCAAATACTACAGGTGACCATTGATAACCCCTTTGAACGGAGGTTTTCATTATCAGCCCTGTCGAGAACCACCCCACATCGGGGCAGAATAGAAGTAAGTCCAACAGCATCAGGAGAAATGATTAGAAATTTTGTTGCTCTGACTAACATTAATCTTCGTGTGTTGTTTATATGGTAATCCAAGCGCCATAGGATGATGAGAAGCATTCATTTCTCTATCCCACACACCGAATCCTTTGCGCAGCTAACTTGAGCCTGCAAAATCGTTTCATGAACTCGTTGGTGATCATTGCACATTTCAAGATGGATGCAGCATCACTTTAGAAACGGAAGAGCTCAAGACTAAGGTATTACAAAGAAATTCCTGGGTTTATGATAAAAGCATGTTTAGACTTTCGATCATATGTCTCAAGTGATCTCCTGAAGATGAGAAAAATGGGATTTCAAAAGAAAAAAAGAGATGAGAATGAAAAAAAATCCACGGCATCGAGAAAAAGCAAAGTGTCTGGTAAAAGCAAGGCCGATGCTCGTGTAAGTTGTTTGATTGATCCGCAATGAAGCCGGATGGGAAAAGAAGAAATCCCTAATGGAGTCAGATCAAAAAGACTACTCCTCCAAATGATGTCAGGCGTGGAAGACGCAGACAGAGTTGTCAAAAGCGGTTGCATGCCTCAAAAATTGAAGATGCAAAATGGAAAAGACATGTGACAAGTTTGCAATGATCACCAATGTCCATCCCCTCATAAATTCTGGGCCAAAAACAAGCCTTTTTCTATCCCCAATCATACCAATGTTACGACCCCGAAGGAGTCTTCTCTGACTAAGACACTTGGGTTAACATATAGCTTAGCTCGAAGAAATACGAGCAAGACTATTTCTTTCTCATTTTGCAGGGTTCTTGACTTGTAAACCCGGAGCAGATGGTGAAGACTTTCATTCAATGGCCTCGACTCCAAAGCGGGTCCCCTTTGAAAGCCAATATCCAAGCCTAACATTACGGACCCGTGGAAGACCTCCCGATCGATCAGAATGTATGCGCTGCGAATGATCCTAAAACCTAGGCACAGGTTAGTAGGAAGTTGAACGCATTCCTTACAAAAGACCATTATCACAGAACGGTGAGGAGCCCTCTTGAATGAGAAATTCTCCAATAGATGTTTTGAACAAACTCTTTTTGGAAATTTCAAATTGTTTGATCCAGATTTTCCGTGCAAGGGATTTGTGATCACACTTGCATGTTGTAAGAATGCTTTGGATAACCTCCAGCATCAAAATGCGCATTTCATGACTAAAACTTAAGTCATAAAATTTTGTCAATTGGACAATTATTGTCTTCCCAAAGATTATTAACATTTTCTCGGTGAAGAAAAATCTTTCAGGTTTGAACTTCTGCAGGATCCGTTGGAAACACCAATCTCCCAGAATGTCGCCTCAACAGACTCAAGTGAAGCGTTGTCAAAATAAAATCTTTCTCTGCTTCAAAACTGAATTCCCGACAAATTTCGGGATCTTTCAAAAGAAGGGATGAGGATAGAACCCCTTTTCAAAAATATCAAACAGTCCTAGCTTGACGTGGAGAACCCTCGTCCTAGGATCCCTTTCCAAAAAATATCAAAGAGGCCCTATCGGACGTGGAGAACCCCCCTCTCGGGACCCCTTTTAAACAAAATCAAGCAGTCTCATCGGACGTGGAGAACCCTCGTCATGAGACCCCTTTTCAAAACAAACAAAGGTAGATACCGCCTGAAGGGTCAACACATGGTAGATACCGCCTGAAGGGTCAACTCAATGGTAGACACCGCCTGAAGGGTCAAATCAAGGTAGATACCGCCTGAAGGGTCAACTCAAAGGTAGATACCGCCTGAAGGGTCAACTCGAAGGTAGAAACCGCCTGAAGGGTCAAATCAAGGTAGAAACCGCCTGAAGGGTCAACTTAAGGTAGACACCGCCTGAAGGGTCAACCAAAGGTAGAAACCGCCTGAAGGGTCAGCTTAAGGTAGACACCGCCTGAAGGGTCAACCAAAGGTAGAAACCGCCATAAGGATCAACCCCATGGTCCGATCCACCATACGGATCAAAACTTTGACTAATTATAAATGTCGGAAAAGTTATTCTCCTAGGTAAGCCTTATTGTAGGTGAACCGCTTATGGTCTGATCCACCATACGGATCAAAATCCTTGGCAAATCCCAAAGCGTGGGATACGCCTTCCTTAGGTTCCTACCAGTTAGGAATCCCATAATGGTATGACCTACCATACAAGTCAGAGCTTAATCTCCCTAGGACATTCTGATGACGAGTCCTAGGTATCTTCTTGAAAGTTGTCGCAACCGGCAGCATCCGACAGGTGAGCTTCAGGTAAGCTTCTCTCACTCCGGCCCATGTTCAAATTGTTAGAGAAAACTGAGGATTAATTTGAGCTTTCATCAAAGACCATTAAGGATTCAATGTCATAGCATCTCATTTTCCCAGTTCAGTCGGTTAGGAATCAAGTGCCACCTTATCTTTGAGAGAAACCTCTAACGAGATTCCTCTCAAAGAGGGGCAGCTGTTGACACCTGATTTTTGACCATTTATTATTGTGATTTTTATTCTTTAAAATTAATTAAAAATATCAAAAAAAAGGTCACTATGTTCCTTCACAAACATAAACCCGAATCGAGCAAAAAAAAAATCGAATCGGGTCAACCGGGTCGGGTTGACCGACCCAGTCAACCCATTGGCCATTTCTTCTAAACAAAGATGCTGTTCTCGGCGGGAGCAGGGGAATAAAAAAAAAAGAGAGGATGGCCGACCGTGAGAATGGAGGAAAAACGGTTGGCCAACGCTAGATAAAGGATCTTTTATGAAGGCTTTAAAAAAAGGGAGGTGGCTGGGGATCCGCGGTAACGAGGCCGGCAGCTACGTCGCCCTCCCCAAAACACCGCCGTCGCCGCCAGTGAGCTGGGAGCAGAATCCTGTGTTCTCATACTCTGTTTTCGGGTTCAGTGGGCGTTTCATTGGCCATGGTCATTGCGACCACCTTCGTCTCTCCCTGACATTGACAGACGCCTCCCCTGATCCCCATCGACACCTCGACGCCAGTCTGAGTGTCGCACGCCACCACAGGACCGCCAGGGAACACCAAACAGCCAGAACCGAACAATGCCTTGTTTCTGCACCCGGTTCTGCCCGAACTGATCACCACTTCCTCCCGCTCGCTCGCCATCATCACTACCAGCCTTCATCCTCTTCGACCATCGTCCGTCCGTCACGCCGTCGCCACTTACACAAGAACGTCATAAGCATGCCAAGCTAGGTTCTGAGAGGATCCATGTTCGCTCTCTCCGCGTTCACCTCCATCATCAGCAGCGTGTTCTTCTTGTATTCCATAACCGATCCCTTGTGGAGATACCGAGACGGTGAATGCCGTCAGCACCCTGATCGCGACCGATGCCTTCGCGCTGGTCATCTACGTACCTTTTGTCGCACACGCCATCGTTAACTCCACGAAGATCTTCGACGACCACAGATGCGGTGGCGGGCTTCCCTGGTTTTGCGGTCCCGGCACTCAATGCACCGGTCGGTTTTTGGGGGGGTCCGTCGAACGAAGTTGGACGGCTACTGTGGTGAGCGAAGTCCGGCGGCGAGGCGAGCGGAGATCGCGGCAGCGTCAGGTTTTCGGTCGCGATGCCGGGTTGCAGAAAAGAGACGCGAGGAAGGAGATGGTGAACAGTGTCACATGCAGGTTTCCCACGTTTTTCTTTGGTTATTTGGGCTGACCGAGTGGGCTGGAATGAAAGGGAATTTGGGCTTGGGCTGGTCCCTAGATGAAGAGCAAATGATGGACGTTAGGGAGTTGGGCCAGAGGAATCATAAACCCAGCCCTATTTTAAAAAGAAGAAGAAGAAACTTGGCCTGTTTCTTTTGTGCCAACGCATATAGAGACGGTCACGTGTAAGGGCTTAATGATTGAAGATCGGTGGCCAATCAGGTATATTCTACGTACTTGATTTTTACATCAGAGTTATTTTCCTGAAAGATAGCCATTATAGACTTGATTTGCACGTGTTTATTTCAATCTAGTAATTAGCTTGTTTATTTGGTTAAATGTGACATGTTGTCAAAGAAAATATTTTCAGAAAGTATTAATAAAAAAAAATCAATAAAAAAATAGAAAATCATAAAAAAAACAAAAAAATCGGGAAAAATTCAGAAAAATTCTAAAAAAAATCCCAAAAATGGGAAATGGCCACAACCAACTGGCCATGGAGTATTTTGAGTAATTCGGAGTCCAAATCTTCCAAAAATGATGATTTTGCCCTTCGGGCTAATCGTCCCCCAAATCTTCCCATTTTACCCCCTGGTCCCAAATCATTCCTCATCTGAGCCCTTATGGCTGTACCAGGAAAACGTTGATTTGAATTGATGTGCGTTAGTGTGATTTGTTTATGTATTTGATTGCGCTTTCATTTAAATTGATTGTGGTTGATATGAACAGTCTTCCAGTTTGCATGAAACCCTGAATCAAACCTACCTCACCCGAACTTGCGCCTGCATGAACTCTTAGTCAGGAAAATCACTCGCGTTAGGTACCGAAAGGGCGTTGGTAATGACACCAGCGTAACCAAGTCCCCGAACCCAAAATCTCTGGTTCCGCAGAACTGATCGATCTCTCCCAACCGGTCAGTAAGGTTTCCGGTCTACCCTCCAAGAAAGACCGGTGGCGACTTCAAATGCATGCACAAGTTGCACATGCCACCACGACCACACCGAAGGTCGAAAGCGATCGACTCTTATCGTCGAATCCTTCTAAAAAATACTCCCGCCGCGATTTGGTATGGGCTTGGGAGGGCCCGCGCCGATCTAAGGCCCGCGATCGGTAACCCATCAGCCGCGTCCTCTTTCGGACGGGTCGCGACACTAGAGATGTATGATTTTGATTTGATTGTGGGGATGGATTGGCTGACGAAGCAAAGGGCCACGATGGACTGCTTTAATAAGGTGATTCGGTTTAATCCGATGGTTGGTACCAGCTATGAGTTTAGTGGAAATCGAGGAGGAACCTCGACTGTTATGATATCGTCGCTTGAGGCGACCCGACTGTTGGAGAGTGGTTGCCAAGGATATTTGGCCTCTGCGGTTGATACGTCTGTTGAGGAATTGAAGTTGGAGAATATTGCTATAGTGTGTGAATTCCTAGATGTTTTCCTTAAGGATTTACCTGGTTTGCCACCAGAAAGGGAAATTGAATTTGTTATAGAGTTAGCTCTTGGGACGGAGCCAATCTCTAAGGCGCCATATAGAATAGCATTGTCGGAGTTGAAGGAACTCAAGGTACAGATGCAGGAATTGTTGAATAAAGGGTTCATTCGCCCTAGTGCATCGCCTTGGGGAGCACATGTTCTATTCGTTAAGAAAAAGGATGGATCTTTGAGATTGTGTATCGACTATAGGCAGTTGAATCAAATGACGATCAAGAATAAGTACCCACTATCGAGGATTGATGACTTGTTTGACCAGTTGCAGGAAGCGTCGATATTTTCTAAGATCGATCTACGGACGGGATACCATCAGTTGATAATCCGAAAAGAGGATATACCGAAATCGACATTTAGAACACGCTATGGACATTATGAGTTTACTGTGATGCCGTTTGGTTTGATGAATGCTCCTGCTGCTTTCATGGAATTAATGAATAGGGTGTTTAGTGAGTTCTTGGATCGTTTCGTAATTGTGTTTATAGACGACATCCTGGTGTACTCAAAGAGTGTTGAAGATCATGAACAACACTTGAGGGTAGTTCTGGAAACTCTGAGAGTGCATCAGTTATATGCCCAGCAAGTGTGAGTTTTGGCTAGCTCGCGTGGCATTTCTAGGCTATGTGATTTCTGGTGAAGGTATTGCTGTGGATCCAGCTAAGATAGAGGCAATTATAGATTGGCCAAGACCGACGACTGCTACAGAGATTAGAAGCTTCTTGGGTTTGGCAGGTTATTACAGACGATTTGTGGAGAGGTTCTCAGCTATAGCCTCGCCTTTGAATAAGCTACTGAAGAAAGACATGAAGTTCGAATGGACAGACAAGTGGGAGCGTAGTTTTCAAGAGCTTAAGCATAGACTAACTACGGCTCATGTTCTGACAATTCCATCTAGTCCGGGTGGTTATGAAATTTATAGCAATGCTTCACTTAGAGGATTGAGTTGTGTCTTGATGCAGCATGGTAGAGTGGTAGCGTATGCATCTCGTTAATTGAGGCCGCACGAGTCAAACTATCCCACCACGACCTGGAGTTGGCTGCGGTCGTGTTCGCTTTGAAGATCTGGAGACACTATCTGATTGGTGAAAGTTTTCAGGTGTATAATGACCACCAGAGTTTGAAGTATCTGTTCTCTCAGAAGGAGTTGAACATGAGGCAGCGCCGATGGATGGAACTACTTAAAGATTATGACTGCGAGATTCTATATCACCCGGGTAAGGCGAATAAGGTTGCCGATGCCCTGAGTAGAAAATCAATGATTGCTCAATTACAAGTGCATGAGTGGCATTTGCTGGAGCAAGTAAGAGACTCAGATTTCAAGTTGGAGATAAGTCACCTGTCAAGTCTTGTGGTAACTTTGAGAATCGAGCCGAAAGTTCAGGTTAAGATTAAGACCCTGCAGTCTTCAGATCCCGTCAATTCAAAAGATCCTTCAAGAGGATTCAGCTAAGCGAAGGGTCGATTTCCAAGTAGCAGAGGATGGAATACTGAAGTTCAGAGGACGTTTGGTTGTACCTGCCGATGAGAGTATAATGGAGGAGATCTTGTCGGAAGCACATCGTAGTAATTATAGTATTCATCCTGGGAGTACAAAGATGTATCAGAACCTGAAGCAGCACTACTGGTGGAATGGCATGAAAGAGGATATAGCCAAGCATGTAGCTAAGTATTTGACCTGTCAGCAGGTCAAGGCGCAGCACTGTAAGCCTGGAGGATTGTTGCAGCCTTTGGAGATTCCTGAGTGGAAATGGAAACATATCACGATGGACTTTGTCATGGGATTACCAAGGAGTCAGAGAGGGCATGATTCAATCTGGGTAGTGGTGGATAGATTGACGAAGTCAGCGCACTTTATTGCTGTGAGAAAGGATTTTGCTTTAGACAGATATGCAGAACTATATGTGAGGCACATTGTGAGGTTACATGGAGTGCCAGTGACGATCACTTTAGATCGAGACCTTAAGTTCACTGCCACGTTTTGGAAAAGTTTACAAACTGCTTTGGGGACGAAGTTACAATTTAGTACAGCCTATCACCCGCAGACTGATGGGCAGTCTAAAAGGACAATTCAGACCTTGGAGGACATGTTGAGGGCGTGTGATTTGGATTTTAAGGGTAGTTGGGAGGAACAGTTACATTTAGTTGAATTTGCCTACAACAACAATTACCAGCAGAGTTTAAAGATGGCACCTTTCGGGGCATTATATGGCAGAGCTTGTAGAACGTCAGTCTGTTGGGATGAAGTTGGTGAAAGAAAGATCATCGGCCCGAAGTTAGTGGAACAGTCAATGGAAGCAATTAAGGTGATTAGAGACAGACTGAAGACAACGCAGAGTCGCCAGAAAAATTACGCAGATAGGAGGCGTAGACCTTTGGAGTTCCAAGTAGGCGACCATGTCTTTCTAAAGGTGTCGCCTATGAGAGGGACATCCCGTTTTGGCAAGAAAGGGAAGTTGAGTCCAAGGTATGTGGGACCGTTCGAAATCCTGGAGCGAATTGGAATTTTGGCTCATTGGCTTGCGTTACCGCCGAGACATGCCCAAGTGCATAATGTCTTCAACGTGTCGATGCTGAGGAAGTACGAACCGGACCCCACTCATGTGCTGAGTTACGAAGAGATTGACCTGGATGAGTGAGCCTCGTACGTGGAGTGATCAGTTAGGATCGTGGATAGGAAAGAGCAAGTACTCCGGACCAAGAAGATCCCTTTGGTCAACTTGATCTGGCAACACCATGGTATCGAAGGGGCTCCCTGGGAAAGCGAGGAAGTTATGAAGAGTAGTTATCTTTATCTTTTTGAGTAGTTGGGACTGTGCTGTAATTTCGAGGACAAAATTTCCTAAGTGCGGGAGAGTTGTGACGTCCTGGAAATTCGACTTCTGTAAGTTCCTCAATTCAATAAAAGGATATTAAGTGGAATTATAGTCGACAAATAGTTTGGACCTTTAAGACTGAAGTGACGATAATTTGGACGAATTCCGAAATGTCGATTGTTTTAGATTAGGGTTCGATTTCTTAGCCGTTGCGAGTTAGCTTTTCGATTTTCGCGCCCGAGCCTCATCCCGATCTAGCCTAGCCAGTGAAATTATAAAATTTCCCTTTCGTCCAGTGCGCCAAAATTTCGTTTCAGTCTTGGCGTGACAATTGACCAAATTACCCCTACCCTTATACATATGAGACAAAGTGCCATTAAGCCAAGTGAGACAAAAAATGGCCTCTAAAGTCTTCCTGGTCTGACCTCTTTCTCTCTTCCTCATACCCCCTCCCATCAGCACGTTCTCTCTCTCTCTCTCTCTCACCTCTGCTCTGCCGCTGCTTCTTCTTTTTCTTCTTCTGCTTTTTCTTCTTCTTCGTGGACGTTACTCCTCAGCCGATCCATTTGCTCCTTCGTCCTCCACTTCTCGCGCGACCACCGCCCCTAAGCCGACCACCATGACCTCCAGCCGCCTCCTGCCGTCGCCCTGACCAGAACCCGGCCGTCGTTCGCCGCCGGACAGCCGTAGGGAAGCTCGGAGCAGCCGTGCTCTATTTTTGGGTTTTCTGACCCGAGAACTTCAGCTCCTTCCCTGTCCTTTCGCGACATCACCGGAGCTGGCCACTACCTCACGACCAACCACCAACCTCCCCTCCACTGCCCCGAACCGATCCCGCCGCCCGTCGTTCGCCGGAGCCGCTGCGATCAGGCCCCAAAGCCCCGATGCCCTATTTTCGGGCCGGTTCGGATTTTCTTCAAATCCGGCCAAGCCGGCCGTCGCCGCCTCTCACCATCACCTTCATCAACCTCCTAGGACCCCTCTCCGTCAACCTTGAGCTCGTACGAACTCGCCGTCGTGCGAGGTGGCCTGAAAATCGCCCGGAGTCCTTCCCCTGTTTCGGCCCGAGCGTTGCCCTGTTTTTGCCTGGTTCTGTTCGCCGCTTCTTCGCCATCGTCGACCGCTTTTCGTTGCCTTCCACAGATCCTAACCGACGTCCCCCGACCCCTAGGTGAGTCTTACACCTTTGGCCGGCCTTGTCGCAGCCCGTGGGATCGAGAACAGCTTGTTTGCCCTTTGTGCTCACTGTGCCAGTTCTGTTTAGGTCGCCGGCCGCCGCTCGTCGAAGCTCTGTAGTCGGCCACCTGTCCTGGCGACCTTGCGGGACCTTTCCATGGTGTTCCCAAAGTTTTGGTTCGAGTTGCCGCGCTGTTAACCCTCTTGGTTGCCGAGAACCGCAGTCACCGCCGTCACCATCGCCGCCGTCGCCGTCGACCGTCGAAACCGCCCGAGTTTACTCACCCAGTGAGTTGACCCTAACCCTTTG
This sequence comes from Rhodomyrtus psidioides, assembly GCA_021437785.1. Classification (NCBI taxonomy): domain Eukaryota; kingdom Viridiplantae; phylum Streptophyta; class Magnoliopsida; order Myrtales; family Myrtaceae; genus Rhodomyrtus; species Rhodomyrtus psidioides. Next base: position 5,618,507 of record JAILYB010000034.1, read on the forward strand.
GTTAGGGTGCTAATTGCGCCTAGGATTAGTTGATTACGGAATTTGGGTACACGATTGAGGCCGCTTTAGTTAGAAATTTGGCTAGGTTAAATGGCCGATCGAGTAGATTATTCGAGGTGATATAATTATCTGTGGCTAATTGTGGTAAAATAGTGATTGACTGGTTGATTGATTATTCATTGATTGTGGTTCGATTGCGAGTGAGCGACATGTTAGAGCCGAGCAAGCGATTGGTGTGTTAAATCAATATGGCTAATAAAGGTCGTGGCACGAATTGAATTTGATATTACTTGTTGGATTGGTCGCTCATGATTGAGTGCCTTGATTGGCCATGGGCCGAGTCTGTTAGCATGTCGGTATGAATGTTTGGCATTATTCGAAGTCAGTTAATTGATTGATTGCAATGTGAGAATTGTGTGGTCATATAAGGAACATATGACGATTACCTGGCAAGTTCGTTTTGTACTGTTCATACACTTACCGTACCTATTGTATGGAATTGAACGACTTGCCAGAAGCACGATAATTCATGCCTTGTGCAAGACGTATGGTCTTAAGAAATTATCGGATGCCGATCGTTGCTTGTGATGGACCGACACCCCGTTTAGGGATGCCTACTTGCTGGTGCCGTGCTGGGTGCACTGGATACACCGCTTGTAGTAGCCGTCATTGAGAGGGAAAAGAGATGTAGTCCGGTTCTGCCGGAAAAAAGCTAGATCGCACTGAGGTGCTGGATCGCGTTGTGGAAATGGATCACGCCAGTGGCGTGGGTCATCTTGAATAAATGGATTTGTGTGGTGCCTGGTGTACACTTGAATTGTGGTGTCTTGATGGGTTGTTTATTATATTGTGACTATATCTTATTGAGTTATATGATTGAACTGTATGATGGTTGTGATGCTTAGTATATTTTGGGCGAATCAATGTCCTAACCGAGCTTAGGCTTGATTCACTGAGATTTATTTCTCACCTCGTCGTGGGATAACATTTTCAGGACCCAAGTGACGGAGCCGTGCAGGTGATAAGGTGTGACTGAGGAAGTAGTCTTTTGAAGTAGATGTGGAGTTAACCCTACCCCGACCATTTTTCTTTTGAGGTCTTAGAGAGTCGCCCCGAAGAATGGGGTTATATGTTGTTAGCTCTATAGGGTTAATTAACATCTGCTTTTGGTTAATGTAATGAAGTGTCTTTTGCTGCATTGACCGTATGGATTTCCTGCTTCTCTATCCCATGCCGATCTTGTTATATTGGAAGTTGCACGTTCCGCATGTGCCGTATATTAGTAGGTCGATAGTCCGCCTGGGACGTTATCCTTCGTGACCTAGTAGCGATTTGGCAAGGGATGTCGCGGGCCTGAGAGTCGGGGCGTGATAATAATATCCTTTGCTTATGTTGGGTTTTGAATTATTGCTATGGATGTACGGAGGTACGTGTTCTTCGACATTCGAAATATGAACTTTGAGATTGATAGATATTAGCTTTCCTGCATAATTGTTAGGTAGGCTTAAAGCTAATATGTATTTAATCAAATCGAAAATCGAAGTTGTTATAGTTTGAGTAGAAAATAGGTCACAAATCTGTTCAAATTATACTATAAATAATCCTAGACATTGCTATTTTTTGTGTAGTACTCGAGTGATATATGGAGCCAATTTTTATGCATCAAGCTAAGGCTATTTCCGATTTAGTCAAAGGCTATCTATATGTATGTCCACGCGAAGAGATTCTTAAGGAATTATTTTAAGATATAGCCCAAAACAGTTATATAGAGTAAGAATCAAACCTATAATCCTCATGTTTTTCATATACAAATTCCCAATTATTTTACTAAATTAAGGTTCTCCTAGGCCTAGCAATTGCTAAGACATTGACTGCTCACGAGACTTGAGGGGGGAAATTGCAAAAACGTCTTATCGTACGGCAGCCAATCAGTCCTAAGCCTCTCTCATCATAAAAGATAGCTCAAAGGTTGAGGTTTTCACTCACATTTATAAACCAATCACCAGCCCCTTCCACAGTCAATGTGGGTCTCCCCCTCACACATCGGGCCTTGGGTCAGAGGCGCAACAACCCCGTATCTCTCTCGTGTAACTGTTGGGTCTAGACTTGTTGGTAACCTGTGCTCTGATACTAGTGTTGGGTGATCTTGGACCTCTCTCATCTCAAAAGCTAGATCAAAGGTTGAGACTTTCCCTCATACTTATAAACCGACCACCAATCTCTTCCACAACTGATGTGGGACAACTCCAACACTTAGTCCTAAATCTTTATACAATTTGGCAATTTTGGCAGAAATTCGCTAATGTTGCGGTCCAATCAACATCGGCTGTCCTAAGTAGCGTGGTCGTCGCTAATATGGACTATTATTGCAATTTTTATCCGATGGCCACAACGTGATCCTTAGCAATATGTTACGGGCCGATAGATTTCAGTCGCGGAATTAGCCCGTGCGGCGCTTGGCAAGCCACGCCAAGCAAGCCTTTCCCCATAAAGCACCTTGGATCATATCACGCTCCGCTTAGCTTTGGCATCCATTACATCGAGTAAGACGAGTAGAATTCTTTAAGCACAACAACTGGTTTCAACCTGTCATGGCCTCAATAGGAGAACGGCATCATCTCCCGACCAGTTTGTACACGGGAGGCCAAACCCCCCTTTAGAGCTCCTAAGGAACGAATCATGTTTAATCCTAGAACTCTTAGCATAAACAAATCTGACACAACCCCCCTGACCCAGTTGTCATCTCCTCTCTACAACGCCTACTCCTCATGATGACACTCCAAGCTTCACCCATAAGGGAACCCGAGCACGGAGAGAACTTACTCATCAAGGACACGAAATTCCCGAGCTGTGTCATTCTCTCCCACTCAATCCGCAAACGCCATCGTTGCGGGCTGTTCTGTCGCTTCCATGCGTCACTCGCTCGCCCAACAAAACAACAACACTCCGTTGGTAGCTTCCCCCGATCAAAACTGTTCGCGAATCTCCAGTTACTTGTACATCCGTCGACAAGTGTGGCATCCCTTGCCAACTGCACACCCTCGGCAGCACCTTCTTCAGCCTCTAAGCTCTTCTTGACCTCAGCAAACTAATGGAGGTTCCCTCCTCCGATGAAACATGGCAGCGGACCTATCTCAAAATCAGGATCGTTGTTTCCCATTTAGTGAGCAATTCGATTCCTCCCTATATCCCCATTGGCATCCTCGAAGCTAGACGCGAGTCGCACCTTGTCCGAGCCCCTCTTGGCCCTGACAATCACTCCTCGCCCTCAAAGGACCGGGAAGATCACATGATTTCCCCGAACCACCCACCTACTGGAGGGATTCTGCTCTGATACCATTTGTCACGGGCCGAAAGATTTCAATAGCGAAATTAGCCCGTACGGCGCTTGGCAAGCCACACCAAGCCAACCTTTCCCCATAAAGCACCTTGTATCATACCACGCTTCGCTTAGCTTGGGCATCCGTTACATCGAGTAAGACGAGTAGAATCCTTTAAGCACAACAACTGATTTCGGCCTGCCATGGCCTCATCAGGAGAGCGGCATCAGCTCCCGACCGGTTTGTATACGGGCGGCCAAGCCCACTTTCAGAGCTCCTAAGGAATGTATCATGTTTAATCTTAGAATTCCTAATACAAACCAATCTGACACAACCCTCCCTAACCCAGTTGTCTTCTCCTCTCTACAACGCCTACTTCTCATGATGACAATCCAAGCTTCACCCATAAGAGAACCCGAGCACGGAGAGAGCTTACCCATCAGGGACACGGAACTCCCAGACCGTGTCATATGTATATCAAACATCCGCACGCCAAAGGCAAATGGTAGTTTGGAAATCACCAAAATATTTTATGAGATATTTCTTCAATAGTCGTATCATGTCGTGACTTGTTGTGTTGTGTTGTGTTGTGTGTTAGTGCCGGTGCTTCTTAGTTGATCAGTTCACTATGCAGGTTCAGCAGGAAAAGGAGACACTGGATTTTAAACAAAATCAAAATCCTCCTGACGAGTCAGGTTCCGTACAGGTAGACATCGAACCGTCGGTTTCGCCGGTTTAATTTGTCTATACCTTTTTTTTTAATAATTTATTTGCAATGTGAACAATCAAATTGAAGGTAATTGAGTAGTTTAGGGCACTTGTTTCAACCAAAAGACCAATGGTTCGAATCTCACTTCAAGCAATTACCATTTTCTCAATTTTTTCTTTTATTTTTTTTAAATGGTGGTTCGGAACCGGCCCGGTACCGCAGGTTCCGGGCCGGTTCCGGGCTCATGGTTCAATTTGGCCATGTCTACGTACAGGGCTCAAACTAGAGAAATAATTACACAAGATCTATGACCTCTGTTAAATGTATGTATTGTCTTAGAAGCAAAAAAAAGTCCGCATCTTAAAAACTACCTATGTCGACCTACCTTAACCTTAAACTATTATCTTTAGTGGTTAATAGCCGATCGGGAATCGAAATCCGGGGTAGGTCTTCAACTTAGGAGATCAAAGTACAGTTCATCCATTCATTCGCAATCATCCAATCTGCAAGTTCTTTGTTACAGAATTCCAAAATCTTTTTTATGTTGTGTTGTTGTGACGTAGAAAGAAGCGATAACTTGAACAATTTCAAATGAATTCAGAAATTTGATTGAAAGATGACGTGAAGATTACAAAGACGGAGGTCTCATATATATATATATATATATATATATATATATATATATATATATAGTGATAGGACTCCTTTAGCAAATAGAATTACTAAAGATAACCTAAAATGAAATAATAAAATCAAATCTAATCAGAATTTAAATAAAATATTATAAATATCTAATCTAATCTATATCGTAAGTTTCGTTAAATCGAAAAACGCATGACGCAAACTGATGATGTAGTTGTCCTACATCTTGCTGCTCAGGAGACTACGCTAGCGCTACACACTAGACTTCTAATTTTTAAAGTTATGGAAGAGGATATTTCAGTCGAAGCTTCCTCTCATCCAACAAAGTAATATAAAAACTGTCGTGCCATCTGGTTCATTACTTTCCATGCATATCTAGTCCCCCCGTGTCAAAAGTAATATAAAACGCGTTGTCGTTGCGTTTCTATTATGCTTGCAAAAGGCAGAGACTTCGTAGAAAAGAGTCTTTGCGTTTCTATTGCGGTCAATGCTTCTACGAGGAATTTCTCGCTGGTTGTCTTTTTTATACTTTCACATGACAGAGAGGCAGTAGAAAGAGTCAATGCTTTTTGGACACACGAAGGTTGCCCCTCGAGAAACACGAAAACTCTTCAGCAAAAGTTTTTTTTATCAGGTCTTTTATTTTATTTTGGTAATCGGGATTTTCTAAATAGATTATTCCTCGAGATGGTGGGGGTGGGTGATGGGGATATGAGCGCCAATGCCGCCGATTAAGTCCTCCAAGACGCGGCCAGAAGGATTTGAATTTGAAACATCATCGGTTTAACTGCCTAAGGCCCATGCACCAACTCAGCCAACGCCTCATTGGCGATAACGTGATATATATATATATATATATTATAAGTTAAATATGTATATGACTTTTCAATGCGCTAAGTACAATGTGGATGCCGAATACAAAAACCTCGTTTCCAAAAGGGCCAAAGTAGTTGTCCTAAGGGGTACAAAGGTGTACTGGCATGCAAAAAGAATAGCACCTAAGCGCCACCGCCAAACAACGGCCAAAAGAAACAACGGCTACACGCCTAACAACCGCCCAAAAAAGAGACCGAGGGCAAAATAAAAGGAGAGGGCCAAAGCAAAGAGGAAACAACACTGACAAAAAGACTAAACTAAACTAACCGGGGACCAACTTCAAAAATAGCGGAGGAGAGGCCCCAATTTCTTTGAAGTCGCCTATTGCGTTGGTTGTCTTCAATGTTATGCAAGGAGAGACCGAAATCTCTAACCATCTTGAGGAAGTGTTTGAGGAGAGCCGGCACAAAAAGAGATTTGCTCCGGGAGAGGATGTTATTCCTCTCAATCCAAATCAGGTGACATAGAGCCCCGAAGGAGTGCCGTGCTAGACGATGGGGAAGGAGTGGCCCCCAAAATGCTTCATGGCCCAAATAATGGTATCCTGCCAAGCTGAGTTCCACCAAGCCGTGTCGCACTTAAAAGCCCAAAAAAGTGCTAAGGTGTGCTTGGTAGGGCAAGCAAAAAACAGGTGGTCTATAGAATCTGGTCTCCTCTTGCAACAAACACAAAATCCCTCCGAGATTCGATAACGTGATATGTTTATGACAAGATATTTCATCAAATTTGCCTTCTTCGAGGAATTTCTCGCTGGTCCTAGCGTGCCAAGCATGGCAGCCTCCCCTATATAAAATGATTGAACACATTTTATTTTGCACCCCTGTTGAGTAATACTTCTGCCAAAGAGAGGCTCGAAACACTCCGAAAAAAAAAACATGGATCCTCCGAATCTCCTTTTCTTGCTTCTTGTTCTCACGTTTGCTTCCACCATAAACGCCCAATTCCCAGCTACCTACTGTGGTTCCACCGGCAACTTCACCACCGACAGCACCTACCAAACCACCCTCACCACCCTCCTCTCCTCCATCTACACCACCAACTCCTCGTCCCTCTCCTACGGCTTCTTCAATGCCTCCTCCACCGTCTCGGGTACCTCCCAAACCCTCTACCTCTTCGGCCTTTGCCGCGGTGACTACACTGCCTTGAGCTGCCGCGCCTGCCTTGATGGCTTGGCCTCTGATATGCGCCGCCGCTGCCCTCTCCAGAAGGAGGCACTCCTCTACACCGAGAACTGCATCATCCGCTACTCAGATGCCTCGTTCTTCGGCGCAGTCGCCACAGGACCCAAATACGTGGCGAGAACCACGGACAATGTCTCCAGCCCGGATGCTTACGACACAGCTATGATGAAGCTCCTGAACAGTCTGTGGGCAGAGGCCGCAGGTGGTGGCTTGCTGAGAAAGTACGCGTCGGGGAACGAATCAGCGGGGCCTGACATGATCTATGCGCTGGTGCAGTGCACGCCGGACTTGACGAAGCAGCAATGCACAAGCTGCCTAGTGAAAGGGGTCGAGACAATCAAGGATTGTTGTGTCATGTACACAGGAGCGCGGTTCATGGTGCCAAGTTGTATGATCATGTACGAGACCAATCATCGGTTCTTCGACCAGGTCAGTGTGCCACTTCCACGGCCGCCGCCATTGCAGGAGGAAGATGTGCTGCATCCGCCACCAGGTATGTGGGCTCTTGTTCAGTAGTAAGGTACACGCCGTCATCGCAAAGAAATTGTTAGGCCATAATTGAAACAATGGTGTTGCGAACCCGCATGAGCTCTTTGATTATGACTAGAACTCGTTTTCAAAGGAGAGAGAAGCCAAAACTTGCCTTAATTGTGTTTTATCGTCTGAAAATGAAGCTAATCATAATAAGATTGATTAGCAGTGTTAGACATGGTGAAATTATTGTCCCGCGTCGCTTGAAAACGGGTCATATATGCTCTTTATATTCACGTGATCTCCCTACACCTCACATTAAATTTTTAGGTTGAACTTTCTAATAAGACATACTAAGAAGTTTTCTCGAAATTATCTTATTTGGTGTTGAAATAAATAGGACGCTTGTATTAAAATGATCAACAATCAATAAAAAAAAAATCAACATCACCTAACATCAACAATCAATAAAAAAAAAAATTCTTACAAAAAAAAAAAGCAATCAATAAAAAAACCAACATCACCTAATAAGGGAGTTTTTGAGAAATATCTTATTACTTACAAGTTCGATAAGAAATTCCTCCATGTTTTTTATATGTTATGTTTTTTATTGGAAAAAAAATAGACATATTCTGACATTTAAATTTTTTATGAACATAACATAAGATGGGGTAGAAAATAAAATATTCACACAAATAAAAAAGACATAAGACTAAAGGATGGTCGATTCGATCACCAGTATAGTGTTTAAATAGGGTCAACAGGGCCATAAAAAGTGCACCTAATGTTGTTCCGCATGTATCTATTGGTCCCATAGGTGCACATGGGGAGCGTCCAATAAACACTGCAGAAAATTTGCAAACCTGCATTTGGGTATTCCTTGCTCCAGTCTGTTTCTGTAAACCATTCCACTGTCTTTACTTTGATTTCCGTAAGAAATTCATGAAAGTAATGAAATCGAATTCGAAAAGGCAATCAATTACACCGAAAATATACTTACGATTTCAAAGAATAATGCTATATATTAAGCATTTTATTAGACGAAAATTGGTAGGTTGACAAATTGGAGAGCCGTGCGATGTATTTTTCATACCGTAATTTGTGGTGCGTATCTGTTCTTGTTATGTCTTTCCAACATGAATTTCGTTTCCGCGGTCGTAATTACGCCTTAGTAATTTGTCCAATGTACTACTTAGTGATCACTGGTCGTTGAGCAATGATCATAAACATAATCTGAAATGCTAGCAATCATGAATTTCAACTTCAAACTGGATTAAACGCATTGCTTGATGTTGGCAGGTAGTATCTCGAAGTCATTACGCATTGTGGCTGCTGTGGTAGGTTCGGCAGTTCTCTTGATGATGGTTATTGTCTCCGTGTGTTGCTTCATTAGGAGGAGAAGGGATCCGAGGACGGTCCCATCTGGTAAGTGGGATTTATCGGTTGTTTTGTGTTCTTCATTTTTAGTTGTTATTGAATGACTTGTTATCAAGCTTAGCATGATGATTAAGAAGTGTGTGAGGGAGAACGGCGTGATTGTGGCTAATGTTAAGATGTATTCCCATTGCATGGCTATGTGTTCAAGAGAGCGTAGCGAGACGGCCTACCATGGCTCAGGTGGATTTAAACATCGAGAGCCAAGGAGCAACCATCTCAACACCGACACGGCCTGCACATTTGACAAGTGCCAGTGGTGGAGAAATGTCGATTGCATCCGTTCATGGCTCGTCACCGCCATCAACAAACGAAGCTCAAGACGGATCCACACAAACCGGTCCATGGCTCAATCACAGCACGTAAGACAATGCGAGCTGCTGTTCAGTGCTTCTGAAAGGCCTAAACCGGAGACAATAGATGTAATATATAGTGGAAACTTGTTTACTTTTACCATCTGAGGCGGCGAGCGAAATGAGAGCAACCTAAACCGTGAAAACGGAGTTGTGGGAGAGCGTATAGATGCATGGAGGTTCTCGAAAAATCCATGGAACACCTTCCAAGGACACGAGTTGGTTAATACTTTTTTTTTTTTAGTCAGAAGAGTTGGTTAATACTTAAATTCAAGATTTTGATATATGCAGTTTGCTTGGAAAAGTCAATTTTTTGTACAATATATTTCAGGATCATAGTCACTTCATCATCTGACACGATGTACAAATCAAGCTATTCAAATGGATCCGGATCCCCTACCCCGTAAATCTGGGCCGTCGATGCCTCCTCCCCATTTTATAGGGGGAAAGATTTGGGGGATGGATGGTCCGGATTTGCGGGATCCTCTATAACTTTATTCACTATCTAATATGACCTCCGCAAGGCATCTTTTTATGTTGCTCCACGTCAACATAACATTATGATGTGTTAATATCTTCTCTCAAAGGAGTGTATGGAGCAAAATTATATTTAATAATAATAATAATAATAATAATAATAATAATAACCTTATTTCATAAGGGTGGCATCCACCACCCGCCTCTGCTAGACGGCCCTCAGCAATGACCGCCAGGCCCCTCGCCAGTGATACACGTCAATGCTGCGTCTCGACACATTAATAAGGAAAAATTGTCAAAAAAAAGTCCTAAATATTTTTCTCGTTTTCCAATTTAGTTCTAAAGCTTTTAAATTTCTCGATTCAATCCCAAACTTTTTCACCTTTTCCCGATTCAGTCTTATTGATCGGAAATCGCTAATATGGATGTTGTCCGTTCTACGTGGCATTGCCAGCACTAACATAGACAACTTTTAAAAATAATTTAATATTTTTCAATATTTTTCTTTTTTCTATTTTTTTCTTTTTTCATTTTCATTTTTTTTTATCTTTTTCCCCCCTCTGCCAACCTAGGCGAGGGCTGCCCTGGAGACCCCCAGCAGCCGTCGCCCTCGCTTAGGCAAGCGAGGGCTGCCCACAGCTATGACGTCCCAGATTTTGACTTATGTAAGATAATTGGATTCGATGGATTTAACTATGAATTCCAGCCTGGTAAATAATATTGGATTTCTAGGAATTAAGGAATAATATTTGGATATTAATTTATTCGCGTTAAATGGATATTAGATTATCTTGAGACGTTGGTCAGAGAAAGTCAAGCTCGGTTAGTCGAGTCGTAGTATTGAGACTCTTCGCGCCCCGAGCCTAGTCCTAATAGAACCCTAGATGTGAATGGACCAAAAACCCTCGGTTATTAGTACTAGTAGACTAATTTACCCCTCGCGAGCCAAATTACAAGAATAACCCTAGATACCATTCATATAGGACGGAATAGTCAATAGTTGATTTGACTATGGGCCTCACCATCCATCACCATTACTCCTCTCTCTCTGTCTCTCTTCTATCTCTCTTCTCTTCTCTCTCTCTCTCTCTCTCTCTCTCTCTCTCTCTCTCTCTCTCTCTCTTCCCTCCCGCCCTTTTTGGCCGAGTGACCTACTCCCCTCTCCCCCTCTCTTTTCTTTCGGCCGACTTCACCACCACCTCACCGCCACCTCCTTCCTCTTGCCGCCACCATCGTCTGCCATAGAGCCTGTTGTCCTCGTTGCTGCTCGCCATCCTGAGCTCTACCGGTCCCATGATCCGCAACACCCCGAGAGCCCACGTGACCTGCACCCTCATCGTCGAGGCCGAGCTCCAACGGATCGCCACCTGTATGCCTTGACCCGAGCCCTCGTCGCTGCTACTTGCGGACCAATCCACTACCGCAAGCCACCGAGCAACCAAGATCCATCGCCTGTTACTCGAGGCCACCGCATGTCATCTCCGCCACTCGCGCTCGCGAGTCGCCGCCATTGTCACGTTTGAGGTCATCGTTACCGCCACAGTCGCGTCTATTGTGTCGTCGCACGCTCGAGTCATCGCCTTCGTCACCAAACGATTTGTTGTGACTTAACTCCCTAATCTTTGATTGGGTTGTTAATTACGTTTAGGAATAGATTAAAGTATGTTAATAGAGATTACGTTATATTAATTGTGTGTTAGATTAGCTAATTGTGGTCGGGTTAAATTAAATGACCGTGGTTAGGTTAGTTAACCCCAGTTAGGTTTATTAATCATAATTACTTTATGTTAACCATAGTTACTTTTTGATAAATCATGGTTAGATAGTTACATTAATTAATCGTGGTCGGATTAATTGACTGGGGTCGAGTTGAAAGATTATTGATGTGCTAATTTACCGGAGTCGGATTAATTAATTAAGATGAGTTAGCTAATTAAAGCTGGGTTAATTAATTAAGATGAACTTAATTAATTATAATTGATTTAATTAATTATAGTTATGCTAATTAACTATGATTGGAATAATTAATTAATTATTGATTAATTATTATTGGATGATTGTTTGGTACATATGAGGATTAATCACCCTTTTTGAAATGCAAAGTCTAGTGGATAAAATAGGTTCATGTGACCATGTGTGATTATCCCAATGCATTTTAAGGAAGAAAAATGGCATTGAGCTTAGTTTTGAGCACAACTATGTGTGCATTGTTAGATATAAACTGGTTTGGTTGTCTGGCGTGCTTGTGTGGTCATGTGATGGTTACCGCCGCCCAAGGGTACTTGGGGACGAAACTGACACCCGAGGGTTCCATGTCAGTAGGAGTTCGGAATCACATGTTGTATTGGTTGCCTGATAAGGTCGTGTCGGCGGGAGTTCGGAATCACACGACTTATTGGTTGCACGACAATCCGTGTCGACGAGAGGTCGGAATCACGCGACTTATTGATTGCATGACAGTCCATGTCGCGCGGAAGTTCGGAATCACATGGCTGATCAAATGTCAATCACGGCAAGTTGCGGATCGAAGTTCCTTACAAGAAAGCCTGATATGTACATGCCGGCTAGAGTTCGGAACACATGGCTTATCAGTTGCCGTCGCCGAGAGGAATGGGACGAAACCCAGTCATGTCGGAAAAGCACCAACTGTCAGTGTGCTGGGGCCGAGTGGCCGTTAATAATTGGAACGTGTGTAATGCATTGTGCGTGAAAGTTCGGGATGAGTGTTCTGGTTGTGTGTCTTGGTTTAGGTATGATTTGTATGTCATGTTGAGTACTATGCAATATGTGTAACAAGGCGGGGTAAGTGTGCATGTGGTTGACAATTGACATGTTGAGTCAAGTGCTTGCTGCTCATGTGATAGCAAGGGCGTTGCAAGAGTCGCACGCTATTAATCTATTATTGACATTGTCCTGCATGTTTAGGCCACCATGAGCGAATCAGCATCCTACTAGGACTTAGGGCGTTGACTCATAGAGATTTATATCTCACCCATTGTTATTAATCATTTATCAGGTCTTTAGCTATAGAGTAGCAGTGTATTGGATCTGAATAGATGATGTCAACGTTGGTCTCTTTACGAAGTAACTTGGAGTAGTGTTAACCCGGACTCCGATCTAGTATCATTTGTTTGGTCATAGGAAGTGGCCCTAAGCTAGGGCTTGTGTGCATACAAATTTTCCAGGGTTAACAATATATATAAATGAAAATAGTCTTTTGCTGATGTGTGATTTGATAACCTACTTTTCTATCACTGTTGTTTAAAGTATTGCCTGGGGAAGTAGCACGTTCCGCATGTTCTTAATAAAAAGATAAAAAGAATTGGTCAAAGATCGTCATAACTACAGCAAGAGTGTCAATATTTGTGTACGACACTTACTTTAGTGCCAATACTTTTTTTTATCACTTAAGTGTCAAATTTTTCGAAAAATTATTATTTAAGTGCCAACTCCGGTGAGGTCGCCGAAATTGGCTCTAAAGTGATCATTTTTTTCCCGATTTGACACTAAGTGATCGTTTTTTGGATCACTTAAGTGCCATTTTTTAAAAAACGATCATTTAAGTGGCAACTCCGATGAGGTCGTCGGAACTTCTCGCTGTTGGTACTTAAGTGTTCGTTTTTCTCCAATTTGGCACTTAAGTAATCCCAAAAATAAAAATATTGGCACTAAAGTGAGCGTCGTACATAAATATTGACACTCCTGATATACTTTTGCCGTCAATGATCTGACTGGGACGTCATCCTTATTAACCTGAGGCTTTTGGTAGGGTTGTTGCATAATCGGGGATCGGGGTGTGACTACAGCTCGCCAGGCAAGGGCTACCCTCGCTCGATTTGACGCAAGCGCGCGCGGCCCTTGCCTAAAGCGGGTGGAAGAAAAAAAAAATAGAAAATGGAAAATGAAAAAATACGAAACTAGTAAAAATAAAAAGTTAAAAAATATATTTGAAAAGGTATTAAATTATTATTAAAAGTTGTCCATGTCAAAGCTGGCGGTGCCATGTAGAACAGCTGGCATCCACATCAACGATTTCCGGCCGATAGAATTGAATCGGTCAAAGATGAAAATGTTTAGGGCTAAATCTATAAACTTAAAAATTTAGAACTTAATTGACAAAACGATAAAAGTTTTAAGACCTTTTTACAATTTTCCCCATCAATCTGAAACTTTGAATTAGCAATCTGTCAACATAACATAAACAGCAAACTTGAACAGGAAAATCGATGTACAATGATAAACCAATTTCAAGCCAAAAGGAGAAAAACCGCAAAACACATCTCTCCCTCTTGACAACTCAAAAGAATAGATTTGTAAGCATAGTGATAATCCTGAAGATCATCCTCTGATGGAATTTATAGGTAAAAGGTTCTTTTTTCAGTGCTCTGTGGATTTAAAATATTATACAAACTTTAAAAATCTATGTCGACTAGTATATTCTCTTAAAGTATCATATTTTTAGAGTTAGATAAATTAAAGCGCGTTTCCGACAAGATTGTAAAAATCAAAATTCGATGTGGACGATGATGTCTTAATTTATTGGCTAGCGAAGCAAGCAAAAGCATCAAATTCGCGAGATTTGAATGGAATTTCCGTTATATAATTCGAGGATTAATGGACCACCCTGGTAATACTGCTTGTCACGCAAAAGCACTGTTGGCCTGGGCCATAAGAGTTTTTTTTTTTTTGGGGGTAAAAGTAAGATCTATATTGAAGAAAGCGCTGGTTACAAATAAAACCTCCGCCACACACCACCAAAGTGTCGCCTAAGGCGTATGGGCAGCTTGGGTTGGGAAAGCAGCAAAAAAAAAAACAGCCAAAATGTGGCAGCTACACAAAACTCAGAAACATATCTGAGACAACCTAATCAAAGAGCTATACAAAAAATACAAGGCCAAGCAAAGAGGTCGCCTGGGCCATAAGAGTTCGTGTTGGAAAAAATCAACTTTGAAAACTATTGTTTCCTTTCGTTATCGTCCTTATCTACTTTGATCTCTTTCTTCTTTTATAGCACACTTCGAAACCTCTGTGCAGATTCTTCGAAGTACGTATGAAACCATATAGCCAACTGGCGTTAGATAAAGATAAACAAGATAAAAAAAATTGGGGCAAAATTAGTTATATCTAAGACAATGGTCTTACTCCGGTTTGATAATTGCCGTGAAAAAAGTCATATACATTGCGAGAGGAGTGGGAATGCCAACGGGGGAGCTACCAAAAAAGTCCTAAAAGTATTGCAATTATGTCAATTTAATCCTAATTTTTTTTAAAGAATTAAGATCTAAACATTTTGCAATTATGTCAATTTAGCCAATCTAGCTATTCTAGCCATAAATTATTGATATGGAACAACTAGTCCGAGTCTTCATTTTCAGCGATATTTATGCTTGAGACTTTTACTTTATTAATATTTCATATTGTTAATGTGTCTAAATATGAGTTGTGGTCGATGAATTGTAACAGTAAATTATGGTCACTAATGTGATGATTTACTACAATCGTTCAATTAAGAACCTGGATGGACTGTAAAACCGACCCTCTCGATCTCAAATAGATCCGACCACAGATCTAGGTGCCCATCCCGGGGGCGGCAAATGCTAGAGCTCCACTCTAATTTTCCAAGCAGAACGAATGTGGAGGTTGCGATTAGGGTTCGGAGGTGGATGTTGTATTTCCATGGCTTGTTCTTCGGTGCGAGTTCCTTTGGGCGTCACGTGGTTTTAATTTCTTTCATAATTGGAAATGCTGATTACTGTGATGATGAGAAGTATACCAAAAGTGTCAAAAGTTGTATACGAGACTCACTTTAATGTCAAAAGCTTGGAAACGACAATATAAGTACTAATTTTTTTTAAAAAAAAAACAATCACTTAAATACTAACTCCAATATGTTTGATCAGAAATCTAACATGGCATTGTTTTTATTAATATGTTAAGACTATGTGGTTCGTCGGAGGTCCAGTCAACAATAAAAATATAAATAATAAAAAATAAAAATTAATTAGATTATTAAAATAAAAAAGTTCAAATTTAGCTATAATTAAGATAAGAATCAAAGTGGGGGTTGTGCGGGCGGTGAGGGCCGGCGACCCCATCGGCCGTCCCCCACCCTCGCCAGCCACAGCTGGCAATGGTGAGGCGATGACTGTAGCCAGGGCTGTGCAAGCCCTTGCCTCCCATGCAAGCTCCTCCCCCCTTTTACTTTTTTAGCTTATTTTGAAATTTAATTTAATTTTTTTAGCTTATTGTCAATTCTCGTAATCCACGTGGACTAAAATTAAAAAAAAAACACGTCAGATTAAAAATTTAATTATAAATATCACATAATCAGTTTAGCTAAAATTTATTCTATTTGGCACTTAAGTGATCGTTTTTCTTTGATTTTGGCACTTAAATAATCATTTAAAAAACTTTGGTTCTCGTACGCAATTTTTGGCACTTCTGATGTACTTCTCCCAAGAAAGATGAACAGTAAAAATTATACAAATGATGACAAAAAAAAAAAAGAAAATTTGAAAAATCACTTGTCCGCATTATTTTGAGCGTCCTCTTGACCGTTTGAGAGGCACATTTAGAATGACACTTGTGCAACCATCTATATATATTGACAGTACAAATCATTTGATAATGAATGTCTAATTAATTATTTTTAGCATTTCTATTCTGTAGAAAATTGTAGATTTGTCAAACGTGTGGGTCGCATCAGGTTTATACCAGATGTACAAATTATCTACATGCAATATCTTTTAAAATTTTTAAATATCATACTAGACAATACATTCTAAAAGATAACATGCCAATTCAATCAGTTCAAATTTGGAAAGTAGATAATCAAATGTCGCATTTTGTTTAAATCCCATTATGATATATAATCTTAGAGATCAGACTATCGGATTTAAGCTCTCGCCTAATTAAATGTTCTACCTATAATCTTAGAGAAGGAGCCATCTAATCATGAGGTGGTTGGGGATTAAGAAATTTCCCAATCAAAGTTACATGATTAGAGATAATGCAATATGATCAAAATAGGCAATCAGAATGTTCTGATTATCCAGGATAGGAAATTCACCTTAATTGCAGAATTTACTTTCCAAATTCAAACCGAATCGAATCGGTTTTTGGGCTTTGCTTGCGGATAGGACTAGCGGATGTTTTGCGCTCGCCAAGGGACAGCGAAGGACGCTTCACGGTTCACAGCAGAGTTCTGCTGGTGCTTGGACAATCTCGAATTGAACTGAGCACGTTGGAAAGGTTGATTATTTTTGCCAAAAAAAAAAAAGAACCTGCGAAGAACTAAAGTGGAGAAAATGACTTGTTCACTTCGTTAATTCCACTGATCGAAGGAACGGGATACATAATGCTATAGTGGAAACGTTGAAAGCTAAGTAAGAGTTTGACACGGCAAGTCCACTGGTCAATTAGAGGTGCTGCCATGTTGGTATTGCTATGGAGGGAACGTACGTGTTATCACCTGAAAACCTTAACGACTGCCGGAATTGTAAGCGGCTATAAACCTTAAAAATTACGGCACCCGAGGATAACTAGCTAAAATCTAGAAACACAATGATGGTTTAAAAGAATTTGTGCACCTGATTTGGAATCCATCATTTTTTATGTGGAATGTAGCGATGATCCAATGCTCAATTTAATGAGATAGCCCTTTAACCATATCAATCCGTATGTGCTCCTTCTTTGTGTGGTTGTTATGAATTCGTTAGGGCTATAAAAGTGGCTTGAGCGCTATTTATAGAGTTTCCAATCAAGTCTCTCTCACGGGACGAGTTTGTTGAAGTTGTTGTTGTTCCACATCGCTTGTGAATGGCTAGTGTATGCTATTTATATTCATAATTCATGTGCCTCCCTCTACCTATCAGCTTAAACTTTTGGGTTGGACTTTCTAACATGGTATCAAAACTAGTGTTATTCATTTCCATGTATGTGGGCCCAATCTCCATTAGTCAATTTCCACATGCTGCTCGTAATCTGGCTTGTACATGAGAGGGCATGTTGAAGTTGTTGTTGTCCCACATCCCTTGTGAATGAATTGTGTATACTCTTTATATTCATGTGTCTCCTTCTACCTATCAGCTTAAGTTTTTGGGTTGGACTTTCTAACAGGGTTCAATTTGGCGCACACAATGCCAAGCCCATATTAAACATAAATTAATATAAACTCACATTAGGAAAACCTTACAAGAATGTCCCGCTGCAAATGATTGGATCAATGAAAATATTGGAGACCGACATGCAAAGGAATGTTTCACCACCTAGCTTCACTAGAGATCGCCGGAACTGATTTTTTCGGGTTGCTGGTTATGCTTGATGGACGGTGCAATACCGATGGAGGCTTGTTGTCTTCATCGTGCGAATCGTGGTTGCTTGTCAATATAAGGATCGGCAATGTCGTCGTGGGAGGACCGATAGAGAGCAACAGGTTCACACCATTGCGAAGGGCAGCAGCAAAAGACCTACAAGATGAAAGGAAATCTCACCATCGTCATCGAGGGGTGTCGCCCGAGAGGTTCACAGCCACGATCGTCTATGGATATGGCGGAACAGGGAACCGCGGACCTGGACGCAAGCCGCTCTCATGCTGACTAAGGTCGTTGGTGCAGCAGCTCACATGGTTAAGGCTTTGTAACGCAATAGCCTTCGTTGAGGATGGTGGGACAACTACCGTGAAGGTCATCCTAGGATCCAGTTGGAGCCACCTTCATTCAAAATTTTAAGCCAATGAGTATAGTAATTCTCCATTATGGGACTTCTCTAATACAAT
This sequence comes from Rhodomyrtus psidioides, assembly GCA_021437785.1. NCBI lineage: Eukaryota > Viridiplantae > Streptophyta > Magnoliopsida > Myrtales > Myrtaceae > Rhodomyrtus > Rhodomyrtus psidioides. Next base: position 5,636,746 of record JAILYB010000034.1, read on the forward strand.
TTAGATGTACATTGGCCACGAAATTCATTTTCATCAATGCCCATCGGAACTCATTCTCCATTGTGGGACTTCTCTAATACAACTTAGACGTACATTGGCCACCAAATTCATTTTCATCAATGCCCATCGGGCCTACGCTGCTACTCAAGAATTCTTCTTTGAAATGTTTACCATTAGCTTTGATACCATTTCTCATCAATGCTCATCAAGCCGGCTGTGCTACAGAAGAATCCTTCTTTGAGATGTTTACTATTAGCTTTGACACCATTTCTCATCAATGCCCATCGAGCATGCGCTGCTACACAAGAATCGTTCAAGTCAGATACCTTTTATTGGGGAGATCGCCAAGAGTGAGCCTAAATCCGAGCCCGTCAACATATACAGTTAGACTCACATTCACTTAAAAATTTAAGTCAATGAGTTATAGGCAAACTTGGATATATTAATTGCTTCACACCACATTAATTCTCTAATGTTGGACTTCTTCAACACAACTCACACGTGCATGCTAGCAAGATCTTCCTTTAGATACCACCTAGAATACATGTAGATCAAAGGGAACGTGACAACATCAAAGATATGAGAATTGGGAACAATTTCTGGCTTAACTACCTCTGTTGTGATCGTTGTTGGAGGTTAGGGTTCGAGAGAGTAAAAATGATTTTGCCTATTTGAAGTATTACACCAAGAGACGTCAAGTTTGGAACGTTCAACAGTGTTACCTCCAGCGTGGAAAACCCTGGAGTTATATGCAAGCTATTGGACTCCAGCCCATATGGACCAAAATAACTATGCTTTCACCTACTAGGCTCCAGCCTATATTAATAATATATCCAACAATCTCCTCATATGTTCACCATACAACACAATCAAATATGGTAGTCAATGTGATGTTCAAACAAATATTAATCATTCACATTCAATCTAAGATAATCAACTCAGATCGATCAAAGAGTTTTAATAGTGAAATATTAAACTCAATCATCATTTGCAATCAAAATAAGTGAATCACCCTTACCTTGAATCTGTTCACAACCAATATATGCATAACAGTCAAGTATAAGTAGACTGGTCAAAATAGTCTAAGGCCTTACAAATACAAGAGACAAGCATAATAATGTTTACAAATAGAGATAGCAAAATGTAAGTTTCGAGTAAATGAACTCCATCAAATTAGGCAATAGCAGGTGAACTGTCAAGTCCCCACACGCTCTAAATAATATACATTCATTCATCAATTTACCTGAAGAAAGTACCAAATTTGCAGTTCTAGCATGAGTCACCGCTGCCTCACCACCATTGTAATTTTCCACGACGTCACCTCAGTGAGTAAGTTCTTGTCATTTGTAGTATGACAAGTAACGCTACTATCCAACCACCACTCAGAAGAGACGTAGGCCTTTCCATTCTTCATCATTCCAATGAAGGCTTGAGGCTTAGAATCACTAATTAGCATATTAGCCTCATTTTGTGGTGTGTTATTCTTTGACTTTCTTGGTAGCTTACACTCTGCTGTCTAGTGATCCCACTTTCCACAGTTATGGCACTTGCCCTTCTTCTTCCTTTTGAAGATAGTCTTTTTGGCCTCTAATTGTGAAGAAGATTAACCTTTTGGTGACTTGGACTTTTTCTGAGGTTTATTGGAGTGTGAAACAAAGTTGGCAACTGACTTTTGTTGACCTACTTGTTCCAAACTCTTTCTAGTAACGTTTTGATCCTCAATATGAATATACCTCTTTAATTCATCCAGTCTCATATGTTCTTTCTGTCTGTGCATTTCAATCTTAAAAGAACTCCATTCAGTAGGTAACTTACTCAACGCTGAACCAACAAAGAGATTATCAGACATATCAGAGCTATCATCTTTCAGCTTGTTTCTCACGTTCTCAAGTTCAATTAACTGAGAGGTGATACTTGAATTCATAATGAATTTAAAGTCAAAGAACTTCTCCGCGAGGAGAGTTTTAGAGAGCCCCTCTTGTTTTTGGAACTGAGTGTTCAAGTGATCTCATATCTCTTTCGCCGTCTTATACTCACTATAAGTCATAACTAGACGAGGATTTAGAGAGGTCAACAAGTAATCTCTACAAAAATCTTCATCTTTGTTCCATTGATATTCATCCACATCTTCAGTGGTAGATGCAAAATCACTTAATACAATATAGAATATTTCATGTTCTTTCATGCCAAATTGAACATGCGATTTCCAACCATGAAATTCAGTAACATCAAATTATTGTAGCTTTATAATATCATATGAACTATGTTTTGCCATTCCAATTACAGCAAAGAGCTAGAAAGAGTGTACCTTGGAGTCCTCGGAGTTCACAAAGTCGAATAACGCCTCTAACTTTGGTCAAACTACTCTGTAGAAATGGAATTTGCCAAAAAAAGGTCCCAAAAATGAGTCCGGAGCGCCCAAAAATCTTAAGATGGGACTGCCTTTGTTGCTGGAAATTCTCCAAAAATGGTCGAAAATATGCCTAAATACGCTTGAAATACGCAGTAAATATGCTGAAAATACACGATACTACAGTAACCCATATGCTACAATAACCCACGTGCTACAGTAACCGTGGAACTTTCGACGGCCGTATCTTCGTCGTCCGACCTCCATTTGATGCCAATGACCACTCAAAACGTTTGTATCGACGAGTGGAACAAAACCCAAGCGGTCTCACCCTCTAAAGTTGGCTATAATGTCTAGATTCTTGATTCAAAAATTTCGGCCACCCGAATTTCAAATTTAGATCTCGACCAAACCAACCGTCGAAATCGAAAGTAACTTATACCTGCGAGTTCGTCTCAATGATATCTTCAAGTAGTACCTTGCTCGCTCAAATCCGACACACGAAGATAATACTTCAAGATTGTTGGAGGTTAGGGTTCGAGAGAGTAGAAAGGGTTTTGTCTGCTTGACGTATTACACCAAGAGACGTCAAGTTTGGAATGCTCAACAGTGTTATCTTCAGCGTAAGAAAATCTTAGAGCTATATGCAAGCTACTGGACTCCAGTCCATATAGACCCAAATAACCATGCTTTCACCTATTGAGCTTATATGCGAACATATAATTTGAATTATATTAATAATATATGCAACAACAATCGTGAAGTATTCGTCTCCATTGTAACGTGAACTTGTGGCCATGTGCTTTCAATGAGTGGCTCACTCGTCCTCTCTCTATCTCTCTTTTTCGAGAAAAAGAACATCTGAACACTACTTTTCTTTTCTTTTCTTTTGTGTCTGCCATGAATGTGAATGAATGATCCCCACTCGTCTCCTTTTGATGGGTATTTGTAAGTAAGAGTTTAGGGTTTCTTTCAAGAGCCCTTTGCCAGCTTGCATATTCTCCTTCCAAAAAAAAAATACAAAATTCACTCTCCTTTGCTTATGTGGCCGACCATCCTCATTCCACTTGTCATGATTACTTTCCTAAAAAGATTTAGCCACATGTGCACGATGTGGCTTCCTCTTCCTTGCATTATGGCCGAGAACATTCTGACAGTGTTTGCTCGGTCTTATGTATTGGGCCGGTCAGAAAGTTTTAATCCTACATTTTTCTTCATGTGCGCCCAAAGTTTCCTCTGGAGCCCAAGGACATGTTTGCCGGATCTTTCCTTTTCATGGCCAAATACTCACTAAAAAAAACAGCGATTGAACGACGGATTTAGGGACGTAAATATTAGAGAAATTCGTCGGCAAATGCATTTAGCGACGAACATTTATTCGTCGCTAATACGGCGTCGCTAAAATTAGCGATGAAAAATTTAAGTTTATTTTTCGTCGCTAATTTGCAACGGATTTGGCGACGAGAGAAAATTCGTCGCTAATCAGTGACGGATGTCCGTTCTTCGCGGATTAGCGACGAACAGCGCGTTTCGTAGCTAAATTTAGCGACGAAACGCGCCGTCCGTAGCTAAATTGTCGCTGACATTAGCGACGAATAACGAGATTCGTCACTAAATTGTCGCTGAAATTAGCGACGAATCACGCTATTCGTTGCTAATTGCGCCTAGATTTAGGGACGGAATTTCCTATTCCGTCGCTAATTTGTCGCTGACTTTAGCGACAAATCTCTTTATTCATCGCTAATTGTCTCTAAATTTAGCGACGGAAATCCTTTTTCCATCGCTAATTTAGCGACGAATTCCCTGTTTTGTCGCTAAATTAGTGATCATTTACCATTTTATCAGTGCATTTAGCGACGAATAGCTAATTCCGTGGCTGACTTGCGACGAACAATGCGATAATTTGCCACAAAAATTTTTGTTGCTAGAATATATTGCGACGAAAATTGTGCCAATTTATTAGAAAACTTAGAGAAGATTTTTTTTTTGCCACAAACTATGTTCAGTGATATAATATTTAACATTGATAAAGCAAGATCTCAATATTACAATAATATGCAAATAATACCATCCTCCCCCCCCCCCCCCCTCCAAACATATTTAGCAAAAGATCATAGAATGTCGAACTATATGCCATGACATTAAGAAGGAAAGCATAAAACACAAGTTGGCGACCGGTGAGTGGTGGCCTTGTCTGCAAGTTTGTTTTCTTCAGATGATGATGCTGCTCTGCTGTATTTGCATCGACATGATGTCTAGCTAGTTTTCTTTCCACGAGAAGCTGAAACTCAGGTTTTTTTACCTGCAAATTAAAAGCATCGAAATGATCTTAAAATTGAGAACTTTGTTTAGCCCCTTCAAGTAACTTTATCTTGACAGTCTCATGTGTACAACAAGACAACAACAAAAGGTGCAATTCCTTGTCAGTGCCACAACAGCATCGTCTTTCTTAAAATCACACAAATCTAGGAACATCATCTCTCCAATTTTTCAAGCAAAACATACTAGTCAATAGACAAGATTATGTTCAACTAAATATTCAATTTCTTCCAAACCTTATGAATGTTATCGGACAAAAGAACCATAATGTTAGGGTGCGTATGACAACACTTTTTGCTTCAGAAATAACTTCAAAAGCAGAAGGTGCTTTTTCAACTTCTCATTTGGAAGCAGAAGTTGATTTCTGATAAAAGAAAGACGTTTGATAACAGAACAAAATTTCTACTTATGAAATAGAAATTCGTTTGGTAACGATTGTTAATTTTTACTTCTAAAACATTATTAATACAAAATATTCTACGAAAAATTATTAATCCTAACCAAACGAAGAAAAAAACACTATTTATTGAAAAAAAAAAGTAGACACCCATGATCGATCTACATGAATTGCAAACTAGAATAATCGAACACGAAACATGATCAGATATATAACGGACTAGCCTGCAATGGACATCATTCACCACCTATTGCAAAATAACGACTAAAAAAATACAAATGAAAAGATTATTTGGTTCTTCCGTAATTTTTATTTTACTTTTAATCCTTTTTATGTCCCCTTTCGTTTTATATATACAAACAAAATGCGATTATGATTCTGCATTATTTTTGATAAAAAAAAATTCGAGACTTCCTTTTATTAAAAGAAAAGAAAAAATATCGAAACAGATGGCTCAACTCGACAAATCAGACACGAATTGGATTCTCCTTTGAAGCGTTTCTTTGAACATTCCTATCTAAAAAGATGTTAGAAGACTATCTTCTGAAGATTCCAATTAACCTTCGCTCTCGAGATTTAAGTGCAAAAAAAGTGACCTCAAACATGGACATATGCGAGATATCCCACCTGACCGACTACATGATTGCCGAGCAATATAAAAACCGTAAAATCAAAATCGTCTATGATCAAGAGAAATAGCATAATTCATAGTTTTAACATGGCATCAACATATTCCACATTACTTGAGCTGCAATGTCAACTTGACTATGACTTCGCCGGACGAGGAAATCGAGGGTCTCGGCCCAACGAACACGAGTACGTGAACACGGAAAAGAGAAAAAGAACAAGGGACAAGCCAAAAATATTCACCGGGTACTTGAGCTGCAATGTCAACTTGTCAACTTGGTACTTGAGCTGCAATGTCAACTTGTACTTAACCAAACGAGAACCAGCGACTTGGCTGCAATGTCAACTTGTCTTGCTGAACCCCACAACCAACAACACAATAAATTCATGAGCTAACATTAAGTACATTGCCAAAGTGCAACAAAAGTTCAATCGAGGAACAAGATTATAGACTAAAAAAAGAACGTTAAAAGAGGGTCAAGTCAGGCTAACATTAATAACATTACCAAAAAGAGAGCTATTCAGAATGCAATAAAAGTTCAATCTAGGAACAAGATTTCATACGCAAATTTGTAACCACATCAAGTAGAAGAACTTGCACATATGTCAAGCGTCATATCATATCAGATGAAGAAATAACCTTAATGGTTGCAACATCAATTGATTGGTCTAATAAGGTTCATCCTCATAGTCAAAATCTTGCTTAGCAACCCTGTTTTTCCTTTGCATCTCTTGATATTGGTCCTATGTTACATGGACACGCACTCTCGAATTTTTTTTGCGTAACCGATACGTGTCCGTGTCCGACACGCTCGGACACGCAGTCAACACGTGTCCGAGATTCCGACACGCTGGGACACGTGTGTCCCAAGGCAATCTTGGAAAATGACAGAAAATTTAAGGGTAAAAATGAAAGTTAAATAAAACCCTAGACCTAATCTGAGCAAAGGAGAAAAAACGCAGCCCACTTCTCACCCTTTTCAATGCGACGAGCCCTCTCCCCCTGTCGTCGACTCACGACTCATTGAATCACGGTGGCAGATCAAAGTCCGACAGCCACCGCTGCAGCATCGACGCGTTTTCCATGGAGTCGACGTCTATTTCTCTCACGACGTCACCTATCGGTTGCTGCGTCGCGGCCCTTGCTTCACATCGCCTTGTCGCTCACTGTCTTGCCTCGCCTCGCCTAGCCTCATCGATCGCAACCTCGGATCGAAGCAATCGCCGCCTCGCCTAGCTGGTACGTGTGACAACTGACAAGACTCCCCTATGAATTTGATTCCATGTTCATCAGTACTTTTGCAATTGGTAACCAAGACGTAAATGCCGATAAAAGACCTCATCACCGACCCAATGCACAACTTATTGTCCCTTGTCACCGACCTGATCCACAACTTTTGCAATTGGTTTTTCGTGGCCTTAAACAATGGTCTTCAATAACACATCATGTTCTCATTTTTTATCCGTCGTTGCCTTGCAGACTTGCAGCTGCCTCGCGGCTCGACGCTCGCATCGAAAGGCTCTAAGTTTCTACATTTTAGGTAACGACCGCCACTGACTTGCAGTTCCTGAAGTTCGTGATATCAAGTATGGAAAGTAGCACTTCTAGTACACAACCACTTACATCCTCCAATGAAGAATTAAATAAACCGCCGTGGAAGTATACGACTAGGTTGGTTGGTCATGATGAAGCTGGGGAGAATTGCTCTTGGAAATGCAAGTTTTGTGAAAAGGAATTTAAGAGCTCATACACAAGAGTTAAGGCCCATTTGTTGCTAATAAATGGAAAAGGGATTGGAAAATGTGGAAAAGTAGAAAAAAAAAAGATCTTTTGGAGATGGAAAGATTAGATGGAGAAGTCGATGCTAGATTAAATAATAATACACCTAGGCATGTACCTTTACCCCCTTCTAGTTTTTCAGTTAGTGGTGGTGGCGATAGTGTTGGTGGGATGGATTCATCTTCTAGGAAAATGAAGATTGGAAGTGGGAGTGTAGGGGCAATAGAGAAGTCATTCAATATGAATCAACGATAGCATTTAGATCATTTGATTGCTAGGATGTTCTATTCGGTGGGCTTGCCGTTTAATCTAGCAAATAACCCTTACTTTCATGAAGCTTTCACTTATGCCGCTAATCACAACATTGGGGGTTATATACCACCAAAGTATAATTTGTTGAGGACTACTTTGTTGCAAGAAGAGAAGGCAAATATTGAGAGCTTGTGTGTGCCTATTAAAAAGATGTGGAAGGATAATGGTGTAACTATTATGAGTGATGGATGGAGTGACTCACAAAGGAGATCACTTATCAACTTTGTAGCGGTGTCGGATGGAAATCTCATGTTTATAAAATCGGTGGATTGTTCGAATGAAAGAAAGGACATGCATTTCATTTTCAACTTATTGAAAGAACTAATCAATGAAGTTGGGCATGCGAATGTGGTTCAAGTCATTACGGATAATGCTTCAAATTGTAAGGGTGCGGGACAATTAATTGAGCAAGAATTTACATCTGTTATTTGGACTCCTTGTGTGGTGCATACCCTTAACCTAGCTTTGAAGAACATTTGCGCCGCAAAGAACGTGGAGGCTAATCAAGTAGCATACGAGGAATGCAATTGGATTACAAAGATTGTTGAAGATGTTACGCAAATAAAGAATTTCATCATGAACCATTCCATGAGATTAGCGATATATAATGAGTTCATTCACTTGAAGTTGCTTTTCGTGGCGGATACCCCTTTTGCTTCAATAATTGTCATTTTTATCCGGTTTAAGTTGAAAAAATGCGGACTTGAAAGGATGGTTATTAGTGAGATATAGAGTATCTATAGAGATGATAATCAAGGAAAGGCTAGGTTTGTCAAGGAAAAGGTGTTGAATGATCTTTAGTGGGATTCGATTGATTACACACTTTCCTTCACGGCTCCTATTTATGACATGCTTCGAATTTGTGACACCTACAAGCCTTGTCTTCACTTGGTTTATGACATGTGGGATTCAATGATTGAAAATGTGAAGAGAGCTATATACATGCATGAAGCGAAAAGGCTAGATGAGGAGTCTACATTTTATGAGGTGGTGCATGCAATTCTCATGGATCATTGGACTCGGAATAATACTCCTCTTCATTGCTTGGCACACGCCTTGAATCCTAAGTAAGTTCTAAACTTATATGAGATTACTAGCTTATTGGTTTTCTTTGTTTGACATAATGATATAGTACTTTACTTTTTTTTGGTTAAATAAGGTACTATAGCGATCAATGGCTTGAGGAGGATCCTACTCGAGTTTCTCCGTTCATGGATTATGAGATCAATGAAGAAAGAAAGAAGTGCCTTAGGAAATACTTTCCTAATGAGGATGAGCTCTACAAGGTGAGTGTGGACTACGTAGATTTTGCAAGTGAAAATGGGCGTTTTCGAGATATTCATTCCACGAAAGATCGATATTCTATGGAGCCTAAGATGTGGTGGGTTCAACATGGTGCATGTGCACCTATGCTTCAAAGAATAGCCTTAAAGCTTCTTACACAGCCTTTTTCTTCATCATGTGCCAAGAGGAATTGGAGTGCTTACTCTTTTGTGCATTCGGCGAGAAGAAATAAGATGACCCCAAGACGTGCGGAAGATTTGGTTTTCATCCATAGCAACCTTCGTCTTCTATCAAGAAAGGACCCACAATGTTTAGAAGGAGAGACCAAGATGTGGGATATTGGTGGAGATGCATTTGACTCGTTTGAGGATGTTGGGGTACTTGAAGTTGCAAGTCTTTCACTTTATGAGCCGGATATAGAGTCCACTCTTGTGTCGAAAGGAGCAGATAGTGTAGATGAATGACTTCTTATTATTTATGTTGAAATGGAGCTTTATTTTTCACTTATTGTTGGTGGAATATGGATAATGTAGTGCTTGTCTTTTTTCCCTCCAAATTTATGGATTATTGGAAGGAAATGTAGTTGAATTTTTCAATTCGAAACATTGATAGAATGAAATGCTGCTCTTTAGCCTTACATATTTTGTTCTTTATCATGATGTTATTATTATTGAAATCATAAAAATTATTATTATATATATTTAATATATAACATATCCTAACGTGTCGGAATTTGCTACATTTTTAGAATTCGCGTATCGGCGTATCATGTCGTGTTGTGTCGTGTAGTGTCGCGTGTCGTGTATCATGTAGGTGTAACATAGTGTTGGTCTTCCCTTCTTTGGTTTTTCCTATAATGACAATTCAACCAATTATTTCAGATGGCAAATTAGAAGCCATTAAAGCGATGATAGCCTAGATGGCCTCCATATTCTGTCCATCACAAAGAGAATAAAACGTAGTACTTACTGCCCATTGGCGTATATACCCCCCTTAGATCTCCCAACTCCTAGATCTGATCTCCCATATGAAAAAAAAAAAAAACACACGTAAAGACAGCATAGAAAAAATTCTAAGTATAGAGCTCATAAAAGAATCAATGTCTCATACAGATCAATGCAACTCACCATCTCTCCCCCCGCAAGCTCTTCAACCTTTGGAAAAAACAGAGGATAATACCATAAGAATCAGCCAAATGTTATTCTATGTATGGCATCCTCAATCTACAGCAGATTTATATTTGATTTAGCAAGGAAGGACAAAAACAGCGCTGCTGAACAAGAAATAACCTTCGACCAAAAAAAAAACAAGAAATAACCAAAAACTACATCAGATTATATTCGATTTAGCAAGGAATGAGAAAAGTGAAATCACCTTAATGGTTGCAACATCAGTTGCTGATGGTTTCAGATCAAGAGAAAGGCCAAAATGGAGCACCGCCATCAGCACCTTACCAGGCCCCCCCAACATCCAACCACGATGTCTTTAGATACCCTCGAAATTTAGTTCTTCCCATTGCAACAGATCACAAACAAAATGATGGAAGTGATGACAGCGTATAAATTAGACTATATACAGCAAGAGGGGGATGGAAAAATGGACAAGCTAGATACTTTATCTATACAATCAGATCGAATCTACCAACCAAGGGAGTAGTGCACAAGTTGAATTAATTCGTCACTAATTTCGTCACAAAATTCATCACTAAATTAGTGACGAATTAATTGGTCGCTAATTTCGTCACAAATAGCGATGAACACTGTGTTCGTCGCTATTTTCGTCGCTAAATATTCGTAGCTAAATCATTATTTTTTTTTTGTAGTGACTTCTTGTAGCGCAGGTCCAGTCCACGTCCACGTCCGTTTTTAACAGTTTTCTGCCTTGATTAAACGCGACTATGATGCACGTAGAAATTAAACTATCCTATATGGAAATTATATAGAATTAAACAAATATATTTGGTAGAAACTAAACTAAAGTTAGTCCCTAATTTTTTACGCAATAAATGATTAAAAAGATAACCAAAATTTAGGTGTCAACAAATATCATCCAATGGAGTATTATGCTTTTTACGGATATAATTATGGGGGCATTTTCTCTACAAGATAGAGAAACATGGAAATGGGAAATGGATCCCCTAACATTAAGAATTCATGTTAGGGGTGACAACCCCTCATCGAGCCATCCATTTTCTATAGAACGATCAACAATCAGTCAATTCAAATTTTAAGAGGGAGAAAATTTTGTATGGGAAAATTATGAGAGTGGAATGAGGAGGAAGGAAAGTGGGACCCGCGAAAGGACACAAAAAAAACAAAGGAAAGCTTTATATGTCGAAATGTGGGACCCATAATAAGTGAGATGGTCACTGACACTTTATTGGGGAATATTTTAACCAAATTAGGAATGAAAAAGGCGTGGCCCTTAAAAAACACTAGAGATTCACGTCGTTCGTTCTAAGTATCGGTATCTACTCTTTAGGAGAGCCGGCAACAAATAACCACTAATAATCGGTGAATTACGGGGTTACAATCACTCAGACTCTCGAGTATTTTTCATATGTAGATTACACCCAATCCCATGATGTTTACGAATACAACAACCCAAGAACTCACTTTGCATAAATCATCGCAAGACCCTTGTGTATTGAGCTATCTGTACAGCTTTGGGAAGTTCACCATGCAGATTCAGCAGGAAAAGAGACACCAGACTTTAAACAAACTCAAAATCCTCCCAACAGATCAGAGTGCGTACACGGCTCAAACTCGAAAAAAAATTTAACAAGATCTGTGGCCTCAGTAATTTTTTTTTTTTTTTTTTGGTAAAGGCCTCTGTAAAATTTTTGTACCGTCTTACGTCCGCATCGTAAAGACTACATATATCGCCGTACCTTAACCCTAAACTCTTTATCATTAGTGCTTAATAGCCAATCGGAATCGGAATTTGGGGTCGGTCTTCAACTTAAGAGATCAAAGTACAGTTCATCCATTCATTAGCAATCGTTCAATTTGCAGGTTCTTTGTTTTTCATTACGGAAATATTTTATATTGAACTATTTCTCGAGAGAGTCTTGGCCCTTGGGGCCATGGTTTACCATTATTCTCCCATTCTCACGAGCACTACACGCTAGACTTCTAATTTTAAAATGATGGAATAGGAGATTTAAGAGGAAATTTCGTCTCAACAATCATATTATTATAAATATTTCGTGTCAACATTTTTTTTCCCCTTTTCATATGGCGGGTCAATTGAAGTCCGCTTCATTTTTCACGCATTTCAACTAGTTTACTTCCATTGCACTCCCCCACATCAAATTAATGTATTCAAGACTTTACTTTTAGAGCACCCTCGACAAAACTTGAAACAGCATCCTTAGTAAAGATTCCACGCTTCTCTATTATACATGAATAAGACCGAGTTGACAAAAAAAAAAAGAAAAGAAAATAAGAATAAGACAAAGACAAAGACGAGACGCGGCAGGAGGAGTCAATGCTTTTGTCTTGTAATTGCAGAAGTCTTCCCTTACGTAGCACCGATACGACACGGAACACGGGACACGATACGACACGACATGTCAATACGGCAGTTCTCAAAAAATATAAAATTTCGAAATGCCGGGACACGTCATATTATATATGTATAAAACATCAATATGTCTAAATGTCATAGCAATTTCATATTTGACATTTAGATATGATTGTTTTGCAGTAACGATGGCCATAAATAGTAGCTTCAAACTTATAAGATCACAGCATATTTCAAAAAAAAAAAAAAATTTACTTGCCAGACGTGTCGGGACATGTTCCAGATGTGGCGGAACGTGTTCGGACAGACCGGCCGTGCCGGACACGGCTGTCCGTTTTTGTTGGTCATTCGGACACGCAGTCTCCCGTGTCCGGCCGTGTCGTCCGTGTCGTCGTGTCTAACACAAAAATTTTCCGGGTAGGCGTATCCGTACTGCATAGGTCTTCCCTTTTCCATCAAAGAAAACGCCTTCTTTGAGACTCGAACTCCTCGTTGGCTGAAAATCGCCGGTCAAAGGAGCCCACACTATTCGACAAAAAAAAAAAAAAAAGGAGCCGACACTTTCTTCGAGATTCCAACGTTGCCCGCTGTGAAACACGGCAACTCTGCAGCAACTATGCAATAACTCTGCAAAAGTTTGGAGAAATTTTTCAGACAAGGACATGCAATGACTCATTTTCTCAAAAGAAAGTTTGGAATTGAATTTGTTTCAAAAAATGTCTGAAGTACTGTCACAAGGAAAAGAAGAAGGAGAATTTGGGGAAATGTAATTCTGATATATTCAGCTTAATCAAACACTACAATTGTATGGCTATTTATAGTACAAAGTGTGTACAGAGAAAAAGGAAAGTTACAATGATTTACATAAGATCAATTTGGGATTGTGATTTATTTCCCGATATTGCAATTAATTTGTAATTGATTACAATCTGTGTGATTGATATTCACACGCATATCTGATAACACTCCCCCTCAAGCTGGTGGCTTATATATGTCCAAGACACCAAGCTTGCTCAAAAGGTATGCGTGTTGTCTTTGGCACAGTGCCTTGGTGAAAATATCTGCCGGTTGTTCTGATGTATTAATTCCAGTTGCTTTAATTATCCCTTCCTGGATCTTTTATCGAGTAAAATGGCAATCAACTTCTATATGTTTTGTTATTTCATTAAATACGGGGTTTCCTGCAAGTTTGATAGCTGCATCGTTATCGCAGAACAAAACTGTTGGTCCCTTAATTTCCATACCAAGATCCCGAAGTAGTCCTCGCAACCAGACTATTTCACATACAGTCTTTTCCATTGCCTTGTATTCCGCCTCAGCTGATGATAAGGATACAATGGCCTGCTTCTTGGTTTTCCATGAAAGTAGAGATTGTCCCAGCTTGATGCAGAACCTAGTGACTGATCTTCGACTCATCGGACATGTAGCATAATCAGTGTCGCAAAAAGCAGTCATTTCCATGTTTCAATCTCATGATAGAAGAATACCCAATCCCGACGACTTATTCACATACTTTACGACCTTCAAGGCGGCATTCATGTGAGACTGTTTGGGTTTCTGCATAAATTGACTCAAGTTTTGTACTACAAAACATATATCTAGCCTCGTCATCGTAAGATAAATTAGTTTTCCAACTAATCTCCGATAACTAGAAGGATCCTCGAGCAATGGATCATTTAATTCTGATGATGTGTCCTTATCGTAATCAGTTGTCGTCAACCTGATATTTTGCTCGATAGGGATAGCTGTTGGTTTACAACCCGATAAACCTGCCTCTGATATGATCTCCGGTATAAATTTTCGTTGGCTAAGAGAAATCCCCAATTTCGAACGGGCGATTTCTATTCCAAGAAAATACTTGGGTGGTCCAAGATCCTTGATATGAAAAGTGGAATGAAGATATTCCCTAATACCCTTTATAGCCAGATCATCATTTCCCATAATAAGTATGTCATCCACATAAATAATCAGATATATGCATGATGTACCTTTTTTCCATGTGAAAAGTGCGTAGTCATGCTTAGATGGCATGAATCCTGCTTTGGTAAGAGATGCGGTGAATTTTGCATACCACTATCTCGAAGCTTGCTTAAGCCCATATAAGGATTTGCGGAGACGACATACTCTAGAATCCCCCTGTCTCTGTAATCCGTTGGGAATCTCCATGTAAATTTCTTCATCAAGATCACCATGAAGAAAAGCATTGTGAACATCCATTTGATGAAGTTGCCAATCACGAAAATCCGCAGTAGATAAAAAAGAACGAACCGTGACATCCTTGGCGACTGGGGAGAAGGTTTCATGATAATCAAAGCCTTCTTTTTGAGTGAAACCTTTTGCTACGAGGCGTGCCTTATATCGCTCAACAGAACCATCAGCCTGGTATTTAATCTTATATACCCATTTACATCTAATGGGTTTCCGATGTGGTGGTAGAGGTACCATTTCCCAAGTCTGGTTGTCGACCAAAGCCTTTATTTCTTCTTCCATTGCTTTTTGCCACCGAGGGTCATGAATAGCCTCATGATATGAATCGGGTTCACGTTCTTCCGATATCCGACTAACACAACACATATGCTTTGGAGATAATTTCTCAAAAGATACGTAAGAAGAAATAGGATATGAGACACCTTTTGTTTGTAAAGAATTACATACGTAATCCTTAGTCCATGTAGGAGGTCGGGTAATGCAACCTGATTGTCGCTCTGGGATATCTGCATTCACAAGGGAGCTTTCAGACGTCGAATGATTCGATGCATCCTGATTGAGTTCGTCCTCAGACGACGAGAGAATTTCCTCTGCTATTGAAATGGCATTGTCAATTGGACGGGAAGAGTGATCACCAGTCGAAGCAGTCGTAGTGTCCATGGATGTATGCATCGGTATATTCATTTGATATAAAACTGGCGGCACTGATGCTTCATGACATAAGAAATTATTGTGTTGTGAGAACGATGTTGTTGATGACTCCATTTCTTTGAAAGGAAAAACTTCTTCGTGGAAGACAACGTCTCTGCTAACAAAAAATTCTCCCGAGGATGGATCATATAAACGGTATCCCTTTTGCAAAGTGAGATATCCCATAAAAATGCAAGGACGAGCCCGTGGTCCCAATTTATCTCGTGGACCAACTATTCCAGCATAACATAGACAACCAAAAACCTTAAGGTGACAGGTATCTGGTTTCTTTCCATAAAGTATCTCGAAGGGACTTCTACCACCAAGAACTCGAGTAGGCATGCGATTAATTTATCATATCCTATGTTTGGTTCCTAGTCTGGATAGGATATAGCATGATATAAGGGGATATAACATGGATAAAATTATCTTGGGAGGAGGTAGGATAAATGTGGATATGATTTCTTTAATTTGTTTATGGTATAAAAACTATTTTTCTGAATTACAAACTTCTTATATAATAAAATTAAAATAGTAATTATTTTTAAATAAATTTGAATTATAATGTTAGAAAGAAAAATCAAAATAAAAAATAATTTTTTTATAAATCATATTTATAATTTGATTACTTTCTTCATTATAATATATAGTTTGTATATGTACACACACACTTAGTATCTATATCATTAAATATTTTAAGTATAATAGTACAATTTGTTAGTTAATGAAAAAATTTATTAAGAAATGATGGAAGGGAGTCAAAATAATAATTTAAAATATTTATAATTAAAAAATAATAAAGATGAAGTAGAAGAAACTAGATTTATAAGTAAATAAAATGATTTCTCTAATTCCTGAAGAGAATGAGTAACAAAATTTCTAAAAAAAATAGCATCTCCGCATCTCTAACTCTTGTTCATGTGGAAGTTTCATGATTGTTTTGTAGTTTTATAGTTTATTATAAAACTTTACGAAAATAGTGAGATAGTTGAAACTTACTCTCCTTAGCTTTCTGGTTCACATCAAAAGGTTAAGAAAACAGAAAGAGAGTCAAACCTTTTACTCCTCCACAAACTTGTGTTTCATATTGAGGCTTAACGAATGTCACGAAAAATGCAAAATTTTTCAGCAAAAGTTGAATGATTATATTTTCTTTCTTTTACTAGATTCAGCAGTGAATTACAAGAGATTCTTATATTTTTCGCTTGTGCTTTTTCAAATTCATTTTACATTGATATATCGTACATACCAAATAATGAATATGATATGATATGAACATATCCGGGTCTATTACTGCGATTCACCAAACACAGGATATGATATGGCAAAATACCTAGATTTCATATCCTATCTTATCCTATCCAATCTTATTATGACTAAAAATCTGGGCGATCAAACGCAGCCTAAAGGGTCTTGTCCTTGTGCTCGCATATCCTGATAAGTACGATATCTACTTGCCTCTAGGACGTCGACGAAGCCCTCCCCCATGACCACCTCTATCTCCGCGGTTACCCATCCCCCTCGCTCAACCTCAGCATAATTCATAGTCTTGGTAAGGAAATTGAGCACATTGGCTGATGGATTTTTTCGACTGCTAGATGGGGAAAAGGCGAGGGAATTGATTCTCAGGCTCAGGGAGGTAATCAAATGCCAAAGGGGGTTTGCTAGTAGAAGATGCTTTTGCGAATCTTATTGATTCCTTGTGCAGAGAAGGGTTATTTTTATTTTTATTTTAATGACGTTTTAAATTGCAGAGTATGCCTCAAGGCCGCCTCCATCAGCCTCACCATTATTCTTCCCAGCTCCTCCTCCTCCTCATCGGCGCGAACTACTCCACCTTCGTCAGGCTCATCAAACGCAGAGTCCAAGACCTCCTCATGCCCTGCCAGTATGCGCTACACTTCGCGAACACGATCCCCGTGTTTTATAAGACGTGGCACAGACCCTTCACTTAGGCGGCTCGAGAAGGTGCTATCACGGGTCACAAGGAGGGCTGCCCTGCTGCCCCCGCCTACACAAGCGCAGAAGTCTCCATTTCTCTACCTCTCTATTGCTCTGAGGGGTTACATGAGAGAACGGAAACCAGGAAGAAGACAATGAAAGCGACGGTAGCATCCACGAGAAAAGAAATAAAAAATTAATTAAAAAAAAGGACACAAACCAGAGAAAATGGAATTAGTATATTGGCGGAAGAGTTTGATCCCCCCCCCCCCCATAAAAAAAATGGTGGAAGAGGACTGCGAAAAAGTGGGACCCATAAAGGGTAATATAGTCAGATTATTATGCTAAGGAGTGTTTTAGCCAAATAGGAAATGGAAAAAGCACAATCCTATAACTTTTTGTGACCTCGAACGCATTCTTATATCAAACGTAAATTTAGCAATCAACTCAAGGTTTTTACAATTTTCAAACATTAAAGCGTGATGTCGGACCAAGTGGAAAAGTACAAAGGATTTTTTTAAGTATCTTATCAACTAATACGCGCACAAACTAATAAAATGATTCTTGCTCCAGTCTGTTTAGCATTCCAGGCATGGCGGCCGCCCCGATATAAAATGATTCAACACATTTTGTTTTGCACGCTATTGACCGAGCCAGTTGAGTACCACTTCTATCAAGGGAAAAATGGATCCTCCAAGCTTCCTTATCTTGCTTCTTCTCACGTTTGCTTCCACCCTAAACGCCCAATTCCCAAGTACCTTCTGCGGTTCGACCAACTTCACCGCCAACGGCGCCTACCAAACCACCCTCACTACCCTCGTCTCCTCCATCTCCACCACCAACTCCCCTTCCCTCTCCTATGGCTTCTTCAATGCCTCCTCCGCGGTCTCTGGCGCCTCCCAAATCCTCTATGTCATTGGCCTCTGCCGCGGTGATTTAACCGCCCAGAGCTGCTGCGCCTGCCTTGATGGCTTGGCCTCCGACATGCGCAGCCTCTGCCCCCTCCAGACGGAGGCACTCCTCTACACCGGGGACTGCACCATCCGGTACTCAGACGCGCCTTCTTCAGCAAGGTTGCGACAGAACCCTCCTACATGGTGAAGACCATTTACAAGGTGTCGAGCCCAGACGCATACGAGACAGCGCTGACGAAGCTCCTGAATGGTCTAGGGGCCGAGGCAGCAGGTGGCGGCTCGCTGAGAAAATACGCATCGGGGAACGAATCGGGAGGGCCTGACATGGCCTACGCGTTGTGTTAGGATCGGCACACAATCGCAATAAAGTAAAAGTCGAGAGAAAGAGAAATCGAGACACGAGATTTATCCTGGTTCACCCTTAAACTAGGGCTACGTCCAGCAGAGGATTTCACTATGTCAGCACCTCACACCTCTCGTTACATCACTCAATCACAAGCGAACAATAGTATATATATTAGTAGTTATTCATGAGCCCAAGCCCAAACTACTAATGAAAATTTATGGGCTTAAATCATAAAAGCCCGCTGAGCGGGACCCACGTGCTTTCCTGTCGCAGGGGAATATGAACCACACCCCAATATTCTCCCACTTGGTGAATATTTTCCATGCTTCTTTAGACCTAACTCAGTTGTACACCATTCAAATTTTTCTGCACTCACTGCCTTGGTCAAAAAATCTGCACTATTTACCTGTGTGTCGACTTTTTCCAGCACAACAACCTTTTGTTCTATTTTCTCTTGGATGAAGTGATATTGTATGTCAATATGCTTTGTTCTTGCATGAAAAGCAGGATTCTTAGCCAAGAATATAGCGCTCTGGCTATCACATCCAATATTCACTTCTCCTTTTGTAAAACCAAGCTCTTTGCACTATCTGCTCATCCAGATCACTTCCTTAGCAGCATGAGTAAGAGCCATGTACTCTGCTTCAGTAGTAGATAATGCAACCGTGATTTGTCTCTTACTCATCCAACTCACAGCTCCACCGAATAAGGAAATAACATAACCGCTGGTTGATCTCCTGCTATCAATGTCTCCTCCCCAGTTGGCATCGACCAAACACTTCAATTTTAACGCTTGCTGTCCCTGTGAGCCTTTCATACCTTCATAACATAACTCAATGTCAGACGTACCGCGAAGATAACGAAACACTCTCTTTGCAGCTGTCCAATGCTCTTTACCTGGATTGGACATATATCTACTCAATACTCCCACTGCTTGAGCAATATCTGGACGAGTACATACCATGGCATACATCAAGCTCCCAACCGCACTAGCATATGGAACTGCTGCCATCTCTTCAGATTCCTCTTTAGTCTTGGGACATTGGAGCGCTGATAATTTAGAACTTGTGGACATAGGGGTCTTCACTGGTTTACAATCTGTCATGTTGAACTTTTTCAACACATCTTCAACATATTTCTTTTGGCTTAACCACAACTTCTTATTCTCACGCTCCCTTTTTATCTGCATGCCCAAGATAAAATTTGCTGGACCTAGATCTTTCATCTCAAACTGTTTTGCCAACAGTCCTTTCACAGTGCTGAACATTTTCATATTATTCCCAACTAGCAGCATATCATCTACATATAAGGTTAAAACAATAAAGTCATCATCTAACCTCTTTACATAGACACAATGATCAGCATCACAACGAATAAAGCCAAGCTTCAAGACATATGAGTCGAACTTCTGGTACCACATTCTTGGAGATTGCTTTAGGCCATACAAAGACTTGTTCAATTTGCAAACAAAATCTTCTTTTCCTTTGACCACAAACCCATCCGGTTGCTTCATGTAAATATCCTCCACCAAGTCACCATGTAGGAAGGCTGTTTTTACATCTAGCTGCTCTACCTCCAGATTGTATGCAGCTGCTGCAGATAAGACAAGCCTTATAGAACTTAATTTAGCAACAGGAGAAAAAATCTCACCATAATCAATTCCCTCTATCTACGAGTATCCTTTTGCAACCAAACGAGCTTTATATCGTTCTATATCTCCATCTGCAGATATCTTCTTCTTGAATACCCACTTGCAACCAATTGCCTTCCGATCCGCGGGTAATCTTACTAAACTCCACGTCCTGTTTTTATCCAATGAGTCCATCTCATCTTTCATGGCTTTCTCCCACTGTTTGGCATCTTCCGCACTTCTTGCTTCCTTAATAGTACTTGGATCATCACCTGTGACAGTCAGAGCACAGTTTTCATTATTAGCAAATAAGGTATACCTCTCAGGTGGTCTTGTTACCTGTGTGGACCTCCTCAAGATCGGCTCAGATGGTACTTCAATTTCAAACTCAGTATCAGAATCAACTATATCATCCTCCACATCCGGCTCATCAGCTTCAAAATCTGAATTTTCTATTTCAGCTTGTGTAGCCTCTGCTTCTCCTTGCAAACCAACATCTAACTCAACTGTATGTGGTTCTTCAGGAGGTTGCGAAACAATCTGATTTGTTGAAGATTCTCTGAACACCACATCCTTGCTGTAGGTAATACGTTTAGTATCAGGATTCCACAGCTTATACCCTTTGATACCATCCTTGTACCCAATGAAGATGCATTTCTCTGACTTGCTCTCAAGTTTATTCCTCTTTTCCCTAGGCACATGCATATATGCTTCGCAGCCAAACACTCTAACATGAGATACATCTGGCTTCTTCCCGAACAGTGCCTCGAACGGTGTTTTATCTTTCAAAACTGATGTAGGAGACCTATTCTTCAGATAACATGCAGTAGCCACTGCTTCTGCCCAAAAATCAGCTGCTAAATCTGCACCACTAAGCATACTCCTAGCCTTCTCCATGAGAGACCGATTAAGCCTCTCTGCCACGCCATTCTGCTGAGGTGAATAGGGTGTAGTTTTCTGCCTTGCAATGCCACTGGTAGCACAAAATGATCAACTTTCGCTGAACAGAACTCTCCTCCGTTGTCAGTCCGTAAAACTTTGATTTTTCTATCAAACTGATTTTCCACCAAAGCTTTGAACTCACGAAATTTTTCAAAGACATCATCTTTTCTCTGCAAGAAATATATCCACACATGCCTGGAATAATCATCAGTAAAAGAAACATAATACCTTGATTTTCCAAACGATGCTATAGGTGTAGGGCCAAAGACATCACTGTGGATTAGATCTAGAATCCCTTTCGCTCTCCCTCCTATGGATTCAAAAGATACCCGATTCTGTTTTCCATGTAGACAATGTTCACAAAACCCGAAACCCATAGAACAGCTTGGGATTCCATCTACCATCTTCTTTGAAGTAAGGGTCACCAGCCCTTTCTCACCGATATGACCTAATCTCTGATGCCATAACATCGCAGAATCTTCTTCCACCTGTTCCGTGATATAACTCTCACCACTGATCACCGTGCTTCCCAGTAATTTCCATAGCTTTCCTTCCCGTTCACCTCTAGCAATCACCATAGATCCACGGGTTAGCTTACATGAGTACTTGTCGCTGGTGAAAGTAATGCCAGCATCTGCCATAGTTCCCACAGATATAAGATTCCTAGTAATACCAAGAATATGCATCACATCTGGAAGATTTTTGATAGTCCCATCTTTCATTTTCAGCTTCACCTTTCCGCGACCGACAATATTAAGCGTTGTATCATCTCCCATCCGTACTGTACCTCCCTGATATGGCTCATAACAGCAGAACCAAACTCTATGAGGCGTCATGTGAAAAGATGCTCCAGTATCAATAATCCATGCATCCCAATCAACCTGCGATGAGTTGCAAGCGAGATACAAGTCTCCCGCATTGCTGTCATCATCCTTCTTTATATTAGATGATGATGTTTCATCTCGCTTCTCTGGACCTACGCTTCTGTTTCTGCAATCCTTCTTCAAGTGTCCAGCTTTTCCGCACTTCCAACACTTTATTTCAGATCGATCTCGACTTTTAGATCTTCCTTTAAACTTATTCCTTACACCAAATCTGGATTTAGATCGTTCACTACTTCTTCCTCTTACAAAAAGAGCTTCATTCGTTGCATTATCAGAACCTGCTCTCATCATCTCCTCAGACAATAAAGCAGATACAACATTCTCAAAAGACAAGGCACTAACACTAGTACCAATCGAAACAATTATATGTTCCCATGAATTCGGCAGTGAACATAGTAAAGTACATGATTTATCTTCCTCATCCAGATTAACGTCAATCGACGCAAGCTGCCCACAGACAGTATTAAATTCGTTTAAGTGTGTAGAAAAAGAATCACCTTCACTCATCCGAAGGTTGTACAGTCGCTTCCGCAGAAACAACCTGTTCACGAGCGATTTGCTCTGATAAAGGCTTCCTAGCTTAGCCCAGAGATCTTTTGACGTCTTCTCAAAGGTCACATTCACCAAGACGTTATCAGCGAGGCACAGCCAGATCAGGCTTCGTGCCTTCCGATCGCTGCTAATCCACGCCTTTACCTGATTGGATGCGGACGCAATCTCTTCCTCCTTCACTTTATCCTTAGCAGGCAGTTCAGGTTTATCTTCTTCGATCACGTACCACAGATCTCTGTCCACGAGTAAAGCCTCCATCTTCAACTTCCATAACTCGAACCCATTTCCACCAAACTTCTCCACTTCAATTCGCGATTGACCAGCCGACATCTTCCCAAGATTCAATTTTTCGGATCTCTCTTCACCAAGAAAAACCCTAACCTCAAACCTTGCTCTGATACCAGATGTTAGGATCGGCACACAATCGCAATAAAGTAAAAGTCGAGAGAAAGAGAAATCGAGACACGAGATTTATCCTGGTTCACCATTAAACTAGAGCTACGTCAAGCAGATGATTTCACTATGTCAGCACCTCACACCTCTCGTTACATCACTCAATTACAAGCGAACAAGAGTATATATATTAGTAGTTATTCATGAGCCCAAGCCCAAACTACTAATGAAAATTTATGGGCTTAAATCATAAAAGCCCTCTGATGTCCAGGGGGCGCTGCCCCCTTGAAACCCCCGCCGGGGCGGCTCCCCCGGACCCCCGCCCGCTCAGCGTGGAGCGGGACCCACGTGCTTTCCTGTCGCAGGGGAATATGAACCACACCCCAACACGTTGGTGCAGTGCACACCGGACTTGACGGAGCAGCAGTGCAGCGATTGCCTGGTGATAGGCATCCAGACGATCAAGGACTGCTGCGCCACTTGCGATGGAGGACGGTTCATGGCGCCAAGTTGCTTGATCCTATGGGAGACCAATAATACATTCTTTGACGCGGTTAGTCCGCCACTTCCACCGCCACCACCATCAACGACGCCACCGCATCGGGCTGATGTGCTGCCTTTGCCACCGGGTATGTTTACTTTTGTTCAGTTAGGTACACCGCGTTTGTTTTCTTCTTTTTTTTGCTTTAAAAATATTCGTTTTTTTTTTGTGAGATTCACGCAATCAATTGTTCATATGAGCTTAATCTATATGCTTTATAAGCCATACCATATTTTTATTGATATGTACTTAGTAGATCATGTAGATTTTATTTTTTGGATCGATCCGTTGCATAAATACATTTTGGCAAAAAAAGATACTATCGGTTGGTCCGTATTTTCAGGGAAAAAAAGATATGTTTGATCGTTGATGCATCTAACATGGCTACTAATCAACTATCAGAGTCAGTTCATTGAATCACAACTTAGGGCATTCAGGGCTCACGAGCTGTCATATGAGATTGTGTGTCTAAAACTTGACAGCAGATGCAGTGTAAAGCTACATGGTTAGGGTAATGTGCTACCGGATGTTCGGTAATTACTATTTACTAGAACTTTATAGCATCCGTCGTCAAAGGAAAAGAGAGGCTAACATTTGCCTTAATTGTGTTTGATAGTTCGAAAATGAAGCTAATCCGAATAAGATTGATAAGCAGTGTTAGACATACTAAGAAATTATATCAGCATGCACTTATTAGGTGTTTGAAATGAATGAGACCCGCGAATTAAATGATCGACAATCAAGAAAAAAATCAACATCACCTGATAAGGGAGTTTCTGTCTTATTACTTATATCTTATATTTTGGTTTGGCAAAATACTGAAAAATAAACATAATCAAACCACAGGGAGATAGAAAGAGATCAAAATCAATCTAGGGCTAAAATCCATAGCAACCACCTTTAGGGTCACACTGGGTTTTTCATTAGCAGTGATCAACACCACAATGGTGGCCACCTCAAGTACGGTGGTTTCTTAAGACAAGAGACAAATTTAGAGAATAATGCGATATATTCCGAATCTTATTAGACGAAAATTGGCAGTTTGACAAATTTCAGAAGCCCGAATAAGTTTCCCTTGAGTTATCAGAGAACGGCAAGATCTACTTTCCACATTGTAATTTATGGTGCGTGCCTATTCTTGCTACATCTTTGCAACATGAGTTTCATTTCCACAGTCATAATTGCGCTTCAGTTTTTTCTTCAACGTACTTCTTAGTGATCAGTGAGCAATGATCATAAACATAATGTGCATTTGCTCTCAAATGTTAAGATGCCCATGCTACATAAAGAATCATTTTAATCTGAAATGCTAACAGTCATGAATTTCCGCTTCAAAATCTGCATTGCTAGATTCTCTTTTGGTGCCTTGTGCTATTTGATTTGGACGGACCAGAACCATATTCTCTTCCGCAACAAGCAATTCAACATGTCTTTCCTTAAAGAGCATCTTCGGAAAGTTGTCAAGGACAAGGCTCTCACTTTTAATCATGTAGATGACAATCCCAGAAACGAAACCGTAGGATGCAAGCTTCTTGGGGTATCTCTCCAACGGTTTTTGATTAATATTGTATGGAGATGTTTCTCCCTCTTGTTGTTTGGCCATTTGTAGGCTTTTGGGTTTTTACAGCTCCTTGTATAGGTTATGCAGGATAGCTTTTGTGTTTTAGATGCCACATTATGTAGCCTTTTATTTTCTTGGTTTTACCCGATCTGCCCTTACGCTTTAGGCGACACTTTGGTGGTGTGCGGCAGAGGTTTGTACATTTTAGCGCTCTGTTAATACATATCTTACTTTTACCAAAAAAAAAAAACTCAATAGAAATCTAACCGGAGAATATGCAGTGGAAAGGTGAAACGTAGAATCAAAAACTCTGGTTTATTTTTATAATCTAAGAGGATAGACGCAGTTATCTAAATAGATACGGACCGGTTAATACTTAAATTCAAGCCTTTGATATTTGCATTTTGCTTAGAAGAGTAAATTTTTTTAAGAAATTACTTCACATTACAAATTGGACCAAGTTCATGAATAATTTATGTTATTTGTCCTTCACAAAACAAGCATGGTTAGAGAATCACACTTTTGGAGAGAGTCCATGCTTTTAATCCAAAAAGCACCAATTTACTTCACCATTTGACATTGTGTCCATATCAAAATTCGAGGTCAAGGTTACACTCAAGAGTTTGATATATTGGGGTGTCGTTCATACTCCACATCACCAAGAAAACATGGGGGTCTCAGTTTTATATTTTGAGCCCATAATTTTTTATTGGTAATTTGGACTTAGGCCCATGAATAGTTACTGTAACATATTATTTTATTTTTTTTTGTAATTGAAGGATGTACCGAGAAATGTGAAAGGCTAATTATTGCGGAATCTTTTGCTGGAGTAGTCCTAGTTTAAGGATGAACAATGATAAAATCTTATGTATCGATTTCTCTCTCTTTTTTATACTTTACTTTGTCATGATTGTTAATCCCAACATAATATACGGTTGAGCCGTTCAATTTGCAACCTGTCCATATCAAAGTCTTATATGTTGCAAGGTTGCTCCAAAGACTTCGTAGTCGTTCTTTGACCATGTTGTACTCTCCCATTCCTAGCGGGATTACCAGGGGGTCAGCACAGTTTTCAAAAAATTTGAAAATTAACAGAACGATGATGCAGGACTCCTCTCATCATGAGTGAATCATGGTACTTAATGTGATTTTCTGATCTAAACAGTTCTTGAAATTCTTGAACTATTTTCTCATCGTTGTCCTACCTATTTCCATCCCTCTTACCACGAACCGGTTCATGGCTCATCCCCAAAATGTAAGACTATGCGAGCCGCTGTTCAGATTAGTTTGCATTTGAAAGATCTAAAGCCAAGGGAAGTTCATTAGAAATCTAATCTGCGAAGATGCGGTGGGAACGTGATATATAAAACGAAAACTCTTGTTTATTTCTCTATAACATGAGGATATAGAGAAACACCCTCGAAGGGAAAAGAAATAGTTAATGCTTATATTCAAGCTTTTGATAAATGCAATTTGCTCTGAAGAGTCAATTTTTTTCTAGAAAATATTTCATGATCGCATGTACGAATCAGGCTATTTAAGTAATTTACTAAGTTCTCTCCTGTATAATTTGTATTCACGATCTAATTTAATCTCCAAAAGATATTTTTCTTTTAATGTTACTCCGCACTACATAACATTTAGGGTGATTGGTTCGCAGTTCGATCTGACCCCACCTAGGAATCGAGAACCGGACCGAATGATATTGGGACAGGATGGTCATGGGATAGGACGACCGGTCCGATTCGATTCCAGGGCATTCCGATAAAACCAGTAAATTATTAGTAGGGGTGAGCCACACAAACTTTAATTTTAATATACAAATTAAAATTAGGTTTTCACTCAAAAAATATACAAAAAAAAACAGGTGAATTATTAGATTTTCGTTTAATAAATAAAAATTTAAAAATAATTAGTCTGCTCTTGTTCCCCCTGAAAACGGGAGCCCGACCGAAAATTACCGATGCCAATTTTATGGAAAAGGCAATAGACCGATTTTCTCGAGATCCGGATTGAATCGGCTAGTTGGGTCTGGTCGGGGCGATTCCCGATTTGGTCATCCATCTTGCTCACTTCTAATGGCAATAAGATGTGTAAGTATTAGGGGTGAGCATGGGCCGGGTGGGCCGGTTCTAGACCTAGACCCTGTACCCGACCCTGTTATAACCGGTTCCCACTTTTTGGAACCGATACCCTACCCTGTTTGTCTTGGAACCTGTTTTGGAACCGACCCTATTTTTCGGTTCGGGTTTCGGGTTCACCCTGTTTACCCTATTTTCCTTTCCATAAAAGGAGCAATAAAAATTACAGTGAACAAAATGACAGAATCCGACAAAATTTGCACCAACCAAATGAGAAATTTCACAACTACAATTGCGTACCAGCACTAATACAATAAAGAGTGAAGCACACAAAAATTGAAATCATACTGCTCTGATAAGCATCTCTTTCAGCCTAATTTTTCCTGACTTCTATGAGAAATATGTAGCATCTTGATGGACTGTTTAACTTGTTGGAAGATAACCTGTCTGCCAGAAAGGTTGCACATCCACTAATACAATAAAGAAACACAAAAGATCCAAAAACTGAGAATGACAGAATGTAGCTTCTCTAGAGGGAGAAAGACATCCAACGTGAAGAAATCTGCAATCTCACAGTTTCTTCAACAGAATCAAAGATCAAACAACATATGAACATAACATGCGAAGTGCCTTCAGATCACTATAATGTCTTCAAACAGCAAAAATCCCGAAGAACGAGTCCACTGAATAGAACTCCTCCAAGAGCGACATCGCGAGCTTGGTATGAAATCTCACAAATACCTGAAATTCATACATAAAGAAAAATAAAAAATAAACCATGCTCTAGAGACAAATGCAAAAGTGACGATCGATGAAGTCTATTTACTTACCACAAAATTGTAGTTTCCACAAAATGAAATCTATTTACCAATGATAATGTCTTCGGTAAGACAATCCATATCTAAAAACCAAAAAAGAGATTAGAAAACACTCATTCAATAGATAGATATGCAAATGAATTACATGAAAAATATATATATATATATATATATATATATATATATATATATATATATATATACACCACTTACCCGACTCAAACTTTTCCGCATTCTCGATGCACTCTTCAACATCAACTGGCATGCGAATGGCTCTCAACCAATCTTGAGTGCAAATCAGACCTTCCACCACTTTAGGAGTCAAAGAACTTCGAAAGTTGTCAAGCACACGGCCTGATGTGCTAAAAGTCGACTCAGAAGCAACAGTAGTCACGGGAATAGACAAAACATCACGAGCCATCAATGATAAGATTTTGTACTTTGACCCGCTACTCTTCCACCACATCAAAATATCAAGATTAAGGACTTCTTCACTCTCAGCTTCAAGATACCGATCAAGCTCAGATTTTTTGACATCGAATGCATTTTTCTTCACGTGAAGAAACATTTTTCGCCAAGCTTGGATGTCATGGCCGTTGTTAGCTTCGTTGTCACCTTCACCACTATTGGAACCGCTACTACTACAACTCACACCCGAACTACCAAATTTTCGTTTACTAGAAGAACCAACAAAGGATTGCTCATAGAATACAAACAAACTCTCTAAGGCAAGCTTGACCTTATCATGCATCGCATCAAATTTTGTTTCATCATCATACATTTGTCCATAAATGAACTTCACATAATGCAACTTTTTTGTAGGATCCAATGCAACCGCGATCAACACCATCATATTCACTTTATCCAAGCTCCCATAATACTTGTCGAACTTCTCTTTCATTTTTGTTCCCATAACTTTAAGCTTAGGGTCCAAAGCATTTGCTGCATCATTCAAATACTTAAACAAAAAAGCTATCTCCTCAAAATACTCATTTGAAGTAACATATGAACTCCCCGACATTCGTTTGGTGGAAGCATAAAATTGTTTCAAAAAATGAGAAAGAATGATAGCATTTTCCCAATCTTCATCTTGAGGAGCATCATTGTCAATATCCCTTAAGAAAGATAAATCTTCTTCTTCCATTCTTTTAAAAGCTTTTCTAAACTTTATGGCAGTGTCCAACATTAGATAAGTAGAGTTCCATCTAGTGGCAACATCAAGACAAACCGAACCCTTGTATGTGATCCTTTCAGCCTCAATACAAGATTGAAATGTCTTTGCTCTCATGGGAGAACTCCTTACATGCCTAACTATGTTACGAATACGTGCAATAGAATTATGCACCTCTTTCAATCCATCTTTTACAATCAAGTTTACTATATGAGCAGTGCACCTCATATGCAAATAATCACCATTCAAGATCAAAAACTTTTCTTTTGAGAATTTTTCCTTCAAATAACCAACAGCCACATCATTGGAACTAGCATTATCCACGGTTACTGTGGACACCTTTCTTTCTATTCCCCACTCATAAATGCATTTCTCCACCATCTTCCCAACCTCCCTACCCTTATGACTATGCATCACCACAAAATTGATGATTCTTTTATGCAACTTCCACTTTTCATCAATAAAATGCGCAGTGAGACATAAATAGTTCATGTTTTGAATGGAACTCCACATATCAGTCGTGAGTGCAATCCTAGAATGAAGTTTGCCAAAGTAAGTCTTCAAACAAGTTCTTTCACTCAAATACAACTTCATACAATCTCTAGCAATCGTAAATCGTGACACATGCTGGAAGAGAGGTTGTATTTCAGTAACATAATCACAAAAACCAACACGCTCAACCATGGAAAAAGGTTGTTCATCAATAATGATCATCCGAGCAAGCATGTGCCAAGAACGTTCTTGGTCAAACTTCCATGTCGTTAAGACATTACCACCACCACCAGTATTTTCCCTTACCTCGCCGACTACATCTTTGCTACGTGGTGCAAAAATCGATTGCTTCTTATCTGCATGAGGATACTTTTTGCACTTGTTTAAGTGCTTTTGCATAGTAGATGTTCCATGATTAACATTATACTCATACATAGCCCCACAATGAATGCACTTTACCTGGATTGTTTTTTTTGTCTCATCATCTATGATTCTCGAGAAGTATTCCCACATTTTTGACTGATTAGCTCGCTTTTTGCTAAGAGGAGGACGAGGGCTAGGCATCGTCGCCTTGTTTGTCGCACTCACAGTTGATTCCACTTCAACTCCATGGAATGGCAATTCCATCATTTCACTATGTCCACGCATTTCCATTGATATGTCATTGTCTTGGTCCATCTGAAAACAAATTATATAATAATGTTAAGTCCTACCGAAAACAAAAAAGAAACTGACAATCGTATGGAGAAAGCAGCTATAGTCATTCACAAGTAACTCCAGAAAACACAGAAATGGAAACCAGAAAACACCGAAAACCCAAGAGAGGACGAAATCAGGATGACGAACCGATTGACTAGATTATAGGTTCATCAGACGGCAAATATGCTCAGCAGTCATGCAAGTGAAGTTGCAAAATGACTTAAAAACAGAGCATTTACAGTCACGTACCATGACAGAAGATAACTTAAAAATCCATGCGCAAACCACTTCAACTATCCCCCCTCATCACATCTGCACTGGGGCTACGCCGACTTTCCCTCGAACAAACCATTTCCTAGTCCTACCTTCTTTTGACTGTCCAGGAATCTACCAAAACACTCTTGTCTCAACAAACACTCATTTCGTGGACCATAGCCATCCGTGCACAATGCGTCGACGTACAACAGCGACCTCATCGTACGTCGCAGGGGAGGCGCGGTCAAGTCTAAACGGCATTATCTGATAACGCAGAACACCGTACATGCATATCCACCGATTTTGCTGAACTCGCGCTCCGTACTCCAATCGTCAGCCCAATCGATGGAAACCTCAGATTTCCGAATGCCAGAAGAGGAGTCTCAGCAATTACAGAGCGTTTCACACGACCGAAGCGATCAATCAACACGAAACGGCTGCAGAATGCGCTGCCGAGAGGATCAACGCATCGGCGCGAAGATAGTGCAGGACGAAAGGAGAGGAGGGAACGAAAGGCGAGAAGAAGAAGAAGAAGAAGAAGAAGAAGAAGAAGAAGAAGCGAATGCGTACTCTTGAAGACGATTGAGCAAGGTCTGGAGCAGGGATCTGGAGTGGGACTGGAGCAGTATCATCGCTAGAGAGGACGCCGTGAGGCACTGAGGCGTGAGCGACAAAAGGGAGTAGCTAGCTAGGGTTTTTTTTTTATATAGTAACTAACAAAACCGGTTCTAAAACCGGTCCGGGTGGGTATTTACTTAGAACCGGTACCCGGACCGGTTTAAACCGGTTCCCAAAAATTGGAACCGGTACCCGGACCGGTTTGAGCTGGAACCGATTCCCGACCCTGTTTTTCGGGTGGGTCGGTCCGGGTTCCGGGTCAACCCGGTCCGGTTGCTCACCCATAGTAAGTATCTTACTTAACGCGCATCACTAGAGAAGGGGGCCAACTGTCCGAATGTATTAGCGAGGGCCGTCTAGTAAAGGCAATTGGCGGATGCTAATATAGGACGTGCCGGAGGTGGTAAAGCGCATGGGCAGTGGACGCCGCCCGGAATAAGTGCGTGGTCGCACGTGGGTAGTGCTCGATCGACATGTGCGGCGTCCGCCGAAGGCGTGCCACCCGTTGTTTTGCTCATCTCCACAAAAAGGGGGTCCAAATATGTGATCAAACTCAATTTTCATCAAACAAAAATTTGGATAATGGGAAAAAAAATCAAAAGTTATAGCTCTAGGCTATGGAAAGCTAATATATCCATACGTAAATCTTGAAAACGGCATCCCAATATCACCATAACTTGAGTCTAAAAACATAATAATGGATAAAAGGGATATGTGATTGTGATTTGGAATCTATCATTCTTAATGTGGAATAACGACGATCCAAACCTCAAGTGGGTCTGCTCTATTGCCTTTTATATCATTGGCTCAACGAGACTGCCCTTTCACGAAACCTGATGTGAGATTGTTTGTGTATTTGTTAGGATAGAGAAGAGACTTGAGTTCTATTAATAGAATTTCCAGCCACGCCCTCTCGTGACGAGCTGGGATCAACTCGGCTCACACATGGTAGATCCATATAGACTTATTATGAATCTCTATATCTTACATTTTTAAAAACAATACCGTAAAACGGTAAGTTACAATCTCAATAAATATAGCCCACGTCGCAAAAAACTTTTAAACAAATTACGATTCGTCCATTCATTAGCAATCATCCAATTTACAAGTTCTTTATTTTTCATTTAAAAAATTTCTTACGTTGAATCATTGCTCAAGAGATTCTTTGGTCATCAATGGTTTGCCATATCATATTCTCCCATTCCCACTAGCGCTACACGCTGGGCTTCCATTTTCAAAATTATGGAAAATAGGTGGTTTAACGGGAAGTTTCCTCTCACCAAACAAAAGCACATAAAACTGTCGTGTCAACATTATTTTTTTTTTTTTTGGTTCAACCTTGTTTTTTCATTCTTGTTTATATAGCTGGTTAATTGAAGTTCACCTAAATTTTCACGCGTTTCAACTGGTCCACTTTTCCGACCAAAAAAAAAAAAAAACTGGTCCACTTCCAACTAAATATCAGTAGGAGATGAACAAATTTTCGTTAACATCTAATAGTTAATCATTTGTCAGAGATTCCACCGGTAAAGACTCGACAGAAGTCGTCGATGCTTTTCTATTGTAGCTGCAAAAGAAAAGCGACACCTTTTCTAATTATAATTGCAGGAGACGAAGACTACAGAGTAAGAGAAGTCTTTGCTAACTTTATTTGCGTCGATGCTTCCTCGAGACCCGGAATTCTCGCCGGTCGTCTTTTGTACTTTGCAAAAGACGGACAGGCAGTCAAAGAAGTCGATGATTTTTCGAGACTCCAACGTTTCCCCTTGAGAAACGCGACAACCGGGTTGACTCTTCTTTCTCTTCTTCTTCTTCTTCTTCTTCTTTTTTAAATAAGCTGAAATATCAATGAGTTTGTGTGATTTTCATATTTACCGAGACAAAAAATCCGTTTGGCAATATAATTTCTGAAATAAAAATATTACACAACTTTATTTTTTTTTTACTTTTTCAGCATTTTTTTTTTGCTGCAAAAATAATTTTGGGCCACTTAAAAAAGTGAAAAAAATTACTTCTTTCCAATAGTAAAAAAATTAACTTCTAATCAGAAATTGATTTCGAGAGCATAAGTATTGCCATGCACACCCTAAGTTTCCTCATTTAGAGTGACAATTCTCTTTAAAAATGGTATTTTGGCAACCCATTTTGAATCCTCCCAACCCAATAGTGCATTATGACCCCCCAAAAAAAAAGTAGTGCATATTTTAGGCCAAAATTAGTGAGGTGGATGATCGGTCTGGCCTTCCGTTCTTTAAGATTTTATAAAACGTAACTTTTTGTTATGTCGAGCGTATTCTTATATCAATGTCAATTTAAAACACAATTCAAGGTCTTTACAACTTTTAAACGTTAAGGTAAGATGTCGATCTAACTGGGAAAATACAAAGGATTTTTTAAATGTTCTTATAAGACAATGTCCAATCAAACTAATAATGTGCCGGTGCCTAGCGGGTCAAACATTGCGGCCCTCCTATATAAAATGATTCGACATATTTTGTTTTGCACTCTATCGATAAGAGAATTCATATTATCTATCAAAGTGTGACCCGAACACCAACAAAAAAAGAAAAAAAAATGGTTCCTCCAACTCTCCTGCTGTTGCTCCTCCTAAGGTTCGCTTTCACCATAAACGCCCAATTCCCGGCCACCTACTGTGGTTCCACCGGCAATTTCACCGCCAACAGCACCTACCAAACCACCCTCACCACCCTCCTCTCCTCCATCTCCACCACCAACTCCTGGTCCCTCTCCTACGCCTTCTTCAATGCCTCCGCCCCCGTCTCCGGCACCTCTCAAACCCTCTACGTATTCGGCCTCTGCCGCGGTGACTTGACCGCCGAGAGCTGCCGCGCCTGCCTCGATGGCTTGGCCTCCGACGTCCGCCGGCTCTGCCCCCTCCAGGAGGAGGCACTCCTCTACACCGGGAACTGCATCATCCGGTACTCAAACGCCTCATTCTTCGGCGCAGTCGCGACAGAACCCATGTATGTGGCGAGAACCACGGACAACGTCTCGAGCCCGGACACATACGATGGAGCGATGAGGAAGCTCCTGAGCAATCTGTGGCCCGAAGCGGCGGGTGGCGGCTCGCTGAGAAAGTACGCGTCGGGGAACAATTCAGCGGGGACTGACATGATCTACGCGTTGACACAGTGCACGCCGGACTTAACGGAGCAGCAATGCACACACTGCCTATTGGTAGGCGTCCAGACGATCAGGGATTGCTGTGACAGGTACACAGGAGGACGGTTCATGGTGCCAAGTTGCCTGATTCTGTACGAAACCAATCATCAGTTCTTTGACCCGGTCACTGTGCAACCCCCGTCACCGCCATCGCCATCCCCATCACAGGCGGCAGATGTGTTGCCTCCACCGCCAAGTACGTTGGCTCCTGGTCCGTAGTTAGGTAGACGGCGTTTTGGTACCCCCCCCCCCCCCCCCCCCCCCCCCCCTTTTTTTTTTTAAATAATATCGTGCAGGTTTCGTGTAAGGTTCACTCGATCAATTCTTCCTATGAGCTAAATTTACGTGCTCTATAAACCATACGACTTTTTTTTAAAAAAAAAATTGATATATGCTCAGTAGATTATGTAATCTTTACTGAGCAAGAAGGTCTTAGCTGGTCAATATTTTCCGAAAAAAAAAAATATTTAGGCTCGATTTGTTTCATAGAAAATATGGTGTTCTTTAAAAATGTTCATTTTTAAAAAAGATGACAATGTTTTCATATATTTGGCTAAGACATGAAAATACTGGAAAGTATTCCGTTTGAGAAATTGCTGACGTGAAATTCAGCTATCTTACAAGGCAAGCACGGTTGTGCTGAAGTAGAAAATTTTTATAATTGTTTTTTGTAAAAATCAATTTTTAATAATTGTTTACATTATTTTTTTTCTTTTCACTCTTTTGTTCTTTTCTTTCTTTTTTTTTTCTTCCTCCACTAATCGTCAGGCCTCGACGACAGCTGATTTAATTGTGCTCGATTGTCCGAAAATGAAGCTAATCAGCATAAGATTTGCTGGCAATGTTAGATATACTAACAAATTCTATCAGAATTCTCTTGTTAGACGTTGAAATAAATGGTTCCCGTGTATTAAATGATTAACATCACCTATCAATTTGGAGTTTCTGTAAAATTTCTTATTACTCACCAGTCCGATAAGAACTTGCTTCGTATTTTTTATATCTTATATTTTGGTCTAGCGAGTAAACATATTATGAAATTTTAAGTGTTTAGAGCAGAAGGTAGGATGGGATAAAATTTTCAAATAAATAATTTTAAAAAATGACCTAACACTAAACGACATCGATTCGATCACCGCCGTCCGAGATGTTGACCCAACCCTGTGACGGCTGCAGTGCTCCCGTAAGATGAGAAAATCCAATGTTGATCGTCCGCACGTATATATTGGTTCCGTATATGCACATCGGGAGAGTGCCATAACTCTGCAAAAATTTGCAAACTTGCATTGGATGTCCCTTGCTCCACTCTGTTTCTATAAATCATTTCATTGTCATTACTCTGTGTGAGATTTTGTGAAACCAAGGCTTGTAAATATTTACTTGGGGAGGCAAATTCAACCTAGAAGATTTGAACTCAGGGTTTCCTGTTGTAATACCATGCGAGATTTTGTGGAAATACTGTCAACGATTGTAAAAGCTTAAACTATTATATGAAGATGTGATTTAATATTTAATTACTCTAACACTCTGATTTCCGTAAGAAATTCATCAAAGTACATAATGAAATTGAAGTCAAAAGGGCCACCAATTATCCCTAAAACTTAAAAATTTGGAGAATAATATGATATATTCCGAAACTTATTAGCCGAAACCTGGTGGGGTGACAGGATTCAAAAATTTCTCCAACGTGTTACTGAGTAATCAGTGAGCAATGATCATAAACATAATGCG
Source organism: Rhodomyrtus psidioides (assembly GCA_021437785.1). NCBI lineage: Eukaryota > Viridiplantae > Streptophyta > Magnoliopsida > Myrtales > Myrtaceae > Rhodomyrtus > Rhodomyrtus psidioides. The sequence goes on from JAILYB010000034.1 coordinate 5,672,990, forward strand.
CCTTTGCTCTTGCAGTTGGAAAGAGCAATTCCATGAGGACTGTGATCATTGCTGTCGCCACAAGTGTTTCTGCACTACTTATCATCTTTGTTTTCCTGCTCGTAAGGAAGATGAAGCAGCCCGTACCAAGTGTTGAAGGCGAGTCTAAGCAGCCCGGGCCAAGTGTTAAAGGCGAGTCTTCATCCTTTTGCATTGCAACAGCAACTGTTCATGACGTTAAAACAGATCATGAAAATAATGAAGTTGACTAATTACTATGCTTTTGCACCAGCAAAGCAGTAAGAGTTACATTGATTTTGATAATTAGGCCGAAAACTTTATAAGGGTCAGGGTTTAGGGTTTATTGGTAATGACTGCAGATGTAATCATACAAACTAAAAATTCGTGAAACTTTCATTATGACACCTATGAAAAGATAATGATGCTCGCTCTGAATGACCATGTTTTTGTCTTTCTAGGTGAAGTTGTGCATGAAATTAGCACGGTGGAGTTGCAGCAATTTGATCTCAGCACTATCAGAGCGGTGACGAGTAACTTCTCTGACTCCAAAAGGCTTGGACAAGGTGGTTTTGGTGCTGTTTTTAAGGTAATAATCAACAAAGCACACCCTTTACTCTCTTGCATTAGAAATTTAAGCAACCAAATAGGCAAAGATGACATCAATTTGATAGTCTTCGAAATGCTTCAGTGTGCCCATCGATACTCACAAGGACATACTTTGGTGAAATTTCAGGGTCAGCTCTCCAATGGATGAGAAATCACGATGAAACTGTTGTCGCAAAATTCCAGCCAAGGGGAAGTTGAATTCAGGAATGAGGTCATGTTAATAGCTAAGCAACAACATAGGAACTTGGTCAGGCTCCTAGGTTTCTGTCTGGAAGGAGTCGAACGGCATCTCATTCATCTCATTTATGAATTTGTGCCCAATTCGAGCCTTGATAAGTTCATATTCGGTATGTTTCTCGGGTTGTCATTTGTGAAATCAAATCCTCACAACATGTTTAATGGACATCTTATAAAATGTGATTCCACCAAAATGGCATAGATCCCCACAAGCGTGCAAATCTTAACCGGGATAAGCGCCATAAGATAATAATGGGTGTTGCTCGAGGGATGCTTTACTTACACAAAGAACCTCAACTTGGTATCATCCATCGGGACCTTAAAGCCAGCAACATTCTGTTGGACTCAGACATGAATCCGAAGATATCGGATTTCGGTATGGCGAGGCTGTTCAAGTTGGGCCAAACTCATGCACAGACAAACCGAATTGTGGGGACCTAGTAAGTGCCACGACATCCTAGAACTTATGATTACCAGAAGAACAAAGCAAACTATAGAGCTAATATGGTGGACTTATTGTGACGCACAGTGGATATATGGTGCCGGAGTATGCTAAGAAGGGAAAATTCTTAGTCAAGTCAGATGTATACAGTTTCGGAGTGCTGGTTTTGGAGATTGTGAGTGGTCATATGAACAATCACTGCATGGGCAATGACATGGAGGACCTTATAAGCTATGTGAGTATAAGAACTACCTTCTCGTTTTTGCGTAATGTTCCAGAGATGAAGCTGCTCAATGTTCGTAAGATGCTTGCAGGTTTGGAACAATTAGAGGGAAAGATCAATATCGAACATCATCGATCCCTCTATAACTTCTAGTTTGAATGCTGAAATTGAAAGGTGCATCGACATTGGTCTGCAATTATGTGTCCAAGAAAATGCAGCTAGCCAGCCAACGACGCTCGGTTTTTCTCGTGCTTAACAGCCACTCGATCGCTCTCATAGTGCCGTTGAGACCTGCATTCTCCACGGACAGCATCATCGAATCTGATATGTCATACACGTGAGATTATGATTCAGAGGCAAGAGATCAAGAAGCGAATCAAACTATTTGACGCAAAGCGAGGCCTCTATGACGGACCGTACCCATGGTAGCCTTAGAAAATGGAAAATGGGTAATCAGCGTGCCTTGAGCATTGTATTTTGTCCTTGTCATGGTAATTGTATCATCAAAACTAGAGAGGTCAAGCATAATTTTGAGGAGTTATATGGCTTCAATGGCTTGGGGTTAAATCCAGATTCATAGGAAGTCACTTTAGATACATGAGAATGCATGTGAGCCACAGAAGTGAAGGAGATCAAAGAGACGCCCATTGCAGACGAATATGTCTACATCTTAAGCTTAGGCATGCCCCATTATTGTATAACTTTGTTCACACCAACCAACATCACACTCTTTTCTCCAATCGTATCTGATTTTCATCATGTGTCTCTTCTTGTAATTTCTATGTGAACAATTGCAACACATGAAAAAGTTATGTAATCCACGTTCCAAAACTAAGGCTTAATCTCGCTTGATTCAATTGCTGATTAAATATCCTAATTGATTTTGAAGTTGACAAAAAATTCCATAATCTTTAGAATTTGAGTTAATAAATAGAAATACTCTTTTACAGATTGTCAATACAATCAAATATTGAGGAATGGCTATATTGGATTTTAATCTTGTAACTCAAGCTCAGACGCTGACACAGGAAGAGCTCAGACTGTCAGGGAGTATCTCAATCAAATCTCAAACACTGATTAAAAGATATTATATTGTCACAACGGCTAGCAATCAGGTCGGATTCATCTTTGGAGAATATCAATTATAAAAAAGCATTTTGCTCTATCAAGTACCTGGATTGAAAAAGAAGAGATTTATTACCAAAAGAATAATTCTATCCATGGAAACCCAGATCTTAATTATATGGGTGATTAAATCAATGAGAGATTCTAATCTTATTTCTCTAGTACTATGAAATCCTTTGTATACAATATCATCTAACGAGTTGGCTGAAGAGTGACCTTTCAACGGCTAGATCGATGTGGAAGAGTATAAAAAAAGACTTCAAAGTTGAAGAGAGCATGAGAGTCGAGAATCTAAAATTCTAAAGTTCAAGAAAGCTTCAAAGTTCTTTACTCATTCTTGATCAAAACATTATAATTCTCAAAGGTTTTTAATCAAGTGATTGACTGTAAGACAGAGTCATCTATCAAAACCTCTGAGCCATTCAATAGTAGAATCCAGCCGATCGGCTATTAGCGTGAGGAAGTGGATGTGGGCTTGAGCTAAGCCAAATCACTATAAAATTTGTGTGCAAATTCTCTATCCCATAAACTTGTCTATTATTGTTATTGATAGTAGAATTGAGCACAATCAGACTCTAAAGTGATCTCAGATCTTATTTTTATTTTATCGAACTCTAAACTAATTTATGAACTTGTTTTGTTCAATTCCGCATTGTTTTATTAAATATTTTGAAATCAATTATTCATCCCCTCCAGGTGATACCCATGGCCACTACAATTTGTATCAAAGCTTGGTGCTCTTTATTATGAAGTGTTTTCACTTCTGCGCTAATGGTCTGTCATGATTAACAATTCCACACCAGTTTTTATTATGAAGGAGGAAACAGCTCTAGACCTCCTTATTTGATGAGGAGTACAGTGATTGGCAAAGAAAAAAATTTTATTCTTGGGTGGGAACTAGACTAGACTTATTTTTTCATAGAGAAGCCAAAACAAGGCGAGATGTTGGGTTTCTCGACTTCGATGCACAACTGCTTAGGGGCAAAAAATTGAGTAATTTTGCTTGATTGTCCCCAAATCTCATCTTGAAAACGTGTCAAAAAATTTATAAACCTTTTATATTGGTTTAAATTCAGTCATAAACCTTTTACTGATGCTAATTTAGTTATAGACTTTTTGCATTTATGCCAATTAAGTCCATCTGATCAATTTTACCTAAATTCATTAACGTGGAAGCTGATCATTCCATGTGGCACGGCCGGTGCTGAGCGTGGAACGACCAGTGCTGATGTGGACATTTTGAATTTTTTTTCCTTATTCTTCTTTCTTCTTCATTCTTCTTCTCTTCCTGCTTTTGGGTTGTAGGTGGCCGGCCTTCGTCCAACAGCATCTTGCATGCCGCATGCTAGGATTACTGGATCGCCGGGCCAAGGGCAAGCTTTGCCACAGCCGACCCTTGCCCATGCAAGGTGGCTTCGACCGGCGTCACCCGGAGGATAGGCAGGTTATATTTTGTTTTATTTAGTCTTTTGAAAATTCCTTTTGCCACTTAAGCACATGGGGCTAAGAAAAAGGTATATACATATATAGCTTCGACCTCGTGAGGTCTTGCTCAAGCAACATATGGTCTGATAGCCACAGTTATGTAGTGGTGACAGGTGGTTGTAGGTGAGAAAATATTAGGTGCACTAGGCGTGCCAATGCATCTCTGAGGAAGACCACTCAGAGATTGACACATGGCAAGCGGGGCCCATGCACAGCAAAATTTCTTCCCACTTGTTGACACCTGATTTTTGACCATCTATCATTGTGATTTTTATTTTTAAAATAAATTAAAATATCAAAAAAGATCATAAAATCACAAAATCAACTTTGGAAGCCTTAGCCTAGCCTCAGGAACCAATTTTGAACAAAAAATATTTTTGGTATTTTTTAATATTTTTCGAATTTATTTAATTATAAAAATACCCAAAAAATCAGAAAAATGCCATTCGTGGTCAGAAAAATACCCAAAAATATTCGATAATTTTATTTTAATTTCCTCTTCAAGTGTGTTACTTTAAATCTCAAAAATTCGGCTAGGGTCAACATGTTCCTTAACAAACATAAACCCAAACCGAACCCAAAAAAATCCTTTTCGAGTCTTTTAATTTTCAATTCTCACTTTTTATAAGCTATGACATTGTATTCTAAAGTCTTGAAGTGCAATTGGGTCAGTTTGCCCTCCAATTTGATCAATTTTAACCAAAAAGGCTTAATTGCATATTTTTCTTTCAATTAGTCCCCGGTTTCACGGATCTTGAATTTCACACGGGCATATCCATTAAAATTCAACACCTCTACCCCATAATTTTCATCATGCCCAATCCATTGGCGGCCTCAATTCAGGCTAATTTGGTAGTTTGGATGTATATGTATGCTCTACGTATTTATACGTCATGCATATTTATACGTTATGCGTATTTATACTGTTTGGTAACCTCTTTAACTCTTGTAATAATAATAATGGTTATTATTTTTAACACATTTGTTAGTGCTATTTTTAAATAGCATTTTTGTATTATAAATTGTGAGTGTTATTTTTAGATAGCATTTATAATTGTTAGTGTTATTTTTAAATAGCATTTTTGTATTATAAATTGTGAGTGCTATTGTTAGTGTTATTTTTAAATAGCATTTTTGTATTATAAATTGTGAGTGTTATTTTTAGATAGCATTTATAATTGTTAGTGCTATTTTTAAATAGCATTTTTGTATCATAAATTGTGAGTGCTATTGTTTGTGTTATTTTTAAATAGCATTTTTGTATTATAAATTGTGAGTGTTATTTTTAGATAGCATTTATAATTGTTAGTGCTATTTTTAAATAGCATTTTTGTATCATAAATTGTGAGTGATATTGTTAGTGCTATTTTATAATTCAATTTATTGGAAGGTGTTTTTGGCTATAAAAGGATGACAAGAGTTTTGAGGTTAAAGGAGAGAGAGGACATACGTTGAGAAAATTCTTAGAGGGGGGAGACATTTTGTAGAGTGTGCAAATTTTTGAGAGCTTAGAGAGAAGAACACAAACACTCTCTATATTCTCATAATCTTGAGTGAGCAAAATATACTAAGTTGGAATATTAATTCCGCATATTGCTAGCACAATTGTTGTGGAGTTATTAGTCGTCTCCCCGTTCGTCAATTGGTGGTGCGTCCGAACTAGATGCCTAACACTTGTGGAGGCTGAGATCGAAGAACATCGAACCGACACCTCCGTTCAAGCACGCTACGAGAAGTAATCCATTTACTCCCTTTGAGACTTTGTGATTTTTTTCGATTGAAATGCACGAAGTACGCCTCTGGAGATACATGTATGGGTTGTTATTTATTTCCGCTACGTGTTACGTGGATCCCAACAGTGGTATCAGAGCCGATCCTTAGGTGTTTTCGTGCATTTAATTGATTTTTTGCAATTTTTGCAATACTATGGCCAATATGTATTAACGAATTGTTCGTCTTACATGGCTAATGGAGGTTGATTATTTTATATGATAAATTAATCAACGTAGCAAAAATTGAGACTAAATCAATTTTGAATCGAAAATTTATGGCTATCTTATTTTACGTAAAAATTCTGAATATGATTCAACGTAGAATTTTTATTGTGCCTTCCTAAGTTTTAAATTGTGAATTTATTACTTACGTGGAAGGGTGGTGATCATGGAAAAATCCCTAATCAATGTGATTGATGTATGTATGAATGTATGGTGATTATTTATATATTTGGGGTTGTAATTATTAAATGGAGGCTGCGTACTCCTTTTATTTTTCATGTAATCTTTATTTTTAGCATAGTCAATTGTTGATGTAAATGCTACGAGGATTACGTGGAGGAGCCTTTTAAGTCGGCGAGCTCTTTGGGGCCCGATTCTTGAAGAGTTCAAGAAACCAAGAAGAAGCGAAGAGTGGCTCTCCGTTATTAAAATATTAAAATGATTAAATGTGGTCTTATTGGCTCGAGACCCATTAAATCATAATTCCATGATCACCACGTAGGATAGATGTTTATGTGATTGGCATCTATTTATTTACGTGAGCATGTTAAACTGGTTAATGTGCAAAGTCAGACTTACCTCACCTAAAATTGCGCCTGCATGAACTCTTAGCTAGGAAAATCACTCGCGTTAGGTACCGAAAGGGCGTTGGTAATGACACCGACGTAACCAAGTCCCCGAACCCAAAATCTCTGGTTCCGCAGAACTGATCGACCTCTCTCAATCGGTCAGTAAGGTTTCCGGTCTACCCTCCAAGAAAGACCGGTGGCGACTCCAAATGCATGCACAAGTTGCACATGCCACCACGACCACACTGAAGGTCGAAAGCGATCGACTCTTATTGTCGAATCCCTCAAAAAATACTCCCGCCGCGATTTGGTATGGGCCTGGGAGGGCCCGCGCCGATCTAAAGCCCGCGATCGGTAATCCATTAGCCGCGTCCGCTTTCGGACGGGTCGCGACAGCTGGCGACTCCACTGGGGACCTTGTTCTAGAACCTATGGTTCTAGACCTCAAGTGGACTTAGGCCGTAATTAAAACGCTGAGTGATATTTCTAACCCTGCAGGCGCTCTTGAAGGTGAGGTAAGTCCGCTCATGGTAGGTGTTATATGTTTTTGCAGATTGGAGAAATAAGGGGGGTAGTCTGTGATTAACATTGTCTTATGCAGGTTGGCGTAGGAATGTATGCTGTGTGGATGATTTGAAGCGCTGATTGATAAACTGTTGTGCATGACTTACATTGAGATGATCACGACACATGGACACACACAACCGCGCCTAAAACCCCGGGCGCCGCCTATAGGAAAACAATAGAAGGGATTGAAAATGGAATCTCCGTGAGGAAAAACACGGGGTAATCCACTTTTCAATTCCGCTCATTTTGAACTATGGATCGAGCCCCAATGCAACGATAGTTGTGCAATGGAATCTGCTCTTTCTAGAACTCGAGATGGGAGCCTTGTCCTTAGATTCCAAACCCTTTTGATTTTTAGAGTCAAGCCTCACTTGTCTCATGCGCATGTATATGGATGGTTGGTATACCTAAAACCAAAAAAAATCATTGGGTACCTCTCATGGTAAGATCCTGCCGTTTCTATTTAAATTCACTCGCATCCCTTTTATTTCGCACAACATGCTGCATTCATCAAATCTGAGGGTTGAGTCCAATTCCATTTTAGAGTATGGATAGAGTAGAGATGATCTCTCCAAGTCGGTCCCACATCCTGGACATATTCAAGTATGAGCAACGCGTCATCCGCCATCTGACTGTCGGGACATTCAATGGAGTTTACCCTTTTCAAGCTGTTCAAGGAATGATCCAGTAACCATACCGGAAGTTGAAGGACAGGTGATAACAGCAAATCCGAGACACCTACCGGAAATTATCAAAAGGGCATATGATGAAAACGAAGACCCGAAATAACCGGACCGAAGACATCAAGCGTTGTCCCCCAAAGACCCGACTTGGGGCATCTCTTTAGGTTATTAAGGGCCACGTTCCAGTCGTCCCTTTTCTTTTATCAAGATCATCGAGTCTGTAAGGAGCACCCGTCTGTGGGTCTCCCATCTATCTTTTACACCTCGATTCCTAAGTTTTGTCTAAGTGTCTTGACATTAGAATGTGATACTGGAATTTCTCTCAACCTTTCGGATTTTCCGGTTCAATTGCGTGTCTCACCTAGATGAAATTTTCGTTAGAACTCACACTCGGCATGTTTAACCCAAGTACGAGAATCTAACATTAATTTCATGGTGCGCCGGACATGGAATTGAACCGGTCTATAGCATGCATCATTGGTAATCCTTGGTAATTAACTAAAGTTGTCAATGTTTCCTGAATTCAAGAGGAGACATATATCCAAATTACCTTCGGGAAATCATTTCAATTTGGATGTCCTATCTCTCACCGAATTTAGGACACATTGGAATTGCATTTTTATCTTCTTGGAAATTCCACAGATTTTCTGGGGATTTGCCAAAAGTGATAACCATGGATTACGCTCTTTTTAGTTTTATGTTTTCTCTTGAAAAACATCGATAAGAATTTTTCACATGAGGTTAAGGCTTGTGTAAAAATCCTTATCTTCGTTAATCACAAGAAAGCATAAAATTGAAAGGATTTATGCTTTACTTCCCTTTCTGACATATTCCTGTCATTCGAACAGGTAATTTCCAGAATCAAAATCCGAGGACTTGTGTGAAGAATCACTCACAAGTTAAAATGGACCAGGAAGGCATAGAAAAGCGCTTGACCACCCTGGAGAGTCAGTTGGCTTAGGTGTTCGCAATGATGACAGAGACGAAGACACCCATCCTCACCTCAGGAGTGGTCCTTCAAGAAGATCGAAGCTGGTCGACAACTCAAACCACAGGGATGGATATTTGAAGTCAGACAAAGAAGTCGACTTCTCACCAAGACAGCATACTGAGGCAAATCCCACTTAACTAGGGCAAACGCCACCTAACCGGGGCAGCCGGGTCAAGTGTAAAAGGACGTATCGTTCCAAAATGATTATTTTCTTGATATGGGAATAATGCTTCCTTTCTTTTTCCTCTCAGATGATGATCAAGAGCAGAGGACGCAGGATGTAATGCTCTCAAATAACAAGCGGGGAGTGCCCATTTTCAAGGCATCTCAGACATGCATTCTGGCTAAATATTTTCAAGAGCATTCTAATGGCTCAATTTGTGATCAAAACTTTTGAGAATACATCAAGAAATTTCTCATCATTTAGAAATTTCTGTGAAAAGAGCACTTGAAAAGAAAATTTCAAGTTTTGCAGATTGACACATCTGATAAAAATGCCTTCTTTGAATAGAGTGAAAAGCACGAATTCATTTTTTTTCGTTGCTAGCATACATAACATGCATCATGCATATCATGCACATATCCTGCATACAGAGAACCCAAAGGGAGAAATGTCGATTCCCACAGGACAATTTTCAAGGGTAAATTGTATCGACTCCAATAGTCAATTATACATGCCATTTACTCATGAGGTCTCTTCTTTTCAATAGGGGAACATCAAATACCTCAAATGGCGACTGTGATCGAGAGAATCACCAAACCACCACACGACAAATCCCTAGATTGTCAAGTTGTCTAGGGATAGATAAAATAATAACCGAAGACTCTGGCAATTGAGATAAATGACCAGAACCGGCAAAAATAAATGGGAACGGGTTCCCCCATTTGCTTCGAGGAGCCAAGTTGGGGGCAAACTCTCATAAACCCCATAAAAGCACATCAGACCAGGGTTATCAAACCCAGAGATGACAAACATTAAGACAAGTGTCACCTAACTGTGATAAATCACGCCTAACTGGGGCAAGTGAATTAATTTTGCGTTGGACAAAGAAAGATGTGTCTTCTCCGGCAAAGTCAAATAGCAGAGTCGTCCGCATCAGAATCAAACCCCAAGATACAAATTTGGGCGAACGGTAACTTTGTATCGTTCCAATTTGATCTTCGAAGATCACGGGCTTAACATGAGTTTTTCTCATTTAACAGGAAGTCGTTGGCACCGAAAGTCTCAAAAGAAAAGAGCTCGCTGACAGGGAGGCGAATAGAATCATCGGCCTTGGAAGTTAGGATTCCAGGAAATGGTTTTTGATTATAAGATCGAGTGGAGGGTAAAAAGTATCGCTTCCACACTTCATGCTTTGACATGCATTCCGATAACAATTTCCTTTTTCCTTGAATAAAAGGAACTCTGAAGAGTGGCGCTGGAATGCGTCCAAAAACACAAGTGGATCTCCTCTAGTGCAAATCCTAGAGAAGGATTTATCGCCAACCAAATGGAGGAATCATGGCCACAAGATAGATGTCCAACTTCTGCAAGCCGCACGTTTGTGTTCAAACGGAAACACAAAACAGAATAAGGCGGTATCGTTCCAATCTATCTTGAATTTTGGAATACAAACTGACACCTAACCCCCGTCCTTGACAGGGGTTCGCCAACAAGGCGAAGCAGGATTTTTACAACCCTTGCATACTTGTCGGAGCACATGACCAAGGGGATCTCCAGCCACGGTGGACAGGTAAGTACCCCTTTCCCCAACCCAAAATAAAAAAGAGAAAAAAGAGAAAAAGAAAAACTTTCAGAATCTAATGTCTAGAAAAGACATAGAGTTCTAACTCCATTAACAATCATGTTTTAAAAACAAGATGTTGTCAAAACATGATTAGAACATGCATGGTGCAGCATAAAATCCCATTGACGGGTAAAGTTTTTGGAGAAAAATAAAAGAAATTCCCCCAACAAGACATTGTTCAAAACATTCAAAAGGACGTTTTCTCAAAAGACGAGAGGCGAGCCAAATTCAAACACGTCCAACACACACTTGAGAGATGAGTGGAGCGGACAGATGACAAAATCTGGGTCTACGGAGGTAGGGATCATTCGCAGCGATTACATGGGTTGGGACGACGGAGGCACTCGTTTCATATCCCCAAAACACTACAGGTGACCGTTGATAACCCCTTTGAACGGCGGTTTTAGTTTTTAACCCTGTCAAGAACCGCCCCACATTGGGGCAAAAAGGGAAGTAAGTCCAGCAGCGTCAGAAGAAAATGGTTAGAAATTTTCTTGCTCGGACTAACATTAATCTTTGTGTGTTGTTTATATGGTAATCCAAGTGCCAAAGGATGACGAGAAGCATTCATTTCTCTATCCCACACACCATATCCTTTGCATAGCCAAGTTGAGCCTGCAAAATCATTTCATAAACCCGTTGGTGATCATTGCACATTCCAAGACGGATACAGCATCACTTCAGAAACGAAGGAGTTCAAGACTTAGGGTTTGCAAAAAAAAAAAAAAAAAATCCTAAGTTAAATGCTTAACCTTGTTAGACCTTTGATCATAGGTCTAACACAATCCCATGAAGATGAGAAAAAGTGGGATTTCAAAAATGAATGAGAAAAATCCACGGTATCGAGAAAAAGCAAAGTACCTAGTAAAAGCAAGGCCGATGCTCGTGTAAATTGTTTGATTGATCCGCAATGAAGCAGGATGGGAAAAGAGGAAATCCCTAAAGGAGTCAGATCAAAAAGACTACTCCCCAAATGGTGTCAAGCGTGGAGCAGAGACGCAGACAGAGTCATCAGTCTCTTAATGCGACGAAACGCTCTCTAAAGAGTTGGTGCACACCTCAAAAGCGGGTGCACACCTCAAAAATTGAAGGAGCAGAGAGGAAAGCGCAGGTGGTAAATTTGCAATGATCACCATTGTCAAATCCTTCTTAATTTCTGGGCAAAAAACAAGCCTTTTTCGGTCCCCAATCCTACCAATGTTACAACCCCGAAACAGTCTTCTCTGACTAAGACACTTGGGTTAACATAAAGCTTAGCTCGAAGAGGTACGAGCAAGACTATTTCTTTCTCATTTTGCAGGGTTCTTGACTTGTAAACCCGGAGCAGATGGTGAAGACTTTCACTCAATGGCCTCGACTCCAAAGCGAGTTCCCCTTGAAAACCAATATCCAAGCCCAACATTACGGTCCCGTGGAAGACCTCCCGACCGATCAAAATGTATGCGCTGCGAATGAACCTAAAACCTAGGCACAGGTTAGTAGGGAATTGAGTGCATCCCCTATAAAAACCACTATCTCAAAACAGGTGAGAAGACCTCCTTGTCGAGAAATATTCCAATTGATGTTTTGAATAAACTCTTTTTGGAATTTTCAAACTGTTGATCCAGATTTTCCGTGCAAGAGATTTGTGATCACATTTGCATGCTGCAAGAATGCTTTGGATAACCTCCAGCATCAAAATGCACATTTCATGATTAAAACCTAAGTCATACAGTTTTTGTCAAATGGACAGTCGTGGTCTTCACAAAGATTACTAACGTTCTCTTGGTGAAGAAAAATCTTTCAGGCTCAAACTTCTGCAGGATACCTGGAGAACCCAGCTCCCAGAATGTCGCCTCAACAGACCCAAGTGAAGCTTTGTTAAGATAAAAATCTTTCACTGCCTCAAAACTGAATTCCCGACAAATTTCGAGATCTTTCAAAAGAAGGGATGAGGATAGAACCCTTTTTCAAAAGAAGTCGGCAAACTGTCCCAGCAGACGTGGAGAACCCTCGTTCCGGGACCCTTTTTCAAAATCAAGCAGTCCTAGCTTGACGTGGAGAACCCTCGTCCTAGGACCTCTTTTCAAAATATCAAACAGTCCCAGCGGACGTGGAGAACCCTCGTCCCAGGACCCATTTTCAAAATATCAAACAGTCCCAGCAGACGTGGAGAACCCTCGTCTTTGGACCCCTTTTCAAAAATCAGGCAGTCTCATCGGACGTGGAGAACCCTCGTAATGAGACCCCCTTTTTCAAAGATCAAGCAGTCCTGGCATGACGTGGAGAACCCTCGTCCCAGGACCCCTTTTCAAAAATCAGGCAGTCCTAGCATGACGTGGAGAACCCTCGTCCCAGGACCCCTTTTCAAGGAAAGAAAAGAAACCCCTGGTATGGTGAGTCAGAAGCCACAAAGGGAGAAATGAAAACCTGGTATGGTGAGTCAGAAGCCACGAAGGAAGAAATGAAAACCTGGTATGGTGAGTCAGAAGCCACGAAGGAAAGAAAAGAAACCCCTGGTATGGTGAGTCAGAAGCCACGAAGGAAGAAATGAAAACCCTGGTATAGCGGATCAGAAGCTACGAAGGGAAAATTGAAGACCATGGTATAGCGGACCAGAAGCTACGAATGGAGAATTGAAACCCCTGGTATAGCAGATCAGAAGCTACGAAGGTGAATGAATAAATAAATAAAAAAAAATAAATAAATAAAAGGTCGACAAAAAGTCCCAGCAGACGTGGAGAACCCTCGTCCCAGGACCCATTTTCAAAATATCAAGCGGTCCTAGCATGACGTGGAGAACTCTCGTCCCAGGACCCCTTTTCAAAAACCAAGCAGTCCTAGCTTGACATGGATAACCCTCATCCTAGGACCTCTTTTGAAAATATCAAACAGTCCCAGCGGACGTGGAGAACCCTCGTCCTAGGACCCATTTTCAAAATATCAAACAGTCCCAACAGACGTGGAGAACCCTCGTCTTTGGACCCCTTTTCAAAAATCAGGCAGTCTCATCAGACGTGGAGAACCCTCGTCATGAGACCCCCTTTTCAAAAATCAGGCAGTCCTGGCATGACGTGGAGAACCCTCGTCCTAGGACCCCTTTTCAAAAATCAGGCAGTCCTAGCATGACGTGGAGAACCATCGTCCCAGGACCCCTTTTCAAGGAAAGAAAAGAAACCCCTGGTATGGTGAGCCAGAAGCCACAAAGGGAGAAATGAAAACCTGGTATGGTGAGTCAGAAGCCACGAAGGAAGAAATGAAAACCTGGTATGGTGAGTCAGAAGCCACGAAGGAGGAAATGAAAACCTGGTATGGTGAGTCAGAACCACGAAGGAAAGAAAAGAAACCCCTGGTATGGTGAGTCAGAAGCCACGAAGGGAGAAATGAAAACCTGGTATGGTGAGTCAGAAGCCACGAAGGTAGAAATGAAAACTTGGTATGGTGAGTCAGAAGCCACGAAGGAAGAAATGAAAACCTGGTATGGTGAGTCAGAAGCGACGAAGGAAGAAATGAAAACCCTGGTATATCGGATCAGAAGCTACGAAGGGAAAATTGAAGACCATGGTATAGCGGACCAGAAGCTACGAATGGAGAATTGAAACCCCTGGTATAGCAGATCAAAAGCTACGAAGGTGAATGAATAAAAAAAAAATCGACAAACAGTCCCAGCAGACGTGGAGAACCCTCGTCCCAGGACCCATTTTCAAAAATATCAAACAGTCACAGCGGACGTGGAGAACCCTCGTCCCAGGACCCCTTTTCAAAAATCAGACAGTCCTAGCATGACGTGGAGAACCCTCGTCATGAGACCCCTTTTCAAAAATCAGGCAGTCTCATCGGACGTGGAGAACCCTCGTCATGAGACACCTTTTCAAATAATGGTAGAAACCGCCTAAAGGGTCAAACCAATGGTAGAAACCGCCTAAAGGGTCAAACCAAAGGTAGAAACCGCCTAAAGGGTCAATTCAAGGTAGAAACCGCCTAAAGGGTCAAATCAAAGGTAGAAACCGCCTAAAGGGTCAATTCATGGTAGAAACCGCCTAAAGGGTCAAACCAATGGTAGAAACCGCCTAAAGGGTCAAACCAAAGGTAGAAATCGCCTAAAGGGTCAATTCAAGGTAGAAACCGCCTAAAGGGTCAATCAAAGGTAGAAACTGCCTAAAGGGTCAAATAATGGTAGAAACCGCCTAAAGGGTCAAACCAAAAGTAGAAACCGCCTAAAGGGTCAATTCAAGGTAGAAACCGCCTAAAGGGTCAAATCAATGGTAGAAACCGCCTAAAGGGTCAATTCAAGGTAGAAACCGCCTAAAGGGTCAAATCAAAGGTAGAAACCGCCTAAAGGGTCAATTCAAGGTAGAAACCGCCTAAAGGGTCAAACCAAAGGTAGAAACCGCCTAAAGGGTCAAACCAAAGGTAGAAACCGCCATAAGGGTCAAACTAAACTTGAAGGTAGATACCGCCTAAAGGGTCAAATATGGTAGAAACCGCCACAAGGGTCAACTCATTGGTAAATACCACCATACGGATCAAAATCCCTGGCAAATCCCCCCGCGTGGGATGCGCCCTTCTCAGGTTCCTACCAGTTAGGAGCCCCATAATGGTGTGACCTACCATATAGGTCAGAGCTTAATCTCCCTAGGATATTCTGAACGAGTCCTAGGTATCTTCTTGAAAGTCGTCGCAACCGGCAGCATCTGACAGGTGAGATTCAGGTAAGCCTCTCTCACTTCGGCCCATGTTCGAATTGCAAGAGTAAACCGGTGATTAACTTGAGCATTCATCAAAAGACTTAAGGGTCCGATGTCATAGCATTTCTTTTCCCCAGTCGAGTCAGTTAAGATTCAGGTGTCATTTTGTCTTTGAAAGCAACCTCTGACGAGCTCACTCTCAAAGAGGGGCAGCTGTTGACACCTGATTTTTGACCATCTATCATTGTGATTTTTATTTTTAAAATAAATTAAAATATCAAAAAAGGTCATAAAATCACAAAATCAACTTTGGAAGCCTTAGCCTAGACTCAGGAACCAATTTTGAACAAAAAATATTTTTGGTATTTTTTAATATTTTTCGAATTTATTTAATTATAAAAATACCCAAAAAATCAGAAAAATACCATTCGTGGTCAGAAAAATACCCAAAAATATTCGATAATTTTATTTTAATTTCCTCTTCAAGTGTGTTACTTTAAATCTCAAAAATTCGGCTAGGGTCAACATGTTCCTTAACAAACATAAACCCAAACCGAACCCAAAAAAATCCTTTTCGAGTCTTTTAATTTTCAATTCTCACTTTTTATAAGCTATGACATTGTATTCTAAAGTCTTGAAGTGCAATTGGGTCAGTTTGCCCTCCAATTTGATCAATTTTAACCAAAAAGGCTTAATTGCATATTTTTCTTTCAATTAGTCCCCGGTTTCACGGATCTTGAATTTCACACGGGCATATCCATTAAAATTCAACACCTCTACCCCATAATTTTCATCATGCCCAATCCATTGGTGGCCTCAATTCAGGCTAATTTGGTAGTTTGGATGTATATGTATGCTCTACGTATTTATACGTCATGCGTATTTATACGTTATGCGTATTTATACTGTTTGGTAACCTCTTTAACTCTTGTAATAATAATAATGGTTATTATTTTTAACACCTTTGTTAGTGCTATTTTTAAATAGCATTTTTGTATTATAAATTGTGAGTGTTATTTTTAGATAGCATTTATAATTGTTAGTGCTATTTTTAAATAGCATTTTTGTATTATAAATTGTGAGTGCTATTGTTAGTGTTATTTTTAAATAGCATTTTTGTATTATAAATTGTGAGTGTTATTTTTAGATAGCATTTATAATTGTTAGTGCTATTTTTAAATAGCATTTTTGTATCATAAATTGTGAGTGCTATTGTTTGTGTTATTTTTAAATAGCATTTTTGTATTATAAATTGTGAGTGTTATTTTTAGATAGCATTTATAATTGTTAGTGCTATTTTTAAATAGCATTTTTGTATCATAAATTGTGAGTGCTATTGTTAGTGCTATTTTTAAATAGCATTTTTGTATCATAAATTGTGAGTGCTATTGTTAGTGTTATTTTTAAATAGCATTTTTGTATTATAAATTGTGAGTGTTATTTTTAGATAGCATTTATAATTGTTAGTGCTATTTTTAAATAGCATTTTTGTATCATAAATTGTGAGTGCTATTGTTAGTGCTATTTTATAATTCAATTTATTGGAAGGTGTTTTTGGCTATAAAAGGATGACAAGAGTTTTGAGGTTAAAGGAGAGAGAGGACATACGTTGAGAAAATTCTTAGAGGGGGGAGACATTTTGTAGAGTGTGCAAATTTTTGAGAGCTTAGAGAGAAGAACACAAACACTCTCTATATTCTCATAATCTTGAGTGAGCAAAATATACTAAGTTGGAATATTAATTCCGCATATTGCTAGCACAATTGTTGTGGAGTTATTAGTCGTCTCCCCGTTCGTCAATTGGTGGTGCGTCCGAACTAGATGCCTAACACTTGTGGAGGCTGAGATCGAAGAACATCGAACCGACACCTCCGTTCAAGCACGCTACGAGAGGTAATCCATTTACTCCCTTTGAGACTTTGTGATTTTTTTCGATTGAAATGCACGAAGTACGCCTCTGGAGATACATGTATGGGTTGTTATTTATTTCCGCTACGTGTTACGTGGATCCCAATAGTGGTATCAGAGCCGATCCTTAGGTGTTTTCGTGCATTTAATTGATTTTTTGCAATTTTTGCAATACTATGGCCAATATGTATTAACGAATTGTTCGTCTTACATGGCTAATGGAGGTTGATTATTTTATATGATAAATTAATCAACGTAGCAAAAATTGAGATTAAATCAATTTTGAATCGAAAATTTATGGCTATCTTATTTTACGTAAAAATTATGAATATGATTCAACGTAGAATTTTTATTGTGCCTTCCTAAGTTTTAAATTGTGAATTTATTACTTACGTGGAAGGGTGGTGATCATGGAAAAATCCCTAATCAATGTGATTGATGTATGTATGAATGTATGGTGATTATTTATATATTTGGGGTTGTAATTATTAAATGGAGGCTGCGTACTCCTTTTATTTTTCATGTAATCTTTATTTTTAGCATAGTCAATTGTTGATGTAAATGCTACGAGGATTACGTGGAGGAGCCTTTTAAGTCGGCGAGCTCTTTGGGGCCCGATTCTTGAAGAGTTCAAGAAACCAAGAAGAAGCGAAGAGCGGCTCTCCGTTATTAAAATATTAAAATGATTAAATGTGGTCTTATTGGCTCGAGACCCATTAAATCATAATTCCATGATCACCACGTAGGATAGATGTTTATGTGATTGGCATCTATTTATTTACGTGAGCATGTTAAACTGGTTAATGTGCAAAGTCAGACTTACCTCACCTAAAATTGCGCCTGCATGAACTCTTAGCTAGGAAAATCACTCGCGTTAGGTACCGAAAGGGCGTTGGTAATGACACCGACGTAACCAAGTCCCCGAACCCAAAATCTCTGGTTCCGCAGAACTGATCGACCTCTCCCAATCGGTCAGTAAGGTTTCCGGTCTACCCTCCAATAAAGACCGGTGGCGACTCCAAATGCATGCACAAGTTGCACATGCCACCACGACCACACTGAAGGTCGAAAGCGATCGACTCTTATTGTCGAATCCCTCAAAAAATACTCCCGCCGCGATTTGGTATGGGCCTGGGAGGGCCCGCGCCGATCTAAAGCCCGCGATCGGTAATCCATTAGCCGCGTCCGCTTTCGGACGGGTCGCGACACCACTCACTTTCTCTCTTCCCTAAATGTCCTTCCACCTTCTCTCTCCTTCCTCTGTCTTCCTCACCGCGACACCCCCGACGAGCTGGCCCCATGGACACGTCGACTACTCCGTTGAGGCCTCGGCAGATCTGGGGAGGTCAGCTCTCACCCAAGTCGCGAGGGTCGACCCCTCACCTGATCCAATGAGGTTTACCCTCGTCCAGGCAGCGAGGGTCGATGCCGCGCCAAATCCGACGAGGTGAGCCTTCGTCTAGATACGGCGTGAGCGGTCCTCACTGGATCCGGTGATAGCAACTCTCGCCTGTGGCCAGCCGTCAACCATGGCGTTGGCCTACCGCGGCTGAAGCGACCTCTCACCGTGGGCCAGGCCGCAGAGATAGCGAGTGGGAAGGATGGGGGGCAGAGAGTTTAAGGCGCTGGCTTTTCAAGATCTGTTCAACATTAAGCAATTTGAACCAGGGACTGAAGACTGCAGTCGACGATACATGAGCATATACTCCTTGGTGTTCTTGCTTGGCACGACCTGAAAATTCGACTTCTGTAAAATGCCTGAATTCAATAAAATGGGTTAATATTGAAATTCAATTTGTAGAATATATTGGATCGTAAGGACTGAAGAGACGATAATTGGACGAATTCTGAAGTTTCAGTCGGTTTAAATCAGGTTTCGAATTCTTAATCGCCGTGAATTAGGATTTCAATCCTCACGACCCGAGCCTAATTTCGATTGAACCTAGCCTCTAAAATTACCAAAAACACCTTTCGTTCAGTGTACCAAATTTCGTTCTGTTCGAAAATGCCAAAAGACCAAAATGCCCCTCAATTATTTGTGCACTAAAGGACAAAATTATCGAAAAGTCTTTGTGGGTCCCATGCCCTCCCATCAACAGACGTTTCTCTCTCTCTCTCTCTCTCCTTTCTTCTTTTTTTCTTCTTCTGCGTTTTCTTCTTCTTCTTTTGTTACGTGGACAGCCACTCCCTCCAACCGAACCCTTCCTCCTCCGTCTTCGTGCGCCACCACCTCACACTCGGCCACCACCACATCCAGTCGTACTTCGCTGTCACCGTCGAGCCCTCCGACGCCACCGTTGGTCACCGGACAGCCGCGAAACCACCGCGGGAAGCCTCCCCTGTTTTCGGCCCCCTGACCCGAGACGGCTCCTCCTCCTCCGTGAGCCGTGTGTCGCCACCGTCGCCATCCGCCACCTCGCCGACGTCCACCAGCCCCCTCTCGACCACCTCGACCCAACCCCGTCGCCTGTCGTCCACCGGAACCACCACGGGAGCCGCCTGAAGCCCCGGTGCCCTGTTTTTAGTCCGATTCGTATTTTATTCGATCCCGCCGAACCGGATGCCACCACCGCTCACCGCCACATCCATCGACCTCCTAGGACTCCTCTCTAGTGATCTTGAGCTCATGAGAGCTTGCCGCCACGCATGGAGCCCAGAAACGGCCTGGGAACGCTCCTTTGTTTCTGCTCACGCGAGTCCCATGTTCAGCCGGTTCTGTTCGATCGTTGTTCGGCCACCTCCCGCTGCCGTCCGCTGCCCTTGGCCGGTCTCGTAGGTCGCCCTCAGCCCCTAGGTAAGTCCCCGATCCTTGGCCGGCCTCGCCTCGGCCCTCGAGGTTGAGAAACACCCCGAAACAACCCGGTTCCCCTGTTTTTCTCACTAACCCGCCTATGTTTTTAGCATCACCGCCGCTCGCCGGAGCTCCTGCCGCCGGCCACCTGTCCCGGTGACCTTGCCGGACCTTCTCGAAGTGTCCTCGAAGTGTTGGGTCGAGTCGTTGCACGATAAACCCTATGTTCTCCGAGAACCGCCGCCGCCGCCGCCGTCGCCGTTCGTCGTCGCCGCCCGCACCGTCGCCGTGAGACCGCCCGAGCTAACTCACCGAGTGAGTTGACCCTAATCCTTGGTTAGGGCGCTAATTGCGCCTAGGATTAGTCGTTTAGTCGAGTATGGATTCAAGTATGCGATCGGGACCGCTTTGGATAGAAATTGAGATTAGGTTAAATGGCCGATCGATTATGTGAGTCAAATTAGTTTAGGTCGTCTGTGGCTAGTTGGTTGCTAGATTAAATTGACTGATTGATTGGGTAATGGATTGCCGTTGTTTGATCGCGAGCGAGCGACAGGGAAGAGACGAGCGAACGATTGACTTTTTAAATTAAATCGATTAATAACGGGCATTGCACGAATTGAGCTTGATGTTACCTAATCGGATTTGATTGCTTGTGACTGAGTGAGGACCTTATTGATTTGGCTGTCCCGTTGGAATGTCTGTTTGGCTGTCTCTAATGTCCACTGATGGATTGGTTGTCTGTTTGGAGGTTAATTACCTCTTCTGTGATTGTGGTGACTGGTGATAGTCTGCATATGCATATGACCGAGTGCGGAATCAAAAGACATATTTTAGCATGAAAATGACCTTCGGCCTAGACTTTTACATGCATGTGTGAGCATTCGGCCTTAACCGAAGATAATGAAATAGGTTGATTGCAGGATGTGCATTGAATGGTCATATAAGGGAACAATGATGCTTTTCCTGGCAAGTGCGTACCGTACCAATCTGATGGAACTAGACGACTTGCTAGAAGCACGACAATTCTGATCCAGTATTAACTAGTACGGATGCAGAGTTGGTCGGATGCCGGTCGCAACTAGTGTTGGATCAATGCCCCGTTTAGGGATGCCTCTCGCATGTGCCGTGCAACGGGTGCATTGGATACACCGCTTGTAGTAGCCGTTGCTGAGAGTAAAGGAACCTAGCCCGATCCTGCCGATAGAACGCTAGATTGTACTGAGGTGCTGGATTTCGTTATTTGTGAGAGTCGAATCATGCCATCTTTCTCATAGATCCTCTCATGTGCCGTGGGCATGATCATCGTTAATAAATGGACTGGTGTGGTGTCCTGTGCATTCTTGTGGATGTGATGCTTGTTTGAGTGATTGACTGATATGACTGTTGAGTCGAGTCAAGCATTGCATTATGTGCGGCTTAAGGCCAGTAAGTATGCATGTGGATGATTATTATGTCGTGGCTGTACTAGGGTGCTATATGTGGTGATATGATGTGTAAGACCTCTGTTAGGATGTCCTGGGTGAATCAGCTTCCTAACCGAGCTTAGGCTTGATTCACTGAGATTTATTCTCACCCCGTCGTGGGATAACATTTTCAGGTCCCAAGTGATTAAGTCTCGAGGACGCCAATGATTGGCTATTGGATTACTCTTTTGAAGTTTATGGGAAGTTAACCTTACCTGACAGAGTGACCTTTTGAGGTCTTGTCTAGCTAGCTTGAAGTGTGGGGTTGTATTGATAGTTGCAGCTAGGTAGGGTTAAGACGGATCTGCTTATGACTAATGTTTTGTAATTGCCTTTTGTGAATGACTGCTATGGCTTCCTACTTCTCTATCCCATGTTTATTTGATATTAGGGAGTTAACACGTCTTCCGCATGCGTATAAGTAATAGGTCGATAGTGTGCTTGGGAGGCTATCCTTCATGACCTCGTGGCGATTTGACAGGGGATGTCGCGGGTTCGAGAGTCGGGGCGTGACACGACCACCACGAAAGACTCCACCATCGTCTTCCCTGCCCCTCGCCGCATGCAACGTCGTCACTGACCAGACCGTGACCCCCGCCTCGACCTCTCCGCCCCACGTCCTTGTCGCTTGCTATCTCTATGGCTCAGCCCGCAGCTGTTGACACCTAAATTTTGGATCAGCCTTTTTTCGGTTATTTCTTAGAAAATTCATGAAAAATCCATAACAAAAAGTCAAAAAAAAATTGAAAAATCAACTTTGGTGGCCTTGGCCAAACCTAAGGAACCATTTTTGACCAAAATGTTTTTTTCATAATTTTTGCATTTTTTTAATATTTTCAGAAATTAGTAAAATACTAGAAAAATCAAGAAAAATAGGATTTTAGGTCACAAAAATATGAAAAAATAGCCAATATTTTTATTTTAAATCCCTTGTATTTTTGACCTCACAAAAAGTCCAAAATCAAATTCAATTTTAGGTGTTCCTTTGTTACACATATGATTGAATTTGAGAAAAAATTGTCAATTGAGTCTTTTAATTTACAATTTTGGCATTTTTTAGGATCTTGACATTCAATCTAACTGTCCCTTATTGCAATTTAGCCCAATTGTTTGCACAAATTGCTCAATTGCACGAATTTGACAAAATTGCATACTTAATTGCATTTTAGTCCTTGAAATTGGGCATATTTAAAATTACTTTCAATTCAGGAGCTATCATTGCAAATTAAACATACTGCCCAATGGATTTCACCATTTTGAATCAATTGGCATAGGTAATTTTTCCCAATTTGGCCATTTGAACCTTCAATTGCACAATTCCCCAAGTCACAATTAAATGAAAATTTGGGGTTTTTGTTGAGATTGATATGAACTTTTGGGCAAAATCATATTTTTAGATGAAATCCATGCCCTAAATTTGATTCCGAGGTCCAATTGCAAAAATTTCCCATTTATTTGGGCTTACTTTGAAAAATTGTAAGTGAACCGGTTCAGACCGGTCGAACCGGTCCGCTACAGTGTCTTCTTCTTCATCAGACCTACGCGCAAGTGAACAGTGCGAGGTTGAATTTCAACAAGGAAATTGGCCAAGCAATCGGCGGCAATTGAAGAAACATTAGTGGGGGTTTGATTCGCCGTACCAGTCCCCGTCGATTGACGCCGGAATCGCGACCATTGGTCGCCAGAGGAAGGAGTAATCGGCCGGTCAAAGCCCCGATACCGACAAAAGTCAACAACGACAAAGCTCAGATGAAATTCATCCAAATTCGTGCCAAATGCGATCACTAGAGGTCCCGAACAGAATGGCCATTTGATGCTCGTCGATTGCCGGTTGTCGGTGACCATTTCGCACGTGTTCTCACCTGCGGAGGTCACCTATCCCAACCCCCTCGTTCGGCGCCAAAATCTCAGAGGAGGATATAAGCCGAGGGACCTTCGCGAAGCAAGTGGTGGGTGAATTCGGTTGGAGAAGAATAAACTGAATCGAGAGAGATGAAGAACGAGAGAGAGAGAGAGAGAGAGAGAGAGAGAGAGAGAGAGAGAGAGAGAGAGAGAGAGAGAGAGAGAGAGAGAGAGCTCACCTTCCCTCGTGGTGGTCGAAGGTTTGAGCTCGGATTTGCAGAGCGCTGGTTGGGCCTTCACATGCTAAACCGAAGCTTCACTAGGTCGTCAAGAGGTCGCCCAAACTCCCAGGAGTCGATCGCCATCGGCCGCGCACGTTGAAACCACGGGAATAGGTGAGTTCGACCTTCAAGCTTTCTTATTGAGCATCAATGGCGGAAATCGATTCCGATCTTCATTCTTGCAATTAGTGTGTGCGTTTCATTCCTTGAACATTACTGACCATCGTCGCATATCTTTTTTGCATCGACTTTGCTTGAACACTCCGAATTGAGTCTCCCAATCCTACTTCCATTGTCGAACACTGTTCATTCTTGCCTAGCCCAATCTAGGCCGTGCGAACTCGATCGGAGCTCGAGGTAAGTGTTCTGAACCTCATGCGGTGTTAATCTGTGAATGAATCGATCTGATTTTACGTGATTTATGCGATTGAACTCCCATGGCCGTACTCGGCATTTCGCATGGTGATTGTGATTTTGTGGATGAGATGCCTCGATTCTTAGATATGTTAAGCTAGAGTCCATTGCGAGTCAATTGGCGTTGGTTTCGCGCGATTTCATCAAGGATTCACCGTCGGAACGTCGTCGGAGAAGCATAGCCATTCGTCCAGTTGCAGGCGCGAGGTTGAAGACGATGCGTACGTGGCGAGGTCAACAAGTCAAAGGTCTAGGTGGCAACACGTGATTGGTCCACGGGGATGTCGAGTCAGCATGGCCGTTGGGTCTGTTATTCGAATAAAAGAGATCGAACGGTTCAGATAAATCGAACCTAAATTCTAGTGGCCGTTCGATTAGTAAATAGGATTATCCGAAAATAGTTTTAAAATCAGAAAATCAAAAAATGGGGTGAAACGGTGCCGTTTAATTTAGTTGTAGTGCGGCGTCGTTTAGGTTAAGTATGAATGGACCGCCCAGACCTAGTCTTGAGTTTTAATCATGGCCGTAGGTTAAAGCAGTCGGATCAGACGGCCCTGGCCGAGTCTTCATTCAATCTGAACCGTAGGTTTTAATAATCTGATCCGACGGCCGTGGATTAGCCACGCGGTTCAATAGGAGCCATCGGATCAAGTCTAGAAAATCCAAAAATAAATAATAAAAAAAGGCAGAAACAGCGTCGTTTTGGCGTGGTGGTCTCACGGGTTCGGGTCCGGGCCGAGTTCCGACCCGAATGGGTCTGGTTGACCCGGTCGGAAAATATTTTAAAAAATAATAATAAAAAAATCATAAAAGGATAAAAAAAATCAGAAAAATCCTAGAAAATCCTATAAAAATGCTAGAAAATTCTAGAAAATCCCAAAAAAATATGGAAAATTATGGGAAAATCCTAGACACTCTAGAAATCCCAAAAATTGAGGATTGACCACAAACAACTGGTCAACCTCATTTTTGGGGTTTCTTATCTGTTCTTCCGAGACTTGACGATATTACCTTCTAGGGATAAGTCGCCTCTGCTGTATATGTGAGATAAGGCCAATAATGCCAAGATAGGAATTAGGGTCAGGTAGGCGATCAATTCTTAGGCTTGGGTTTCGAGTATCGTCCCTTTTCTCAAAATGACGATTTTGCCCTTTAATGGAAAAATCGTCTTTCTTGTTCCAACCGAGTCTTGAAAATTGCTTAAAGTTAGGGTTTGGGTTAGGTGGGTGGCCAACCTAATATTTGAGATTTTCAATTCTCATCTTTGTCCAAAATGACGACTTTACCCCTCCAAAGGTAAAATCACTTTTAAATTCCAGAAAAATTCTGAAAATTCTCAAAAAATAGGAAATGGAAGGATTTGATCGCTAATCCCATTTCCACCTTCTTTTGACTGTATATTCCATCTTAAATGACAATTTTTCCCTTTTGGGGTAAATTATCCCCAAAATGTTCAAAATTACGATTCTACCCCTCATGTGCGAATCATGTCCAAATCACTCCTAAGCCTTGACTGATACTTCTCTAGGCTAACAGGGCCTCATTAGGGATGTCATGTTGATTTCATGTGTTTTATCCGCATGTATTGGATCCTTGATTTGCGCATTTATTTCTATTGATTGTGAGTGATAGGGTAGTCATTCTCAACTGCATGAACTCTTAGATTTAGGACCTGTACCCCACTCATTTGTATGAAACCCAAGGATTAGATAAACCACTCAATTTAGGTACCGAAAGGGCGTCAACTCTGATAGTTGGCGTAACTAAGCCCCTGATCCCATTTCTCTGATTTTCGCAGAATCGAATAGTCTGCTCCCAACTATTCGATAGGGTTTCCGATCGTACCTTTCACGAAACGATTGGTGGCAACTCCTTGGCATGTACACGTATCACATGTCACTAGACCACACCGAAGGTCGACCACGTATATTCAGCCGTTGCGATTTGGGTAATGGACCTTGGGAGAGGCCCGCGTCCGATCAGGCAACATCGAGCGGCCCATTAGCCCCCCCTCCTCCGAGAGAGGGTCGCAACAGCAGCTCCCTCGTCGTCGGCCGTAGGGGGTGCCAGGTCACTGGCAATCTCGAATGCCAACTCGCCTCAGCCAGACCTTCACCCCCGCCGCCGTCTCCACCTCGGCCTCGCCACCGCCATGTCCTCGCTACCCAATCTTGGTAGCTCAGCCCCCGACTCCATTGCCGCTGGCTGTTTGTTGCAGAACTCAAGGTTGAAGATGAGGGTATTAGGGGAAAAGAAAAAGTGAGTGAAAAAGGGAAATCTGCAAAAATTAAAATGTGGGTCCCACATAAAACGTGTCAAATTTTGTATGGCTTGGCATAGAGATGACGTGGCGCTCTAAGAGCACCCAATATTTTCTCGTTGTAGGAGTCAATCGGCCATCGCCGGATTTAGAAGAAGAAAATGAAAAAGAAAGAAATAAAAAGGAAAAAGAAAATATAAATGTATAAAATTTACACCTTTTTGAATTTATAAAAATTATCAACTAAATTTGTATTGGATGAAATTTTTTTGACAAGTAATTTTTGAAGAAATAATAGGAAACAAATTTTTAGGGGTGTGCAAGCGGATCTGATTTACCTGGAACCCAGATTTTGAACCACTCAAAAATAGGTTCGGGAATCGGTGTCCATCAAATCAATCCCGGAACTGGTTCTAATTTTTGAGAACCGGTTGGAACCAAGCCGGTTCTTGGTTCCAAATACCTAGGAACCGGACCGATTTTGGAACCGGTTTTATAACAATAGTAAAAAAATAATAATAAAGTCTTGCTCGCTTCATCTCCTTTGTCTGTTGCGGATTATAATTTCTATTGCTCATATTAGGTATTATTACTTTTGATGGATAGTGAGTTTTATTATTCATCTTTTAATTTGAATCGTTTCATTGCTATACTTATTATTTTATTAATAAATAAAATAAAAAATAGGTTCTTGAGTAAACCTTAGAATCAGATAAAAAAAAACATGGTAGATTCCAAATTAGGTTCCAAGACAAACAAGGTAGGTTCCGGTTTCTAAAAATTTGGAACCGGTTATAATATGATATGTTTCAAGGTCTAGGTCCGAAAACTACCCACTCAGCCCATGCTCACCCACACAACCTTCCAGGAAGAAGTTTACCATGGAGTAACGCGTTCGGCGAAAATATATCGCGGATTCGTTGAGCTTTCTTCTCTAGGATGTACAATCCTGTACCCCCGGGGAGACTTGGCAACGACTTTGATAACCAAAGGCAATCGCTTACAGTGTTCCGCCATCTGCCAAAAGGGAAAAAAGAAGAAGCAATTAATTGAAACTTGATAGGAATCATGATTAGTCAAAGCAACGCGTCTCTTTGGCGAACAAGAGATGAAAGTTAGGATGGACAGGTTAGATACTATTGAACATATTCTTGTAAAGACGAAATTAACCGGGAGTTTCGATGACCATAACGAGTC
The DNA here is from genome assembly GCA_021437785.1 of Rhodomyrtus psidioides. NCBI lineage: Eukaryota > Viridiplantae > Streptophyta > Magnoliopsida > Myrtales > Myrtaceae > Rhodomyrtus > Rhodomyrtus psidioides. The sequence goes on from JAILYB010000034.1 coordinate 5,700,525, forward strand.
CTATAATTGATGCACGCAAGCAAAAAATGTACCTCATCAAAGAGCTTAGGGCACGCATGGTAACACTTCAGAAGCAGAATTTCTGCTTCTAAAGTGCTTCTGAAGCTGAAATCCATTTGTTAAAGACACTTCAGAAGTGCTTCTGAAGCTAAAAGCCGTTTGGTAAAAATATTGAGGAATCACTTCCAGAAGTGATTCTAGAAGTGATTTTTACTTTCAGAAGTGATTTTTGGTCAATTTTGAGAAGCTAAAAATTGTAGCTTCTAAAAAAGAAATCAATTCTTCAATTACACCGATCTTTCGCCGCCCGCCGCCGCCAGTCAATGCTGCTCGCCGCTGTCGATCGCTGCCGCCGTCCGCCCGCCGCCGTCCACCGTCGCCGCTGTCCGTCCGTCCATCCGCCGACGCCGCCGGCGCCGCCGCCATCGCCGTCGTTCTTCCGCCGGCGCCGCCGCCCGCCGGTCGCCGCCCCCGTCAGTCGCCGCCGCCGCCGCCAGCCGCCGACCGCCCGCCAGAGATTTTGTTAATAATGTTTCAGAAGTGGAAAATTTCAGAAGTAGAAATCAACTTCTGATGGGGAAGTTGAAAAATCAACTTCTACTTCTGATTGAGAAGTTGAAAAATCAACTTCAGCTTCAGAAATGATTTCTGAAGCAGAAGTGTTGCCATGCGCGCCCTTAGTGTCTGGGTGCACCCATACTTCTATCATCAACAGCGACACATCGACGGAAAAGTACCACCGCTTCGTCATGGGTCAATGGGTTAGTGAATCCGATAGGATGAGAACCAGAGCTAACTCAGTCCATTCGGTCAATTTTGATTGGAAATAGTTAACATGGACACCGGCCGTCTTACGTGACGCTAACGCAATATTTTAGTTTTTTTTTCGACTTTTGGTATTTTCATTTTTTTTTTATTTTTTTTCCTTTTTTTTTTTCTCTTTTTCATTTTTTTTAACTTCCTTCTTCCTCCAGCCGATCGCCAGGTAGGCGAGGCTCGACCTCAACCTCGCCCTCGCTGGGCAAGGTCAACCTCGCTAGATCCGGCTAGGATGTCGGTCGCCTAACCCTGGTGAGGTCAACCACACAGTCACCACGCGAGGCTCGACCGACTGGAGGAAGAAGGAAGAGAAAAAGGTGAAAAGAAAAGACAAATAAGAAATCGAAAAAATATTGAAGCACTATTAAATTGTCCATGTCAGCGTTGATCGCGCCACGTGGGACATGCGGCATCTATGTCATCTATTTTCGATCAAAATTGACTGGATGGACTGAATTAATATAAATAAAAAAGGTTTATAGCTCAATTGATTAGAAAAAATAGAGAGCGTTGGACTGAATTACTACGGTTGTAATAGATTTATATATATATATATATATATATATATATATATAATAATTTTGCCAAAATTAATAAAACACGATTGTTACGTCCTTAACCGAACATCTCGCGCTACTGGTAACCATGATGGAAGTCACCGTGCAACTTCCGACACGAACATAGGTCAACGAGTGACGCAGGTCTTCTTCAAATCCCCAAATCAAGAAGTAAAGACTGCCAGATCGAGGCCTGTAATGGTTGCTCTTCCTAGGAAACTTCCCATTCCTTAAATAATAATAATAATAATAATAATAATAATAATACTAAAAATAATAAAACCAGAGCCTCTCCCACCTTTTCGTTCAAGGGCCAAAAAGCTCCTCTTCCTTCTTGCCTCGGCAAAAGACCCTTCAAAGTTTTGGATTTCCTAGGCTTGATTTGGTCCGTGAATCAAGAAAGAACAAAGAAATGGTTGATTATGCCGGAGCTGCTGTCGGAACAGTATTCGGCAGCCGTTCGCGCTAGTTAAGCACCTAGTGAAAACTGTTGCCGCGTTCCGTGGCCAGCTAAAGAAGATCCGAACCACTTTGCGCGGCATAGAACCAATCATCAAGGACATGGACAAGAACAACCGGTGGCTGAAGCGTGGTCTGGAGGAAGGCAAAGCACTCTTCGGCAAGTACTCCACGATCTAGACGCTCGACCTGGGCACGAGGTATATGCAGTTACGCACTCGAAAAAGCTTACTGACTTCATGTGACATTCCGAATTTCCACCCCCTCGAGACTTAAGACACGGAATGGAATCTCGAAATTGGAAAAATAGAAATGAATAATTCCAACATTCGAATTGAATTTGACATCGCCTCGCTGATGGTAATTTAAAATTCAAAAAGTGAAATTTCGGACGGAAAGTGTAAAATTACCATTTTGCCCCTCGACCATTACCCTTGCCTTGAGAATTAAAGAAGGACATTTTGGTCATTTAGATCTCCCCTAGGCTGCCGAAAATGGAAGGATTGTGTGGTCAAAGGAAGTCAATGGTTGCCAAGATATTATTTGCCCCAAGACAAGTGTCACCCCTTGGGTGATTAGCATTTATTAGTTGCTTTTTACCTACCATTCCTTATCCTTTGACCAAGACTTGATGGAAGACTCTATTCGCTTCTTGCTTCAGCCGAGTGACCCACTCTCTCTCCCTTTCTTCTTTATCTTCTTCCTCTTTCTTCCTCTACCAAGCTGCTACAGCTCGACCACATTCTGTCGTCTACTTCGCCGCCATCGAACGCCCCTCCTGGCCACCGCCGAGCCAAGCTCCGACCACCAACTCCTTCCTTGACCTCTCCTCTACGAATCCCCGGTGGTAGTTCGGCCATTGGAGGTGCCGTTCGCCCTGTTCAGCCCCAATGCCGCCAAGAGGTCAGAATCGGACTCGGCTGGGTGAGGGCCTTCTTTCGTTGGCTTCAAGGCTTCGTTTGGCTCCAAATTTTCAGTGGGACCTTCTAGACTCTTTGTATAAGGGCTGAGAAAGATGAGGTTGAGTTTTTGTTGGCATTAGAATTGGTTTTCATGGAGAATTAGTTGGGTTTTGCAAGGTCAGATTTTACCTATGCACTGACCGTGAGGAACCGAGCTGCTTTGAGGTCCTTCGGGGTGGTGTGTTGCTCTAAAATTTGCAGTGAGCCTCCCAAACATGTAGATTGATATATTGACAAGGAGATTTTGTGGTGAGTTGAAGTTTGGAAGTGAATTAAGGGTTGTTCTATTGTGAACAACGTTAGAGACCCGAGAGTTGAGCAAAGCAGATTTCAGCGCACATCGATTTTGAAATGAATCGTTCTAAGTTGTCCGGTACTCAAATTGAGCTTCGTTTTTTCCCACGCGTCCATAAGACCTTGAAGTACAAGATTTTGAAATTTGTTTCCTCAAAAAGCCAATAGAGAGATGTTAGTTTAATTGTGATTGAACCTGGTCGTGGAGGGCCAGAGCAGACAGCTTTTGTGGAGTGAGATTTTGATGACCTAACCTTGATTGAGTACCATATTTTCATGCTTAAGAGCATTGGGTTAACACTGTGACGACTTGAAAATAGGGTGCTGTGTGTGTAATGAAGTTGGAAGAATTTTAATAGATGATTTGTGGAATTTCTTAGGGCCATGGACTTGCCCTATACTGGTCGGTTGAAGACTGAACTTAGTGGTGAATTTTGAGTGGAAGTTCTAGCTCAATTAAAGAGGTAAGTGTCCCTTAAACATTTACTCGAATACTAGGACACTACTGGATGAATTGGATTGATGAATTGAGTGATTGATGAACTCCATGATTTAAATTTCGTGATACGATCGTGTGACAATTGAATTGTGAATGCATGGCCATAGTGCCTTTATGCGAATGAATTGGCCAGAGTGCCCTATTATGAATGCATGGTTAGAGTGCCCTTATGCAAATGAATTGACCAGAGTGCCCTATTGTGAATGCATGTCCAGAGTGCCCTTATGCAAATAAATTTGGCCATAGTGCCCTTATGCGAATGAAAAGGCTAGAGAGCCCTTGAGGAATACATTGCGGCCAGAGAGCCCTTGGCGATGAGTGAATGAGGTGTTATTGAGATGACTTCTGGAATTATGTGTTTATTTCTGTGCTAGTGCGATAAGCTTGATCTCATGAGGTTGAGTACGTTTGACTGTGATTCTTGTTCATGCCAATCATATTATAGTGCTTGATACTTGAATGCCATGTACTAATCATCTTGATGAATTTATGCATATTGTGTTGTTGCATAGTCTGGGAGGACTGGCAGTCTAGTTTATGTTTAGGGTTTACTTGCTGAGATTTATATCTCACCCCATTGGTTATTAACATTTTTAGGTCCTTGACGATGGAAACACAAGCTTGTTGAGGGTGAGCAAGTTGAGGAAGCAATTGGTAGAATGGATATAAAACCTTTTGTAGCCTTAGGGATAATACTTTGCTTTGTGGATTTGGAATGGAACCGTGGATTTTTTACTATTGTAATCTCTAAGGTGTACTATATGGACTCGAGAAGTGTACTCATGTTCCGTCCTAAGTCATTTTATTTGCATGGATGAATGGAGATGCTTGTCGCTTTCGCATGTATATGGACTTGATGAGTTGTGGGCGTGAAAGATCCTAGGAGACTTTTGAAAATGGAAACGGCCTCGTGGGATGTTCACCTGCTCTCCGAGTTTGGGGCGTGACACTTCAACGCGACAGTCGTGGAGAAGTTTCTATTTTTGTTAACACCTAAAATTATCCTAGGGATCATGTGATGTGCGCGTGGAGAAGGAACAATTAGCTACAGTCAGATGCATGCGAGCAAGATAAAGGTCAAGCTGCAGATTTGCCACGTGTAAAAGGTGATTTTGGCAGTATTTATCTCGAAAAAGCCAAGGAAAAAGGTGCGCAAAAGAAGACACGATCATGATAGTTAAAGAATTAGGCAGCAATCCAATCAAGCACAGCGAAAAGCACGGAAATTGTTAAAAACCTTATCCATGAAGGTGACCGAAAGAAAATGTGCTGAAAAGGCCGAGGCGACAGCTGCCATCGAAAGGGAGCGTACTTGGAGCTCAAGGTAGCAACCGATTCGACTGTTACCAGAGCAAGCTTAGTCATCGAAGAGAATGTACTTGGGGCCCAAGGTAGCAAATGATCGACAGTTACCAAGCTACGCCTATAAGTACCGATGGGCATCCAACAGCAAGCCCCCCAAGTAGGGATGAATTAATTGAATTGTTCCTTGCCCATTACGGTGAAAATTACCAAACAGCCTTAGACATATTTTGTGGATGCTAATTTAGTTCTAAATCTTTTGATGAATTGCCAACTTAGCATTTCTGACTAATTTTAGCACAAAGCTACTGATTCGGACGCCAACTGTCCTAGATGGAACATTCGGCGCTAGGATAAGTTTTATTCGATTTTTTTCTTTCTTTTGAAATTTTTTCTTTTTCTTTCTTTGGCTATTTTCCCTTTTTTTCCTTCTAAGACCGATGAGGATTGTCAGCCAACCATAGACGAGGGTCGGCCCTTGCTGAACTTAGTAGAAATAAAACTTATAAAAAAAAGAAAATGTAAAAAGAAAAATAGAAAAAAATAGAAAAAAAATAATAATAAAAAAGCTATAAAAATTTGCTGGAAGGACTATGTTGGAAAATCGCCAAAAGCTTTAAGACTCAATTGACAAAATTAAATCTAAAGTCGATTGATAAAAAGATTCCGTCAAAATAAGAAATGACAAAATCGAAAGACTTATAACTGATGAATTGGTATCCGTACAATAAATTTATGACTTTTTTGGTAATTATTCCTCTATTTATGTGTATAGGAGTTATTGCCTGAACGATGTTCCCCTTTTGGACATATTTGAACGTTTGAATCCCATTAAATGTTCTCTCTGCTGATCAGTCCAAAACGAAGAATAAGCTAATCAACGTTCACATGAAAGACAGAAACTTCTTTGAAAAGTGATCGAGTTTTGGAAGAATAAACTAATCAACGTTCATGCGAAAGACAGAAACTTCTTTGAAAGGTGATCGAGGAAAACATGACAATGACCATATATTAATTCGTAGCAAAAGATAGAGTATGTGATGCGCGGAAAAATTTTCGTGTCAAGTCAGATGTATACACTTTCGGAGTGCTGGTTTTGGAGATGATGAGTGGTCACCGGATCACTCACCTCATGGGCAATGACACGAAGGGCCTTATAAGCTATGTGAGTATGAGAACATACCTTCCCATTTCGCATTATAGTCCGGAGATCAGTCTACTCAATGTTTGTCAGATGTTTCCAGGTTTGGAAAAAATGGAGGGAAGGATCAACCTCGAACATCATCGATCCCTCTATAACATCTGGTTCGAGTACTGAAATTGCACGGTGCGTCCATATTGCTCTTCTATATTTCCAGGAAAACGCGGCTAGCCGGCTAGTGATGGCCTCGGTCCTTCTCATGCTTAACAGCCACTCGGTCACTCTCCAAGTGCCGTCGAGACCGGCATTCTTCGTTCATGGTGCCATCCAATCTGATACATCATCCACTCGCAGTTCGGGGGTACCTGATGTCGGGGGATCAAGAGGAAAATCCAACCAGTTCTCGATAAACGATGCCTCTATGACGCAGTATTACAGTACGAGGGCAAATGGAAAGATCAAGAGGCAAATCCAACCAGTTCTTAGAAAACGTGACCTCTGTGACCGAGCCTCATGGTAGACTCAGAAAATGGGAGCTGCGCTGCGCATTACTCTTTATGTTTGTGATGGTTTTCGTATCATCAATATTACAAAAAAGGTTAAGCTTTTGTGCATGATCTTTGTAACTTCGAGGAGTTAAATGGCTTCAATGTCTAGGAGATTGGAAGTGAAGGATACTCACAAAAATCCGCGCCTTCTCTATGTTGATCCTCGTTTGTAACTCAAATAGAAGTGCTTTTTTTTTTTTTGGTTCCAGATAGGAAAGATGGGAAAGTGTGAGTTACTTTATAAATGGAAAGTGGGCTATATCTAGGGATGTGCAAACTGGACCGGACCGGCTCGGACCAGATCGGGACCGGGCTGGACTACACGGGTTGGTCCGTTCCTTAAGGGGGCAGTCAGGTCCCCGGTCCCAATAAATGGGACCGGTGATCGGGCGGTCTGGTCCCCAATTCTATGGTGGATGGGACCAGATCGAATCGCTCAAAATACATATAAATATTATATAGAGAGAGAGAGAAAAACAAATTAGAAATTTTTTAAGAAATAATTAACCTAAATCCAATTTTCCCATCTTCATATTCTACTTGACAGTCGATACTTATTCCTCTTGCTAGACATAAGTTTACCTATTTTCATCTTCTGATCGACAGTCGATACTCACTCATCTCGCTCAACACTCGCGTTTTGCCTTTGCAACGCAGGTTGGCTCGGCGCTCGCTCCTATTGCCTTTGCCTTTCTGCTCGCCCCTCATTAGCTATGCATGTACTCCAAGGGTTAATTTCTATAAGTAGTTGATGTTAGCGGTCCCATTAGGACCGGATGGGGACAAGAGCCGACCACCGATCCTAGTCCAATCCGATCCCAAACCGATCTCTGGTCTCGAAAATTTGAGAATCGAGACTACCAATTCGGTCCTTGGTTCCATACTAGGACCGGACCAGCCCGAACCATGCACATCCCTAGCTATATTCCACTATACCCACGTCTTCATGCACGATTATTAGAGCACTTGACATGCCTGTGCGGTCACGGATCAGAAGTGGCACTAATCAATAATCATTATTTGTTTATTTTTGCGATTATAGTAATAATTTAACTGTTTTGTCCTAATGAAACAGTGCGATTGCTATTTTTTATTGATTTTCATTTTGAATTTTTAAGTATTTAATTATTCTATGGTTATTAAGGGCTCTTACAACATCTGAAAAAGTGTGTCCGAATTTACAGTTAACAGGAAGAGGTGTGTCCGAATTAACCAATTTTGGACATGAAGATTTGTGTTCCTTTTGCTAATATATTCAGTACGTTATGTTCATTCTCTTAAGAGCAACTTCCATTTTCATTTCTTTTCAAAGAAAAACAGTCGCCTTTTCGATTATTTCCGTTTAGAATTCTTGGAGAAATATCAGAATTGTTATATAATATTCTTGCCTGAGACTTTGTTTATCCTGGAAGACTTTTGTCGATAACCATATGCAACGTTGTGGGGCAAATAATTCTTTAAAAAGAGTGTTATCGCATTCAAACTCTGATTTTATTTGTTCCCATTCCATCATCATGTTTCCCAACAATATACATAAACATCAAGCATAAACTTGGTTCCCCGACCCACCCGAAAGTTTTAGATCCATCGCTAGAAAAGAAAATCGATTCTCATGGTAGCGAGCGATAAAAGAGAGCAGGTTCTTCTCTTCTACTTCATACAAGACAAGACAGACAAATCAAAGCTTTATATCTTATCTCAATAACTTAGGCTAAAAGTATGCCATTTCACGCCAACACCTAGTGCTAACGAATATGCCTACATCTTAAGCTTAGGCATGCCGCATTTTCTTAGTTTGATCGAAGTAGGGGACCGTTTATAGTATAAAGTTGTTCAAACAAACCCACATCACAATTAGTTCTCCAATCGCACGTGTCTTTTCTCGTAATTTCTATATGAATTGTTGGAGCATACGAAAAAATTATGTAATATGTGGTCCAAAACTAAGGTTTGATCTCGCTTGATCCAATAACCATCACATCTTTGAAGATTCGATGTAGGTCCTCAAAACCCTATAAAATCCTCGGTTTATTAATTCGGCCCTAGTCAAGTATTTACTTTTTTTACTATACCGGTAAAATTCATGAACCGAATTCGTTGACTTCCCGACCTATGTAATGCTTTTCTTCTCGTATATGAAGAGAAAATTTCAAAAAAGGACCTGAAGTCACGTCATTTTATCAAATAAGGACATAGAGTGAACAACGTTTCAAATATGGGTACGAAGTACTCAAATTGTTTCAAAAAAGGGCCTACCCAAAGAGCACTTTTGTCTTTTAATCTTGTTGCTTTTCCTTTTTTCTTTTTTCTTTTTTTCCCCTCCCTCCCCTCTCCTCCCCTCTCCTCCTGTTCATCGTCACCCTAGGACGTCTTTCTTCATGTGAATGTCAACGATGTGGCCATCGAGGTCACCGCGGAATCGACTCGGCATGCTTTTTTGCTTCCCCTTTTGTAGCTCCCTAAATATCATCTGAAAGACTTCTCCAAACCACCAATTCAATCCGCTTCTCTGGTCATGGATTCTGGGAACAGTAGCGCGAGCTCGCAGTCCTCCGATGGCGGCGAGGTCGAGTCGCACCCCTCACGCGCCGACATCTCCTCCCTCTTCAACGCTACTTCTGCCTCCTCCGCCCACCATCACCAACAACCGCCATCATTGCAGCACCACCCCTACCGCCAGCAACTGATGTTCGACCAGTCTTTCGTGCTGTCCAATTACTTTGACCTGTTGACCCAGTCGGCCCTGCCCGCGAACCCGCTGCTGAATCTGGACGTCGCCTGGCCCAAGAGCCCGAGACCCGACCCCAACTACACCAATCTCGGCCTCTCGTCTCCGCAGTCGCCTTTTTTTGGCTTCGGCAGAGGGCTGCCGCCCGGCGGCAGCGTGGCTCTAGTCTCGCTCCCTCTGGCTTAGGAGAGCTCGAAGCCGATGCAAGGTCAGGCCACGGCTCTGTCGGCAGTCGACGAGAGCAACAGCTTCGGGAACGCCAACGCCCCCTGCGCGGAATTCGAAGAAGAGATTGAGGGCGTCAAGGAGGGCGCCGACGACGGTGCTGAGACCGAGCGATGCCGAGGCGGTGGAGGTAAACTCAGTGTTCGAGCTGCACAAGCTACTACCCCGGCCAGGGACGATCAAGAAGGTGTTGGGCAGGTGAGGCAGGTGAGGTCGGAGATCGCGACGATGGTCGAGCAGGAGGCCGGCCACAATGGGCCGGTCTTTGTGAACCGGTTCAACGAGTCGCTGAACTACTACTCCACCATGTTCTACTCATTGGAGGGGTGCTGAACACGCAAGACAAAAGCCATGTCGGACGCCTACTTGCGAAAGCAGATCTGCAACATGGTGTGGCGTGCGAGGGGTCGGACCGGTGGTGGACGACGCCCTGGTGGTGGCAGTGGCAGTGGGCAACAACCCATGATGAATACGGGGAGATGATGAATAAGAGGGGAGAGGAAAAAAAGAAAAAGAAAAAGAAAAAAGAAAAGGCTAAAATGCCCTTTGAGTAAAGCCTTTTTTTGAAATAATTTGAGCGTTTTAGGCCCTTATTCGAAACAATATTCACTTTAGACCCTTATTCGAGAAAATGATGTCACTTCGAACCCTTTTTTGAAATTTTCCCTATATGAATTGTCGTCATGATCTATCAAAGGTGCTACTGCATCCTGGTTTTTCCTCAACTAGCTTGTTATTTGGCGCATTTGTTGTCTTGATGAATCAAAAAGTACAATATCCTTTGCTTATGTTGGGTTTTAAATAATTGGGAAAATTTGTCAAAAAAATTTTGAAAATCGCTAACGTTGCCTCTCATGCATGAAATGTCATCTTAATATATCAAAGATGCTACTGCATCCTACTTTTTCTTCAATTAAAATACTCGTTTGAAACGCAAGTCTCTGTTAAAAGTGGCTTACTTTGCCACAAATGTAGCTGCGATCCGACCGACCGTTCTTTTCTTAATTTTTGTTATCTTTCCCTCGATCTCGGCAAGCTCTCCTTGTTGCGACTTGCATTAACCTCTCCCGAGGGTCCGGCCGATTTAGAGGTGTTGATATCGGTCTATAGCATGGACTCTCCCAAGTCCTACCCCATGTGACGTTAGATTTCGTTTTACTGATTAGTAACTTAAAAAGTTACTAGGAGTCGCCACTAGCCTATTTAGGTCGCCTAGAAACCAATCGAGATATGGGAGCGTTATCTCAATTCCTGCACAATCAGAGCTTCTAGATTCGGAACCTTTTGTTTACGCTAAATAGAAAATTATGCCTTTTCAGTACCTAAGCAATTGATATTCCCTAAAGTGATCATGCATTATGCATATCATTTTAAGCTTAACAAGCATATAACCAGCACTAAATGACCATACATAATATTTTTTCTAATAAGGAAAAGTAATTAACATGCAATTTTTCAAAAGACAATATTGTAATAAATACTCAATCAAGTAAATATGTCAAATAAGGGCTGGAATATATGCAACGCTAAACAAATCCATAATGGCAATATTTAAACATACACTCTAATACGAAGATCGAGTGCATAAAAATGGACCGGATTGGACGTCGATCTTCATCCTCGCTGAGCCCCAACGGGGCGACCATCTTCGTGGGCATCATCTTCGATCGCAACATCGAAATATCAAAATCTCATGCATTAAGGCATTCGAACTTGCATTCACTCAAATAAGATGATCATCAAATTTTAACAAAATAAAGGATAAAACGAGTATTTTGAATTAAACTCTAATTACCATGCTAATTTACCTACTGAGATACGCATTATCAAGTAAATCATCCAAGACAATCGCAAGCAAAGTATAATTAAACTACGCAAATTAAACACCGAAAATAAACAATATTCAAACATGCAAAAGCCTAAATAGATGATATAGGCTAATAGAGATATTTCCTTCTTCTTTTTTGGCATTTTCTGGATTTTTACTTTTATTTAATAAAAAATGGGCTGGGTTGGGTTCTTGGATTGGGTCCGGACGAGAAGGAAGGATCCGAAACAGGCTCACAGTCCAACCTCCTAAACACAAGACATGGCCCAACCCTGCTCTCTTCTTCCTCTTCAGATGAACAAGCCCACCACCCAAAGGTTATCTAAACCAAGCCCATGAGCCCACGCCTAAAGTGAACAAGCTTAGTGGATGACGTGAGATGAGGGTACAAAATGATGGGCCTCAGTGGGCTGATTATGGGCCAGGCTTGGCTGAAAAAAGACAATGGCCCAGCTGGATTGCGCGGGCTTGTCCGCAGGAAGGTGGAGCAAGGTGGGCTCGGGTTGACCTGGCTCGACCCGAGTTGAGTGCTCGTCGCTTCTTGCCGTCTCTGCCAGGCTCCATGAAGTTACATTTGTTTCCTATCTCTAGTGTCGGCCCATTTCTCATCTTACCCTTGAACCCTCCTTTGGTTAGTGAGAAGTGACTTTGTAACGTCATTGTCCCACATTGTTTAGGGAGTAGACCTTGGGTTAATTTATATGGACTTGGGCGCCTCTTAAATTGCAAGATGCGTTTTCTGTGGGTTGTAAGAACGACCCTCGAAGAAAAAAAAAACCGTGTGTCCAAAGCAAATAGTATCTTGCGAGTGCTGGGACCCAGGTCGTTACAGACTTTCCATCATCCTTGACTAATACCTTAGACAATTGTCTATGTAAAGCCCATAAATCGGCCAATATATTCTTCATGAACCATAGCCCGAGCACCAATAATTTGAACGCGGAAGCCGATGTGGCGGTTCAGGCTCGCCACCTATCTAAATACGCGCTTTGCTTTAATATATATATATTCATGTTCAAAAAACAAGATTTTTTAGATTCGATAGTGCATGTCCTTTCTGGCTAGCTAACCGAGGAAAACAGTGAAAGTCGCAAGAGTGAGCTCGAGAACTCAGCAAGCAAGACATCTAATCCAACGACTAAACTGTCTAATCTCCAATCGTTCGGCAGAAAACGTGAATAATTCATCCTACGTTGCAAACAAGTCTCAATGACATTCGACCTAAGCTCACATTCGCTTAAACCATAAATTCTCGACCAAACGGCGACTTGTCCAGCAAACCATTCCATGAATACATATCATTCAGTGTCACAGAACACAACTGTAATGGTTTATATTTTTTATAGCTCATGGCCGAAGACCCATATTGAGCCAAGTTCACAACGCATTAGCCCAACAAGAAACCGAATACACAGAGCATATTTTCAAGATACTCTTTAACTAAATTTCATCAGCATTTCAATAGAACAAGGTCAATTCCCACCATGATTACACCCAAAATCTCTCGGCCACACCGATTCTCCTCCGACTTCAGTTCGCCTCGACACGGCGACAATTCCGGCGATCAACCTCCGCGAATCGTAATCACTTATAGTCCAATTGAACACGCCCAATCACCGAAACCGACACGCATCCACGTTTCCTAAGCCATGCAAGCCGACATGCCATTGGGTATTCACATATCCGAAGTCTACGTTTTTCGCTAAATCGATAGGTCACCGGATAGTTTAGGGGTAGGATTAGATGTTTAATTGCCTTGGGACCGAAGCCCGAAGAAAATGAGAACCAAATAACGGAGCTCAACCCGAACCTTCCTCCTTGCTCGCGCGTAGAAGAAGAAGAAGTAGTAGTAGTTGTGAGGGAGCTGCAATCTGTCTTCCACCGAAAGAAAGAGATGGCTTGAGAGGGAAAAGGTAAGTGACATGGGGGGGAACACGTGGGGGGATAGCCGGATACTGATAGGTGGCGCGGGAGGGTTAATTAAAAGGCCTTCGCGATTCAATCGGGAATGAAATTTCGTTCCGGACCTCTCGAATAAAATTCTACCAACGCTCCTTTCTAAAATATTGTGCCCAACTATTTCATTACTTCAAACAATCCTCCGCGCCAAATTCAATTTCTCCCACAATTCACGATTGCCACAATTTCCAAACCCGAGAAATACTAATCCGCTTATATTTAACCTGGTGGAAAAATCGGATGGTTATAGTCCGGTATCCAGGTATTGGCCTTTGGGGACTCAGGAGAAGACTGGTTTTCGGAACTCAACCTCGAGGCTACCCTCCATGAACCTGGGCCAAGGTCCCTAATCTAAGTGCCAAAATCTAGTCGTATTTTGGAAAATTGGTTTCATATTTACAAGAGAAAAGATTTTTTTTTTGTTTAAGTATATGTTTTTCATTGACAATTTAAAGATTTTTCATCGATTCATTTCCCTAAACGATCGAAATACTAGAAAAATGAGGGATGAAAAACTAGAGGTGCCAATATGGGTCTATAAAAGCTATTCAAATATGGGTTTTAACTCAACCTATTTTTGATCCATTTTTGACCCATGACCTATAACTTCACAAGACAACTTTTATTCACTTTGTAAACCATTGCCCACCGCTCGCACGGATCGTCGCCCACCACCGCCATCTGCCGCTCGCCCTCGCACCGCCGCCCACCTGTACCCCTCCCCCACCACTGCCCGCCCGCACCCTGTAGCCGCCGCCCACCCGATTGCCTGGCCAACGCCTCCACCCGCCCGCCACAATCGTAGCCCGCTACCCGCCACCACTCGCCTGCCTCTCCGCTGGCCTCTATATATATACAGATGAAAGTTATACCATATAATAATAAATTTGTGGGCGATGTTTCGTGATTTGCTGAGGCAAACTTGCATGGAGTACTCACCATCAACTCTGTTTTGCGATGAGAAGCAGACTCGAGAATATCATCGTTCACTAATCCAGACAATCTCCTGTCATAAACCTGGAGCTATCAATATGGGTCATAGACTCATGTTTGACCCACATTTTGTATAAAATGGATCCTATATGGGTCATTAAATTTTAAAGGGCTAATAAAAAATGGGTCTAATAGGTAGAAGTAAAATTAAATGAATCAATAATAAGTCACACACTTAAACCCATTTTCAACCAATATTGCACCCATTTGCGACCCACATGGACAGCTTCCTTCCACAAGTTGCAAATGGTCTCGGTCGCCGGTCTCGTTTGCCAGTCGTAGGCCACGATCCCTACCTCGGCACTGGCCCCGACCCCTACCTCAGCACTGGCCTAGGTCTCGGTCGCCGGCCATGGCCCCCATCGCCTATCCCGGTCCCAATCCCGATTCCGGTCCTGCTTCCAATTGCAAGCGCAACACCAGGGCCGTGGCAAGAGACCGGGACCGGGGCCGACCAAGACCGAGGACCGAGGACCGAGAACCGGGGAAGAAGCCAGGGTGGACGATCGAGACCAGGGCCAGTGCTCGGGACAAGAGCCGGTATCAGGGAGGCGAAGGTACAGGGGCTTGGGAAACGACGGGTACCGAGGCCAATGCTAGGGTGCCGAAGGTATCGAGATTGAGGTTGGCCAGGGACCAAGCGGGGGCTGGAAACAGGGACTGGGGCCGGCAACCGGGATCGTGGCCGGGGTGGCAACTGTTGACCAGGGCTGGTCCCGAGATCGGGGCCATGACCGGAGCCGGCGACGGGGCCGGGGTTGGTGATCGAGACCAGGGCATGCGATCGGGATCGGGGCCTGCGATTGGGACCGAGGCCGGGGCAGGGCCTGGGCCGGGGTCGGCTATCGAGACATGAGCCGAGGCTAGGGCCAGCTATCGGGACTGGGGTCGAGGTCGAGGTCGAGGCCGGGGCCGGTCTGGGATCGGCTATCGAGACTAGGACTTGCGACCACGGCTGGGGCCTGCGATCAAGACCGGGGCCGGCAATAGGAGCCGGGGTCGATATTGGGGCCGCGACGGTACCGGCGTCGAGGCCGACAATCGGGGCCGCAATGGTACCGGCGCCGTGACCGGGGACTGGGATCGGGACCGGGTTCTGCGACCGGGACAGAGGCAGGGGCCATGACCGGGGCCGAGGCCGGTACCAGGGCGGCGAGGGTACCGGGGCTGGGGGCCCAGGCGGCGACAGTACCGGTAGCTGGCCCTGGTCGCCGGTCCCGGTCGCCAGCCGAGGCCCCATCCTCGGTCCTGGTCCCTGTTGCCGTCGCTGATCCCGTTCGCTTAAAATTTTTCACTATATTTTTTTTTATTGTATTTATGTATTTTTGTAATATTATTTTCTTAGAATATTATTATGATTTGTTAAAAATGAGTCAAAATAGATCAGGTCGGATATGAGTTAATTGCGGGTCAAGTCGGGTATGGGTCAAAATTGATTAAATAAATCAATATGAGTCGGATTATATTCGATCCGATCCTAGCCCAATTGGATTCGACTCACTCATTTGAGACCACTAATCTCGCTCACCCGATATTTTCTCTGTCTCTTGACTTGTTCTCTGACATAATGAATCGTTGATCTTGACTTCTGACAACGCGTTTGTCTTTGTCTTGACTTTAATAATCAGTCCCCCGTGATATTTTCTTTAAACAATTGCTACGAAGGTTTCAGACTATGTCGTGTCATGTCTCACAAACAATGATTGGGATTGTGGCAGATAAGGACAATAACGAAAGGAAACAATATTCTCTCCAAGTCGAACTTTTCCAACACGCACCCGTATGGCTTGGGTCTACCGTGACAAGTATTTAAATTGTACGAGGCGAGTCGGGTATCAATCGTATTTGAGTTGGATCGGGTATGTATCATAAAATTTGTACTACGTGAAAATGGAACAAAACGAATTAAATTAGTCAATATGAATCGGACCATATTCGATCGAATCCAAACCCGATCCGACCCACTTATTTGACACCATTAAGAAGAACTATGAACCTGATAATATATTGGTGTCAAGGCTGCGGGCTCTTGCAAACTGGGTAGAACAGCATATCGAAGTCCTGGAATAGGAATGCGTAACTGGAATTAATTTGGGATGTTGCGTTAGAGCTCTCGATGATTGGTGTCAAGGCGACGGGTTCATGCAAATTGAGGAAAAGAATCAAAATTGAAAAGAAAAAAAAGTAGAAAAAGAAAATGCAAAGAGAAAAAATAAAATAAAAATTTAAAAAAATCGAAAATAAAAAGAAATAAAAATAAAGTAAAATAAAAATAATTAAAAGAAAGGAATATAAAGGAGTGTAGGGAGTAACGATGAATGAAAACGACTCCCTCTTTTTTAGAAGAGGCAATCATTTTCTCCACTTTTGAATGTATTTTTTCATGAGTGGAAAATATTTCCTTCGACTCATTTATTTTTCGTGTACCGAATACTGAAAAATCCAAATAATATTTTTTTTTGAAAATTGCTTTTTGAAAAATGAAGAGAACCTTCATTTCAAAATTCTCATATGTCGAGTTATTTTTGCCCAAGATATTTTTGTGGTGGTCCTTGGTTTACCGTGTTATATTCTCCCATTCCAATCAGCACGACCCACTCGGCTTTTTTGTTCTTGGTCAATCCTTATAAGTCTGAAAAAATTACCACTTTTTAAAATGTCCCGTTGAAATTTAAATATTATGAAATCATATATAGGCGAATCTACGCGTTGATAAGTATATATAATCAACATAGGAATTATAGAGGTATGGTCTTAAGACAAAGATAAACGTGTTGTCGCATAAGTCAGTATCAACGATTATATTAGAGAACAGTCTTATATTGTTTGTTTGTTTGTTTTTTTGGGATCACTTAAGTATCAATTTTTTTGAAAAACTTTTATTTCAATGACAAGTCTGACGTGGCTAACTGAAAAATATCCTTGTTAGCATTAAAGAAAAAGCTAAAAACTAATAAAGAATGCCAACTAATAAGCTAAAAAAAAAAACCTCAAAATTTGCGGCGGCGAGGGTTGTGCAAGCCCCTGCTGCCGTCGCCGCCCCACCGTCAAGCCAGTCGGGGCCATGGGCCGATCTCTAATTTCTCAGTCCAAACTCCCTTTGCCATTTCCCCAATCTGCTCCCACCCTCCCCCGAACCTTCGATCCTCTCTCGAGCAGAACCACTCTCCCTCAGCCTCCATCCATGGCGTCCTTATCATCTTACTAGACTGTGCTCGAAAATTCTACTATCTCACTTTTTTTCCAAAAAAGAATCTACTATTTTATAGCCATTTTTTTTTAAATAATGGCCTTGATAATATTTGCTTGACTCCATTGGACTGCTTGAGGTCGGTCCCCAGTTTCCAAAATTGGGAACCGACACCACCGGTCCGGTTCTCGATTCTTGAAGGGAGCCGGATTGGAAACCGCTCACCCCTATTGTATCCTACTTTTTCCTCAATTAGCTTGTCATTGGCGCATTTATTGTGTTGATGAATAAAAAACTACAATATCCTTTGCTTATGTTAGGTTTTAAATAATTGGGAAAAATTGTCAAAACTCACTTACTTGGCTTATGCATGAATTGTCCTCTTGATCTATGAAAAGTGCTAATGCATCCTACTTTTTCTTCAATTAAAATATGCGTTTGAATCGAAAGTCTCCGTTAAAAGTTGCTTAAATTTGCCCTTAATTGTCGTTATCTCACCCTCAAGCGAAAGTCCCTGCCAAGCTCCATGAACCTTGCCTCGGTTTCCCGCCTCTGGGGCCGATCCGTTTCTCATCCTACTCTGGAACCTTCCTTTGTTATTGAGAAGTGCCCTTTCCATCATCATTGACTAACAAATGGACGAAAAGTTTGCTTGTTTAATAACTCGTTACCGGTAATGAAAGCATTCTCATTTGCTAATTACTTCAAACGGTATAAGCGATTATTTTTTGAAAAAACTTTTTTTTATACAAATTTCTTTTTCACGAAACAAATGGACCTTAACGTTTACGTTGGTATAATTTCTGGGTTGTGAAACACGCTTTGACATGGACCATCACCGTCATGTCCCTGTTGGAAAAATCTACAGCCTAAAGTTAGAAAATTCTTGTAATTGACTTCGTCCTTTATTGTCCTCGTTTATTTCAATCTCTATCGACCACTTCTTTTTCTCTTGGCATTACCAAACTCCAATCAGAATGTTTCTTTTTATTTTTAGGTTTCAGCCACACACCAAAAAATATTATTATTTTCCTGTGAAATAACTTTTTAAAATCATTTTTCAAAACGTCATATTTTCTACAAAACATATGAGGCACCATGCGGTCCGATTAGGTCGTTGCATTGCGTGCAAATTACATGTAGTTGCAAAAGTTAATACAAATAATAACATGTCCAGAGCTATTATCTATTTATTATACCTAAATTCAAGCCGCCACAACCCCCACCCCGAAACAGAAGTCGTGGACGAGATTGACTTGGACGAAGCAACTTGTATAGGAGCTACACAAACTAAATATTCGCAATTTAGTAGCCTACCGATTATTCTAAGAAAGACCCGAAAATCCCGAAAGAAACGAAGGGAAAAAAATGGATCCTCCAAATCTACCTTTCTTGCTTCTTCTCACGTTCGCTTCCACCATGAACGCCCTATACTTCCCAGCACCCCACTGTGGTTCGACCGGCAACTTCACCGCCAACAGCACCTACCAAACCACCCTCACCACCCTCCTCTCCTCCATCCCCACGACCAACCACTCGTCCTTCTCCTACAGCTTTTTTAATGCCTCTGCCCCCGTCTCCGGCGACTCCCAAACTCTCTACGTGTTTGGCCTCTGCCGCAGCGACGCGACTGCTGGGGACTGCCGTGCCTGCCTTGTTGACATTGCCTCCGACATGCGCCGCCTCTGCCCCTTCCAGAAGGAGGCACTCGTCTACAAAGGGAACTGCATCATCCGGTACTCGAACGCCTCCTTCTTTGGCGTAGTCACAACAAAACCCATGTACGTGGCGGGAGCCCCTGCCAACTTTTCGGGCTCATTCGATGCAGCGATGAGGAAGCTCCTGAACAGTCTGGGGGCTGAGGCGGCGGGTGGCAGCTTGCTGAAAAAGTACGCGTCCCGGAACGAATTAGCGGGCGCTGACCTGGTTAACATGTTTATGCAGTGCACGCCGGACTTGACAGAGCAACAATGCAGCGACTGCCTGGGGACAGGCGTCCAGACGATCAGGGACTGCTGTGCCACTTATGCTGGAGGACGGGTCATGGTGCCGAGTTGTTTGATCCTGTGGGGGACCTATCATAACTTCTTTGGCTCGGTTAGTCAGCCAATTTCGCTGCTACCGGCAATGGCACCAGCACCGGCACTGACTTCAACGATGCAAGAGAAAGATGTGCAGCTACCGGTTTTAGGTGAGATTCGCGAAATCAATTGCTCATATGAGCTTAATCTATATGTTCTATAAACCATGCCATATTCTTACTGATGTATGCTCAGTAGATCATGTAATTTTTAGTTTTTAGATAAAAAAGAAGGTATCGGTTAGTCCGAATTTTCAGGAAAAGAATATATGTTTATGTTGGGAAAAACATGCAGCGGATATAATTTTCCCCCTTTGACTAAACCTGTGAGAAACCGATTCGAGCACAACCAATGGAAATATGCGAATTGAAAGAAAAAACAATACCAGAATTTTTACATGGAAAACCCCTTCAATGCGAAGGATAAAAACCACGAGACCGCTCACGGAGTCCACCCGAATCTTCACTATATATTAATCGTTTAGGTGCACAACTCACTGAATACAACGACAATAAAATCCCAAAGCTATAAGTGAAAATCAAACAACAACAACACAGTAAACGAGAGAACCAGATGAAAATCACCCCCAAAATATGTAGTCGCGAAATACCCACGAACAGCTACAGTAAATACCTTGAAATCACGATCCAACCGTACAGAATCAAGAACAACGAGTCTTGAAGATGCTGTCAAAATTTCAGCCCAACGGATCACGGATCGACCTCCGATCGTTGAGTTGATCACTGATGAACACCCAGAAAAAAAACTGCGTTTTTCTTCTGTCGGTACTATTCTCTCTCTCGTGTGTGTTTGCTATTTGGTTCCAGTTGCTACGCATTGTTTTTGTTTCTCTCACGGTGGCTGCTTTAGTGCTACTAGGTATAGCACATGGGCTGGATTGGGCCCAAAGCCCAACAAATCTCCCCCTCCAGCCCATTATGGGATATCTCGACACAAAAGAATTCAAGAGAAATCCATGCCGGCCTGACGCCGACAAAACTCATACTTCTCTCTAGTGAGAGCCTTCGTCATCATATCTGAAACATTATCTTCTGTGTGTACTTTCTCAAGTTCTAACCCTTTGGATTCCAGAGTTTCTCGTATCCAGTGATACCTCACATCAATATGCTTTGACCTGGCATGAAAAGTGGAATTCTTTGCAAGATGTATAACACTTTGATTATCACAAAGTAAAACATACTTCTCTTGACTGAAACCAAGTTCCTGTGTGAACTCTTTCATCCAAAGCAATTCCTTACATGTTTCTGTTACAGCGATGAATTCTGCCTTTGTTGTCGACAATGCAACTCATTTTTGCAACCTTGACTG
This sequence comes from Rhodomyrtus psidioides, assembly GCA_021437785.1. Taxonomy (NCBI): domain Eukaryota; kingdom Viridiplantae; phylum Streptophyta; class Magnoliopsida; order Myrtales; family Myrtaceae; genus Rhodomyrtus; species Rhodomyrtus psidioides. Next base: position 5,721,439 of record JAILYB010000034.1, read on the forward strand.
CCAAGCCACAGCTTCCCCTGAAAAAGTAATCAGATAACCCGAAGTAGATTTTCTTGTGTCAATATCACCTGCCATGTCAGAATCAGTATATCCAACAAGAATCGGCTTATCACTTCCAAATGAAAGTCTCAAACTAGAAGTGCCTCGGAGATATCTCAGTATCCACTTCAATGCATTCTAGTGCTCTCTACCTAGATTTGACATAAAACGACTAACCACTCCAACTGCATGAGCTATATCTAGTCTTGTGCAAACCATTGCATACATCAGACTACCCACTGCAGAAGCATAAGGAACTTTTTCCATCTCTTTCAGATCTTTCTCAGTTGACGGACATTTTTATGACTAAGCTTAAAGTGTGTAGCAAGAGGTGTACTTACAACTTTAGCTTTGTCCATTTTGAACCTTTGAAGTACTTTCTCTATGTACTTCTCTTGAGATAACCATAATCTCTTCGCCTGTCTGTCGCGAGTGATCCTCATACCAAGAATCTGCTTAGCCGGCCCCAAGTCTTTCATTGAAAAGGACTTGCTCAAATCTTTCTTTAACCTGTCAATCCTAGAAGCATTCTGACCAACAATCAACATGTCATCAACATAGAGCAATAAGATAATAAAATCACCTTCAGAGAATTTCTGCACAAATACACAATGATCAGAATTAGTCTTCTTATAGGATTGCTCCCCCATAAAAGACTCAAATTTTCTATACCATTGCCTCGGCGCCTACTTTAAGCCATACAAGCTTTTCTTCAGTTTGCAAACATAATTCTCTTTACCTTTTACCTGAAAACCTTCAGGCTGCTCCATGTATATGTCTTCCTCCAAGTCACCGTGAAGAAAAGTGGTCTTCACGTCCATCTGCTCAACCTCGAGATCAAGGCTAGCTGCTAAACTCAAAACAACTCGAATTGAAGACATTTTTACAACTGGTGAGAATATCTCATCATAGTCAATTCCCTTTTTCTGATTGAAGCCTTTAACAACCAATCTGGCTTTATATCGAGAGCGTGAAGTCGTCTCATCTTGCTTCAATCTGTAAATCCATCGGTTCTTCAAAGCTCTTTTACCCTTAGGTAATGCCACCAACTCAAAAGTGTGATTGTCATGTAATGACTTCATCTCATCATGCATTGCATCAAACCATTCCTTCCTGTTATTATCTTCTACTGCTTCTTCAAAAGTTTCAGGTTCACCTGCATCTGTCAATAGAACATATTCATTAGAGGAATATCTAGTAGATGAGGTGTGGTCTCTGGCAGACCTCCTCAAAGCAGTAGTTGGTGGAGCTAATGGTGCAATCTCTTGAGCATCAATGTCATTTGAATGATGCTGATCATCTTGAGCCTGATCTTCAACCGACTGATCATTCTGAGTCTGACCCTGAACCTGTTGATCTATAGTCTGATCTTGAACACCGTCTTCAACTTGATCATGCAACTGTTCTTGCAACTCGAAAGGTGAGATTGAGCTAGTATCAACTAACATATCAGAATCACAGGAATCTGTCTTCTTCATCTTCTCAATATCATAAATGGTCTCATTCTCAACGAATACTACATCTCGACTTCTGACAATTTTCTTAGCAACTGGATCATAAAGCCTATAGCCAAATTCATCAGAACCATAACCAAGAAAGATGCACTCTTTTGTCTTGACATCTAACTTGGACCTCTCATCTTTGGGAACATGAAAATAAACTTTACAGCCAAACACCTTTAGATGATCATATGAAATTTCCTTTCCAAACCAAACTTTGTCTGGAACATCACCATCTAAAGCAACAATGGGAGAAATATTAAGAACATGTACAACTGTACTCAAAGCCTCTCCCCAAAAAGATTTTGGCAATTTTGCATCTGAAATCAAACATCTGACTCTCTCAATCAGTGTTCTGTTCATTCTTTCCGCTACACCATTTAACTCAGGCGTTTTAGGAGGTGTCTTCTGATGTCGAATTCCCTGTTGCCTGCAATATTCATCAAATGGTCTGATGTACTCACCACCGTTATCTGAACGAATGCATTTCAACTTCTTTCCAGTATGTCTTTCAACTGAAACTTGAAACTGCTTGAATGCATCTAACACTTGATCCTTCGTCTTCAAGAAATAAAGCCATAATTTTCTTGAATGGTCATCGATGAAGGTTACAAAGTAGGTTGCACCACCAAGTGTTAGTGGTTTTATAGGACCACAAACATCTGAATGCACTAGTTCTAGCAAGTCTAATTTTCTCGAAGGCGGATGACTCTTGAAAGAAACTCTTCGTTGTTTCCCTGCTAAACAATGTGCACACTTCTCAAGTCTTGCACTCTTTACTCCAGAGAGTAAACCTTTTTAGCTAATAAGCCAATTCCTTTCTCACTAATGTGACTAAGCCTCTTGTGCCATAATGCAGTTGCATTCTCATCTTTCACAACATTACACATGTCTTTGGAAATCTTAGCCTGAAATAAATATAAGGAAGATTGTTTCATACCTCTAGCCACAATTAATGAGCCTTTGGTGAGTTTCCACTGACCATTGTCAAAAGTACTGCAGAATCCTGCATCATCAAGCTTTCCAGTTGAAATCAGATTCAGACGAATATCAGGAACATGTCCAATATCTTTCAAAATTAGTTTTGCTCCGGTACTAGTCTCCAAGCACACATCTCCTATGCCAACAACAGCAGCCAAACCGTCATTATCCATCCTTAAGGTACCAAAATTTCCTGACCTGTAGGATGTAAAGAACTCTTTCCTAGAGGTAATATGAAGAGAAGCTCCACTATCAATAACCCAGTTTGAATCATCACATGCAAAATTAACATTATCATCATAGCAAACAATAACAAGTTCATCAGTAGCAGTTGACACTCGATCATCACTACCATTATTTCTTCTCTCGTTATTTTCATTGCCATTTTTCTTCTCATTCATAATCTCATTTTTCAGCTGGAAGTAATTTTTCTTCATATGACCCATCTTACCACAGTGATGACACTCAATAGTCTTCTTCCATGATCTTGACTTGCTTCGGCTCTTGTATCTACCTTTCTGACCTCTACTTTGACTTCTGTCCCTGTTTTCAACAACTAGAGCTTCTGAATGAGAGGAAGAACCATATGTTTTTCTTCTCATCTCTTCATTCAGAACACCACTTTTTGCAAAATTCATGGTAACAATACCATCAGGTGCAGCATTAATTAAAGACATACGAAAAGTCTCCCAAGATTCCGGCAAGGTACATAGCAACCAAAGTCCATGCACTTCATCATCAAATTTAATATTCATGGCAGCAGAAAGTTGATCTATCACTTCCTGAAACTCATTCAAGTGATCTGATATAGATTGGCCATCTCTGTAATGCAACTCCATAAATTGTTTAATCAAACATATTTTGTTGTTGCTAGTCTTTCGTGCATATAATGACTCCAGCTTATTCCACAATGTCCTAGCATGAGATTCTTTGCTGATGTGATTCAAAACATTATCATCAACAAATTGTCGAATAAATCCACACACAATTTTGTGCTCAAGATTCCAATCGGCATCGCTCATATTATCAGGTTTAGTATCAACAAACACTGGTAAATGCCACCGTTTCACATATAGTAGATCTTCCATCTTTCCTCTCCATACATGATAATTCTTTCCATTCAAACTAACCATTCTGCTCACGTTCGGTTCCATCGTTCAGTAAAAAAAAAAATGCTCTGATACCACTATGTTGGGAAAAACATGCAGCGGATATAATTTTCCCCCTTTGACTAAACTTGTGAGAAACCGATTCGAGCACAACCAATGGAAATATGCGAATTGAAAGAAAAAACAACACCAGAATTTTTACGTGCAAAACCCCTTCAATGCGAAGGATGAAAATCACGAGACCGCTCACGGAGTCCACCCGAATCATCACTATATATTAATCGCTTAGGTGCACAACTCGCTGAATACAACGACAATAAAATCCCAAAATGGTGGTCACTGCGAGTATGGTGGGGGGGGGAAGAGAGAGAGAGAGAGAGAGAGAGAGAGAGAGAGAGAGAGAGAGAGAGAGGGGAGATCAAATTCAATCTAGGGTTAGTATCCATAGGAACCATCTCTAGGGTCACACTGGTTTTTTTCAATAGCAGTGATCACGACCAAAATGGTGGTCACCGCGAGTATGGTGGTTGTGTAAGACAAGAAACAAATTATCATATCCAGCATTTGATGAATCGGAAGTGTAATGTTAATTAGGATTAACGGAGACATAAAAAGTGCAACTAATAACCCTGCTGAAAATTTGAAGATTGCATTGGATGTTTCTTGCTCCAGTCTGTTTCTGTAAAGCATTTTACTGTCTTTACTCTGATTTCTATAAGAAGTTCATGAAAGTAATGAAACTGAAGTCAAAAAGGCAACAATTATCCCTAGAAACTTAAAAATTTAGAGAATAATGCGATCTATTCCAAATCTTAGTAGACAAAAATTGGTAGGTTGACAAATTCGAAAAACCTGAATAAGTTTCCCTTGAGTTATCAGAGAACAGCATGATGTACTTTCCACATTGTAATTGTGGTGCGTGTCTGTTCTTGTTATATCTTTGCAACATGAGTTTCGTTTCCACAGTCGTAATTGCGCTTCAGTTTTTTCTCCAATGTATTAATTAGTGATCAATGAGCAATGATCATAAACATAATGTGCCTTTGCTCCCAATTGTTAAGATGTCCGTGCTACAGAAAGAATCATTTTAATCTGAAATGCTAACAGTCATGAATTTCAACTTCAAATTGGCTTAAACGCGTTGCTCGATGTTGGCAGGTAGTATCTCGAATTCATTAGTCGTTGTGGTTGCTGTGGTAGGTCTGGCAGTTCTCTTGGTGGTGGTTAGTGTCTTCGTGTTTTGCTATATTAGAAAGAGAAGAAGGAAGGTCTCATCAGGTAAGTTGATTTATCGATTGTTTTGTGTTATGCATTTTAGTTGTTATTGAATGACCTCTTGCCAAGATTAGCATAAGGATTAAGTAGTGTGAGAAGGAGAACGGCGTGATTTTGTTTATAGTCCCTTTTTCAGAGATCGTGCAGAATCTAAAACCGATCCTACATTTTTGTGTAATGATTAAGAAAGCCCAAATGGCATGTTAAGAACAAGAAAATTAAACTTTTTTTTTCTGATGAGATTCTGGAGATCTTATGTTGATTGCTCTGCTTTTTCTTTAGCAGAAGAGGAGGCCAAAAAGGCTGAAAGGTCACAGTTCTCGTTAAGCGCGATCAGGGCTGCCACAGATTCCTTTTCACAAGGCAATAAGATTGGAGAAGGGGCATTCGGAAAAGTGTATAGGGTAGCTGGAAAAAAAAATTTAATTTTTTTTTTTTAGAATCACATCACTACATGGAGATAAACGTTGTTTCTTACAAATGAAAATTTGACTGTAGGGCACTCTTGAAAATGGACAAGACATTGCTGTGAAGAGGCTTGAGAGGTATTCTGATCAAGGTGAGCAACATTTCAAGAATGAGGTCACTCTGATGGGCAGTCTTCGGCATGACAATCTGATTAAGCTCCTTGGGTATTGCTTGGAAGATGGGGAAAGACTTCTTATTCTTGAGTTCGCACCCAATGGTAGTCTCCAAGGTTTCATTTCTGGTACGAACTTGGACGTTCAATTTTGTCACTTCCATTTCGCTGATAGTTAATCCATTGATTAGACAGATTTTGCGTCAAACCATTTGGTAATACTTTGCATTCCGCACAGAATGATTCAGAACTTAAATCACCAGTATTTTGCAGATTCAAACAAACGTAGGTTGTTAAGTTGGAAGAGGCGTTTGAGTATAATAAGAGGAATTGCTCGAGGGCTTCTTTACCTGCATGACGATTCCCGCCTTAAGATCGTGCACCGTGATGTAAAGCCTGGCAATGTTCTACTGGATAAGAACATGAATCCCAAAATTACTGATTTTGGCATGGCAAGGCTATTCCTTTTGGACCAAAGTAGAGCAAATGCTGTACCAATCGAAGGAACTTCGTAAGTTTGAAATGAACTTATCTATAGCTCCTTGAAATTTTTCGACCTTTCTAGGAAAGCGTAAAATGGAAACAAGCACAAATTTCTGTTTCCCAATTTATGATTCTTGGATCCTTTTGTTTTACGTGAAGTAGTGGCTATATGGCTCCTGAATATGTAAGGGATGGAGAGATCTCTATGAAGACTGATGTGTATAGCTTCGGCATAGTGGTTCTAGAGATCATCAATGGCAAGACGAATTCATGCTTCAACAGTTCGGGGAATTTGGAGCACCTCCTGGACTATGTGAGTAAAAAAAGTGGAGTTTTGTCCAACAATTAAGCGAGTGAATATCGATAATACTTCTCCTTGCGCATGTGAAATTACAATACCCATTTACTTGCTTTCGTGATTTTACACTGCAGGCATGGAAAAATTGGGTAAAGAAAACGCCTTTCCACCTTATAGATCCGACGTTAAGCGGCGATTCGAGAAGCGAATTGTCAAGATGCATTCAGATTGCATTGTTATGTTGTCAAGAGAACGTGGCAAGTCGGCTCACCATGGATTTGGTGGTTTCAATGCTCGAGAGCCGGAACACCACCCTCCCAAGGCCGACACCGCCTGCATATTTGACAGACGCCAATGCTAGAGAAAGGTCGGTTTCATCGTTTTATGGCTCATCACTGCGATCAACCAAAGCCGAGGACGGATCCTCACCCTAGATGATATTATCACAGAGGATCAAAGCTGAATTTGGAAGTAGGACGATGCAAGCCGCTGTTCAAATGAAACTATAGTTTTGAAGGGTGTAAACTCAATAGAAATCTAACTGGAGAATATGCGGTGGGAGGGTGAAATATAGAATCAAAAACTCTGGTTTATTTTTGTAATATAAGAGGATAGATGCATGGATACATGATATAAAGAGATACATGTCGGCTAATACTTAAATTCAAGCTTTTGATATTTGTAGTGTGCTTAGAAGAGTTATTTTTTTTAAGATAATTTTTCAGGATGGCAGATATTACTTCACCATCTGACATGATGTCCAAATTAAAATTTGAGGTCAATGTTACACTCAGGAGTTTGATACATTGGGGTGTGATACATACTCCTCATCGAATAGAAAAACACTAAGGTCCCAATTTTATAGTTTGAGCCCATATTTTTTTATTGGTAATTCGGGCTTGGGCCCATGAATTGCTATGGCTACATAGTATATGTTTCTCTTTTAATTGAGTGATGTAACAAGAGGTGTGATGTGTCAATTATAATGGAATACTATGCTGGACGTAGTCCTCATGTAAGGATGAATCATGATAAAAATCTTGTGTCTTGTTTCCCTTTCTCGCTTTTACGCTTTACATCTTTGTGAATGTGCGCCAACTCCTAACATAATACATGGTTGATCCATTCAATTTACAGCCTATCCATGTCAAAGTCTTATGTGTCACAAAGTAGCTCCAAAACTTTGTAGTCGTCCTTTTGACCATATTGTACTCTCCCATTCCCATTGGCATTACTAGGAATAAGCAAAGTTTTCAATAAATTGAAAATCAACAGAATGATGATGCATAACTCCTACTTAATGTAATTTTCTGATGTAAACAGCTTTCCTTTCCAACTCATGGAATCATTTGGCACAATCCAATATGGTGGTCAGTGTAATGTTCAAACAAATATGAATCATCCACATTCAGTCCAAGACAATCAACTCGGATCGGTTAAGGAGTTTTAGTAGTAAAATATTAAACTCAATCATCATTTGCAATCCAAATAAGTGAATCATCCTAATCATGAATCTGTTCACAACCAACATATGCATAATAGTCAAGTATAAGTAGGCCAGTCAAAATAGTCCAAGGCCTTACAAATATAAGAAACAAAAATAATAATATTCACAAAATAGAGATAGCAAAATGTAAGTCTCAAGTAAATGGACTCTATCAAAATGGGCAATAGTAGGTGAATTGTCAAGTCCGTACACACTCTAAATGATATATATTCATTCATCAAGTAATTTATCTTGGTCAAGATCCTACTCATTAAACTCTCCTCCATCTTTGCCATCCTCTGTAGAATATCAAATATGAATTTCATATTATCATGAATTCAATCATTTGAACAATCTATTAAAAGTGTCTAGTTCTACTAAAAGAATTTAGCATCATAACATCATGTAGGGAAGAACATATATTGATGTTATAAAGCACCATAATATCATGTTCATAAGCATCAAACCAATTTCATAAATTATGAAAAAGGTCTAAACAGTTTGATTTACAAAAAGCCATCAACTTAAGTTTATTTGTAAGAGAATAACCATTGTCTAGTTTCAAAGAACAAGAATAATAATCAAGTCATTTACAATAACATAGTTACGTAATATCAAGTTTCAATTAAGAGCAAGACCAATAGGTTTCTTATGCAAACAACTATTTCTATGTTTCAATTTGGAATGTTATAATTACTAATTTCTTAAAGTCAAATAATCTAATATCAAATTTAGAATGAGATCATTTAACCAAAAGGATAGTCCAACCTAGTTGGATTGTATCATTAAGTTTGGAATGACACAAGCTTCACAGATAGAACGTTTGAATTAGATTAAAGTCATCTTCATCAAGTTTTGAATGAAACAACTCACCCTTTTCAAATTAGTGAGCAACCATGAACATCGATGAAACATATAAATTGTGTTTATCATTTTGGCTAACAAAAGAAAATTCGATAATTCAAAACACACAATTAGAAGGTAAGTAAATAGTAATTAAGACTTGTCTATACAGTCTTTAAAAGGTTTTCTAATGATCTTAGCCTGTGCACACACTTCACATTTCTCAAATTGAATAGAAGTATCCAATGGAATGTTGTGAGTTTTAGATAGATATTGCATTTTCTTATAGTTCACATGTTCAAGTCAATTGTGTAATAACTTTGGATCAATCAAAGTAGAGCTCACATGGTTTATGCTATCAGTATCTAAACTCATCCTATACATACCATTGGCCATGAATGCAACACCGAAATAACATGCGTTAATAGATAAAGTTACTTTACCATTCATAGTTTATAAAAAAACATACCAGCTTTATCAAGTAAACTCACATATATCAAATTTTTTTAAGTAAAGGTACTACTCTAACATGTTTCAGAGTTAGTAATTTACTTGAAAAAAGCACCAAATTTGCAGTTCCATCATGAGTCACCTCTGCCTTACCACCATTGCAATTTTCCACAATGTCTTTCACTTCCATGACCTCAGTGAATACGTTCTTGTCATTTGTAGCATGACAAGTAGCGCCACATCCAACCACCACTCAGAAGAGATGCTGGCCTTTCCATTCTTCATCATTCCAATGAAGGCTTGAGGCTCAGATTCACTAATTAGTATATTAGCCTCATTTTTTGGTGTGCCATTCTTTGGCTTCTTTGGTAGCTTACACTCTGACCCCACTTTCCATAGTTATGGCACTTGCACTTCTTCTTCCTTTTGGAGATAGTTTTTTGGCCTTTAACTGTGAAGAGGATTCACCTTTTGGTGACTTAGACTTTTTCTGAGGTTTATTGGAATGTGAAACAAAGTTGGCAACTGACTTTTGATGACCTACTTGTTCCAAACTCTTCCAAATAATATTTTGATCTTCAATTTGAATATACCTCTTTAATTCATCTAGTCTCATCTGTTCTTTCTGTTTGTGCATTTTAGTTTTGAAAGTACTTCATTCAATAGGTAGCTTACTCAACACAAGACCAACAAAGAGATTATTGGACATATCATAGTTATCTTTTTTCAGCTTGTTTCTCATGTTCTCAAGTTTAATTAACTGAGAGGTGATACTCGAATTCATATTGAATTTAAAGTCAAAGAACTTTTCTGCTATAAGTGTTTTAAAGAGTCCCTCTTGTTTTTGGAACCGAGCGTTCAAGTGATCACATATCTCTTTCGCCGTCTTATACTCACTATAAGTTATAGCTAGATGATGATTTAGAAAAGTCAACAAGTAATCTCTACAAAAATCTTCATCTTTGTTCCATTGATATTCATCCACATCTTCAGCAGTAGATGCAAAATCACTCAATACAGTATAGAATATTTCACGTTCTTTCATGCCAAATTGAACATGTAATTTCCAACCATGAAACTCGGTAACATCAAATGATTGTAATTTTATAATATCATAGGAACTATTTTTGCGATTTTAATTAGAGCAAAGACTTAGAAAGAGTGCACCTTACAATTCTCGGAGCTCACAAAGTCGAATAAATCCCCTAACCTTGGTCAAACTGCTCTGTAGAAGTGGAATTAGCCAAAAAATAGGCCCCAAAAATGAATCTAGAGTGCCCAAAAACCTTAAGATGGACTACCCTTGTCGTCAAAAACTGGCCGGAAAAATAATAGCAGAAAAATCGCCAAAAAATCGCTAAAAAAGAGGAAAATCATGCGCAACAGTGATGGTGAAACTTCCAACGGCCGTATCTTCATCGTCCGACCTCCGTTCGATGTGAGTGACCACTCAAAACCTATCGACGAGTAGAACAAAACCCAAGTGGTTTCACCCTTTGAAATTGACTATAATTTCTGGATTTTTGAATCAAAGATATCGTCCACCGAATCTTCAAACTCAGATCCTGTCCAATCTCACTGACAAAATCGAAAGTAAATTATACTTGCGAGTTCGTCTCGACAAGATCTTTAAGTAGACACATTACTCACTCAAATCCTGATGTAGTTAACTTTATCACCTATAGGGGTAAATAGGTGATTATAGTGCAATTACAGAATTTATCACAGAGTTCAAATTGTACAGGCGTTATTATCACGTCTCAGATGATTGAAACAAAGTGTATCATTATGAACGATTCATATGCAGTTCATCTATCACAAGCTATAAAATTTAATCAGAGTAAGAGATAGAGAAGACTGTACAGAGAGTTTATAATGGTTCGGCTTTGGTTAAGCCTACGTCCACTTCTTCGGCTATCAGCCAAGCGGCTGGATTACACTAATATACTGTTTGAGAGCTTACAGCTTAGTGCTCTGCTTGAGACCTAGGATACCCCTCCTAACGCTCAACACTCTTATGTACACCTCCTCACAATTACAATGGATGAATCAAGAAGTGTGTACGAAATGAAGTACTCTCGATCTAAGTATTATGAACACGGCATTATACAAGTATTCTATGGCATTATCTCGAAACTTAAAAGAACTTGGATTGTTTGTCAACTTCAAAATTATTTGAGGGTTTTTCTCAACAATCTCCCTTTTTTTATGGTAACAAAACTATTGCCGCGACCCTCTCGAGAGGCGGGTTAGAACCTTCTTGAAGGGGGCTAATGGGCCGCCCGATGTCGCCTGATCGGACGCAGGCCTCTCCCAAGGTCCATTACCCAAATCACAACGGCTAGATATACGTGGTCGACCTTCGGTGTGGTCTGGTGACATGTGATATGTGTACATGCCAAGGAATCGCCACCAATCGTTTCGTGAAGGGTACGATCGGAAACCTTATAGAATAGTTGGGAGCAATCTATTCGATTCTGCGAAAACCAAAGAAATGGGATCGAGGACTTTGTTACGCCAATTGTCAGAGTTGACGCCCTTTCGGCACCTAAGTTGAATGATTTATCTAATCCTAAGATTTCATGCAGATGAGTGGGGTACAGATCCTAAATCTAGGAGTTTCAAGCAGGTAGGAGTGGCTACCTTATCACTCACAATCAGTAAAAATAAACGCGCAAATCAAGATCCAAATCATGCGGATAAATCATATGAAAGCAACATGGCATCCCTAATAAGGCTCTATCAGGCTAGAGAAGTATCAATCAAGGCTTAGGAATGATTTAAACATGATTCGCCCATGAGGGGTAAAATCGTAATTTTGAGAAATTTGGGGACAATTTGCCCTAGAAAGGTAAAATTGTCATTTCAGGTGAAATGTGGAGTCGAAAGGTGACATAAATAGGATTGGCCAACCGACCAATCCATTTCCTATAATTTGAGAATTTTCAGAATTTTTCTGGAATTTAGAAGTGATTTTACCCTTGAAGGGGTAAAATTGTCATTTTGGGCAAAGACGAGAAGTGAAAATCTCCAACATTAGGATTGGTCGACCATCTGACCCAAACCCTAATTTTAAATAATTTTCAAGACTCGATTGGAATAAGAAAGACGTTTTACCCTATGAAGGGTAAAGTCGTCATTTTGAAGAAAAGATGAAACTCGAGAACCCAAGCAAAAGGATCAGTCACCTAACTGACCCTAATCCTTATCTTAGCGTCCTCGACCCATCTTGTATACAAGGCTGAGGCGATTTTACCCCTAAATGGTAAATTCGTCAATTTTCAGAAGAACGGATAAGAAATCCCAAAAATATGATTGACTAGTTATCTGAGGTCAATCCTTAATTTTTGGGAATGTATGGAGTATCTAGGAATTTCCCACAATTTTCTTATATTTTTGGGATTTTCTAGGATTTTCTAACAATTTTTTTAGAATTTTCTAGAATTTTTCCGATTTTTTATTTTTTAAAATCATTTTTCGATTTTTTTTATTAAAAATATAATTCGGACCGGGTCAACCCGACCCACTCGGGTCGAAACCCGGCCTAGACTCGGACCCGCGTGACCAGCCACCCAAAACGACGCCGTCTCAAGCTTTTCTGATTTTCGAATATTTGGATTTAATCCGACGGTTCCTATTGAATGACGTGGCGATTCTACGGCCACTGGATGATCTGACTAAAATCTACGGTCCAGATCAAAAGCTGATTATTCCCCGACCATTTGATCTGATTACTGAAACCTACGGTCGCGATTAAATGACGCCGCACTACCACTAACCTAAACGACACCGTTTCGACTTGTTTTGATTTTCTAATTTTAAAATTATTTTCGGATATTCCTAATTATTAATCGGACAGTCATTAAAAATTGAACTCGATTAACCTAGACCGTCCGATCTAATTCAGTTCAACCTAACAAACTAACGGTCGGGCTGACTCGACAACCACGTGGACCAATCAAGTGTCGCCACCTAAGACGTTAACCCGTTGACCTGCCACGTCAGCTTCGTCTTCAACCTCGCGACTGCCTCTTAACGGACGGCTATGACTCTCCGGCGACGATCCGACGGTGAAATCTTAATGGAATCGCACGAAATCGACACCAATCGATTCGTAACAATCTCTAGTTTACCATATCTAAGAATCATGGCATCTCATCCACTGAATCACGAACATTATGCAGAATGCCGAGTACGGCCATGGGAGTTCAATCACGCAGTTCACACCAAACCATGGCAATTCAGTCATAGGATAGCATCAATAGGAGTCCAAAACGCTTACCTTGAGCTCCGATCGAGCTCGCACGGCCTAGATTTGGCTAGGCAAGGTTAAGTAGTACTCGGCTATGGCGAGAGGTTTGGAGACTCGATTCGAAGTGTTAAAGCGAAATCGATGCAAAATGAAGATACGATGATGGTCAGTGATGTCTTGGGAACAAAACGCACACACTAATCGCAAGAACAAACGTAAAACATGTGAGTCGCCATTGATGCACAGTGAAGAGCTCAGAACTGCATCTCTGCTATTTTTGCGATTTCGCGTGGCACGACTGTTGACACCTGATTTTTGACTATTTATTATTGTGATTTTTATTCTTTAAAATTAATTAAAAATATCAAAAAATGTCATAAAATCACAAAATCAACTTTGGAAGCCTTGGCCTATCCTCGGGGACCAATTTTGAACAAAAAATATTTTTTGGTATTTTATAATACTTTTCGAATTTATTTAATTATAAAAATACCCAAAAAATCGGAAAAATACCATTCGTGGTAAAAAAAATACACAAAAATATTCAATAATTTTTTTTAATTTCCTCTTCAAATTTGTCACTTTAAATCCCAAAAATTTGGCTCGGGTCACTATGTTCCTTAACAAACATAAACCCGAACCGAGCCCAAAAATTCCTTTTCGAGTCTTTTAATTTTCAATTTCCACTGTTTATAAGCTATGACATTGGATTCTAAAGTCTTGAAGTGCAATTCGGTCAATTGGCCCTCCAATTTGATCAATTTTAACCAAAAGGGCTTAATTGCATAAAAATCTTTCAATTTAGTCCCCGGTTTCACAATTTTTGAAATTAAATTTCATACGGGCATACCCATTGAAATTAAACACCTCTACCCTATGTTTCTCATCATGATGAATCCATTGGTGGCCTCAATTTTGACCAATTTGATCGTTTAGGGCCTCGATTAAGCAAAAATCAATTTCGGATCTTAAGGGCAATTTGGGGTTTTCGCTAAATTCCAATCAATTGGTTCACGAAAATACCCCTATTTGATAGAAAACATGTCAAGGAGTCCGATTTTGCCATCAATTTCATGAAAATGGGTCGATTTGGGACCCAATTGGGCGAAATTGGTCGAACCGGGCCGGTCGGGTCAGGCCCGACCCGACCCGGTCCGACCGGGTCTGCAACTTAGTTGCAGACCCACCGGTCGAAAGCTAAAAAAAAAGGAGAAAGGCAGGGGACCTCACCGGCGACAGAGCGGCAGCTGGGGTCGGTTCGTAAAAAGAAAGAAAAGAAAAGAAAGACGACAGGAGCGGGAAGCAAGGGGAAGTGGTCGACAAAAAGTTGGTCGGCCAGGGGGAAATGAGAGGATTCTCGGTTATGAACCGATCGGAGCCAAGGGAGAGAGAGGGGAGTTCGGGCGGAGTTCGAGCGAAACCGGGGGCAAGGGAGCGTCCTCGGACCTTCAGCGACGGAGATCAATCACCACCGGAACTTTAGTCGCCGTCGACAAGCCGTGAATAGGTCAGTTTTTCCCTCTGACCACCATCTCGGATGCGCCGGCCATGTGTTCGACGAAATACCCCGTTGGGCTTTGAACTTTGTTAGTCTCGGCCGAGGGTTTCCGATCCTTACTTGCCATGTTTTTCGTCTCTAAACTCCTCTAGAACTGGCCCTAAGTGTATTGTGATCTTTATTTTGCATCGAGAACCGCCGAGGACGCGAACCCGAGCTTCGCCGGCCACCACCAGTACCGTGAGCTCAACGGGGACTTCAAGCGGTCGCCGAACCATAGCCAACCTCTGGTAAGCTTCCAAAACTCCCTAGGATACCTTGTGAATGCTTAGAATAAGCTTCGGACGACAAAAAAAATTTCTGCAAATTGGTCGCCGGAGCCGGTTCGGTCCGTGAGTTTTTGAGGTAGTTTCCGACCCTTTCTTTGCCATGAAGTGATGGTATGTGATTGTAGTCTTGCTGATGATCGATTTCGTGTGAAAATCGCGACTCAAAACGGTCGATTTCACGTCGGTTAGGGATCTCCGGCGAGAATTCCGGTGAGGGTCGCCGGAATTTTCACTGTTCATCGTCTTCTCCGGCGACCCTCCGGCCGGTCAGCGGGTCAACGCTGACGTGGCATGCCACGTCGGCAGCCACGTCAGCGCTGGCGGGCCCGGGCCGAATAAATCAAAGCCCAGATCGGACGGCCGTGGCTTCGCCACGTGTCGCGATCTGGGAATTTTGGAAAATAAAAAAATTATTTCAGATTAATAAATGATTTTCGAATAATAAAATAAAAAACGATCCGACGACTGAGGATGCACCAAGTGGTGCCTTGGGGATCGTCCGATCCATCTCAAGATCGGACGCACCACGAAGGGCCACGTGGCGTATTATGGACCATCCGATCAGTGGGTTTTCGGATAATTAAATAAAATAATAAAAAATTCAAAAATCAATAAAAAATAGAAAATCATAAAAAAATTCAAAAAAATTCGGAAAATTCAGAAAAATTCTAAAAAATTCCAGAAAATAGGAAATGGCCATATTCAACTGGCCACAACCTGTTTCGGGTCTTTCGGCCCTCGGTCTTTTCAAAAATGACGGTTTTGCCCTTCCGGCAAACCGTCTTCCAAAAAAATTCTAAAAATTCTAGAAAAATCCCAAAAAATAGGAAATGGCCACAATCAACTGGCCAAGGCTCATCCCGGGTGTTTTGAACCCGATCTTTCTTAAAAATGACGATTTCGCCCTTTGGGCGAATCGTCTCCCAAAAATTGAAGAAAAATCAAGAAATTCCAAAAAAATTCTCAAGAATAGGAAATGGCTACAATCAACTAGCCATGGAATATTTTGGGTAATTCGGTATCCAAATCTTCCAAAAATTGACGATTTTTCCCTTCGGGCTAAATCGCCTCCAAATCCTCCCATTTTACCCCGGTCCGAAATCACACCTTCCCTAAGCCCTTATGGCTATATTAGGAAGCCATTGATTTGGATTGATGTGCATCGATGAGGTTTATTTATGCATTTGATTGTGCTTTCATTAAAATTGATTGTGGTTGATAGGAATAGTCTTCCAATCTGCATGAAACCTGGAATCAAACTTACCCCATCCAAAACTGCGCCTGCATGAACTCTTAGCTAGGAAAATCACTCGCGTTATGTACCGAAAGGGCGTTGTTAATGACACCGACGTAACCAAGTCCCCGAACTCAAAATCTCTAGTTCCGCAGAACTGATCGACCTCTCCCAATCGGTCAGTAAGGTTTCCGGTCTACCCTCCAAGAAAGACTGGTGGCGACTCCAAATGCATGCACAAGTTGTACATGCCACCACGACCACACTGAAGGTCGAAAGCGATCGACTCTTATCGTCGAATCCTTTGAAAAATACTCCCGCCGCGATTTGGTATGGGCCTGGGAGGGCCCGCGCCGATCCAAGACCCGCGATCGTTAATCCATTAGCCGCGTCCGCTTCCGGACGGGTCGCGACAGCTGGCGACTCCGCTGGGGACCTTGTTCTAGAACCTATGGTTCTAGACCTCAAGTGGACTTAGGCCGTAATTAAAACGCTGAGTGATTTTTCTAACCCTGCAGGCGCTCTTGAAGGTGAGGTAAGTCCGCTTATGATAGGTGTTATATGTTTTTGCAGATTGGAAAAATAAGGGGCGTAGTCCGTGATTAACATTGTCTTATGCAGGTTGGACGTATGAATGTATGTTGTGTGGATGATTTGAAGTGCTGATTGATAAACTGTTGTGCATGACTTGCATTGTGATCACGACACGTGGACACACACAACCGCACCTAAAACCCCGGGCGCCGCCTTTATGAACACAATAGAAGGAATTGAAAATGGAATCTCCGTGAGGAAAAACACGGGGTAATCCACTTTTCAATTCCGCTCGCTTCGAACTATGGATCGAGTCCCAATGCAACGATAATTGTGCAATGGAATCGGCTCTTTCTAGAACTCGAGGTGAGAACCTTAACCTTAGGTGCCGAACCCTCTGATTTTTAGAAGTTCACCATCACTTGTCTCATGCGCATGTCTTTGGGCGGTTGGTACACCTAAAACCGCACATAAGTCGACGAGTTTGGTTGGTAAGACTCTCTACCCCCCCAAATCTATCACAGTTCATATAAATATAGGCATTTCATTCATTGCATTCTGGTGATTAGATTAAATGCCATTTCGAAGATAGATATGTGCGTTTGTCCCCAACGCCCTTGATAGAAGACGAGGAGGGTGATATCCCACGACGAACACCGAGTGTGCGATAAAGGAGCATACTATGGACATTATTGAGGTATCATCCAATGAAGATGACGAGTTGGGGCAAGTGATCCTGAAGACACAGATCGAAACTGGGGCATCCTTAAATGTTAGGATCACATTCCTTTGTTTCATTTTCCATTACTAGTCCTCTTGTATAGGGTTTATTTTTACTGAGGTTTTCTCTATCTCACGCCTTAGAGTGATTGTATTAGGGATCTACTGGTGTATACATTCAGATGGAACTTGGTTGTATTTCTTTTGACGGGTCATTGGAATGTGATAGTGGCATTTTCTCTAATCATCCGAATACTCCCAAGTCAAATTTATAATTCCTTTAGAGGAAATTAAAATTGGAAATCTTGCACGACCTTTTTGGTCGTATAGGGTAATCCAACCCCAATTTCGCTAAAAGGAATTATACACTTGAATTGGTTCATGCATGTTGTACGCCACTGGTAATTCACGATAATTGATTAAGAATATCGGCGTTGTTTCAAATTTAATGACGAGATAGATGTCCAAATCACTCTTGTTCTTAGCAAACGGCCTTAATTCGGACGCCATATCTTCAATTGAATTTAAAACACGCTATCATGTCTTGCACTTTTGAATAATTCGTTCCTTTCGAAATTGATCAAAAGCGATTATCGTGAATTACATTCCTTTCAACAGTATGCTTCCCTTCGAGGAATACTGATAAAAACTTTTCGCACAAGATTAAAACCCTTGTAAAAGTTTTTGTCTTTATTAATCACGAGCAAACATAAGATTGAAAGGGGTCTATGCTTTCTTTCTTCAAAATTATTCCTTCTGACTTGGTCTTTTCATTTGCAGGTGAAAAACAAGTAATGTAGAGAAATCTTTTCTTGGACAAATCTGCGACTATTCTTCCATCTGATCATTAGCGAGTTAGAAAATCAGGACATATTTGCTCGACTTATTGATATTATGGTTTGGCTCACCCAAGTTGAAGATGTTCGGATGCTCGAAGAAATGGACAATATAAAAGCCAACACACACACGGGAGCTTTCATTCATTTTCGCTCAATCGAAAGACTTCCAAAGCAGATTAATACATATTAGCGAGGCGGAAAAGTAAAGCCGAAGTGAGCCCTAATCAGCGACACGAAGGAGCTCAGCTGGCCCTCCATGTTATTGATCCTCTGCCTGCACTCACTGCTCCGCATATCAAGGTCTGCAAGCTGGAGAAGAAGGCGCTTGCACTCATTCTTAAGCTCAGCAACCTTGGCTCTGTGATCTTCAGCGGCGAGTTCCAGATCCCGAACTAGCTCCCTTCCATGGGATACGTCCTCGGTAACACGATCGAGCCTCTCTTCCAGCCACTCACTTTGAAACTTCAACATGATATTACGACGGTCATGTTCATAGGTGATCAAGCACATGGCCAGTCGCTCCACCAAATTTCCTCGCTCACGTAGCAATGTTGAGACCCGCTCGTTGGCTGACTCTATAAGTTTGTTGTGGTTGTCAGCCACGAAGTTAATCAGCACCAGGTGCTCGCATCGGTCCTCGTAGCGGGCTCGCAAAACACGAACCACGGTAACTTCCCGATGAGCAGTGCGGTAGACCTCTAGAGAGTTTGTAAATAGGGCTGGGAAAGCTCTATATTCCCTCCCCAACGTAGTACCCTCGAGGGAAGTGATATCCAGGTCCCCAAACATGACTCGGATTTCATCCTCTGTTTCAGGATGATCAGCCATGTGAGCATAACCTCGACCCATGAGATTATAGAATTCTTCCCATTGAGCCAAAGTTTCAGCTGAAAAGGTGTGAATGGGAGAGGAGGCCATTTTGGAAGGAGAGATGCGCAGTAGAGCGACTAGAAGATGGAAGCAGATTATATGGGAACGTTAATCTCCCAAACACTAACTCCGTGCTTTTGTAGCGTCTCGAGAGTGAAGAAAAGCCGCAACAATAATGCTTGTGGAGCCGGGGTAATTAAGTAAAGCAGGGGCCGCTCCTCCCGTGAATCACCAGACCCGCCTCGATCCGCGATTTCAGGTCTGACGAGTCTGAAAAGTTGTAAAAGCATTGTCTGTTTCACCATTATTGAAGGGGAGCGGGAGTCGAGCGCAAATATCGAAGAAGCCGCGATAGGGTTGATAGTCTTGGCATGATGAAAAGCTGAGCGGGTGGTAAACATAGTTCAGTCTTTTGGGAAACGTGGTGGGGACAAGTTCGGCTACCGAGGAAAGGAAAGCGATCCGAGGTCCCTCCACAATAGAAAAGCAAGGAAAAGGACAAAGCGAGGAATCCAAATTCTTTAAAGGAGTGCTCGCCTGGTGATCGTCTTCCATGCTCGAAGGGCGTCTCCTGAATAGGCAAAGTCACCCAAAGGAAAGTTTAGAGAGAGTGAACGTACGAAGAAGATTACAAGACCCTGAGTGAATAAAAAGGACGAACAAACCTCTTCTTGATCCAGTATGTTTAATAGTCATAGTCATTTGTTGGAGATGACTGACCCAAATGTCATAGGTAATGTGCAGTTGGGAGACCTCGAAGTCTTTGGGATCGAGCCAGATGTCGAAACCATGCTACCCAACCCTGCTGGCAACGAGGTTCAGGATCAGGGCAGCGACGATGACAGTGGTGGCGACGACGACAGTAGCAGCAACAACGACGGCAGCGGCGATGTCCCACCTCGCGGAAGAAGACGTCGCCGGCCCTGTACTGAGAAGGAAATCCGGATACTTGAAGCCGCCTTCAATAAGTGCCGTTACCCGAATATGAGATGAAGAAAAAAATTAGCCCGAAAATTAGAGATGGAACCCTTAAGGGTCAAGCACTGGTTTCAAAACAGACGGGCCAGATCAGTGGTTCGGGGAAAGTGTCAAGAGCTCGAAACTCTAAAAGAAGAATACGCCAAGCTTCGAGCAGAAAACATGTGGTATAAGGAAGTCCTCATCAGTACCGCTTGCCTTAACTGCGGTGGTCCTATCGACACTCGCGAAATGTTCCGTGATAAGTTTTCTATGAGAATCGCAGGTGGTCGTCCACCACCCCACTTCCTCGAACCATCTTTTGAAAGAGGGGAGACGCGTCACTACAATTTCCCTGACAATGGGCTTACTATCACCACAGACCAGTTCGAAGTCAACCAGCTTCCCCTGCAACAACCTCTGGCACAACCAGACCCTGCCGAGAGTAAATTGAGGAATGATCGCCGAGTCATGGATGCTATCCTGAGTCGCCAAAAGAAGTTCATATGGTCTCCAGAGCTTCACAGAAAATTCCTTGATGCGGTTCACCAAATAGGGAATGACTCATTATGTCCAACACGCGTACATGAGGTCATGAATGAACCGGGGCTCGCTAGAAGGGTAGTCGCAAACCACCTTAATGGTTACCGAAGGACGCTAAGACGGCGTCATGCTGCACGGCGCCTAGAAGAACCCGACTCGAACTTGAACATTAGGTACGGCCACAAACACAACAGCCATGCCTCAAGAAGAGCCCTGCCAAGTCTCGACACCAACCAAGCCGATAGCTCTACCACCAACTGTTGGAGAATAGCCCTATCAGTCATCTTAATGTTCCTCAAGAATACGTGCCACAGGTGCAACAAATATACACTTCTCTGCTCGAGCAGCAGCCGTCCACCGGCGCTCTTCCTGCTGCTGATCCACCCACGACGTCTAATGTTTAGGAGTTCGCCCAACTAGGGCATATGATCTCAGATGATCCAATGGGGGAATACTTCGAACAATTTTGCTTCCTTGATCCCTGAGTGAGACATGCTTTGGTAAGAAAAAGGTCGACCCTCCTCTTTTCTTCTCAAACAAAGATGGTGGTCACAGTTCGAAGAATCCATCAGGAGGAGGCTAGCAAACCTTCACGGCCATGATCTGGAGTCGATGACCGCGCACCTGAACCCAGACGTGATGGGTTGGTGATCGAACATACCCAGAGAAAGGGGGGCTTGTACATAAGTAGAACTTATTTCTTATCTGCGCATTGTAAAGTTTCAATCGGAGCAGTTCTTTTCTTCTTTAAGGCCTAGGGTTGATTTCACACAATGATGCCTGCTAACATCATCATGTTTAGCTACAACAATCTTTTGTCATAATGGGTTCGAGGTAAATCGACCAAACACACGAAGGCAAATGTGACAACATAGGTTACGAACAGAACGTGAGCGGGCTCGAAAGCGGAAAGATCGTCAGTTGCCTCAAACACTATGATTGCGAAACCAAGGGCAATATTGAATCTTGCGAAAGATAAGGGAAAATGTACATACACTCTCATTTATTGCACTCAACAGGAGACTTTACAAACAGATTACTGAGGAGGAACCGTAAATCCAAAGTGAGTTCTAATGAGCGTCAGAAATGAGCTCAACTGATTCTCCATGTTGTCCATGCTCTGCCTACAACCAGCGCTTCGAGGATCAAAATCTGCGAGTTTGAAGAAAAGGAGACGACATTTCTCCTTAAGCTCATTCACCTTGGCCTCATAGTGCCCCGATTCATGCTCCAAATCCTGGGCAAGCGCTCTCCCACGGGCTATATCCACTGTCAGATCGTCAAGCGTTTCCTCCAACCGTGTGCACTGGAGCCTCAGCATGAGATTGTGCTGGTCTTTCTCAAGAACGGTTTGACAAAGAGCCAGACGCTCTATCAAGTTGACGCTCTATCAAGTTGTCCCTCTCACGGGCTAACAATGAGACCTGGGCGTTGGCATATTCAACAACTCTCTTTTGGTTATCGGCCGTCAGCATGGCCAACACCAAGGAATCAGCTCTGTCTTGATAGCGGGCTCGCACGATGCTAGCCAAAGTGACATCCCGGCTAGCGACGTGGTATGCCTCCAAGAAATTGTTGAAGAGAGTTGGGAAGATCACAAACTCCCTTTGCAGTTTCGTACCTTCGATACACACGGTGTCCAAGGCCGGGATCAGAGTACGTACTTCAACCTCGGCTTCAGGATGATTATTTATATAACCATAACCTCTACCCAGGAGATGATAAAATCTCTCCCATTGGGTTGAAGCTTCGGCTGAGGCGGTAGGTACAAGAGAGGAAGCCATCTGCGATTGAACGACAGAGAAGAGAATGAATGATGGGGGAGTGTTTGAGAGGTTAGGTCGAAATGTTAATCTTCTTAATGTCAACCTCTCGCCCTATAGCGCTCGAACGAGAAAGGGAAAGTTATAATAATTTTTATGCACGGCCGGGTTAATCAAGTCTCATTAATGCGTCCTATCAACCTCTCGCCCTATAGCCCTCGAACAAAAACGGAAAGTGATAATAATTCTTTATGCATGGCCGGGCTAATCAAGTCTCATTAATGCATCCCGGGTGAGTCACGGATCCACCTCTGTCCTGTGATCTTGGGCTTAGAAAAGGAACTAGCGCCTAAAGGCCGGCAGAACTATTACTTTAGAGACCGAGCTAAGGGAACAGGCGCAATGCTCGATAAAGCAAAAGGCGACACAGGAGATCTTCATGCTCCACTCAGGCAAGAAAGAGTAAGAAAAGACGGGAGGGAATCACGAAGTCTCGAAAGGAACGCCCGTCAGACACTCGTTATTCGATTTCAAAGGGGCGCTTCTTGGAACACGCCTAATCTCTGATAATTACAGAGAGGGCGAACATCTGAGAAACAGTGGAGAAAATTGAGCGAACGAAGACCAGGAAAAGACATTTCGACCCAAAATGTTCAAGGGGTACCGTCATTTGTTGGAAACGCCCGACCTAAATGTCTCCGAACTTGAACGGCTAGAGGAATTTGAAATCCTTGGAGACGAATTCGTCATGAAGGATATGGAAATCGACTCGGCCATCCAGGAGACTCAAGCCCTCAGCGACCAAAACGCCAGCGACAATGATCCGCGCCAGAAAAGAAAGCATCGCCAGTTCCACACTCCGGATGAGGTCCAGGTACTTGAAGCTATCTTCAGTGAATGCACTTTCCCGGACACAGAACAGAGGAAGAAGTTGAGCCAAAAACTAGGGACGAGCCCTTTGAGGATCCTGAATTGGTTTCAAAATAAGCGAACCAAGCAGAGTAATCAGTACAAACGACGGGAGACCGCGCTTCTAAAGGAACAGAACGAGAAGTTTCGAACAAAGAACATGAGGTATGAGGAAGTTCTTAGCACTATTGCCTGCCCTAACTGCGGTGGCCCTACCACTCTCAGTAGATTGTTTCCCGTTAAGCCGTCTACTAGGATCGAAAATACTGGTGATGTGCATGAACAAATCAATCCCACAAAGATAGTGCCAGTGCCTTCTGAAGGAGGGAATATATGTCACTATGATGAGAGTCACCACGTCAGAGCCCAAGAGTCTCCTCCACAACGACTTCTGGCAAGATCAGATCCTGCTCGAGAAGGGTTAAAGATCAGCCGTCAAGCTGTCGACGCTATTCTGAACCAAGAGAAGAAGAGTTTCACTTGGCCCCTTGAGCTTCACCGCAAGTTCTTAGACGTGGTTCGACGAATAGGGCTCGACTCAGCACGCCCGAAGAAAGTAATGGAGGCCTTGAATGCACCGGAACTTACCAAGACTATGGTCTCAAATCACCTCGGTTGTTACAGAAGAGCGCTAAGACAGCGTCATACTAACCTCGGTTACAAATCCAACACTTATTGGGGAATTGATCAGAATATCCTTCTAAGTCATCACAATTTTCTTCAAGAGTGTGTGCCACAGATGCAGCAGGTGCAGCACCCATCCGTCGCTGTTTTTCCGCTTACTAATAAGCTTTCTGTGCTTAGTGCTCAAGGACTTGCCGAACTAGGACATGTGATTTCAAAGGATCTAGCAGGGGAATGCGTTGAGCATTTTTGTTTCCCTAATTCCCAAGTAGGAGATGCTTATGGGGGTCAATCAGTCAACTCCCCTCTCATATTCTCGAGAAGGGATGGAGGTTCCAGTTCAAAGAACCAGTCGCGCGATACTACCCAACCCACACATCAATATTTCGAAGGATCAGATGATTTCTTCGATGATCAGTCAGTGATATTTCGATCCAAAATGTTCCAAGGATACCGTCATTTGTTGGAAACGCTCGACTTAGAAGTCTCCGAGCTTGAACTGGTGGAAGAATTTGAAAATCACGGGACCGAATCCGGCACGATGGTCATGGAGATTGACACTTCCAACGATGAAACCCAAGGTTGTGGTAATGAAAACAATGTCCATAGCAGTGATCAGCGTCAGAAAGGAAAACATCCCCTTCACCGTACTTCAAGTCGAGATCGGGAGCTTGATTTTTTCTTCGAGGAATGCTCCCATCCAGATGAGAAGCAGAGGGCTAAGCTAGGTCGAGAGTTAGGGTGGGAGCCTTGGAAGGTCAAGAATTGGTTTTATAACAAACGAGCCCGGCTGAGGAATCTACGTAAACAGCAAGAGTTAGCGATTCTGAAGGAAGAAAATGAAAAGCTTCGAACAGAAAGCGCTGAGCAGTGCTACTTGCCTTGATTGCAGTAACCATGTTCTCATCAGTGAAATATTCTCCGAAGAGCCACTTCTAGAGATTTGTAGTGCTCATATGTTACAATGCCTTTCGCAATGTCTTCCGGCACAGTCAGATACCGTCGAAGGCTTACAAGAGCAGTTTCCAACACAATCAGATCTCATAGAGATTAGTCGGCAAGCTGTTCTTGTTGGCAAGAAAGCGCGATTTTCTTGGACTGCTGAACTCCATCACAAATTTGTTGATACAGTTCGACAGTTGGGGATCGACACGGCACGATCAACGCGCATACACGAAATCATGAACATACCGGGACTCTCTAAAGGTAATGTCGCGAGCCATCTTGGATATTTCAAAAGGTTGCTAAAAGAGGGACGGGTGACACTAAGCTCAGATGGAGCTGGTTCGAACTTAAATCTCGGTCATGACTGCAACCACGATGATTGTAGAGCCAGGAACACCCAACCGTGTTTCAATGTTGACGAGACCAGCAATCGTGTCACCGACTCCTCTAACCCAAATCAGAACGCTCCACCAAGCAGTCTCAATACCCCTCAAGAGTATATACCGCAGTTCCCGCAAATAGGAACTCCCCAATTTGAGTACCAACCTGTTGCTAGTGCTCTTCCTATGGCGAATCCAACATTTACATGGGACATGTCTACAGATTTGCCGGTCAACAAGGGAGGTTCCAGCTCGAGGAATCAGATCATCCAAGGCGAAAGTGATTCATCGCCATCGGTCGGTGATACTCGACTTGAGCATCAATGGCTCGGAGATTCGAGCGATTTCCTTGGGGAGGAACTCAATTTCTGGCTCGATCAGCCTGAAGCCGGCGGACTCTTGCAATAGTGATACAAAGCCGACGATCATGTGTTTGATTCAAGGCGCGATTGTAAAAAATGCTCGGGGAAAAGAGGTTGAATACCCTGAATGAATGTATTGGCAATCCCATTGTAAAGCTCCCATGGGAGCATTTCTCATTTACGCTTGAAACTAGTCGTACGAGGATCCGCCTTACCTTTTGAGCATCTTTAAGCTCAGGGGCGAGCTCCCCAAGCGATGATCATCGTTCGCAGAACATAATGGAATCCATCCCTTCAATGCAAAATGCATCTGGCCGCGAAGCCACCCATTTGGTAAAACGATGTATCGTTCCTAAACGATTTCCAATCGGATACCGAAGTAATGTCTTCTTTCTTTTCCTTCTCAGATGATAAACATGGATAAATCACTCAAGGAGTCATGCGTTCAAATAGCAGAACAGACGCTGCCCAGCTGGGGGCAGATGAACCATTGATGTTACAAACACTCTAAGCATGGATAGGCGGATTTGATAGATGTTGTTCATATCAATACGCAACATCAGAATGGGATGAAAATCAAGAGTAAAGTTGTATCGTCCCAATTTGTCTTGAATTTGAGAATATGAATTGGCACTTATTGTTTATCCTTGACAAGGGAGTCGCCTTGCAGACGAACAAGTTCTTAGATCCCATGTACTACTCGTTAGAGTACATGACCAAGGGTAGGATGTATCGTTTCGATTTTTGGAAAATTCGTGAACATACAATGATATGCTTCTTTTACATTTGCAGGGATCCGCAGCTGCGACGGACAGGTAAGTATTCCTTTTCCCAGTTAGCTGGAGATAAAAAAATGTCAGAATCGTTTCAGCCGGCATAAAGATTTTCCAATGCATCGATATTCAGGATTTAAATCGGGAGGTTACCTGAAGCATGAATAGAACATGCACGGTACATCACAAAATCCCCTCGACGGATAAATTTTGGAAAAAAAATGAATGAATTTTCCCAAATGTGATTATTTTTCAAACCATTCAAAAGAAAGTTTCCTCAAAAGAGAGGCGAGCCCAGTCCAAACACATCCTACATACACCTGAGAGATGAGTGGAGCGAATCGGATAGCAAAATCTGGACCTACGGAGGTAGGGACCATTCGCAGCGATTACATGGATTGGGACGACGGAGGCGTTCGTTTCATATTCCCAAATACTACAGGTGACCATTGATAACCCCTTCGAACGGCGGTTTTCATTCTTAACCTTGTCAAGAACCACCCCACATCGGGG
The DNA here is from genome assembly GCA_021437785.1 of Rhodomyrtus psidioides. Taxonomy (NCBI): domain Eukaryota; kingdom Viridiplantae; phylum Streptophyta; class Magnoliopsida; order Myrtales; family Myrtaceae; genus Rhodomyrtus; species Rhodomyrtus psidioides. Next base: position 5,748,527 of record JAILYB010000034.1, read on the forward strand.
CAAAATGGAGGTGAGTCCAGCAGCATCAGGAGAAAATGGTTAGAAATTTTCTTGCTCGGACTAACATTAATCTTTGTGTGTTATTTATATGGTAATCCAAGTGCCATAAGATGATGAGAAGCATTCATTTCTCTATCCCACACACCGAATCCTTTGCATAGCCAAGTTGAACCTGCAAAATCATTTCATAAACCCGTTGGTGATCATTGCACATTCCAAGACGGATGCAGCGTCACTTCAGAAACGAAGGAGTTCAAGACTTAGGGTTGGCAAAAAAATTCCTAAGTTAATGCCTAACCTTGTTAGACCTTTGATCATAGGTCTAACACGATCCCATGAAGATGAGAAAAAGTGGGATTTTAAAAATGAATGAGAAAAATCCACGGCATCGAGAAAAAGCAAAGTGCCTGGTATAAGCAAGGCCGATGCTCGTGTAAGTTGTTTGATTGATCCGCAATGAAGCTGGATGGGAAAAGAGGAAATCCCTGAAGGAACCAAATAAAAAAAAAGGCTGCTCCCCAAATGCTGCCAAGCACAGAACAAAGACATGGAGAGAGTCGGTCTCTGAATGCAACAAGAGACGCCTTCTAAAGAGCTGGTGCACACCTCAAAATCGGTTGCACACCTCAAAAACTAAAGATGCAGAAAGGAAAGGACAGGTGGTAAATCAGCAATGATCACCAATGTCAAACCCGTCATGAATTCTGAGCCAAAAACAAGCTTTTTTTCGGTCCCCAATCCCACCAATGTTACAACCCTGAAACAGTCTTCTCTGACTAAGACACTTGGGTTAACATATAGCTTAGCTCGAAGAAGTACGAGCAAGACTATTTCTTTCTCATTTTGCAGGGTTCTTGACTTGTAAACCCGGAGCAGATGGTGAAAACATTCATTCAATGACCTTGACTCAAAAGTGAAACCCCTTGAAGACCAATATCCAAGCCCAACATTACGGTCCCATGGAAGACCTCCCAACCGATCAAAATGTATGCGCTGCGAATGAGCCTAAAACCTAGGCACAGGTTAGTATGGAATTGAGTGCATCCCCTATAAAAATCATTACCTCAAGACATGTGAGAAGACCTCATTGTCGAGAAATATTCCAATTGATGTTTTGAGCAAACTCTTTTTGGAATATTCAAATTGTTGGATCCAGATTTTCCGTGCAAGGGATTTGTGATCACATTTGCATGTTGCAAGAATGCTTTGGATAACCTCCAGCATCAAAATGCACATTTCACGATTAAAACTTAAGTCATACGGTTTTTGTAAAATGGACAGCCGTGGTCTTCCCAAAGATTACTAATGTTTTCTTGGTGAAGAAAAATCTTTCAAGCTCAAACTTCTGCAGGATACCTGGAGAACCCTCGTCCTAGGATCCCTTTTCAAAAATATCAAACAGTCTCATCGGACGTGGAGAACCCTCGTCATGAGACCCCTTTTCAAAATTTAGGCAGTCTCATCGGACGTGGAGAACCCTCGTCATGAGACCCCTTTTCAAAAATCAAGCAGTCCTAGCTTGACATGGAAAACCCTCGTCCTAGGATCCCTTTTCAAAAATATCAAACAGTCTCACCGGACGTGGAGAACCCTCGTCATGAGACCCCTTTTCAAAGCAAATCAAGGTAGATACCGCCTGAAGGGTCAACTCAAGGTAGATACCGCCTGAAAGGTCAACTCAAGGTAGATACCGCCTGAAGGGTCAACTCAAGGTAGAAACCGCCTGAAGGGTCAACACATGGTAGATACCGCCTGAAGGGTCAAAATCAAAGGTAGATACCGCCTGAAGGGTCAACACATGGTAGATACCGCCTGAAGGGTCAAAATCAAAGGTAGATACCGCCTGAAGGGTCAACACAAGGTAGATACCGCCTGAAGGGTCAAACAAGAGGTAGATACCGCCTGAAGGGTTAATTCAAGGTAGATACCGCCTGAAGGGTCAACTAAAGGTAGAAACCGCCTGAAGGGTCAATTCAAGGTAGAAACCGCCTGAAGGGTCAACTCATGGTAGAAACCGCCATAAGGGTCAGCTCATTGGTAGAAACCGCCATAAGGATCAAACTAAACTCAACGGTAGATACCGCCTGAAGGGTCAAATATGGTAGAAACCGCCATAAGGGTCAACTCATTGGTAAATATCGCCATAAGCATCGACACAAAGGTCTGATCCACCATACGGATCAAAATCCTTGGCAAATTCCAAAGCGTGGGATGCGCCTTCCTTAGGTTCCTACCAGTTAGGAATTCCATAATGGTATGACCTACCATACAGGTCAGAGCTTAATCTTCCTAGGATATCCTAAATAATGAGTCCTAGGTATCTTCTTGAAAGTCGTTGCAACCGGCAGCATCCGACAGGTGAGCATCAGATAAGCCTCTCTCACTCCGGCCCATGTTCAAATTGTTAAAGCAAACCGGAGATTAATTTGAGCTTTCATCAAAGGGCCTTAAGCGATTCAATGTCGTAGCATTTCTTCTCTCATTTTCCCAGTTGAGTCTGTTAGAGATCAGGTGCCACCTTATCTTTGAGAGAAACCTCTAACGAGATTCCTCTCAAAGAGGGGCAGCTGTTGACACTTGATTTTTGACCATTTATTATTGTGATTTTTATTCTTTAAAATTAATTAAAAATATCAAAAAAGGTCATAAAATCACAAAATCAACTTTGGAAGCCTTGGCCTAGCCTCGGGGACCAATTTTGAACAAAAAATATTTTTTGGTATTTTATAATACTTTTCGAATTTATTTAATTATAAAAATACCCAAAAAATCGAAAAAATATCATTCGTGGTCAGAAAAATACACAAAAATATTCAATAATTTTTTTAAATTTCCTCTTCAATTTTGTCACTTTAAATCCCAAAAATTCGGCTCGGGTCACTATGTTCCTTAACAAACATAAACCCGAACCGAGCCCAAAAATTCCTTTTCGAGTCTTTTAAATTTCCACTGTTTATAAGCTATGACATTGGATTCTAAAGTCTTGAAGTGAAATTAGGTCAATTGGCCCTCCAATTTGATCAATTTTAACCAGAAGGGCTTAATTGCATAAAAATCTTTCAATTTAGTCCCCGATTTCACAATTTTTGAAATTAAATTTCATACGGGCATACCCATTGAAATTAAACACCTCTACCCTATGTTTCTCATCATGATGAATCCATTGGTGGCCTCAATTTTGACCAATTTGATCGTTTAGGGCCTCGATTAAGCAAAAATCAATTTCGGATCTTAAGGGCAATTTGGGGTTTTCGCTAAATTTCAATCAATTGGTTCACGAAAATACCCTTATTTGATAGAAAACATGTCAAGGAGTCCGATTTTGCCATCAATTTCATGAAAATGGGTCGATTTGGGACCCAATTGGGCGAAATTGGTCGAACCGGGCCGGTCGAGTCAGGCCCGACCCGACCCGGTCCGACCGGGTCTGCAACTTAGTTGCAGACCACCGGCCGAAAGCTAAAAAAAAAAGGAGAAAGGCAGGGGACCTCACCGGCGACAGAGCGGCAGCTAGGGTCGGTTCGTAAAAAGAAAGAAAAGAAAAGAAAGACGACAGGAGCGGGAAGCAAGGGGAAGTGGTCGAAAAAAAGTTGGTCGGCCAGGGGGAAATGAGAGGATTCTCGGTTTTGAACCGAGCGGAGCCGAGGGAGAGAGAGGGGAGTTCGGGCGGAGTTCGAGCGAAACCGGGGGCAAGGGAGCGTCCTCGGACCTTCAGCGACGGAGATCAATCACCACCGGAACTTTAGTCGCCGTCGACAAGCCGTGAATAGGTCAGTTTTTCCCTCTGACCACCATCTCGGATGCGCCGGCCATGTGTTCGACGAAATACCCCGTTGGGCTTTGAACTTTGTTAGTCTCGGCCGAGGGTTTCCGATCCTTACTTGCCATGATTTTCATCTCTAAACTCCTCTAGAACTGGCCCTAAGTGTATTGTGATCTTTATTTTGCATCGAGAACTGCCGAGGACGCGAGCCCGAGCTTCGCCGGCCACCACTCGTACCGTGAGCTCGACGGGGACTTCAAGCGCTCGCCGAACCATAGCCAACCTCAGGTAAGCTTCCAAAACTCCCTAGGATACCTTGTGAATGCTTAGAATAAGCTTCGGACGACAAAAAAAATTTCTGCAAATTGGTCGCCGGAGCCGGTTCGGTCCGTGAGTTTTTGAGGTAGTTTCCGACCCTTTCTTTGCCATGAAGTGATGGTATGTGATTGTAGTCTTGCTGATGATCGATTTCGTGTGAAAATCGCGACTCAAAACGGTCGATTTCACGTCGGTTAGGGATCTCCGGCGAGAATTCCGGCGAGGGTCTCCGGAATTTTCACTGTTCATCGTCTTCTCCGGCGACCCTCCGGCCGGTCAGCGGGTCAATGCTGACGTGGCATGCCACGTCGGCAGCCACGTCAGCGCTGGCGGGCCCGGGCCGAATAAATCAAAGCCTAGATCGGACGGCCGTGGCTTCGCCACGTGTCGCGATCTGGGAATTTTGGAAAATAAAAAAATGATTTCAGATTAATAAATGATTTTCGAATAATAAAATAAAAAACGATCCGACGGCTGAGGATGCGCCAAGTGGTGCCTTGGGGATCGTCCGATCCATCTCAAGATCGGACGCACCACGAAGGGCCACGTGGCGTATTCTGGACCATCCGATTAGTGGGTTTTCGGATAATTAAATAAAATAATAAAAAATTCAAAAATCAATAAAAAATAGAAAATCATAAAAAAATTCAAAAAAATTCGGAAAATTCAGAAAAATAATAAAAAATTCCAGAAAATAGGAAATGGCCATATTCAACTGGCTACAACCTGTTTCGGGTCTTTCGGCCCTCGGTCTTTTCAAAAATGACGGTTTTGCCCTTCCGGTAAACCATCTTCCAAAAAAATTCTAAAAATTCTAGAAAAATCCCAAAAAATAGGAAATGGCCACAATCAACTGGCCAAAGCTCATCCCGGGTGTTTTGAACCCGATCCTTCTTAAAAATGACGATTTCGCCCTTTGGGCGAATCGTCTCCCAAAAATTGAAGAAAAATCAAGAAATTCCAAAAAAATTCTCAAGAATGGGAAATGGCTACAATCAATTAGCCATGAAATATTTTGGGTAATTCGGTATCCAAATCTTCCAAAAATTGACGACTTTGCCCTTCGGGCTAAATCGCCTCCAAATCCTCCCATTTTACCCCGGTCCGAAATCACACCTTCCTTAAGCCCTTATGGCTATATTAGGAAGCCATTGATTTGGATTGATGTGCATCGATGAGGTTTATTTATGCATTTGATTGCGCTTTCATTAAAATTGATTGTGGTTGATAGGAATAGTCTTCCAATCTGCATGAAACCTGGAATCAAACTTACCCCATCCAAAACTGCGCCTGCATGAACTCTTAGCTAGGAAAATCACTCGCGTTAGGTACCGAAAGGGCGTTGGTAATGACACCGACGTAACCAAGTCCCCAAACTCAAAATCTTTGGTTCCGCAGAACTGATCGACCTCTCCCAATCGGTCAGTAAGGTTTCCGGTCTACCCTCCAAGAAAGACCGGTGGCGACTCCAAATGCATGCACAAGTTGCACATGCCACCACGACCACACTGAAGGTCGAAAGCGATCGACTCTTATCGTCGAATCCTTTGAAAAATACTCCCGCCGCGATTTGGTATGGGCCTGGGAGGGCCCGCGCCGATCCAAGACCTGCGATCGGTAATCCATTAGCCGCGTCCCCTTTCGGACGGGTCTCAACAACGACCGATGACGATTGCTTCCCTAAGCTTCAGGCAAGCTCGCGGCGACCTTCTTTGGCTTCGGTTTGGCCGGAGACGGCCTAACCAGCGCCCTCCAAATTCGAGCTCCAATCCTCGACAATGGCAATGGAAGGTGAGCTCTCTTTCTCTCGTTCTCTCTCTCTCTCTCTCTCTCTCTCTCTCTCTCTCTCTCTCTCTCTCTCTCGATTCTGTTCTCCTTTCTCAACAGAATGGACCTCTCCCCTTCAAGAATCAGTCTGTTTTTATTTTATTCTCCCTCCTCCAAAATTTGGCCGTTCGGGAGGGGTGAGTCGGTGACCTTCGCACGTGCAATCACGTGTGAAATGGTCACCAACTACCAGTAATCGCCGGGAACGAAGTTGTCAATCTTTTTAAGCCTTCCGGTGATTGAATTTCAGACGAATTTGGTCTTGGTTTGGATCTGCATTTGAGTAGAGTTGGCCGCGACACATTACCGCCTCGTCGACGCAATTCCGATGAACCCATACTGTCGGACTGGTCATGATCGACGCTAAACTTCATGGCCAACAAAACGCTTCCATCAATTTTACTAATTGAAGTCGATTGATGGTCCGATTCTCCAATCAAAATCTACTTTTTTTTAACTGTTAAGGTGGCACGAATGGGAGGAAGAAGACGCACTATAGCAGACCTGTTCGACTAGTCTTACCGGGCGGTCTGACCGATCAAAACCTGTTCTGACTCGATTTTAAAAATTAATCTCAAATTGACTTGGAATTTTTGCAAGTAAACATCAGAATTGAACTTAGGGCATGAATTCTATCTAAAAATATGATTTTACGTAAAAGTTCATGTCAATTTCTATAAAAAGCCCCAAATTTGTCCTTAATTGCAATTCGGGAATTTGTGAAATTGAAGGCTCAAATGGTCAAATTGGACAAAACCTTCTATGCCAATTGATTTAGAATGACAAAAAACATTGGACAGTGACTTCAATTTGCAATGGTAGTCCCTAAATTGGAAGTAATTTCAAATATGCCCAAATTCAATGACTAAAATGCAATTAAGTTTGTAATTTTGCCTAATTCATGCAATTGAGCGATTTGTACAAGTTATTGGGCTAAATTGCAATGAGAGACACTTAGATTGAATGTCAAGATCCTAAAAAATGTCAAATTTACAAATTAAAAGACTCAATTGACATTTTGTTTGCCAAATTCAATCATGTGCGTAACAAAGGAACACATAAAATTGAATTTGAATTTTTGATTTTTTATGAGGCCAGAAAGACGAAGGATTTAAAATAAAAATATTGACTATTTTTTCATATTTTTGTGACCTCGAATACCATTTTTCTTGAATTTTCAAGTATTTTCATATTTTCTAAAAATACTAAAAAATGCAAAAAATGATGAAAAATTATTTTTTGGTAAAAAAAATGCTTCCTTAGGCTTGGTCAAGGCCACCAAAGTTGATTTTGTAATTTTTTGACTTTTTATGAATTTTTTAAGAATAAGCACAAAAAGGTTGATCCGAAATTAGGTGTCAACAGTTGCCCCTCTTTGAGAGGAATCTCGCGAGAGGCTTCTCTCAAAGACAGGTGACGCCTAAGTCCAGGTCGACTCTACTGGGGAACAGAAAATGAATCTTGACATCCATTCTTTCTAGTTCCGCTGGTGAACGCTTTGCTTCTCATTCTTTTGCTGACGTGCAAGAGAGAGATAGAATTGAGATGCTTACCTGTTACTTACATGCCTGATGCTCGTGTGGCATGCGTTGTGTATAGCGGATTCAAGTGAATACCTAGGGACTCGTCTTTTTGAGTATCCTAGGACGGTTAAACTCTAACTCGTATGGTAGGCCAAACCAGAGTGAGATTCCTATTTGACAGGAACCTAAAGATGACGCACCCGTTCTTTAGGGGTTGTCAAAGGTTTTGATCCGTATGGTAGATTAAATCATGAATAGGGCTCCTTTCTGCTAGGAACCTATGGATGACGCACCCGTTCTTGTAGGGATTGTGAAAAGTTTTGATCCATCAGGGGGATTAGGCCGTGAATAGGACTCCTATCTATCTGGAACCTATGGATGGCGCACCCTTCCCGTAGGGATTGTCCACAATTTTGATCCGTCAGGGGGATCAGGCCGTGAATAGAACTCCTATCTATTAGGAACCTATGGATGACACACCCGTTCTGTAGGGATTATCGACAACCAAGCTGATCCTACACCTTGAGGAATCAACGAGGGTCTATACAAATGAGGTGTACCTAACTCTTAGGTTTACCAGATGAGCTATTCTGGGTTTAGGGATTACCTAGAACCTTACAGAAAGCTGATTTTGAATATTGTCCTTTTGACATGTGAGGTGCCATTCTGGGATCTGGGGACTCCAGATATCCTTCATAAAGCTTAAACCTACAAAAACTTTGATAAGATTTTTCTGGGATTTATGGGTTACCTGAAATCTCGCATAAAGACGATTTTGAAGATTGTCTTTTTGACATGTTAGGTGGCATTCTGGGATTTGGGACTCCAGGTATCCTGCAGAAGGCTCAAACCTACAAAATTTTGATAAGATTTTTGTGGGATTTAGGGGTTACCTAGAATCTCGCAGAAAGACGATTTTGAAGCTCTTCATCGCGGAGCAAAGTGTACTTTTTTGACTTGGGGCTGCCATAAATCTCATAGAAGTTTAGACTTGAGAATTCATTCCTCATTTGAAAAGATAGTAGTCATCTCGAGGCAATGATAATAATAATGCAAGCAAATCTTTACTTTGACCTATGCAATTATGCAAAAACGACTTAGGACGCTGGAGGTTATCCAAGGCATCTTAAAGCATGCAAAGATGATCAAGAATCCCTGTAAGGAAAATCCTGAATCAAACAATTTGAAGTTTCCAACCAAAGCTTACTTTCAAGCATTCTATTGGAACGTCTCCATCAAAGAGGGCTTATTACCAATTCTTTGACTTCGATCTTTTATAACGAAAGCGCTCGAATTTCTTAATAACATGTACATGGGTTTTCGGAGTGATTCGCAACACATACATTTCAATCAATCGGGAGGTCTTTACGGGACCGTAATGTTGGGTTTGGACATGGTTTCCAAGGGGGACTCACTCTTTGAGTCGGGTCTTTTTTTTTAATGAAAAATTTTCTTTATCTGCTCCGAGTTTACTAGTCAAGAACCCTGCAAAAATGAGAGAGAAATAATCTTGCTCATACCTCTTCAAGTTAAGGTATATATCAACCTAGGCATCTTAGTCGGAAAAGACTGCAAAGGGTTGTAACGTTGGTAGGATTAGGGACCAAAAAAGACTTGTTTTTGGCCTAGAATCGCGAAGGGTATGATATTGGTGATCACTGCCGATCAGTCCTCTGCTTGATCCCTGATTAACAATTCCTTGAAGGACGCCTTTAGTCTTCTTGCTACTACGCATCTTGGAAATGAGTCTAACTTTGAGAGACATCGCCTGCCATTTTGGCATTTGGCTACAATTCCATTTGAAAGTTTGCCTCTTGTTGCAAAAATCCTGAAGGTTCTTTTTTATTTCAGAATTTGCTGGGGGGTTGAGATATCCAATGATCCCTTGGTGTTCCCAAGGTTCTACCTTATAATCCTCCAGCATTTTGGTGGAGGTCAGCCTTGTTCTTGTTAGGTTTTTAGTTTCTTCCCTAATACATAGGGATTCGGCTTTTTCTCTTTTTTTATACCGCCGTTTCTTGACTTTTTCTAGGAACTAGGATCTTTGATCATCTAGTGAGATGCATGACTTGAGTCTCATTCTGTCTTGAATACCTTACTTTGAAGTTCTCATGTAACTCTCACTTTTGAACTTCTCTGTTCATAAGTGCTTTGGCCATTTTTACCTTGGGGCTGTGCAAAGATCACCAATGAGGGCACATGAAATGAATATGTAGGCTCAAATTAGATATGCAACGGGTATAAGTGTGTAGGATAGAGAAATGAACATCTCTTCATCATCCTAAGGAGCCTGGATCAATACATATCAACACACGAAGATTGATGTTAGTCCAAGCAAAAAGATTTCTAACCATTTACCCGTTCAAGCCACTGGACGGCTTCTGTATAACCCCAATATGAGGTGGCTCTTGACAGGGTTAAGAAATGAAAACTATCACTTAAAGGGTTTGTCAATGATCACCTGCAGTGTTTATGGATAAGAATGAATGCCTCCGTCATCCCAATCCATGTAACCGATGCAAATGGCCCTTATATATTCTGGTTCGGGTTTTTCTATCATTGCACCTCTCTCATCTCTCGAGTGTGTATAGGACGTGTTTGGATTGGGTTTGCCTTTCATCTGGAAGAACATTCATGCTAGATAGCCTAAACAACCCTTTGTCGCGACCCTCATCGTGCTAGCGATGGTTAATGGGCCGTCCAGTGTTGCATGATCGGACGCGGGCCTCTCCCAAGGTCCATTACCCAAATCGAAACTGCTGGATATATGTGGTCAACCTTCAGTGTGGTCTAGTGACATGTGATAAGTGTTCATGCCAAGGAGTCGCCACCAATCGTTTCGTGGAGGGTACGATCGGAAACCCTATCGAATAGTTGGGAGTGGTATATTCGATTCTGCGGAAACTAGAGAAGTGGGTTCGGGGACTTAGTTACGCCAACTGTCAGAGTTGACGCCTTTTCGGTACCTAAGCCGAATGGTTTATCTGATCATAGGATTTCGTATATACGAGTGGGGTACAGATCCTAAATCTAGGAGTACATGCAGATGGGAATTACTACCCTATCAATCACAATCAATAGAAATAATTGCGCAAATCAAAGATATAGTACATGCGGATAAAACACAAGAAAGCAGCATGGCAACCCTAATGAGGCCTTATTAGCCTAGAGAAATATCAATCAGGGCTTAGGAATGATTTTGGCATGATTTGCCCATGAGGGGCAGAATCGTAATTTTGAGCAATTCGGGGAAAATTCACCTCGAAAGGGTAAATCTGTCATTTTAGATGAATTGGGCAGTCAAAGGACAGGGGAAATAGGATTAGCCATCAATCAAATCCATTTCATATTTTTCGGGAATTTCCAGGATTTTTCCGGAATTTAAAAATGATTTTACCCTCGGAGGGGTAAAATCATCATTTTGGACAAAGATGAGAACTGAAAATCTCAAATATTAGGGTTGGTCGTCCACCTAACCCAAATCCTAACTTTAAGCAATTTTCAGAACTCGATTAAGACAAGAAAGACGATTTTCCCTTTGAAGGGCTGTCGCGACCCTCTTGAGGTTGTCAGGCTCTCGAGGGCTAATGGGCCGTCCTGTCTGGTCGGACGCGGGCCTCTCCCAAGGCCCATTACCCAAATCGCAACGGAGGTATGCGTGATCGACTTTCAGTGTGGTCTAGTGACATGTGCTAAGTGTGCATGCCATGGAGTCGCCACCAATCATTTTTTTAGAGTGTGATTGGACCACCCAATCGAATAGTTGGGAGTTTCTATTCAATTCTGCGAGAACCAGAGAAATGGTTTCGGGGACTTAGTTACACCAACTGTCAGAGTTGACGCCCTTTCGGTACCTAAATTGACTGAATTTTCTAGCCTGAGATTCATGCGGATGAGTAAGGTATGAACCCTAAATCTAAAAATTCATGCAGATAGGAGTGATTATCCTAGCAATCACAATCAGTAATAAAATGCGCAACTCAAGAAATCTAGATATGCAAATAAATCACATGACATTCCTAGTAAGGCCCTATTTATCAATCACAGCTCAAGAATGATTTAGCTGTCCTAGCCATTCTACACACGATCTAACCTAAGAAAAGCATTAGGAAGCATCGAAGGAGTTCGAGAGTACTCACATTGGGTTCGTCGTGCCCTGATTTGGTCTTGGACGAGCTATCGAGCTCATGCCGACCCGATTATATTTAGGGATCCACTCGGCGTTTTACATCACGAAATCATGTGAAACAAAAACGAAAATATTCAGCAAGGGGAATTTATTGTAGATGGTGGTCGATCTAATTGGACGTCAAGACTAAAAAATATGTAGAAATTTACAAATTAAAATACTCGAATGACATTTTTTTGCCAAATTCAACTCTATGCGTCGTGAAGAAATACATGCAATTGAACTTGAATTTTGACTATTTATGAGTTCAAAATGAAAAGGAAATTAAAATAAAAATATTGACTATTTTTCTATATTTTTACGACATCGAACGCTATTTTTCTTCATTTTTCATGTATTTTTCTATTTTTGGAAAATATTAAAAAATATGACAAATTATTTTTTTTTTATCAAAAATGGTTCCTTTAGCTTGGTCAAGGCTACCAAAGATGATTTTTTAATTTTTTTAACTTTTTATAGATTTTTTATGAATTTTTAAAAAATAAACTATGAAAGACTGATCAAAAATCAGGTGTCAACAGCTGCCCCTCTTTGAGAGGAATTTCGTCAGAGATTTCTCTCAAAGACAAGGTGACACCTGTGTTCCGATCGACTCGACTGGGAAAAGAAAAGAAATCATGACATCCAATTTTCATGTCCATCAATGTGTGCTTTTCCTTAAAAAGAGATGTGCTCGTTCAATTCCCTGATATGATATAAGAAAGTTAAGGAGTAGATAGACTTCCCTGCCCCTTACCTGTCGAATGCTTGCGGCATTTTCTGTGTCTGATGGGTTCAAGTAGATTCCTAAGGACTTGTCATCGGAGTGTCCTGGGGATGTTAAGCTCTGACCTGTATGGTAGGTCAAACCATAATGGGATTCCTAACTGATAGGAACCTAAGGAAGACGCATCCCACATTTGGGAATTTGCCAAGGGTTTTGATCCGTGTGGTGGACTAAACTAGAAATGGCTTGCCTAATGTAAGGCTTATTAGGGAAAACGAATCCTCCCGCGTTCGGGATTCATCAAGGTTTTGATCCGTATGGTGGATCGGACCATTGGGTTGATCCTTCAGGCGGTCTCTACCAGTCCTTTGACCCTTCAGGCGGTTTCTACCATTCATTGACCCTTCATGCGGTTTCTACCATTGGTTGACCCTTAAGGCGGTTTCTACCATACATTGACCCTTCAGGCGGTTTCTACCATTGTTTTGACCCTTCAGGCGGTTTCTACCATTGGTTGACCCTTCAGGCGGTTTCTACCATACATTGACCCTTCAGGCGGTTTCTACCATTGTGTTGACCCTTCAGGCGGTTTCTACCATTGATTGACCCTTCAGGCGGTTTCTACCATTGAGTTGACCCTTCAGGCGGTTTCTACCATTTATGAGATTCCAAATTGATATGAATCAAAGGATGACGTACCCGCTCTTTGGGGCTAGTCGGAGACTCGATCATTCTGTGGATCGGTCTTAGAAAAGATTTGCCTACTAAAAGGCTTCACCTAAGGATGACGCACCCAGTCTTTGGGGCGGCCAAAAGTCCTGCAGAAAGCTTAGACCTGAAAAAATTTTCCTCGCCAAGAAGATATTAGTAATCTTTGGGAAGACAATAATTGTCTAACTGACAAAATTCTACAACTTAAGTTTTAGTCATGAAATGTGCATTTTGATTGCTGGAGGTTATCCAAAACATTCCTACCATATACAGATGTGATCATAAATTCCTTGCACGGAAACTCTAGATCAAACAATTTGAAAATTTCAAAAAGAGTTTGCTCAAAACATCCATTGGAGTATTTCTCATCCAAGAAGGCTCCTCACGGCTCTGTGATAATGATCTTTAATAGGGAAAGTGCTCAATTTCCTACCGACCTGTGCCTGGGTTTCAGGATCATTCGCAACGCATACATTTCGACCGATCAGGAGGTCTTTCACGGGACCGTAGTGTTAGGCTTGGATATCGGTTTCCAAGGGGGACTCACTTTTGAGTCAAGGCCGTTGAACGAAATTTTTCACTATCTGCTCCGGGTTTACAAGTCAAGAACCCTGTAAAATGAGAAAGAAATAGTCTTGCTCGTACTTCTTTGAGCTAAGTTATACATTAACCCAAGTGTCTTAGTCAGATAAGACTGCTTCGGGGTTGTAACATTGGAAGGATTGGGGACCGAAAAAGGCTTATTTTTTGCCTAGAAATTGTGAAGGGTTTGGCATTGGTGATCATTGCAAATTTGCCACATGTCCTTCGAAGAACATCTCCATTTCTTGAAGTGTACACTCCTCTTTTAGAGCGCACAAGGATGTTTAAAAGCGTCTCTTGTTACATTAAGAGACCGTCTGTTTGTGTGTTTGCAATTTGAGCACGACATCATTTGGAGAGTAGTCATCTTGATCTGACTCCTTTGCAGGGTCTTTTCATCGTATATCTAGACTTTACTGGGGATATTTTGAATAGACATCAGCCTTGCTTTTTACCATGCACTTTGCTTTTTCTTGATGTCTAGGGATTTTTCTTTTCCCCCTCTTTTTAATCCCGTGTTTTTCTTTTCTTTTGGAGCTTGGATTTTCGGCAATCATGCTAGATATGCAACTTAAACTTTGGCACGCTTCCATTCCTAAAGTGATGTTGCCTTTGCTTTGGAATATGCAATGATCACCAATAGGTTGATGAAATGAATTTGCTGGCTCAACTTGGTCGTGCAAAGGATAACAGTGTGTAGGATAGAGAAATGAATTATTCTCGTCATCCTATGACACTTGGATTATCATATAAACAACACACAAAGATTTATGTTAGTCCGAGCAAAAAAATTTCAAACCGTTTACTTTCTGATACTGTTGGACTAACCTTCATTTGCCCCAATGTGGGGTGGTTCTTGACAGGGTTGAGAATGAAAATCGCCGTTCAATGGGGTTCTCAATGGGCATCTGTAGTGTTTGGAATGAAGAAATAAATGCCTCTGTCATCTCGATCCATGTAATCGTTGCGAATGACCCTTATATCCATAGGTTAAGGTTTCGCTATGATTTCCAATCTCCTCATCTCTCAAGTGTGTATGGGACGTGTTTGGATTAGGCTCGCTTCTCTTATGAGAAAATACCCTTTTGAACAGTTCAAACAAATCTTGTTGGAAAAATTCATTTCATTTCATCAAGATTTATCCTTCAAAGGGATTTTGTGATGCACCATACATGTGTAATTCATGTTCAGACAATCTCATGTTTTAAAACATGAATGTCAATGAAGTAAGAATTCTATGTCTTTTTAGATGTGAGAATCGAATTAATTCTGAAAGTTTTTAATCTCCAATGAATTGGGAAAAGAGATACTTACCTGCCCATCGAGGCTGGAGATCCTGGAAATATAAAAGGGATATGTCATCGTATATTCTAAAAATTTACAAAAATTGGAACGATACATCTTACCCTTGGTCATATGCTCCAACGAGTGTACAAGGGTTGTGAAAATCTGCACTTCACATAGTAACACAAGATTGTTAGGTGTTCTAAAGTTCTTTCGACTTCTTGGTTTTTGGAGAAAAATGAAACTTACATGTCTGCCCTGATGGCGAGCTCCTGCCAAGGATAAATATTAAGCATTATTTTGGGTTTCCAAATTCAAAACAAATTGGGACGATACTACTTTACTCTTGATTTGAATTCCATTCTGCATGCCAATGTGCAGATTGTAGAAGCCGGCCCTCAAGCTTGTGGCCATGATTTCTTCGTTTGGTTGGGCAACGAATCCACCTCGAGGATTTACGTCGGAGGAGATTCATTCATCTTTTTGGGCGTGTTTCATGCACTGTTATGTTATTTGAATGCATGGCTTCTTGGGTGCCTCGTCTCTGTTCATCACCTGAGAGGAAAATGAGAGAACATTATCCCCGCATCTGATTGAAAATCATTTAGGAACGATACGTTCTTTTTACCAAATGGGTGGCTCCGCGGCCAAATGCGTTTTACATTGAAAGGATGGATTCCATTACGCTCTGCGGATGATAACTATCTCTTCAAGGACTTGCCCCACGGATTAAACGATGAATTTGATGTCTTCGGCTTCGACATGCTTTCCGGATGTAGGAATGGTTTGCCCCCATTTTCAGTGGAGATGGGTTTTGTCGAGTGGGCAACATCAAAAACTCATCCTAGATTTGGCTTTAGTCGAAGGTTGAAATCCCGACCTTGGATAAGCGAATCATGATTCATCTCCTTCTGCTTCGGATTTGTCATTTGCATGCTTCACATTTTACAATACCAACTTCGCCGCTTGATGAAAATGAATCGATGATTTTCGAATTGCCCCAAGTTCTATAGTCATCTGCGTCGAATCTCTTTGAACTTCATCGGGTGATAGACCAACTGATAAAATGATTTTTCAATCCCGAGATCGAACTCCTGACGTTTCGTACCACTTCCATTTCACTGACTACCAGGACACAGCACTATTGGCGTCCCTAACTGGTTCGTTTTTTGTTATAAAATTCTTGAAGCAGTTAGCGACCCCCATCGAGAATGAAACAAGCTCAATTTAGAGTTCATAACGACTAAAGGTCCCTTAGAACGATACAGAGCTAACCGTCTTTGAGCTCGCTCGGGCTTTTGCTCGCATTTTCCTATGTGAAGCCTTTAAATGTTTTTCTTCGTGGCGTTCAATTGATTCGCCTCGACTCTAATCTAACAAGGGATTGTCGCACTCAAGCATGATGATGCTCGCAGGTAGTACTGATCGCTGCCCCAGATTAACTCTAGGCATTAAGGAAGATTATCTTGCATGGAAGACTTTATGACAGAAAGATTAATGATACATCCAGTCACATGTGCCTAGTTCCCTTGAGGATTCTCGGTGATCAGCCAGTTACACCATGAATCAGACATATAATCGTCATTTTGGATCATAACTTCATAAGTCCATCAGTTTTAAACTGATCGATCCAGATATGGAGCTCCTCATCAAGGAAATCTTTTGATTCTTCGAGCAACTGATATTCGGGTTGACCATCATCGCTTGGCGTTGAAGGATTCCTGTTTCTGTTGTGAGCGATCTGATTCTTCGAGCTAGAACCTTCGTCGTTGCTCGAGATTATAAGAGGATGATTGATCGGTTCACTATCAAAAGCACCTTCCATTTGGGAATGGAAGAAACAAAAATCCTCAGAGCATCCGCCCGCTTGATCTTCCGAAATCATATGCCCAAGCCGGGCAGATCTTTGAACACTAGGCGCAATATGTTGATCGGGGATAGGAAGAGCACTAGCGAAAAGTTGCTGCTCAAACCAAGGAGTTCGTACCTGCTGCACTTGTGGCATATACTCTTGAGGGGTGCTGAGATGATTCAGGGGAATATTCTGATTAGCGCCCAAGTAGTCAATGGTGCTGCTACCAGCTTGGTCGGTGCCTAGATTCGGCAGGGTATTTCTTACTTCAGGGGCATTGTAGTTATAGCCATGCCTAGTGTTTAGGCACAAGTTGAGTTCTTTCAGGTTCAGTGCTGTGTGGCGCTGTCTTAGCGCCCTTCTGTAGCTCTTGAGGTGACTCGCGACTCCATCTTTAGTGAGTCCTGGTATGTTCATGATCTCAAGTATGCGCGTTGGATATGCTGAGTTGATCCCTAGTTGCTGAACCGCACTAAGGAACTTGAGATGAAGCTCGGGGGACCAATTGACCCTCGTCTTCTTGCGACCCGGAACAGTGTTGACAACTTGGCTATTGCTCTCTGGCCTATTTCCAGTAGGATTTGATCGAGCCGGAAGTTGTTGTGGAGGGAATTCATCAGCTTTGGATTGGTCGGTCGTGATAGTAAGCTCATCGTTAAGGAAACTCCAATCATGGTGACGCATATCACATCCTTTAGAAGGCATCGGTATTGACTTCGTAGAATTGATTTGTTCATGCATATCTCCAACAAAATCCGATTGTATCGAAGATGGTTCGAGGGAGTGGGGTGGTGAATGAGCATTTTCAATCCTCATATAAGGCTTATCAAGGAACATTTCGCCGAGAGTGATAGGGCCACCGCAATTAAGGCAAGCGATAGTGCTGGGAGCTTTCTTATACCTCATGTTCTCCGCTCGAAGCTTTTCGTTTTCCTCCTTTAGAATCGCAAGTTCTTGACGTCTGTGTTGAGCCCTCAATTTGGCTCGCTTATTTTGAAACCAAAACTTGACCCTCAAAGGTTTCATCCCTAGCTTCTGGCCCAATTCATTTCTTTGTTTCATGTTCGGGAGAGGGCATTCACTAAAGAAAGCTTCAAGCTCTTGGATTTCATTCTGAGTGTGGCACTGGCGACGTTTCCTTTTCCGGGATTGACCATCGCTGCTGCTGTTGTCGTCGCTGCTGAGATCCTGAACTTCGTTGCCGAAAGGGTTGGGTTCTGTGGTTCTGGTACCAGACGCCATCCTAGAATCTTCGAGATCTCTCAGTAGTTCATTTTCTGAGATTTTTGGATCAGTCGCCTCTAGCAACTGATGGTAACCCTCAAACATGTTGGATCGAAAAATGTTCGATCAATTTTTGCTCGCTCAGGGTTCTCTACTCTCTCATGTATGCTCACTCTCTCTAAATTTTCTTTTGAGTGGTTCTGTATGCCCATGAAACGTTCTTTAAACATGGATGAAGATCATCAGGCAAGCGTTGCTCCCAAGATTTCGTATTTCCCGCTTTGTCGTCTTCTTTCTTCTTTTCAACGTGGAGGGACACCAAATTGATTTCCTTTTCTCGATATCCATGTCTGTCTCCCACTTATTTTCAAAAAGGTGGAACTACGCTCGCCTCCCGCTCAGTTTTTTAATATGATGGGACCGCCAAATCCTTTCGCAACTTTTTTCGATAGTTGCGCTTAACTCCCGTTCAATTTTAATATGGTGACACCGACATATCTTTTTACAACTTTTTTAGGTTTATCAAGCCTGAAATCGCGGACTGGGATAGATCTGATGGTTCACCGAAAGAGCCACCATTGCTTTACCCAATTAACTTGGCTCCACGAGCATTATTGCTATGCCTTTCTTCATTCTCGAGTTGCTATAAAAGGAGGAGTTAATGCAGAGAAGATTAACACTCTTACATAATTGTCTTTTCGTATTTTAATCACTCTACCACACTCATCTTCTTCTCCCTCACTCCAACGAAAATGACCTCCTCTCCTATTCGCGCTTTCTCGGCCGAAATTTTGGCCCAGTGGGAAAAACTCTATAACCTCCTCGGTCGAGGCTATGCTCATATAGCCGATCACCCAGAAACTGAAGATGAAATCCGTATTTTGCTCGTGGAAATAGACACCACCTCCATCGAGGGCACTAATTTAGAGAGGGAATATAGAATCTTCCCAACCCTCTTTATAAACTTTTTAGAGACTTACCGTGTCGCTCATCGAAAAGCTACCGTGGCTCACGTTTTGCGAGCTCGCTATGAGGATCGGTCCAACTGCTTGGTGTTGGCCAACCTTGTGGCCGATAGTCACAGAAAGGCTGTTGAGTTCGCCAACAAGCGAGTCTCGATGTTGCTTCGCGAGAGGGGAAATTTGGTGGAGCGCTTGGCCTTATCCCTGACCACCTATGAGCACGACCGTCGTAATGTCGTGTTGAAGTTTCAATGTGAGTGGCAGGAAGAAAGGCTTGACAGCATTACCGCGGATATAGCCCATGGGAGAGGACTAGTTCGGGACCTGGAAATAGCCGCCGAAGATCACGGGACCAAGGTTGCCGATCTTAAATGGGAATGTAAACGCCTTCTTCTTAAGCTTGCAGATCTCGAGTCTCGAGGTGGTGAGTATAAGCAAAGCATCAATAATATGGAGGGCCAACTAGGTTCCTTTGTGATGCTAATTAGGGCTCATTGCGGTTTTATGTTTCCACCCCGATGATTTGTATGATCTGCTTTTAAGGTCCCTCGATTGAGCGAAATGAATGAAAGCTCTAATGTGTGTGTCTCAACTTCTGTATGGCTGACTTTCTCGAACACCTGACCACTCTCAACCTAGGCAAGCTGCGCTTTGACATTGATGATTCGAGCGTGTACATCTTGATTTTTTAATCTTGCTTATGATCGGATAAAGGAACCTCCCACCGCGATTATCCACAAAAAGACTTCTCTTCTCTACTTGTTTTTAACCTGTTTCAAATGAAAAGGCAGAATCAGAAGAAAGAATTTGAAAAATAAAGCATAAATCCTTTCAATTTTATGCTTACTTGTGATTAATAGGGATAAGAGCTTTTACAAGGATTTTGGCCTTGTGCAAAAGCTTTTATCAATATTCCTCAAAGGAAAGCATATCATTGAAAGAAATGTAATTCACGATAATCGCCTTTGATCAATTCCAAGAAAATCAATGGAATGTTCAAAAGTACACAATTACGATGTGTTTTAAATTCAATTGAAGATACGATATCCAAATTAAAGCTGTTTGCTAAGAACGAGAGTAATTTGGATATCTATCTTTTCATTAAATTTGAAAAACACGAATACTCTTGATCAATTATTGTGGATTACCAATGATGCAAAACATGCATGAACCAATTCAAGTTTATAGTTCCTTCTGGCGAAATTGGGATTGTATTGCCCTATACGGCCAAAAGGTTGTATAAGACTTCCAATTTCAATTTCATCCAAAGGAATTATAAAATTGATTTTGGAGTATTCGAGTGATTAGAAGAAATGCCACTATCACATTCCAATGACAAGTCAATAGAAATACAACAAATTTCAATCTGAATGTATATAAACACAAATAGATGCCTAATACAGTCAATCTAAGGGATCAGATAGAGAGGATCTCAGCAAAATAAATCCTATACAAGAAGGCTAGAAATGAAAAATAAAACAAAGGAATGTGATCTTAATACTTAGGCTCTTCTTGTCCACTTGGCGCTCGTAATGGGATGACACCATCTTCATCTTCCATCAAGAACATTGGGAGGAAAACACACATATCTATCCTCAAAATGGCATTTAATCCAATCACCGGAATTATGCAATGAATATAATGATTAAGAGCTGTAACAAGTTCGAGGGATAGAAAAGTCTTACCAACCAAACTTAAGAGAAAATCAAGCTTCTCTGTATTTTTTGCAGTGTTAGGTATACTAACCTTCCATAGACAAACGCATGAGACAAGTGAGGGAAAACTCCTAAAAATCAAAAGATAGGGCTTGGTACCTAAAGCCAAGGTTCTCACCTCGAATTCTGGGAAGAGCCGATTCCATTGCACAACTATCGTTGCATTGGGACTCAATCCATAGTTCGAAGTGAGCGGAATTGAAAAGTGGATTACCCCATGTTTATCCTCACGGAGATTCCATTTTCAATTCCTTCTATTGTGTTCCTAAAGAGGGCGCCTGGGGTTTTAGGCGCAATTGTGTGTATTCATTGTGTCGTGCTAAAGCAATAGACATGCATTTTATTTAACAATCACCGCTTCAATATAAACATCCACACAATCATACATCCAAAACTCCTGCCTGCATAAAACAAAGTTAACAAGCACTTCACCCCTTATTTCTCCCATCTACAAAAACATCTAACACATTCGTTAGCATATACACCTCACTTTCGAGAGCATCTGCATAAAATTAGGTTAGAAGAATCAATCAACTTTTTAATCGGCTCAAGTCCACTAAATGGTTAAGAACCAGTCCCCAGCGGAGTCGCCAGTCTGTCGCGACCCTCTTGAGGTTGTCAGGCTCTCGAGGGCTAATGGGCCGTCCTGTCTGGTCGGACGCGGGCCTCTCCCAAGGCCCATTACCCAAATCGCAACGGAGGTATGCGTGATCGACTTTCAGTGTGGTCTAGTGACATGTGCTAAGTGTGCATGCCATGGAGTCGCCACCAATCATTTTTTTAGAGTGTGATTGGACCACCCAATCGAATAGTTGGGAGTTTCTATTCAATTCTGCGAGAACCAGAGAAATGGTTTCGGGGACTTAGTTACACCAACTGTCAGAGTTGACGCCCTTTCGGTACCTAAATTGACTGAATTTTCTAGCCTGAGATTCATGCGGATGAGTAAGGTATGAACCCTAAATCTAAAAATTCATGCAGATAGGAGTGATTATCCTAGCAATCACAATCAGTAATAAAATGCGCAACTCAAGAAATCTAGATATGCAAATAAATCACATGACATTCCTAGTAAGGCCCTATTTATCAATCACAGCTCAAGAATGATTTAGCTGTCCTAGCCATTCTACACACGATCTAACCTAAGAAAAGCATTAGGAAGCATCGAAGGAGTTCGAGAGTACTCACATTGGGTTCGTCGTGCCCTGATTTGGTCTTGGACGAGCTATCGAGCTCATGCCGACCCGATTATATTTAGGGATCCACTCGGCGTTTTACATCACGAAATCATGTGAAACAAAAACGAAAATATTCAGCAAGGGGAATTTATTGTAGATGGTGGTCGATCTAATTGGACGTCAAGACTAAAAAATATGTAGAAATTTACAAATTAAAATACTCGAATGACATTTTTTTGCCAAATTCAACTCTATGCGTCGTGAAGAAATACATGCAATTGAACTTGAATTTTGACTATTTATGAGTTCAAAATGAAAAGGAAATTAAAATAAAAATATTGACTATTTTTCTATATTTTTACGACATCGAACGCTATTTTTCTTCATTTTTCATGTATTTTTCTATTTTTGGAAAATATTAAAAAATATGACAAATTATTTTTTTTTTATCAAAAATGGTTCCTTTAGCTTGGTCAAGGCTACCAAAGATGATTTTTTAATTTTTTTAACTTTTTATAGATTTTTTATGAATTTTTAAAAAATAAACTATGAAAGACTGATCAAAAATCAGGTGTCAACAAGGGCGAAATCGTCATTTTGATGAAAGAGGCAGGATTTGAAAAACCCAAGCCTAAGAATTTGTCGCCCACCTGACCCTAATTCTTACCTTAGTATTATCGATTTTATCTTGCATACGCAGCAGAGTCGACTTACCCCTAAAGGGTAATGTCGTCAAGTCTTGGAAGAATGGACAAGAAACCCTAAAAATAGGGTTGACCAGTTGTTTGTGGTCAATCCTCATTTTTTTTGGGAGCCTCTGGAGTGTCTGGGATTTTTCCACAATTTTTTCTACATTTTTTGGAATTTTCTGGAATTTTCTAGAATTGTTTGATTTTTTTAGGATTTTTCTGATTTTTTTTATTTTTTAAAACCATTTTCTGATTTTTTTATTAAAAAATGTTATTCGGGCCGGGTCAACCCGACCCACTCGGGTCGGAACCCGTGCGGACCACAACTCTAAAACGACGTTGTCTCATGTTTTTTTATTTTTGGTTTAATCGGATTTAATCCGACGGTCCCTAATGAACCGCGTGGTTAAACCAGATCCATTGGATGATCTGACTAGAGCCTACGGTCTAGATTGAAAGAAGACTCGCTCAGAACCGTCTGATTGACTTACTAAAACCTACTGCTACGATTAGAATGTGAGACTCAATCTAGACCGTCCATCCTTACTAACTCAAACGACGTCGCTTACTTCTTAACCTAAACGGCGCCGTTTTAATTCTATTTGATTTTTCGATTTAAAATATTTTCAAATCATCCTAATTTCAAATCGGACGGTCGTTATGAATCGAACTCAATTAATCTAGACCGTTCGATCTACGCTGACTCACCCTAACAGACTAACGGTCAAGCTGACTCGACTCCCACGTGGACCACTCGTAACGTGACACATGGAACTTTGACCCGCTGACTTCGCCACGTCAGCTTCGTCTTCAACCTCCCGACTCTGGTGGAACGAACGGTTGAGCGTCTCCGGCGATAATCTAACAGTGGAATCTCGATGGAATGGAACGAGACCGGCGGCAATCGACTCGCAACAACCTCTATTTTAACTTATCTAAGAATCGAAGCGTCCTATTTACGGAATCAAGAACATCACGCGAACTGCCGAGTACGGCCATGGAAGCTCAATCACGCGAGTCACACGAAATCAGATCAATTCATCCACAGATTGACATGGCAGGAGGTGCAGAAAGCTTACCTCGGGCTCCGATTGAGCTCGCTCGGCCCAGATTTGGCTGGGTGACGTTGAACAGTGGTTCGGCAATGGAGGATGGATTGGAAGACTCGATTGGATGTGTTAAGACAAAATCAATGCAAACAAGATATGCGACAGTGGTCAGTGATGCTTCCGGAACAAAACGCACACATTAATTGCAAGAATAAACGAGAAATGCATGAGTCGCCATTGATACCCAGTAAGACGCTTGTCGCGACCCGTCCGAAGGCGGACGCGGCTAATGGATTACCGATCGCGGGTCTTGGATCGGTGCGAGCCCTCCCAGGCCCATACCAAATCGCGGCGGGAGTATTTTTCAGAAGGATTCGACGATAAGAGTCGATCGCTTTCGACCTTAGTGTAGTCGTGGTGGTATGTGCAACTTGTGCATGCATTTGGAGTCGCCACCGGTCTTTCTTAGAGGGTAGACCGGAAACCTTACTGATCGATTGGGAGAGATTGATCAGTCCTGCGGAACCAGAGATTTTGGGTTCGGGGACTTGGTTACGCTGGTGTCATTACCAACGCCCTTTCGGTACCTAACGCGAGTGATTTTCCTAGCTAAGAATTCATGCAGACGCAATTTTGGGTGAGGTAGGCTTGATTCAGGGTTTCATGCAGATTGGAAAACTATTCCTATCAATCACAATCAATTTAAATGAAAGTGCAATCAAGTGCATAAATAAATCTCATCGATGCACATCAATTCAAGTCAATGGCTTCCTAGCATAGCCATAAGGGCTTAGGGAAGGTATGATTTCGGTCAGGGGTAAAATGGGAAGATTTGGGAACGATTAGCCCGAAGGGCAAAATCGTCAAATTTTGGAAGATTTGGATACCGAATTACCAAAATATTCCATGGCCAGTTGTTTGTGGCCATTTCCCATTTTCGAGAATTTTTTGGGGTTTCTTGATTTTTTCTTCAATTTTTGGAAGACGATTCGCCCAAAGGGCGAAATCGTCATTTTTAAGAAGGTTCGGGGTTCAAAATACCCGGGATGAGCCTTGGCCAGTTGGTTGTGGCCATTTCCTATTTTTGGGGATTTTCTTGGATTTTTTTTTTTAGAATTTTTTGGAAGATGGTTTGCCGGAAGGACAAAACCGTCATTTTTGGAAAGACCGGGGGTCGAAAGACCCGGAACAGGTCATGGCTAGTTGAATCTGGCTGTTGACACCTGATTTTTGATTAGTCTTTCATAGTTTATTTTTAAAAAATTCATAAAAAATCTATAAAAAGTTAAAAAAATTAAAAAATCATCTTTGGTAGCCTTGACCAAGCTAAAGGAACCATTTTTGATAAAAAAATAATTTTTCATATTTTTTAATATTTTCCAAAAATAGAAAAATACATGAAAAATGAAGAAAAATAGCGTTCGATGTCGTAAAAATATTAAAAAATAGTCAATATTTTAATTTTAATTTCTTTTACATTTTGAACTCATAAATAGTCAAAATTTAAGTTCAATTGCATGTGTTTCTTCACGACGCATAGAGTTGAATTTGGCAAAAAAATGTCATTCGAGTATTTTAATTTGTAAATTTCTACATCTTTTTTAGTCTTGACGTCCAATTAGATCGACCACCATCTACAATAAATGCCCCTTGCTGAATATTTTCGTTTTTGTTTCACATGATTTCATGGTGTAAAACGCCGAGTGGATCCCCAAATATAATCGGGTCGGCATGAGCTCGATAGCTCGTCCAAGACCAAACCAGGGCACGGCAAACCCCATGTGAGTACTCTCTAACTCCTTCGATGCTTCCTAATGCTTTTCTTAGGTTAGATCGTGTGTAGAATGGCTAGGACAGCTAAATTATTCTTGAGCTGTGATTGATAAATAGGACCTTACTAGGAATGCCATGTGATTTATTTGCATATCTAGATTCCTTGAGTTGGGCATTTTATTACTGATTGTGATTGCTAGGATAATCACTCCTATCTACATGAATTTCTAGATTTAGGGTTCATACCTTACTCATCCGCATGAATCTCAGGCTAGAAAATTCAGTCAACTTAGGTACCGAAAGGGCGTCAACTCTGACAGTTGGTGTAACTAAGTCCCCGAAACCATTTCTCTGGTTCTTGCAGAATTGAATAGAAACTCCCAACTATTCGATTGGGTGGTCCAATCATACCCTAAAAAAATGATTGGTGGCGACTCCATGGCATGCACACTTAGCACATGTCACTAGACCACACTGAAAGTCGATCACGCATACCTCCGTTGCGATTTGGGTAATGGGCCTTGGGAGAGGCCTGCGTCCGACCAGACAGGACGGCCCATTAGCCCTCGAGAGCCCGACAACCTCAAGAGGGTCGCGACAGACTGGCGACTCCGCTGAGGACTGGTTCTTAACCATTTAGTGGACTTGAGCCGATTAAAAAGTTGATTGATTCTTCTAACCTAATTTTATGCAGATGCTCTCGAAAGTGAGGTGTATATGCTAACGAATGTGTTAGATGTTTTTGTAGACGGGAGAAATAAGGGGTGAAGTGCTTGTTAACTTTGTTTTATGCAGGCAGGAGTTTTGGATGTATGATTGTGTGGATGTTTATATTGAAGCGGTGATTGTTAAATAAAATGCATGTCTATTGCTTTAGCACGACACAATGAATACACACAATTGCGCCTAAAACCCCGGGCGCCCTTTTTAGGAACACAATAGAAGGAATTGAAAATGGAATCTCCGTGAGGAAAAACATGGGGTAATCCACTTTTCAATTCCGCTCACTTCGAACTATGGATTGAGTCCCAATGCAACGATAGTTGTGCAATGGAATTGGCTCTTCCCAGAATTCGAGGTGAGAACCTTGGCTTTAGGTACCAAGCCCTATCTTTTGATTTTTAGGTGTTTTCCCTCACTTGTCTCATGCGTTTGTCTATGGAAGGTTAGTATACCTAACACTGCTAAAAATACAGAGAAGCATGATTTTCTCTTAAGTTTGGTTGGTAAGACTTTTCTATCCCTCGAACTTGTTACAGCTCTTAATCATTATATTCATTGCATAATTCCGGTGATTGGATTAAATGCCATTTTGAGGATAGATAGGTGTGTTTTCCTCCCAATGTTCTTGATGGAAGATGAAGATGGTGTCATCCCATTACGAGCGCCAAGTGGACAAGAAGAGCCTGCTATGGACATCATTAAGGTATCATCTAATGAAGATGACGATTTGGAATAGGTGATCCTGAAGTCACGTCTCAAAGATCGAAACTGGGGCATCTCTAAGTATTAAGATCACATTCCTTTGTTTTAATTTTCATTTCTAGCCTTCTTGTATAGGATTTATTTTGCTGAGATCCTCTCTATCTGATCCCTTAGATTGATTGTATTAGGGATCTATTTGTGTTTATATACATTCAGATTGAAATTTGTTGTATTTCTATTGACTTGTCATTGGAATGTGATAGTGGCATTTCTTCTAATCACTCGAATACTCCAAAATCAATTTTATAATTCCTTTGGATGAAATTGAAATTGGAAGTCTTATACAACCTTTTGGCCGTATAGGGCAATACAATCCTAATTTCGCCAGAAGGAACTATAAACTTGAATTGGTTCATGCATGTTTTGCATCATTGGTAATCCACAATAATTGATCAAGAGTATTAGTGTTTTTCAAATTTAATGAAAAGATAGATATCCAAATTACTCTCGTTCTTAGCAAACGGCTTTAATTTGGATACCGTATCTTCAATTGAATTTAAAACACATCGTAATTGTGTACTTTTGAACATTCCATTGATTTTCTTGGAATTGATCAAAGGCGATTATCGTGAATTACATTCCTTTCAATGATATGCTTTCCTTTGAGGAATATTGATAAAAGCTTTTGCACAAGGCCAAAACCCTTGTAAATGCTCTTATCCCTATTAATCACAAGTAAGCATAAAATTGAAAGGATTTATGCTTTATTTTTCAAATTCTTTCTTTTGATTCTGCCTTTTCATTTGAAACAGGTTAAAAACAAGTAGAGAAGAGAAGTCTTTTTGTGGATAATCGCGGTGGGAGGTTCCTTTATCCGATCATAAGCAAGATTAAACAATCAAGATGTACACGCTCGAATCATCAATGTCAAAGCGCAGCTTGCCTAGGTTGAGAGTGGTCAGGTGTTCGAGAAAGTCAGCCATACAGAAGTTGAGACACACACATTAGAGCTTTCATTCATTTCGCTCAATCGAGGGACCTTAAAAGCAGATCATACAAATCATCGGGGTGGAAACATAAAACCGCAATGAGCCCTAATTAGCATCACAAAGGAACCAAGTTGGCCCTCCATATTATTGATGCTTTGCTTATACTCACCACCTCGAGACTCGAGATCTGCAAGCTTAAGAAGAAGGCGTTTACATTCCCCTTTAAGCTCGGCAACCTTGGTCCCGTGATCTTCGGCGGCTATTTCCAGGTCCCGAACTAGTCCTCTCCCATGGGCTATATCCGCGGTAATGCTGTCAAGCCTTTCTTCCTGCCACTCACATTGAAACTTCAACACGACATTACGACGGTCGTGCTCATAGGTGGTCAGGGATAAGGCCAAGCGCTCCACCAAATTTCCCCTCTCGCGAAGCAACATCGAGACTCGCTTGTTGGCGAACTCAACAGCCTTTCTGTGACTATCGGCCACAAGGTTGGCCAACACCAAGCAGTTGGACCGATCCTCATAGCGAGCTCGCAAAACTTGAGCCACGGTAGCTTTTCGATGAGCGACACTGTAAGTCTCTAAAAAGTTTATAAAGAGGGTTGGGAAGATTCTATATTCCCTCTCTAAATTAGTGCCCTCGATGGAGGTGGTGTCTATTTCCACGAGCAAAATGCGGATTTCATCTTCAGTTTCTGGGTGATCGGCTATATGAGCATAGCCTCGACCGAGGAGGTTATAGAGTTTTTCCCACTGGGCCAAAATTTCGGCCGAGAAAGCGCGAATAGGAGAGGAGGTCATTTTCGTTGGAGTGAGGGAGAAGAAGATGAGTGTGGTAGAGTGATTAAAATAAGAAAAGGCAATTATGTAAGAGTGTTAATCTTCTCTGCATTAACTCCTCATTTTATAGCAACTCGAGAATGAAGAAAGGCACAGCAATAATGCTCGTGGAGCCAAGTTAATTGGGTAAAGCAGTGGTGGCTCTTTCGGTGAACCATCAGATCTGTCCCAGTCCGCGATTTCAGGCTTGATAAACCTAAAAAAGTTGTAAAAAGATATGTCGGTGTCACCATATTAAAATTGAGCGGGAGTTAAGCGCAACTATCGAAAAAAGTTGCGAAAGGATTTGGCGGTCCCATCATATTAAAAAACTGAGCAGGAGGCGAGCGTAGTTCCTCCTTTTTGAAAATAAGTGGGAGACAGACATGGATATCGAGAAAAGGAAATCGATTTGGTGTCCCTCCACGTTGAAAAGAAGAAAGAAGACGACAAAGCGGGAAATACGAAATCTTGGGAGCAACGCTTGCCTGATGATCTTCATCCATGTTTAAAGAACGTTTCATGGGCATACAGAACCACTCAAAAGAAAATTTAGAGAGAGTGAGCATACATGAGAGAGTAGAGAACCCTGAGTGAGCAAAAATTGATCGAACATTTTTCGATCCAACATGTTTGAGGGTTACCATCAGTTGCTAGAGGCGACTGATCCAAAAATCTCAGAAAATGAACTACTGAGAGATCTCGAAGATTCCAGGATGGCGTCTGGTACCAGAACCACAGAACCCAACCCTTTCGGCAACGAAGTTCAGGATCTCAGCAGCGACGACAACAGCAGCAGCGATGGTCAATCCCGGAAAAGGAAACGTCGCCAGTGCCACACTCAGGATGAAATCCAAGAGCTTGAAGCTTTCTTTAGTGAATGCCCTCTCCCGAACATGAAACAAAGAAATGAATTGGGCCAGAAGCTAGGGATGAAACCTTTGAGGGTCAAGTTTTGGTTTCAAAATAAGCGAGCCAAATTGAGGGCTCAACACAGACGTCAAGAACTTGCGATTCTAAAGGAGGAAAACGAAAAGCTTCGAGCGGAGAACATGAGGTATAAGAAAGCTCCCAGCACTATCGCTTGCCTTAATTGCGGTGGCCCTATCACTCTCGGCGAAATGTTCCTTGATAAGCCTTATATGAGGATTGAAAATGCTCATTCACCACCCCACTCCCTCGAACCATCTTCGATACAATCGGATTTTGTTGGAGATATGCATGAACAAATCAATTCTACGAAGTCAATATCGATGCCTTCTAAAGGATGTGATATGCGTCACCATGATTGGAGTTTCCTTAACGATGAGCTTACTATCACGACCGACCAATCCAAAGCTGATGAATTCCCTCCACAACAATTTCCGGCTCGATCAAATTCTACTGGAAATAGGCCAGAGAGCAATAGCCAAGTTGTCAACACTGTTTCGGGTCGCAAGAAGACGAGGGTCAATTGGTCCCCCGAGCTTTATCTCAAGTTCCTTAGTGCGGTTCAGCAACTAGGGATCAACTCAGCATATCCAACGCGCATACTTGAGATCATGAACATACCAGGACTCACTAAAGATGGAGTCGCGAGTCACCTCAAGAGCTACAGAAGGGCGCTAAGACAGCGCCACACAGCACTGAACCTGAAAGAACTCAACTTGTGCCTAAACACTAGGCATGGCTATAACTACAATGCCCCTGAAGTAAGAAATACCCTGCCGAATCTAGGCACCGACCAAGCTGGTAGCAGCACCATCGACTACTTGGGCGCTAATCAAAATATTCCCTCGAATCATCTCAGCACCCCTCAAGAGTATATGCCACAAGTGCAGCAGGTACGAACTCCTTGGTTTGAGCAGCAACTTTTCGCTAGTGCTCTTCCTATCCCCGATCAACATATTGTGCCTAGTGTTCAAAGATCTGCCCGGCTTGGGCATATGATTTCGGAAGATCAAGCGGGCGGATGCTTTGAGGATTTTTGTTTCTCCCATTCCCAAATGGAAGGTGCTTTTGATAGTGAACCGATCAATCATCCTCTTATAATCTCGAGCAACGACGAAGGTTCTAGCTCGAAGAATCAGATCGCTCACAACAGAAACAGGAATCCTTCAACGCCAAGCGATGATGGTCAACCCGAATATCAGTTGCTCGAAGAATCAAAAGATTTCCTTGATGAGGAGCTCCATATCTGGATCGATCAGTTTAAAACTGATGGACTTATGAAGTTATGATCCAAAATGACGATTATATGTCTGATTCATGGTGTAGCTGGCTGATCACCGAGAATCCTCAAGGGAACTAGGCACATGTGAATGGATGTATCATTAATCTTTCTGTCATAAAGTCTTCCATGCAAGATAATCTTCCTTAATGCCTAGAGTTAATCTGGGGCAGCGATCAGTACTACCTGCGAGCATCATCATGCTTGAGTACGACAATCCCTTGTTAGATTAGAGTCGAGGCGAATCAATTGAACGCCACGAAGAAAAACATTTAAAGGCTTCACATAGGAAAATGCGAGCAAAAGCCCGAGCGAGCTCAAAGACGGTTAGCTCTGTATCGTTCTAAGGGACCTTTAGTCGTTATGAACTCTAAATTGAGCTTGTTTCATTCTCGATGGGGGTCGCTAACTGCTTCAAGAATTTTATAACAAAAAACGAACCAGTTAGGGACGCCAATAGTGCTGTGTCCTGGTAGTCAGTGAACTGGAAGTGGTACGAAACGTCAGGAGTTCGATCTCAGGATTGAAAAATCATTTTATCAGTTTGTCTATCACCCGATGAAGTTCAAAGAGATTCGACGCAGATGACTATAGAACTTGGGGCAATTCGAAAATCATCGATTCATTTTCATCAAGCGGCGAAGTTGGTATTGTAAAATGTGAAGCATGCAAATGACAAATCCGAAGCAGAAGGAGATGAATCATGATTCGCTTATCCAAGGTCGGGATTTCAACCTTCGACTAAAGCCAAATCTAGGATGAGTTTTTGATCTTGCCCACTCGACAAAACCCATCTCCACTGAAAATGGGGGCAAACCATTCCTACATCTGGAAAGCATGTCAAAGCCGAAGACATCAAATTCATCGTTTGATCCGTGGGGCAAGTCCCCGAAGCGATATTTATCATCTGCAGAGCGTAATGGAATCCATCCTTTCAATGTAAAACACATTTGGCCGCGGAGCCACCCATTTGGTAAAAAGAACGTATCGTTCCTAAATGATTTTCAATCAGATGCGGGGATAATGTTCTCTCATTTTCCTCTCAGGTGATGAACAGAGATGAGGCACCCAAGAAGCCATGCATTCAAATAACAAAACAGTGCATGAAACACGCCCAAAAAGATGAATGAATCTCCTCCGACGTAAATCCTCGAGGTGGATTCGTTGCCCAACCAGACGAAGAAATCATGGCCACAAGCTTAAGGGCCGGCTTCTACAATCCGCACATTGGCATGCAGAATGGAATTCAAATCAAGAGTAAAGTAGTATCGTCCCAATTTGTTTTGAATTTGGAAACCCAAAATAATGCTTAATATTTATCCTTGGCAGGAGCTCGCCATCAGGGCAGACATGTAAGTTTCATTTTTCTCCAAAAACCAAGAAGTCGAAAGAACTTTAGAACACCCAACAATCTTGTGTTACTATGTGAAGTGCAGATTTTCACAACCCTTGTACACTCGTTGGAGCATATGACCAAGGGTAAGATGTATCGTTCCAATTTTTGTAAAGTTTTAGAATATACAATGACATATCCCTTTTATATCTCCAGGATCTCCAGCCTCGATGGGCAGGTAAGTATCCCTTTTCCCAATTCATTGGAGATTAAAAACTTTCAGAATTAATTCGATTCTCACATCTAAAAAGACATAGAATTCTTACTTTATTGACATTCATGTTTTAAAACATGAGATTGTCTGAACATGAATTACACATGTATGGTGCATCATAAAATCCCTTTGAAGGATAAATCTTGATGAAATGAAATGAATTTTTCCAACAAGAGTCGTTTGAACTGTTCAAAAGGGTATTTTCTCATAAGAGAAGCGAGCCTAATCCAAACACGTCCCATACACACTTGAGAGATGAGGAGATTGGAAATGATAGCGAAACCTTAACCTATGGATATAAGGGTCATTCGCAACGATTACATGGATCGAGATGACAGAGGCATTTATTTCTTCATTCCAAACACTACAGATGCCCATTGAGAACCCCATTGAACGGCGATTTTCATTCTCAACCCTGTCAAGAACCACCCCACATTGGGGCAAATGAAGGTTAGTCCATCAGTATCAGAAAGTAAACTGTTAGAAATTTTCTTGCTCGGACTAACATAAATCTTTGTGTGTTGTTTATATGATAATCCAAGTGTCATAGGATGACGAGAATAATTCATTTCTCTATCCTACACACTGTTATCCTTTGCACAACCAAGTTGAGCCAGCAAATTCATTTCATCAACCTATTGGTGATCATTGCATATTCCAAAGCAAATGCAACATCACTCTAGGAATGGAAGCGTGCCAAAGTTTAAGTTGCATATCTAGCATGATTGCCGAAAATCCTAGCTCCAAAAGAAAAGAAAAACACGGGATTAAAAAAAGGGGGAAAAGAAAAATCCCTAGACATCAAGAAAAAGCAAAGTGCCTGGTAAAAAGCAAGGCTGATGTCTATTCAAAATATCTCCAGTAAAGTCTAGAGAGACGATGAAAAGACCCTGCAAAGGAGTTAGATCAAGATGACTACTCTCCAAATGATGTCGTGCTCAAATTGCAAACACACAAACAGACGGTCTCTTAATGTAACAAGAGACGCTTTTAAACATCCTTGTGCGCTCTAAAAGAGGAGTGTACACTTCAAGAAATGGAGATGTTCTTCGAATGACATGTGGCAAATTTGCAATGATCACCAATGTCAAACCCTTCACAATTTCTGGGCAAAAAATAAGCCTTTTTCGGTCCCCAATCCTTCCAATGTTACAACCCTGAAGTAGTCTTATCTGACTAAGACACTTGGGTTAATGTATAACTTAGCTCAAAGAAGTACAAGCAAGACTATTTCTTTCTCATTTTGCAGGGTTCTTGACTTGTAAACCCGGAGCAGATAGTGAAAAATTTCGTTCAACGGCCTTGACTCAAAAGTGAGTCCCCCTTGGAAACCGATATCCAAGCCTAACACTACGGTCCCGTGAAAGACCTCCTGATCGGTCGAAATGTATGCGTTGCGAATGATCCTGAAACCCAGGCACAGGTCGGTAGGAAATTGAGCACTTTCCCTATTAAAGATCATTATCACAGAGCAGTGAGGAGCCTTCTTGGGTGAGAAATACTCCAATGGATGTTTTGAGCAAACTCTTTTTGAAATTTTCAAATTGTTTGATCTAGAGTTTCCGTGCAAGGAATTTATGATCACATCTGTATATGGCAGGATTGTTTTGGATAACCTCCAACAATCAAAATGCACATTTCATGACTAAAACTTAAGTCGTAGAATTTTGTCAGTTAGATAATTATTGTCTTCCCAAAGATTACTAATATCTTCTTGGCGAGGAAAATTTTTTCAGGTCTAAGCTTTTTGCAGGACTTTTGGCCACCCCAAAGACTGGGTGCGTCATCCTTAGGTGAAGCCTTTTAGTAGGCAAATCTTTTCTAAGACCGATCCACAGAATGATCGAGTCTCCGACTAGCCCCGAAGAGCGGGTACGTCATCCTTTGATTCATATCAATTTGGAATCTCATAAATGGTAGAAACCGCCTGAAGGGTAAACTCAATGGTAGAAATCGCCTGAAGGGTCAATCAACGGTAGAAACCGCCTGAAGGGTCAACACAATGGTAGAAACCGCCTGAAGGGTCAATGTATGGTAGAAACCGCCTGAAGGGTCAACCAATGGTAGAAACCGCCTGAAGGGTCAAAACAATGGTAGAAACCGCCTGAAGGGTCAATGTATGGTAGAAACCGCCTGAAGGGTCAACCAATGGTAGAAACCGCCTGAAGGGTCAACTCAATGGTAGAAACCGCATGAAGGGTCAATGAATGGTAGAAATCGCCTGAAGGGTCAAAGGACTGGTAGAGACCGCCTGAAGGATCAACCCAATGGTCCGATCCACCATACGGATCAAAACCTTGATGAATCCCGAACGCGGGAGGAGTCGTTTTCCCTAATAAGCCTTACATTAGGCAAGCCATTTCTAGTTTACTCCACCACACGGATCAAAACCCTTGGCAAATTCCCAAATGTGGGATGCGTCTTCCTTAGGTTCCTATCAGTTAGGAATCCCATTATGGTTTGACCTACCATACAGGTCAGAGCTTAACATCCCCAGGACACTCCGATGACAAGTCCTTAGGAATCTACTTGAACCCATCAGACACAGCAAATGCCGCAAGCATTCGGCAGGTAAGGGGCAGGGAAGTCTATCTACTCCTTAACTTTCTTACATCATATCAGGGAATTGAATGAGCACATCTCTTTTTAAGGAAAAGCACACATTGATGGGCATGAAAATTGGATGTCATGATTTCTTTTCTTTTCCCAGTCGAGTTGATCGGAACACAGGTGTCACCTTGTCTTTGAGAGAAACCTCTGACGAAATTCCTCTCAAAGAGGGGCAGCTCTTGACACCTGATTTTTGATTAGTCTTTCATAGTTTATTTTTAAAAAATTCATAAAAAATCTATAAAAAGTTAAAAAAAATTAAAAAATCATCTTTGGTAGCCTTGACCAAGCTAAAGGAACCATTTTTGATAAAAAAAAATAATTTTTCATATTTTTTAATATTTTTTAATATTTTCCAAAAATAGAAAAATACATGAAAAATGAAGAAAAATAGCGTTCGATGTCGTAAAAATATAGAAAAATAGTCAATATTTTTATTTTAATTTCTTTTACATTTTGAACTCATAAATAGTCAAAATTTAAGTTCAATTGCATGTGTTTCTTCACGACGCATAGAGTTGAATTTGGCAAAAAAATGTCATTCGAGTATTTTAATTTGTAAATTTCTACATCTTTTTTAGTCTTGACGTCCAATTAGATCGACCACCATCTACAATAAATGCCCCTTGCTGAATATTTTCGTTTTTGTTTCACATGATTTCATGGTGTAAAACGCCGAGTGGATCCCCAAATATAATCGGGTCGGCATGAGCTCGATAGCTCGTCCAAGACCAAACCATGGCACGGCAAACCCCATGTGAGTACTCTCGAACTCCTTCGATGCTTCCTAATGCTTTTCTTAGGTTAGATCGTGTGTAGAATGGCTAGGACAGCTAAATTATTCTTGAGCTGTGATTGATAAATAGGACCTTACTAGGAATGCCATGTGATTTATTTGCATATCTAGATTCCTTGAGTTGGGCATTTTATTACTGATTGTGATTGCTAGGATAATCACTCCTATCTACATGAATTTCTAGATTTAGGGTTCATACCTTACTCATCCGCATGAATCTCAGGCTAGAAAATTCAGTCAACTTAGGTACCGAAAGGGCGTCAACTCTGACAGTTGGTGTAACTAAGTCCCCGAAACCATTTCTCTGGTTCTCGCAGAATTGAATAGAAACTCTCAACTATTCGATTGGGTGGTCCAATCATACCCTAAAAAAATGATTGGTGGCGACTCCATGGCATGCACACTTAGCACATGTCACTAGACCACACTGAAAGTCGATCACGCATACCTCTGTTGCGATTTGGGTAATGGGCCTTGGGAGAGGCCCGCGTCCGACCAGACAGGACGGCCCATTAGCCCTCGAGAGCCCGACAACCTCAAGAGGGTCGCGACACTGGCCATTTCCTATTTTCTGGAATTTTTTAGAATTTTTCTGAATTTTTCGAATTTTTTATGATTTTTTATTTTTTTATTGATTTTTTTGATTATTTTATTATTTTTTTGAATTTTTTAATATTTAAAAATATTTTCCGGGCCTGGTCAAACCCGGCCCGCGCCTCTCGGGCGCCCGGCCCGACCTTAGGGGTCGACACCGGCCTAAAACGACACCGTTTTGATTTTTTAAAATATTTTTCTATTTTTTAAACAATTTTTGGATTTTTTATCTATTTTATTTAATTATCCGAAAATTCCCCGGATCCAACGGCTCTCATTGTGCCACGTGGCCTCATCCTGTGCGTCCGATCTTCCACTAGATCGGACGACCCACAGAGAGCCACGTGGCTCAATAAATAACCGTCGGATCAAAAATTAATTTATTTTCTTTTTTAGAAAAACCACCGGATCGAACGCTCCACGTTGTGCCACGTGGCCGCTCCTGGTGCGTCCGATCTTAGACAAGAACGAACGATCCACAGAGAGCCACTTGGCACGTTCTTGGCCATCGGATTGAATTTATTTAATTATCCGAAAATCATTTATTTTATTTTCCAAAATTCTAGGATCGCGACACGTGTCGCGATCGTGGCCGTTAATTCCGTTTGTTTTCAAAAATACATGGATCGGACCCCACCCGGCTGACGTGGCTGCCTACGTGGCACGCCACGTCGGCCGTTGACCGTTGACCGGCCGGAGGGTCGCCGGAGAAGATGATGAACAGTGAAATTCCGGCGGGAATAGTAAAAATTCCGGCGAGGTGGCCGGAAAATTGCGAAACGGACCCGAAACTTGGTATTTTTCGCCCGTTCTTGCGGCATTCGACTTCTTGGACCACCCACATCAACATACAATACAAATAATAACCGTGAACACGCTAAAAACCGGCAAACCGGACCGGCTCCGGCAAAGAATTCATGGAAAAATTTTATTTGTTTAAACTCGATTCTAGGCATTCACATGGCATCTAAGCAAGGTTTAGAAGCTTACCTATGGTCCTTTGATGGTCGGTGGCCGCCGGAAATCCCTCGTCGAGCTCCCGGTTCGGATCAAGGCCGGCGAAGCTCCGAGCCGTGTTTCGTCGCGGTTCAATGCAAAACAAAGGTCAACACGAGCTTAGAGTTGGATCTAGATGATTTTTAAAGCGAGCCTTGCCCAAAAGGGGGTCGGGAAAGGTCCGGCCAAGAGCCCCGAAGTAAAATGCTCACTGAAGCATTTCGCCGAACACATGGCGTGAACTGAGAAAAATGAAGCTCGGGAGCAAATACCAACCTATTTGGAGCTTGCCGACGACCGCCGAGCCTTTGGTGATGTTCTCTGTGGTGTCTTGAAGATCCGGGCAAGCTCTTTTCGCGCTCCCCCTCCGCCCGGAAATTTTTTCTCTCTCTCGGCCAAGCTCTCCTTAAACCGAGAATCTCCCCTCTCTCTCGTGGCCGACCGGCATTTTTTTTTATGCCCACGCCTTTGCCACAACCGAATATGCTCTGCCAATTTGCTTCCCACGTTCGGCCGCCCGCTTTTCCTTTGAAAATCGCACGCCCCATGCTCTTTTTTTTTCTCTGTTTTTCTGCATTCCGCACGTTCTGCTACACATTATGTGCATTGCTGCAGACCCGGGTCGGGCCGGGTCGGGTCGGGTCTGACCCGACCGACCCGGTTCGACCAAATCGCCCAAATCGCCAAATTGACCCCCCCAAATGACCTCTTTTCATGAAATTGATGGCAAAATCGGATTCCTTGACAAGTTTTCCATCAAATATGGGTATTTTTGTGAATCAATTTATTGAAATTCTGTGAAAACCCCAAATTGTCCCTAGGATCCGAAATTTAATTTTGCCAAATCGAGGGCCTAAATGATCGAATTAGCCAAAATTGAGCCCACCAATGGATTCAGCATGATGAAAACTATTGGGTAGAGGTGTTTAATTTTAATGGGTGTGCCCGTGTGAAATTTAATTTCAAAAATTGTGAAACCGGGGACTAAATTGAAAGATTTTTATGCAATTAAGCCCTTTTGGTTAAAATTGATCAAATTGGAGG
The DNA here is from genome assembly GCA_021437785.1 of Rhodomyrtus psidioides. Classification (NCBI taxonomy): domain Eukaryota; kingdom Viridiplantae; phylum Streptophyta; class Magnoliopsida; order Myrtales; family Myrtaceae; genus Rhodomyrtus; species Rhodomyrtus psidioides. The sequence goes on from JAILYB010000034.1 coordinate 5,786,963, forward strand.
GCAAATTGACCCAATTGCATTTCAATACTTTGGAGTCCAATGTCATAGCTTATAAAAACCGAGAATTGAAAATTAAAAGACTCGAAAAGGATTTTTTAGGCCCGGTTCGGGATTAGGTTTGTGAAGGAACACAATGAACCAAGCCGAATTTTCTGAATATTTGTTTGTAATTTTCTGACCACGGATGGTATTTTTCTGATTTTTTGGGTATTTTTATAATTAAATAAATTTCAAAAAAATATTAAAAAATTCAAAAAATATTTTTTATTCAAAATTGGTTCCTAAGGCTAGGCTAAGGCTCCCAAAGTTGATTTTGCAATTTTTTGACCTTTTTTGCTATTTTTAATTAATTTTAAAAATAAAAAACTATAATAATGGATGGTCAAAAATCATGTGTCAACAACGCTCGAGACTGTGACTCACCTGTTCAGGCGATCTCAGGCCGTGCGGCCAACGGCGATTGCTTCCCCAGAGCTTGGGCGACCACCTCACGACTTCGTCAAGCTTTGGTTCAGCCTCAGGAGGCCCAACCAGTGCTCTGTCAATTCGAGCTCCACCCTCGACAATGGCGATGGAGGGGAGCTCTTTCTCTCTCTTTCTTTCTCTCTGTTCGATTCAGTTCCTCTCTCTCTGACTGAATCAACCGTCCCCCTCAACAGAGAACCCTCATAGGCTTATATAGCCTTCTCGAATTTTGGCGCCGAACGGGAGAGGCGAACTAACTCGAATTGCACGTGCAGCCACGTGCTTTTAGGCCCAAACGGCGTTGTGGAGGATGGGCATTTCCGTCCAACTCCGTTTGGTCCTCCGGCGGGCTTCATCTCGTGCGAATTTGGCACGAATTTGTCCTGCGTTTGAGAATGTTGACTTTTGCAGGTTTAAAGGTTTGACTGACCTCGCCGGAGCTCGTCTGGCGGTCATTTGTCATGGGGCCGGTCTTGATCGAAAGGTCTTGAGTTAAGGAGTAAGACGCCCACCAATGCTTCTTCAACTGCCGCCGATTGCTTGGTCAATTTTGTCATCGAAATCAAACCTTCCACTGTTCTTCTGCGCATGATCTTGAGGAAGACGATGACACTGTAGTGGACCGATTCGACCGGTCTGACCGGCGGTCTGACCGGTCTGAACTGGTTCCGGATAGGATTTTTCAAAATTAAACTCAAATTAGTAGGAAATTTTTACAATTGAACCTCATAATCGAATCTAGGGCATGGATTCTATCAAAAAATGTGATTTTGCCCAAAAGTTCATATCAATTTTAACAAAAACCCCAAATTTTCTTTTAATTGCAAATTGAGAATTATGCAATTGAAGGTTCAAATGATCAAATTGGGTCAAATTACCTATGCCAATCGATTCAAAATGGTGAAACCCATTGGGCAGTATGTTTAATTTGCAATGATAGCCCTTGAATTGAAAGTAATTTCAATTATGCTCAATTTCAAGGACTAAAAATGCAATTTTAGTATGCAATTTTGCTAAATTCGTGCAATTGAGCAATTTGTACAAATAATTGGGCCAAATTGAAATAGGGGACAGTTAGATTGAATGTCAAGATTCTAAAAAAAATGCTAAAATTGCAAATTAAAAGACTCAATTAATATTTTTTTCTCAAATTCAATAGTATGGGTTACAAAGGAAAACCCATAATTGAATCTGATTTTGAACTTTTTGTGAAGTCAAAAATACAATGGATTAAAAATAAAAATATTAGCTATTTTTTTTATATTTTTGTGACCTCAAATGCTATTTTTCTTGATTTTTTGAGTATTTTTTCTATTTTCTAAAAAATACCAAAAATGTGAAAAATATGGAAAATTATTTTTTGTCAAAAATGGTTCCTTGGGCTTGGTCAAGGCCACCAAAGTTGATTTTGTAATTTTTTGACTTTTTATGAATTTTTTGTGATTTTTCAAAGATAAAACTGAAAAAGACTTGGTCAAAAATCAGGTGTCAATAGCTGCCCCTCTTTGAGAGGAATCTCGTAAGAGGTTTCTCTCAAAGACAGGTGACACCTGAATCTAGACAGACTCGACTGGGGAAAAGAAAAATGAATCTTGACACTCAATCTTTCTTGTCCCGCTGGTGAATGCTCTGCTTCTTATTCTTTTGCTGACGTGAGAGAGAAAGTAGAGAGACCCACCTGCTATTTACCTGTTGATCACCTGCCTGATGCTCGTGCGGCATGCACGGTGTATAGCGGGTTCAAGTGAATACCTAGGGACTCGTCTTTTGAGTATCCTAGGGCGGTTAAAGTCTAGCCTATATGGTAGGCCGTACGAGAATGGGATTCCTATACTTCACAGGAACCTGTGAATGACGCACCCAGTCTCTTAGGGATTGTCAGGGGTTTTGATCCGTATGGTGGATCAGACCATGAATAGGACTCATTTCTGCTAGGAACCTATGGATGACGCACCCAGTCTCTTAGGAATTGTCAGAGGTTTTGATCCGTATGGTGGATCAGACCATGAATAAGACTCATTTCTGCTAGGAACCTATGGATGACGCACCCAGTCTCTTAGGGATTGTCGAACATTTTGATCCTATATTCTAAGGAATTAACTAGGATTTATACAAGTGAGGTGTGCCTAACCTTGAGGCTTTACCACATGAGCTATTCTGGGTTTAGGGGTTACCTAGAACCTTACAGAAAGCAGATTTTGTCAAAAGTTTTTGATCCTATATTCTAAGGAATTAACTAGGATTCATACAAGTGAGGTGTGCCTAACCTTTAGGCTTCACCAAATGGGCTATTCTGGGTTTAGGGATTACCTAGAACCTCACATAAAGCTGATCTTGAAAATTGTCCTTTCGACATGCAAGGCGTTATTCTGGGATTTGAGGATTCCAAGTATCCTGCAAAAAACTTAAACCTGCAAAAACTTTGATAAGATTCTTCTGGGATCTAGGGGCTACCTGAGATTTCGCAGAAAGACTATCTTGAATATTGTCCTTTCGACATTGAAGGTGACATTCTGGGATCTGGGAGCTCCAGGTATCCTGTAGAAAGTTCCAACCTGTAACACTAGGATCTCACGGAGAGATGATTTCAAACATTGTCCTTTTGACATGGGAGGTGACATTCTGGGATCTGGGGACTCCAGGTATCCTACAGAAAGCTCAAACCTGTAAATTTGAAATCTCACAGAGGGATGATTTCGAAGATTATCCTTTTGACATGTGAGGTGGCATTCTGGGATCTGGGTACTCCAGGTATCCTGCAGAAAGCTCAAACCTGTAAATTTGAAATCTCACAGAGGGATGATTTCGAAGATTGTCCTTTTGACATGTGAGGTGGCATTTTGGGATCTGGGTACTCCAGGTATCCTGCAGAAAGCTCAAACCTATAAATTTGAAATCTCACAGAGGGATGATTTCGAAGATTGTCCTTTTGACATGTGAGGTGGCATTCTGGGATCTGGGTACTCTAGGTATCCTGCAGAAAGCTCAAACCTGTAAATTTTAAATCTCACAGAGGGATGATTTCGAAGATTGTCCTTTTGACATGTGAGGTGGCATCTGGGATCTGGGTACTCCAGGTATCCTGCAGAAAGCTCAACCTACAAAAATTTCATCAAAAGACATTTTTCTGGGATATGGGATTACCAAGGATCCTACAGAAAAGTAAGCTTGAAAGCTCTTCTTCATAGAGCAAGTCATCCTTCTAGAATCTGGGGCTACCATGAGTTCTGTAGAAGTTTAATAAAAAAAGATAGCATTCTGAGATCCGAGGTTACCAGGAATCCGTCAGAAGCTTAATCATATAAACGTTTCTTCTTAGAGAAAGGTGTCATTCTAGGACTTGGGGCTCTCACGAGTCCTGGGGTTGTGTTCTTCTGAGATCTGGGATGGCCAGAAATTCAAGAGAGGTTGTGTTCTTCTGAGATCTGGGCTTGCCAAGAATTCTACAGAAGCTTAAACTTGAAAGTTATTCTTCACAAAAGAAGTAGCATTCTGAGGTCTGGAGGTACCAGGGGTCCTACAGAAGCTTGAACATGTAGACTCTTTCTTGCCAAGAGAGGTTGTGTTCTTCTGGGATTTGGGGTTACCAGAAATCCTGCAGAAGTTTAGACATGTGAATCGTTTCTCACCAAGAGTGATACAAGCCATTTTAGGAGCCGAAGTCATCAAGAATCTTGCAGAAGCTTCAATCTGAAAATTTTCTTACCAAAGGCACATCAATGGTCGTTAAGTGATATCTGATGTCAAACTGACAGCATTTTATGACTTATATCATAGTCATGAAAAATTTCAATGAATGCATTATAATGCTGGAGGTTATCCAAAACACCTTGCAACATACGAAAGTGATCAAAAATTCCTTGTGAGGAAAGTTTGAATCAAACAATCTGAAATTACCCACAGGAGTTTGGTTAAAACGTCCATTGGAGTATTCTCATCAAAAAGGACTTCTCACCGTTTTGAGATAATGGTCTTTTACCAAGAATGCACTCGAATTTCCTATCAAACCTGCGCCTAGGGTTCAGGATCATTCGCAGTGAATACACCTCAATCGATCAGGAGGACTTCCAAGGGACCGTAATGTTGGGCTTGGTCAACGGTTTTCAAAGGGGGACTTGCGTACAAGTCAAGGCTTTCAAAGAGAAGTCTTCAATGTCTGCTCCAAGTTTACAAGTGAAGAAACCTGCAAAATGAGAAAGAAATAATCTTGCTCGAACTTCCTCGAGCTAAGCTTAGACATTAAACCCTATGTCAATCCATGTGCCTTAATCAGAAAAGGCTTTTCAGGATTGTAACGTAGGTAGGTTTGGGGACCAAAAAAGGTTTGTTTTTGGCTCAGAATATGCGAAGGGTTTAACACTGGTGATCACTGCAAGTTTGCCGCTGATCTTGTCCCTTCTGATTCAAAGAGCGTCTTCAGTCTTTGAAATGCATTGATAGTCTTTGAAGAGCATTGTCAGCCTTCGAAGCGCACGTTTGTCTTTAGAGAACATATCTCTCTCATGTTGAGACGGCGTCAACATCTTGTCTATGCTTTCATCATCTGAATGTGACATAATCTGGGAGTATCCTTTGCTGTCCAGCTCCCTTGGGATTTTCTTTTACAACCAGATCTTACTAGTGACCTATATAAAGGTATCATGCCATCTTTTGGCAGTTACAAGATCAAACACATGATTCACAAGTGTACAAGTATTTGGATGGGCATTGGCCTTGCTTTTACCAGGCACTTTGCTTTTTCTTGATGCCCAGGATTGGATTTTTCTCTCTTTTTCTTTTTCTCATCTTTTGTCGAAATCTCACCTTTTCTTTTCTTTTGGGGACTAGAATTTTCAAATAAGTGTGCTAGATGTACAACTTGAATCTCAGCACTCAAACATTAATCTAGGAATTTTTCACAAATCATGTATTTTGAACTCTTCCGCTCTTGAAGTGATGTCGCTTCCACCTTGGAATATGCAATGATCACCAACGGGTTTGTGAAACGAACGTATAGGCTCAACTGGGCTATACAAAGGGTAAAAGTGTATAGGATAGAGAAACGAATGCTTTTCGTCATCCTAAAGCACCTGAATTACCATAGAAGTTAAAATGACAAGTAACACACGAAGATTGATGCAAGTCTGAGCAAGAGAACTTCTAACCATTTACCTCATGATACCGCTGGACGTACCCCCAGTTTGCCCCACTGTGGGGTGGTTCTTGACAGGGGTAAAGAATGAAACCGTCGTTTAAAGGATTATCAATGGTCACCTGTAGTGTTTATGATAGAGAAATGAATGCCTCCATCGTCTCAATCCATGTAGTTACCGCGAATAACCCTTACATCCATAGGTCAAGGTCTCGCTATCCTTACTGCTCCACTCATTTCTCAAGCGTGTATGGGACGTGTTTGGACCAGGCTTGCCTCTTGTCTGAGGAAATATCCTTTTAAACAGTTTTGAACAACTCTTGTTGGGAAAGTTCATTTCGTTTTCTCCAAAACTCACCCTTCAAAGGGGATTTATGATGCACAATGTATATTTTAATCATGTTTAGATAACCTCCAGATCTAAACACGAATGCCAATGACTGTGAGAATTTTGTGTCTTTCTAGGGATGAGCTTTGAATGTATGCTAGATTCCAAGAAGCCTTTAAATTCTAGCGATAAGGATTCTGACAGTCTTAAAAACCTAAAAGATTGGGAAAGGAATACTTACCTGCCTAGCGCGGCTAGGGATTCCTGAGAAACATAAAAGGAATATGTCAGTGTATGCTTTCGAATTTCAGAAAATTAGAACGATACACCTTACTCTTGATCATGCGCTCCAATGGAAATTCATAGATTCATGAAAATCTGCATTTTTCTTAACAACACAGGGTGGTTAAGTGTTCTAAAATTTCTTAAAACTCTCAGTCTTTGAAGAGAAAGGATGTGTACCTGACCACCATGACGTTAGGTCTTCTTGATCATGCATTCCCATATGAATGCCAATGCGCAGGTTACATAAATCAGCCATTTTGACCTATGGCGATGACGCCTTCGTTTAATTGGGGCAATGAGTCCTGCTTGATGGCTTCATTCATCTTTGCAACGTGCCCCATGTCATTTTTCGAAGTTTCATGTTCTTCGTTTGCTGTTTTCTGTCTTCTTCATTAGACATTCATGCAATATTGAACATATGCTAGTGTATGCCTGGATGCATGATATGCTTATGCAATGACTATTATGATGACTCGGCTCAATTCGAAATGAGTCATATGACCAAAATCTGATTTTATTTCAGGGGTAATACTTCTTCACAGCATCTGAATTTACAGGGTGCCCCAATTCTTCTCCCTCGGAGTTTACAAGAATCAATGCTCCTCCAGTGAGAATCTTCTTGATAATGTATGGGCCTTCGTAATTCGGGGTGAATTTACCTCCCGGATGGATATTGCTCGGCAAAGTTTTCCTGATTACCAAGTCATTTACTTCGAAACTCCTAGTCTTGACCTTTCGGTTAAACGTCCTGGCTACCCACTTCTGGTAAGTTTGTCTATGACAAATGGCTTTGAGACGCTTCTCGTCTATTAAATTCAACTGTTCGTATTTGTGCTTGGAATACTCTGGCTCGAAGAGTTTATCCTCTGACAAGATTCTCAAAGAGGGAATCTTAACTTCCACGGGTAGAACTGCTTCTGTCCCATACACCAGATCGTAGGGAGTTGCCCCTGTAAAAGTTCCGATTGACGTTCGGTAAGCCATTAAGGCGAAGGGTAGCCTTTCATGCTAATCCATGTAGTTTTCTGCTGTTTTAGCCAAGATTCTTTTGATGCTTTTGTTGGCTGCTTCCACTGCCCCATTCATCTGTGGGCGGTAGGGGGACGAATTAAGATGTCGAATACCAAAGTGGTCATGCAGATTATCGACAATCTTGTTGTTCAGGTTGGACCCATTATCTGTAATGATCGCTTGAGGGGTACCATATCTGGAGATTATGTCCCTCTTGATAAACCTCGCCACATTTCTTGCTGTGACATTCTTGTAAGAACTGGCTTCTATCCATTTTGTGAAATAATCAATCGCTACCAGGATGAAGCGATGACCATTTGAAGCCATAGGATTAATAGGCCCTATCATGTCTATGCCCCACATAGAGAAAGGCCAAACTTCCGACATTTGGTGTAGTTCGTTTGGGGGTGCATTGATTTTATCACCATATATTTGGCATTGGTGGCATGACCGGACATGCTGGCAGCAGTCTGATTCAATGGTCCTCCAAAAATAGCCAAGCCGCATGATCTTCCTGGCGAGGAGGTGGCCGTTCATGTGAGGCCCACATATTCCTTCATGGATCTCTTTCATGAGGATATTTTCTTCTTTGGCATCTACATACCTCAACAGAGTAGAGTCAAATGACCTTTTGTACAGAATTTGTCCATTGAGGAAGAACTTGCTGGCCATCTTGGTTATGTATCTCCGGTCTCCTGGTTGGCAACCTTCAGGAAACTCACCTTTTGAGAGATAGTTTTTGATGTCGTAATACCATGGTTCCCCATCAAACTCTTCTTCGATTAGTATACAATAAGCTGGCCTTTCAACTATATTGATCCTTATGGGTTCTATATCCAACCCTCCAGTTGTTTGCAACATTGAGGCAAGGGTGGCTAACGCATCTGCAAATTGATTGTGGGATCTCGATAGGTATTCGAATGACACTTCTTCGAATTCGAGTATTAATTCTTCAAGGTATTCATGATAAGGGATGAGCTTTGCATCTTTCGTCTTCCACTCTCCCTGTGTCTGTAAAATGATGAGCATGGAATCTCCAAAAACTTGCAACCTAGATATCTTCATGGAAATGGCTAATCGTAGGCCTAAAATGCACGCCTCATATTCTGAGACGTTGTTGGTGCAAGGGAAAGTTATTTTTGCTGCCATAGGGTAATGTTGATCATCAGGGGATATCAGTACTGCCCCAGTGCCTGCCCTTGATAGATTAACGGCACCATCGAAATACATGACCCACTTGTCTTCTGTTAAGTTGAGAATTTGATATTTTTTGCTTGTTACTTTAGGAGACTCACCATTTGACGGGTCTTCTGCTAGCATGTCAGCTATAGCTCTTCCTTTTACTAACTTCTGTGGAGAGCACTTGATGTCAAATTCAGACAGCATTACTTGCCATTTTGCTAATTTCCCAATTAAAGCGGGTTTCTCCAAGAGGTATTTGACAGGATCGTTCTCTGTTATGAGCTGAATGTGGTGGTGTAGGGTATACTGCCTCAGTCTGCGAAGTACCCATACCGCTGCTACACAGGCCCTTTCAACTGGTACATATTTTGCTTCAGATGGCGTAAATTTCTTACTCATGTGATAGATGGCCCTTTCTTTACCATCTATCGGGCTTGTTTGGGCAAGTAAGGCTCCTAGGGATTCCTGCTGTATAGTCAGATATAAGGTCAATGGGTGACCAGGAATTGGTGGCACAAGTACCGGCGGTGTGATAAGATAGTTCTTGATCATTCGGAATGCCCTACTGCATTCTGCGTCCCATGTCACTCTTGCGCCCTTCTTAAGTAATTTGAAGATTGGCTTAGCCACATCAGACAGTTGATTGATAAATCTGGCAATATAGTTCAGTCTCCCCAGAAGGCTTCTCACTTCTTTTACTGTAGAGGGAGTTGATAGATCATGGATAGCTTGAACCTTTGAAGGATCAATCTCAATACCCCTGTTACTGACTATGAATCCGAGAAGTTTCCCAGATTTTTCCCCAAACACACATTTGTTGGGGTTTAACTTCAACTTATATTTGCGCAGGCGCTCAAATAATTTTCTTAACACCTGTACGTGATCCTGCCCTTTCCTGGATTTGGCGATCATGTCATCGACGTATACTTCAATTTCTTTGTGGATCATATCATGAAATAATGTGACCATAGCCTTCTGATAGGTCGCCCCGGCGTTTTTTAATCCAAATGGCATGACTTTGTAGCAAAAGTTCCCCCAGGGTGTGGTAAAAGCATTCTTTGGTTTGTCTTCTTGCTTCATGAAGATTTGGTTATATCCCGAAAATCCATCCATAAACGAGAACAATTCATAACATGCTGTGCTGTCCACCAACACATCAATGTGAGGAAGTGAAAAATCATCTTTTGGGCTTGCTCTATTCAGATCTCAGTAATCTACGCAGATCCGAACTCTACCATCCTTCTTCATGACGGGAACTATATTTGCGATCCAATCTGAGTATGGGATAGCTTCAATAAAGCCCACCCTAAGAAGTTTCATGACTTCTTCCTTAATTTTGTCTTCCAACTCATCCTTCATCCGTCTGCTGCCTTGCTTGACAAGTTTGATACTAGGATCTGTGGGTAAGGCATGCTCCACGATCTTAGGATCTAGGCCTGGCATATCAGCGTAAGACCATGCAAAAATGTCTTGATATTCTTTCAATAACTCTGTGAACTCGAGCTTTTCATTTCGGGATAAATACCCGTCGATCTTGACCTCTTTGATATTCACGGAGTCTCCCAGACTAACAATGATTGGTTCTTCTGAAGTAGGAGGTGTCGATTCCTCAAAGGCATTCCAATCTCTGCGGATAGACGCATAACCCTCGTCTTCATCTTCCTCAATGCTATAAGAATGGTTACTGGAGAAATCTGAATCTCGCAACAACCTGGTATGCATGTTTGAGATGATATGCCTGAAATGTCATGAGTTTGGTTAGTTCGTACTCCATAAGAATGACATGCATAATCATGAAAAGTCTTTTCGAAAGAGTTTTCGAAATAGGTACAGGTATAAACGAGACTAATCCTTATGTCATTGGATATCCTTGCCCCAAGGAAATCTCTTTGGAAATCAGGAGTTGCATGGCAAATCAGGCCTCAAGCTTCTGTGCAGAAGACTAGTATCATCATTGGGCTGATTCGTGGTTCCATATATCCTTAACAAAATATGTATGGTTTCATTGTATGCAAGATGGGCCGCATTACAAGATGTACTATTTGGACCAACGGCCGGAGATCCAAAGACGTTTCCCTATACGTACAGTAAGGAAAGAAAATGCGACAACATGCAAAAAGTTCTAAATGCAATATTTAAAGACAATGGAAGAGTCTCGTTACTCAGAGGAAGTGGCTTCATCACTTAGCCATTCTATGACGGCATTCATAGAGTTGTCTTCAAGAAAAGGATTTGTTAGATCTGGTTCTATCGGTGAAGTGACATTTTCTTCAGATAACCATTTAGAGTTCTGGTTGAAGTAGGTGTACAGAGGAAATATCTTCGATCTGCCTTTCCAAGTTGGAGAACCGATGAACGAGTCATTCAAGTTGTTTCGGCCTCCACGACGTCCCAGGCTTTTGCCTCGGCCTCGGCCTGCTGCTTCCGGGACAGATTCATTCACGCGATATTTCCGGTACCCCAAACCATTCTATGCGGGTTAGATTTTAACTGCAGGGGGACATTTATCCCTTGACTGTGCTTACCCAGACCTTTTCCAGGGTTAAACCCATATGTCAGTAATATCTTGGCTGGTAAGAGATTGGCTTCTGAGATATGGGGGGTTCTCAATCTTGTTCCTACCGGGGTATGAACTGTTGCTACCAGTTCTAGGGAATGATAGCTTGCTTCTGTCTTCACTTCGGGTTCAATATAGGGAATGGCACTGCTCTGGTATGTCTGGAGGTCGACTTCTCCATGTACAGTAATTACCTTCCCATCCACTACAAAGCGAACTTTTTGATGCAAGCTTGAAGGGACAGCCCCTGCTGTATGGATCCAAGGCCTTCCCAGCAAGAATCCGAATGCACTGGGCAGATCCATTACTTGGAAGCTTATAAAGAATTTTGTCGGGCCAATGAATACCCACCACAGTCTTCTTCATTCCGTCGAAAGCCCTCACGGCCGTTTTGGATGCCTTAACCGTTTCATCATTGATTCCCAAACTTCTTAGGGTAGCCAAAGGGCAAATATTGAAGGCTGATCCATTGTCGATTAATACATGTGCCACTCTCTTTCCGTTACATTGCGTTGAGATATATAAGGCCTTGTTGTGCCCTCTTCCTTCCATGGGGAAGTCTTCGTCAGAGAAGCTCAATTGGTCTTTCAGAAGGATTGCCCCCACAAAATCCCCTAATTGTACCTCATTAATTGATTTAGGGACATGTACTTCGTTGAGTATTTTCAACAGTGCGTTCTTGTGCTTCTCTGAGTTGATGAATAAATCTAGCAAGGATATTTGAGCCGGCATCTTCCTCAGCTGCTCTATTACTTCGAATTCACTGGTACTGATGATTGATATGAGCTTTTCGGCGTCTTCCTTAAAGACTTCCCTTTTTTCAGATTCGCCTTCCCTAGGGGCATAAAACCGTCCAGACCTCATTACTGCGTCTACTTCTTTAGTCCCATAGTCCCAATGGACTACTTTAGGATCGTATTCTTCCACCGGGGGGACTTCTATAGTTACAGTTGCATGATAAGACGTCTCTGGTTCAGTTGTGTTGTCTGTTTCTTCTTGCGGAAGTTGAATCACAACAGGCTTGACTAGGTAGTCTTCCACCCCGCTCATGCTATCAAGTTCTTCCAATCGGATTACCACTGTCGTAGCGACTTCGACCATTGATATGGTGTTGTCAAGTTCTTCTATGCCCTTCGAGGTCTCTGGTTGAGAGAGATCATCCATACCTCCCCATCCGTCCGGTATGATGTCTTCAATTTTCTGATAAAAGCTGGGAGGGGCCGAATATTTCATTTTGAAGTTGTACCCTCCAGAATCTTGCCTCATGTTATCTATAATTTCGCCCTTTTCAATCGCGTTTGCCATAAATTGGTGGTTCGCTAGACTTCGTCTTTTGGCTTCCAGTTCGTTCTTTTCGAATTCCTCTTCTGACTGAGTAATCGACTTGAGACTTTCTATCAGATTCTCGTGTGGGATGCCTGTTGACACCTGATTTTTGACCAAGTCCTTTTGCAGTTTTATATTTGAAAAATCACAAAAAATTCATAAAAAGTCAAAAAATTACAAAATCAACTTTGGTGGCCTTGGCCAAGCCCAAGGAACCATTCTTGACCAAAAAATAATTTTTCATATTTTTCACATTTTTTAGCATTTTTAGAAAATAGGAAAATACTTAAAAAATTCAAGAAAAATAGCATTGGAGGTCACAAAAATATGAAAAAATATCCAATATTTTTATTTTTAATCTCTTGTATTTCTGACCTCACAAAAAGTTCAAAATCAGATTCAATTATGGGTTTTCCGTTGTAACCCGTACTATTGAATTTAAGAAAAAAAAATACCAATTGAGTCTTTTAATCAGCAGTTTTAGCATTTTCTAGGATCTTGACATCCATTCTAACTGTCCCTTATTGCAATTTAGCCCAATTGTTTGTATAAATTGCTCAATTGCACGAATTTGGCAAAATTGCATACTAAAATTGCATTTTTAGTCATTGAAATTGAGCATAATTGAAATTACTTTCAATTCAAGGGCTATCATTGCAAATTAAACATACTGCCCAAAGGGTTTCACCATTTTGAATCGATTGGCACAGGTAATTTGACCCAATTTGATCATTTGAACCTTCAATTGCATAATTCCCCAATTTGCAATTAGAAGGAAAATTGGGGTTTTTATTGAAATTGATGTAAACTTTTGGGTAAAATTACATTTTCTGATAGAATTCATGCTCTAGATTCGATTTTGAGGTTCAATTGCAAAATTTTCCCATTAATTTGGGATTAATTTGAAAAATCCTGTTCGGAACCGGTTTAGACCGGTCAGACTGCCGGTCGAACCGGTCCGCTACAGTGTCATCGTCTTCCTCAAAGATCCTGCGCAGATGAACAGTGGAAGGTTGGATTTCGAGGACAAAATTGACCAAGCAATCGGCGGCAGTTGAAGAAGCGTTGGTGGGCGTCTTACTCCTTATCTCAAGACCTTTCGATCAAGACCGACCCCATGACAAATGACCGCCGGACGAGTTCCGGCGAGGTCAGTCAAACCTTTGAACTTGCGAAAGTCAACATTCTCGAACGCAGGACAAATTCGTGTCAAATTCGCACGAAATGAAGCCCGCCGGAGGACCAAACGGAGTTGGACGGAAATGCCCGTCCTCCCCGGCGCCAATTGAACCTAAAAACACGTGCGGCCACGTGCCATTGAAGTCAGTTGGAACTCCCCAAATCAGCGCCAAAATTCGGAGATGCTATATAAGCCTACAGGGGCTTTCAGTTAAGAGGACGGTTGATTCAGTTGAGGAAAGAGAAACTGAATCGCGTAAGAGAGAGAAAACGCGAGAGAGAGCTCGCTCTCCGACCCCCGTCGTCGAGAAACTGAGCTCGAATTGCGGAGCACCGGTTGGGCCTTCCCAGGCTAAACCAAAGCCCCATGAGGCCGTTAAAAGGTCGTCTGAAGCGCCAAGAAGCGATCGTCGCCGGCCGCGCCCTGTGAAATCACAAGAATAGGTGAGTCGCAGTCTCGAGTTCTTCTTTGAGCATTCATGGCGATTCACACATTTCTTGAGCATTCTTGCAATTAGTGTGTGCCTTTTATTCCCTGAACATCACTGACCATCGTCGCGTATCTTGTTTACATCGATTTTGTCTTAACGCGCCCAATCAAGTTTTCCAATCCAACCTCCATTGTCGAGCCACCGTTCATCTTTCCCCAGCCAAATCTGGGCTGAGCGAGCTCAATCGGAGCTCGAGGTGAGTCTTCTGAGCCTCTACCGGTGCTGTTCTGTGATTGAATTGCTGCGATTTTAGATAAATTACGCGATCGAACTCCCACGGCCGTACTCGGCACTTTGCATGATTCTTGTGATTCTGTGAATAAAATGTTGCAACTCCTAGATATGTTAAAATAGAGATCATCGCGAGTCGATTGCCGCCGGTCTCGCTCCAATCCGTTAAGATTCTACCGTCGGATCATCGCCGGGGAGTCGTGGCCGTTCGTTCAGCAATGGTCGCGAGGTTGAAGACGATGCCAACCTGGCAGGTTAACGAGTCAAAGCCTTAGGTGGCGTCCGGCCATTGGTCCACGTCAGTGTCGAGTCAGCTCGACCGTTAGTTTGTTAGGACCAGTCAGCATTAGATCGGACGATCTAGGATTATCGAGTCTAATAAATGGTGACCGTCCGAATGGAAATTAGGATTATTCGAAAATGATTTTAATCGTAAAATCAATCACAACGGAAACGGTGCCGTTTAGACGAAGGATTAGGCGACGTCGTTTTGGGTTAATGAAAATAGACGGTTCAGATCAAGTTCCACGTTCTAATCGTGGCCGTAGATTTAAGTAGTTAGATCAGACGGTCCTGATCGAGTCTCCGTTCAATCTAGACCGTAGGTTCTAATAATCAGATCTAAGGGACGCGGACAAGCCACGTTGTTCAATATAGGCCGTTAGATTAGATTAGGATAATCTGAAAAATGAAAACGCGATGCGGCGTCGTTTTGGAGCCGAGAGTTTCGCGGATCCGGGTCTGGGCCGGGTTCCAACCCGAGTGGGTCGGGTCGACCCGGTCCGAATCACATTTTTTAATTAAAAAAAATCAGAAAATGATTTTAAAAAAAATAAAAAAAATTCAGAAAAATCTTAGAAAATCCAAAAAAATGCTAGAAAATTCCAGAAAATTCCAAAAATTGTGGAAAAATTGCGGGAAAATCCTAGTCACTCAGAAATCCTCAAAAATCGAGGATTGACCACAAACAACTGGTCAACCCTATTTTTGGGGTTTCTTATCCATTCTTCCAAGACTTGACGACATTACCCTTTAGGGGTAAGTCGCCTCTGCTGTATATGCTAGATAAGGTCGATAATGCCAAGGTAAGAATTAGGGTCAAGTAGACAATCAATTCTTAGGCTTGGGTTCTCGGGTCTCGTCTCTTTTCTCAAAATGACGATTTTGCCCTTTAATGGGAAAATCGTCTTTCTTGTCTCAATCGAGTTCTGAAAATTGCTTAAAGTTAGGTTTTGTGTCAAGTGGACGACCAACCCTAATATTTGAGATTTTCAGTTCTCGTCTTTGTCCAAATGACGACTTTACCCCTCCAAAGGTAAAATCACTTGAAAATTCTAGAAAAATCCTGGAAATTCCCCAAAAATAGGAAATGGATTGGATTGATGGCCAATCATGTTTCCCTTGTCTTTTGACTTCCCGATTCATCTAAAATGACAAATTTACCCTTTTGAGGTGAATTTTCCCGAATTATCCAAAATTACGATTTTGCCCCTCGTGGGCAAATCATGCCAAAATCATTCCTAAGCCTTGATTGATATTTCTCTTGGCTAATAGGGCCTCATTAGGGATGCCATGCTGCTTTCATGTGTTTTATCCGCATGTACTGGATCTTTGATTTGCGCACTTATTTCTATTGATTGTGAGTGATAGGGTAGCCATTCCCTTCTGCATGAACTCCTAGATTTAGGATCTGTACCCCACTCGTCTGTATGAAATCCTAGGATCAGATAAACCATTCAGCTTAGGTACCGAAAGGGCGTCAACTTTGACAGTTGGCGTAACTAAGTCCCCGAACCTACTTCTCTGGTTTCCGCAGAATCGAATAGACCACTCCCAACTATTCGATAGGGTTTCCGATCGTACCCTCCACGAAACGATTGGTGGCGACTCCTTGGCATGTACACTCATCACATGTCACTATACCGCACTGAAGGTCGATCACGTATATCCAGCAGTTGCGACTTGGGTAATGGACCTTGGGAGAGGCCCGCGTCCGATCAAGCCAGCGATTGGGCGGCCCATTAACCCTCGCTAGCCCATTAGATGGCGCTCGGGAGGGTCGCGACAATGCCCCAGGTGCTACCTTGCTCAGTTTTGATCACGAAGTAGCTTCCTTCCAAAGATAAAGAAGCTTCGATTCCTTCGAATTCTTCATTAGTAATATCGGACATTATCCCCAAGCTCATCATGTTGGAGATACATAGCTTCTTTTCGTCAACAGAGATCTCTCCTGCTTTTGGGTATGATGAAGCGGCTGCTAGCAAGTTGGTCATCTTAGGTACATCTACCTTCAGTTCAAGGCAGTCTTCCTCCACTTTAGCAAATATTGCTCCTACTGCTTGATGATCTGGAAGTGGGTTTTCTTGTACATTTGGGGCCATATTGTCAAACTTCAGAATTTGACTGTCAATCAGAGCTTGCACCTTCAGCTTGAGGATATAGCAGTTATCCACATTATGTCCTCTCTCGCCCATGTGGTAGATACAGGTTTGGTTCTCATCAAAGCCATGATATTTGACAGGGTTTGCCCTAGGCGGTTCTTTTGCCACCAGGCGTTGCTCTAGCAGCACTGGGAGCAACTTGGATAACGGCCTTGGGAGCTGAGAAAATTGCTTCTGGGGTTGCTTCCTTCTGGGCTCTTGTACTTTCGGTGTTGACCAGGACGATCCTCCCCTGGTCTGATTAGAATTGCCAAACGGCTTGGGCTTGTGGGGATCCGGTATAAACGCTATGTCTAGTCTGGCTTCTCTCTCCTTTTTCAAGGGATACTGCTTCCTAGTAGGAGCTTCATGAGGCCTTCTTTCTCTCAAAGTCCATTCTAGCCTTTCAGCAACCTTTATTAAGTGTGCAAATGTTTGACATCCGGAGGTGTTCAGTTTGTCAAAGTACTCGTAGGGGAGCGCTTTTAGGAATAAGTCGATCAGCTCCTCTTCTGGGATAAACAGCTTTACTTGGGTAGCCAAGGCTCGCCACCTCTGGGCATATGTCTTGATTGATTCGCCTCTCGCCTTTGAAGTTCGTAGAAGATCTTCTCTTGTTGGTGCTGTAGCCGTGTTGAACTTGTACTGTCTGAGGAAGTCTTCCGCAAGATCCTCCCAGCCGTCATAATCTTCTAGGTCCAGCTCTATGAACCAAGCTAGAACGGCGCCAGCCAAACTCTCTTGGAATGTGTTCATTAATAGTGGAATATAATCCGAATAGTGCGCCATCTTGTGCAGGTAATACTTGAGGTGGGCACGGGGACAGCCTGTCCCGTTATACTTTCTTACGAACTCCGGCTCTTTATAGTTAGGATGGGTCTCTACTTTAGCAAAATTGGATATTTTGTCAAAGCGAGCTAACTCGTATCCTTGGCTGCTCAAGCACTCCTCGATTTTGGCTAACCTTTTAGCCTTTACTTCGGTTTTCACAGTCTGCTTCCCCTTCTCCTATTTCTAGAGGTTGATAACAACAGGCGAGGCCTTTTGTTGTATCCGACTATTCGGTTCATGGATGTCCCCCTCTGCATGTTGGGTATCTCTCGTCACCTCCTTATCTGCTGTATCAGGTACAAAAGAAGGATTTGCGTTGTTCTGGTTATGACCCGTTGTTTGTTTAGCTTGGGTAACTTCCAGCATTACCTTGATATCTGCCATCATAGTTGCTAGGGCGATCATATGAGATTCCAGCATGCCCACACGCGGAGTCAATTCTTGTTGCTCCATTCTTGTCTTAAGGCGAGTTCGGAAACGATGTGTTGGAAATTCCGTGATGAGAGTGTACCTGTTCCAGAAAGATTCCCAGTGAGTATTTCTTTTGTCTTTGACAAAAGGGAAGCAGCTAATTCTTTTAGTTGCATGCTTCTTGTCAGTAGATGAGAAAAAAGGCTACCTCGTGAGCCTTAGCCTCATGTAAGTAGTTCTTTTAATCATTTTCTGACAAGAATTCATGAAATTAAAAGAAGCGTAATTCCTGACGATAGCTTTTATGTATTCGGAAAACATGTTCACATTTGTGCTCATGTGTCCCAAAATAGCATCCCAAAATAGCTTTTATGTATTCGGAAAACAATGTTTGCTTATTTTACACTTGACAGAATAGCCTATTCAAGTCTAGGACGCTTGAGGTCTAAGGTATCCTCATCATCCCAGTATGGATTCCCCTCTTCAGTCTGGGGCTCCTCATCTTCTGAATATGGCAGCGGTCCCATGTCTTCGGGTACGTACGGCTCTATTCCAGGTACATATGGTACTATGTATTCGGGTACGTATGGCTCGACAAGGCTCCGTCTGGTCGCTTTAAAGTGTTGAATGTATTCTGCAGTGGCTCTATGAATGTTTCCTTCACGAGTCATGTTTTCTGGCCAACTTATTTCTTCGACTTGCGAATTCTTCAAGGAGCGGATGATGGATGTCACCTTGGCTTCAAACTATTTTTTCTCCTCCTCTATGAGAGTCTTGCTTGGTATGTCAAAAGAAAAGATATCAGGTTGTCATGGAGAAGGGATCCCTTGTAGCACCCCAAACTGTCGGATTACCATCTTCGGATAGTATGCGGTAGCGCCCGTGAATCCTAGCAAAGGGACTGGACCTTTGTCATCACATGCCAACCTGACTTTTCCCAGCGTCGGTAACCTTAGCCGCCATCGGAGTTGTTCGGGCTTTAGAACTTTAAGGAAGGTTTTCCACTCTATGTAGTTGAATTTAGGAATACGTGTATGTGTTTTGACAAAGGTTTTGAGGGGATGTGCATCAGGGCTGATTTCAGTGAAACCCATGTGGATGTGGAATTGTCTGATATGGAATGTGAACCATAGATACAAAAGATCACTAGAGGCTCTAAAGATTCTCTTTTTATTTTTCTTGAAGCGATTTAAGGAAAGGAAGGTTTCGGCAAGGATGATGTTTGAGTAATCCCACCCACAGCAGACTTGTCTGGCTACTATAGCCATGATGGGGTCGAAGGTGACAGATGAGATTGGGAACAGCACAAAGCTGAAGAATGCCAAGACAAAGGCTCTACCAGATTTGGTCCCTTTAGTAGCAGGGAGGTGGGAAAATCGGTCTATAAGGAAAGATAGGGAGATTCGTCCAGAATTGCTTTTTGCATTTGCTTTGACTTCGTTTATGCTTGTGTCAAGGAATTCAGCCACCTGACTCAGGAGTTCAAATCCTATGGGGGGTCGAACGAGTGTGTGAGTGAACTCAACTCCGATGACGGCACTGTACTCCTCGATAGTGGGAGTAATCTCCAATCATTCCATGCAAAATGTAGCGGTGGTAGGATCCCAATAGAGCGCCATGGCTTGAATAAAGGTAGGTGGACACTCAATCTTCAGCACGTCTAACAGGTATCCTAGTCGTGATTCAGCATACTTCTGACTGGCTTTGCCCATGCTATCCCACCAAGATTGGAGTTCGGCCCGGGGAACTTTGAACACTTGAATATCACTTTTTCCCATCAAGTCTAAAATATGCAAATGATTTTAAAAAGTCAATCGTCAAAAATTACTTTAAAGACATGATTATGCAGATGCCATGAGGTATGCATGGGCTAACTTAATTGCATAGTTCATTTTGACGAAATGGAAATTAGGACCTTTTTCAGGTCTCGAAGGCCTGACTTAGAGCCTAACTTGAATTTCAAAGAAGTGAATTATGCAATTTAGTCAGGTTCACTTAGTGACTAAAGGAAACAGTAATGTCACATTCCATTGGTCAATACATCAAATGAACAAGGTGGAATGAACTTTTATTACAATCGGGATGCCTAATGAAAGAAAGGTAGAGAAAGATTCTTCAAACAAGAAAGCCTTAAAAGGCCAATGGAATGTGAGGATCTAAATCACTCTTGACAGTCAGTCGGGAGCTCTCCTCTAATCAAGTGTAGGGGAGTTATCTTCTATGTTCTGGTCGAAAGGTCGTAGTTCATCTGGCCATTCTCTGGTCCATGGTATGACGACTTCAGGAGCCTTCTCGGGTCTCACCTTCTTGAGTGTGATGCGCTTTGGCTTTGTCTTGGTAGCATGACGTCTTCTTTTTCCCCAAAAAGTGATCATGGGTACACTTTCTTTGGTCAGTAGTTCGGCCTTCCGACGGGCATATGCCTCCCTGGCCAACTGGTTGCGACGCTGTCTCTTCATCTCCAGATAATCCTTAAACATCTCGTCCGCTTGTCGTTTGAATCTGATGTTATCGACATAGTAACGGGTTTGGCAATCTTCGGCATATCCCAACTTATGTCCAGTCAGCTCCCGACCATGCACGAATCTAATGAAGTGTAGCCTCGTGTTCGGTCCAGGGCGAGTGACCTTCCTTAGGCACTCGAAGGTCACCAATTCTGTCGAACTCTTAGGGAACAGCGACATCCTACCCTATTACCATCGTTGTTCCAATTAGTCACTTGAGTGATTCTCATTATGCGAATGCATATGAATGTATGAATGTATGAGTCATATTATGGAGCAGGGAATAATAAAGTATACTGAAAATAAATGCCTTACCAACCATATTTGGGGGAATGTGGAATGTCCACATGTATCAATGGATGGTTTTAGGTATACCAACCATTCATAGACACGCGCATGAGACAAGTGGGTATACTCTAAAAATAAAAAAATCAGGTGAGGAACCTACGGCTTAGGGTCCCACAATCCACATGAGGCAGATTCCTCCAATAGGGCTAGATATCGCCAATGCAGATGGTAGGCGGGAATGAGTACGAAAGTCTCAAGTGCCATCAAACACAAGATCCTTTTCGCACCCTTTCCCTATCTGTGGTAACCTAGAGATGGTTGCAGTCGGGGTTTGACCGCTAGTGTGTGCAATGTGTCGTGATCATCACAATGCAAAGTCATGCACAGCAGTTTGTATCAAAACACCGCTTCAGTATGTGCATAAAAATAAACATACATTCTCAACTCCAACCTGCAGGATAAAGTGTCAACAATCACTCCACCCATCATTTCTCCAATCTGCAAAAACATCTAACACAATGGTTAGCATACGTACCTCACCTTCGAGAGCATCTGCAGAAAACAAGGTCAGATAAACCAAACAACTTTTTAATCGGCTCAAGTCCTTTGGAATTCGTAACCAGAGATTCTGGTTTTGAAAATGTCCCCAGCGAAGTCGCCAGTCTGTCGCGACCCTCATCGTGCTAGCGAGGGTTAATGGGCCGTCCGGTGTTGCATGATCGGACGCGGGCCTCTCCCAAGGTCCATTACCCAAATCGCAACTGCTGGATATACGTGGTCGACCTTCAGTGTGGTCTAGTGACATGTGATAAGTGTTCATGCCAAGGAGTCGCCACCAATCGTTTCGTGGAGGGTACGATCGAAAAATCTATCGAATAATTGGGAGTGGTCTATTCGATTCTGTGGAAACTAGAGAAGTGGGTTCGGGGACATAGTTACGCCAACTGTCAGAGTTGACGCCCTTTCGGTACCTAAGCCGAATGATTTATCTGATCCTAGGATTTCGTATATACGAGTGGGGTACGGATCCTAAATCTAGGAGTTCATGCAGATGGGAATTACTACCCTATCAATCACAATCAATAGAAATAAGTGCGCAAATCAAGGATCCAGTACATGCGGATAAACACACAAGAAAGCAGCATGACATCCCTAATGAGGCCCTATTAGCCTAGAGAAATATCAATCAGGGCTTAGGAATGATTTTGGCATGATTTGCCCATGAGGGGCAGAATCGTAATTTTGAGCAATTCGGGGAAAATTCACCTCGAAAGGGTAAATCTGTCATTTTAGATGAATTGGGCAGTCAAAGGACAGGGGAAATAGGATTAGCCATCAATCCAATCCATTTCCTA
The DNA here is from genome assembly GCA_021437785.1 of Rhodomyrtus psidioides. Classification (NCBI taxonomy): domain Eukaryota; kingdom Viridiplantae; phylum Streptophyta; class Magnoliopsida; order Myrtales; family Myrtaceae; genus Rhodomyrtus; species Rhodomyrtus psidioides. The sequence continues at coordinate 5,808,958 of JAILYB010000034.1, forward strand.
TTTTTCGGGAATTTCCAGGATTTTTCCGGAATTTAAAAATGATTTTACCCTCGGAGGGGTAAAATCGTCATTTTGGACAAAGATGAGAACTGAAAATCTCAAATATTAGGGTTGGTCGTCCACCTGACCCAAATCCTAACTTTAAGTAATTTTCAGAACTCGATTGAGACAAGAAAGACGATTTTCCCTTTGAAGGGCGAAATCGTCATTTTGATGAAAGAGGCGAGATTCGAAAAACCCAAGCCTAAGAATTGGTCGACCACCTGACCCTAATTCTTACCTTGGCATTATCGATTTTATCTTGCATACGCAGCATAGTCGACTTACCCCTAAAGGGTAATGTCGTCAAGTCTTGGAAGAACGGACAAGAAACCCCAAAAATAGGGTTGACCAGTTGTCTGTGGTCAATCCTCATTTTTTTTGGGAGCCTCTGGAGTGTCTAGGATTTTTCCACATTTTTTGAATTTTTCTGGAATTTGCTAGCATTTTTTGATTTTTTTAGGATTTTTCTGATTTTTTTTATTTTTTAAAACCATTTTCTGATTTTTTTTTATTAAGAAATGTTATTCGGGCCGGGTCAACCCAACCCACTCGGGTCGGAACCCGCGCGGACCACAACTCTAAAACGACGCCGTCTCATGTTTTTTTTATTTTTGGTTTAATCGGATTTAATCCGACGGTCCCTAATGAACCGCGTGGTTAAACCAGATCCATTGGATGATCTGACTAGAACCTACGGTCTAGATTGAAAGAAGACTCGCTCAGAACCGTCTGATTGACTTACTAAAACCTACGGCCGCGATTAGAATGTGAGACTCAATCTGGACCGTCCATCCTTACTAACTCAAACGACGTCGCTTACTTCTTAACCTAAATGGCGCCGTTTTAATTCTATTTGATTTTTCGATTTAAAATATTTTCAAATCATCCTAATTTCTAATTGGACGGTCGTTATGAATCGAACTCAATTAATCTAGACCGTTCGATCTACGCTGACTCACCCTAACAGACTAACGGTCGAGCTGACTCGACACCCACGTGGACCACTCGTAACGTGACACATGGAACTTTGACCCGCTGACTTCGCCACGTCAGCTTCGTCTTCAACCTCCCGACTCTGGGGGAACGAACGGCTGAGCGTCTCCGGCGATAATCTAACGGTGGAATCTCGATGGAATGGAACGAGACCGGCGGCAATCGACTCGCAACAACCTCTATTTTAACATATCTAAGAATCGAAGCGTCCTATTTACGGAATCAAGAACATCACGCGAACTGCCGAGTACGGCCATGGAAGCTCAATCACGCAAGTCACACGAAATCAGATCAATTCATCCACAGATTGACATGGCAGGAGGTGCAGAAAGCTTACCTCGGGCTCCGATTGAGCTCGCTCGGCCCAGATTTGGCTGGGTGACGTTGAACAGTGGTTCGGCAATGGAGGTTGGATTGGAAGACTCGATTGGATGTGTTAAGACAAAATCGATGCAAACAAGATATGTGACAGTGGTCAGTGATGCTTCCGGAACAAAACGTACACATTAATTGCAAGAATAAACAAGAAATGCATGAGTCGCCATCGATACCCAGTAAGACGCTCGAGACTGTGACTCACCTGTTCAGGCGATCTCAGGCCGTGCGGCCGACGGCGATTGCTTCCCCAGAGCTTGGGCGACCACCTCACGACTTCGTCAAGCTTTGGTTCAGCCTCAGGAGGCCCAACCAGTGCTCTGTCAATTCGAGCTCCACCCTCGACATTGGCGATGGAGGGGAGCTCTTTCTCTCTGTTCGATTCAGTTCCTCTCTCTCCAATTGAATCAACCGTCCCCCTCAACAGAGAACCCTCGTAGGCTTATATAGCCTTCTCGAATTTTGGCGCCGAACGGGAGAGGCGAACTAACTCGAATTGCACGTGCAACCACGTGCTTTTAGGCCCAAACGGCGTTGTGGAGGATGGACATTTCCGTGCAACTTCGTTTAGTCCTCCGGCGGGCTTCATCTCGTGCGAATTTGGCACGAATTTGTCCTGCGTTTGAGAATGTTGACTTTCGCAGGTTTAAAGGTTTGACTGACCTCGCCGGAGCTCGTCCGGCGGTCATTTGTCATGGGGCCGGTCTTGATCGAAAGGTCTTGAGGTAAGGAGTAAGACGCCCACCAATGCTTCTTCAACTGCCGCCGATTGCTTGGTCAATTTTGTCATCGAAATCAAACCTTCCACTGTTCATCTGCGCAGGATCTTGAGGAAGACGATGACACTGTAGCGGACCGGTTCGACCGGTCTGACCGGTCTGAACCGGTTCCGAATAGGATTTTTCAAAATTAAACTCAAATTAGTAGGAAATTTTTACAATTGAACCTCATAATCGAATCTAGGGCATGGATTCTATCAAAAAATGTGATTTTTCCCAAAAGTTCATATCAATTTCAACAAAAACCCCAAATTTCCTTTTAATTGCAAATTGGGAATTATGCAATTGAAGGTTCAAATGATCAAATTGGGTCAAATTACATATGCCAATCGATTCAAAATGGTGAAACCCATTGGGCAGTATGTTTAATTTGCAATGATAGCCCTTGAATTGAAAGTAATTTCAATTATGCTCAATTTCAAGGACTAAAAATGCAATTTTAGTATGCAATTTTGCTAAATTCGTGCAATTGAGCAATTTGTACAAATAATTGGGCCAAATTGAAATAGGGGACAGTTAGATTGAATGTCAAGATTCTAAAAAATGCTAAAATTACAAATTAAAAGACTCAATTAATATTTGTTTCTCAAATTCAATAGTATGGGTTACAAAGGAACACCCATAATTTAATCTGATTTTGAACTTTTTGTGAGGTCAAAAATACAAGGGATTAAAAAGAAAAATTTTAGCTTTTTTTTTATATTTTTGTGACCTCAAATGCTATTTTTCTTGATATTTTTGAGTATTTTTTCTATTTTCTAAAAAATACCAAAAATGTGAAAAATATGGAAAATTATTTTTTGTCAAAAATGGTTCCTTGGGCTTGGCCAAGGCCATCAAAGTTGATTTTGTAATTTTTTGACTTTTTATGAATTTTTTGTGATTTTTCAAAGATAAAACTGAAAAAAAAAACTTGGTCAAAAATCAGGTGTCAACACCCTTGCTTTGGAAAATTCACTTTGTTTTTCTCCAGGCATTCCACCCCACAAGGGATTTTAATGATGCATCATCTATACTTTGACCATGCTTGGATAACCTCTAGTTCCGACAGGTGTGCAGTAAGTGTTAGGAATTCATTTTTCTTAAAGGGTGATTCATCATTAATTTTGACCATATGAATGTTCATATTCCTAGTCCTTTTATCTTATAGGGGGTGAGAAATTTTATAGTGTTTCTCCTTTTCTGTCTTCTGTTTTCATCCGGCATTCTTGTATATAAAATGAATAGACATTCCTGTGAGTGAAAGATAGTTTAACTCTTAATGGAACATATACATATCACCTAATTCTTGATGTCAGTGACCCTTCCGCCATTGGTTCCATTCGAATGAATTTGATTCTAAGTCTATTTCTCGGAATCCTACAAAACAGAACACATGCCGATGTATGCATCGATGTATGAAATGCTTATGTAATGACTATCACGGCGACTCGGATCATTTCGGGACAAGCCACGTGATCAATATATGATTTCATTTTAAGGATAATACTTCTTCACGGCATCCGAATTTACAAGGTATCCCAATTCTTCTCCTTCAGAATTTACAAGAATTAATGCTCCTCATGTGAGAATTTTCCTGACAATATAAGGGCCTTCATAATTCGGGGTAAACTTGCCTCCCGGATAGACAACATTTGGCAGGGTCTTCTTTACCACCAGGTTATCCACCTCGAAACTTGTGGCTCTAACTTTCCGATTAAATGACTTGGACACCATCTTCTCGTAACCTTGGCCATGACAGATTTCTCTAAGACGTTTCTCGTCTATCAGATTCAGCTGTTCACATATGTATTTGAAATACTCTGCTTCGGAGAGTTTAGTCTCGGATAAGATTCTTAAAGAGGGAACTTTAACCTATATGGGCAAGACAGCTTCCATCCCATACACCAGAGCATAAGGAGTTGCCCCTGTAGAAGTCCTGATCGAAGTTCGATACGCCATTAAGGCAAAGGGTAGCCTTTCATGCCAATCCCTATAATTTTCGGCAATCTTAGCCAAGATCTTTTTGATATTCTTGTTAGCCGCTTCTACTGCTCTATTCATTTGTGGGCGGTAAGGGAAAGAATTAAGATGTCGAATACCAAAGTGATTCAGCAGATCGTCGACAATCTTATTGTTCAGGTTGGACCCGTTATCCGTGATGATCGCTCGAGGGGTACAATATCGAGAAATTATGTCTCTCTTAATAAACCTTGCCACATTTCTTGCAATGGCATTCTTGTAAGAGCTAGCTTCTATCCACTTCGTAAAGTAATCAATTGCTACCAGGATGAAACGATGACCATTTGAAGCCATTGGATTGATAGGCCATATCATGTCTATCCCCCACATAGAAAAAGGCTAAGCTTCAGACATTTGATGAAGTTCGTTCGGGGGCGCATTAATCTTATCACCATATATTTGGCACTGGTGGCATGACCTGACATGTTGACAACAATCTGATTCGATGGTCATCCAATAATAGTCAAGTCGCATGATCTTCCTAGCGAGAAGATGGCCATTCATATGTGGCCCACATATACCTTCATGGATCTCCTTCATGAGAACATTTGCTTCTTTAGCATCTACGCACCTTAACAAAATGGAGTTAAATGACCTTTTGTACAAAACTTGTCCACTGAGGAAGAATTTGCTAGCCATCTTGGCTATGTATTTTCGGTCTCCCGCTTGACACTTCTTAGGAAACTCCCTTTTCAAGAGATAATTCTTAATATCATGGTACTACGGCTCTCCATCGAATTCTTCTTCGATCAACATACAATAAGCTGGTTTTTTTTATTATGCCAATTATTAATGGCTCTACTTCCAACCCATCAGTTATTTGCAACATCGAGGCCAATGTGGCCAATGCGTCTGCAAATTGGTTATGAGATCTTGGCAAGTACTCAAATGACACTTTTTCAAACTTAAGTGTCAATTCTTCAAGATATTCATGATAGGGGATAAGTTTCGCGTCCTTTGTTTTCCACTCCCCCCGCGTATGTAAAATAATGAGCATGGAATCTCCATAAACTTGCAGCCTAGGTACTTCCATGGAGATGGCCAATCGTAGGCCTAGAATACATGCCTCGTATTCTGAAATATTGTTGGTGCAAGGGAAAGTCACCTTTGATGCGACAGGGTAATGTTGTCCTTCGGGGGATATGAGTACTGCCCCTGTGCCAGCTCCCGACAGATTAATAGCACCGTCAAAATACATGACCCACTTATCATCTCCTAGATTCAAAATTTGATCTTCCACCTTTGTCTTTCTAGAAGATGTGCAACTTTGCGAATTCTCTGCCAACATGTCGGTTATGACTCTCCCTTTTACAGATTTTTGTGAAGAACATCTGATGTCAAATTCGGATAGCATCACTTGCCATTTTGCTAATTTCCCAATCAAAGCGGGTTTCTCCAAGAGGTATTTGATAGGGTCATTTTCTGTTACCAGCTGAATATGGTGATGTAGGGTATACTGCCTCAACCTACGAAGTACCCATACTATTGCTATGCAAGCCCTTTCGACAGGTACGTAATTCGTTTCAGACGAAGTGAATTTCTTACTGAAGTAGTAGATGGCTCTTTCCTTACCATCCACTGGGCTTGTTTGAGCAAGTGTATAGTCAAATACAAGGTCAAGGGGTGACTTGGGATGAGTGGCACAAGTACTGGTGGAGTGACTAGATAGGTCTTGATCTTCTGGAATGCCTGGCTGCTTTCTGTATCCCATGTCACTTTTGCGCCCTTCTTGAGTAGTTTGAAAATCGGTTTAGCCACATCTGATAACTGATTGATGAACCTAGCAATATAGTTTAATCTCCCTAAAAGACTCCTTACTTCCTTCACTGTTGAGAGAGTTGACAGGTCATGAATAGCTTGAATCTTTGAAGGATCAATCTCAATGCCCCTGTTACTGACCATAAATCCAAGAAGTTTGCCTGTTTTGCCCCAAATACACATTTGTTCAGGTTCAACCTCAACTTGTATTTATGCAGTCGCTCAAACAACCGTTTTAGCACTTGAATGCGATCTTGCCCCTTCTTGGACTTGGCGATCATATCATCGACATATACCTCAATTTCCTTATAGATCATGTCATGAAATAGTGTGATCATAGCCTTCTGATAGGTAGCCCCAACGTTCTTCAGTCCGAAGGGCATAACCTTATAGCAAAAGTTTCTCCAAGGCGTGGTGAACGCAGTTTTCGATTTGTCTTCCCCCCTCATGAGGATCTGGTTATATCCCGAGAATCCATCCATGAATGAGAATAATTCATACCCCGCAGTACTATCCACCAGCACGTCAATGTGGGGAAGCGGGAAATCATCTTTTGGGCTCGCTTTATTCAAATCTCGATAATCCACGCAGATCCTAACTTTTCCATCCTTTTCCATTACGGGGACTATGTTTTCTATCCAATCCGAATACAGGATAGCTTCAATAAAGTCTACCTTAAGAAGTTTCATCATTTCTTCCTTAATTTTTCCTTCTAACTCGGCTTTCATCCGTCTGCTGCCTTGTCTGATAGGTTTAACACTGGGATCTGTGGGTAATGCATGTTCCACAATTTTGGGATCCAAGCCTGGCATGTTAACATATGACCATGCAAAAACATCTTGATATTCCTTCAGTAATTCTGTAAACCTGAGCCTTTCATCTAGAGATAAGTGCCTACCGATCTTGATTTCCTTGATATCTGTGGAGTCACCCATGTTAATAACGACTGGTTCTTCTGAAGTGGGAGGCATTGACTCTTCGAAGGCACTCCATTCTCTACAGATGACGCATAACCCTCATCCTCATCTTCCTCAATGTTGTAGGAACAATCAACGTGGCGATCCAAATCGCATAACAACTTAGTATGTATGTCTGAAATGATATGATCAAAAGTAGTGGCTTCATCACTTATCCACTCTATGATGACATTCACGAAGTTGTCTTCCAGAAATGGGTTTGCCAGATCTAATTCTGCTGCTGAGATTACATCTTCTTCTAACAACCACCTAGATTCTTTGTTGAAATAGTTGTTTAAAAGGCTGCTGAACATCTTAGATTTGCCTTTCTAAGCTGGGGAACCAATGAATAAATCTTTTTGGTTTTTCTGGCTTCCATGGCATCCTTGGCTCTTGCCTCGGCCTCGGCCTACTATCTTAGAGGTAGGCTCACCGATGCGGGTTTTCTGATATCCCAAGCCCATTTTGTGCTCGTTGAATTTTAATTGTAGAGGAGTGCTGATTCCTTGGCCATACTTGCTCAAACCTTCTCCTAGGTTGTACTTGTATGCCAGTAGCATCTTAGCTGATAAACGGTTGGCTTCAAAGATAAAAGGAGCTTTCAATCTTGCCCCCACGGGAGTGTGAACCACTGCCACCAACTCTAGGGAATGGTAGCTTGCTTCCAACTTAACCTCTAGCTCGACGTAAGGAATATCGCTACTTTGATATGCTAGGAGATCAATTTCTCCATGTACGGTAACCACCTTCCCATCCATTACGAATTGTACTTTCTGATATAGGTTTGAATGTACGGCTCTAGCCACATGAATCCAGGGTCTTCCTAACAAGAACTCGAATGCGCTCGGCAAATCCATCACTTGGAAGTTTATGGAGAATTTAGTTGGGCCGATGAGCACATCCAGCTCAATCTCGCCTACCACTGTCTTATTCATTCCATCAAAAGCTCTCACGGCTGTTTTAGAGGTTTTAATAATCTCTTCTTTGATGCCCAAACTCCTCAATGTAGCTAAAGGGCATATGTTAAAAGCGGATCCGTTGTCAATTAGCATGTGCGCTATTCTCTTTCCGTTGCATTGTGCCGTAATGTATAAAGCCTTGTTGTGCCATCTCCGTTCCATGGGGAAGTTTTCATCTAAGAAGCTTAATTGGTCTTTTAGAAGGATTTACCCCATAAAGTCCCACAACTGCATATCATTAATAGTTTCAGGGACATGCACCTCATTTAGTATCTTCAACTGTGTGTCTTTGTGCTTCTCTGAGTTGATGAACAAATCTAACAGAGCTATTTGGGCCAGCATCTTCCTTAATTGCTCTATCACTTCAAACTCACTGGTTTTAACAATGGACATGAGTTTTTCTGCGTCTTCCTTTGAAACTTCTTTCTTTTCGGATTCGCCTTTCCTAGGGGCATAAAATCATCCAGACCTCATTACATCGTCTACTTCTTTCGTCCCATAGTCCCAATGGACTGCCTTAGGGTCGTAGTATTCTACCGGAGGAACTTTTATAGTTACTGTCGTCAGGCAAGACGCCTCTGGTTCAGTTCTATCGTCTACTTCCTCCCTTGGCAATCGAATCACAACATGTTTAATCAGACAATCATCTTCCTGACTCAGGCTATCGAGCTCTTCTAGTTTCATTACCACAGTCGTAGCAGCTTCAATCATTGCCACAGTGTCGCCAAGGTCTTTTGTGACAATTTCGTATTCTAGCTGATGATGCCTGTTAATATTACTTAGTTCTGCTGTCATCGCAAATTTCGAGTGTTTGCTCATTCCCTTGAATGGTTTGACTGAGTTTTGCCGCTGAGCTTTTGATCTCTCCACCCTAACGTACTGCTTTGCGTTGAGCTTAGCGTCTATCGTCTGGTCAAGCGACGATTCAGGTTCCTTCGTAAAAGGCTTTACCACATCCTTCGGGATCTCTGGTTGAATAGGATCATCCATACCTCCCCACCCATCGGGTATGATATCCTCCATTCTCTGATAGAAGTTAGGAGGAGCCGAATATTTCACTTTAAAGTTGTATCCCCCAGAATCTTCACCCAAATTGTTTATGACTTCGCCCCTCTCTAGCGTTTTAGCTATAAATCTACGATCTGCCAGACTTTGCCTGTTAGCTTCTAGTTCATCCTCGTCAAGTTCTTTTTCTAGTTTGACAATCAACTCAAGGTCGCCTACCAGACTTTCATGTGGGACATTCCACATGCTTCCCTGTTCAGTTTCAACCACAAATTAGTTCAATTCCAAGCTTACAAAGGCCTTAACTTATTCGAATCTTTCATCGGTAACGCTTGACATTATCCCCAAGCTCATCATCTTGGCAATACACAATTTCTTCCTGTCAGCGGACACTTCTCCCTCTTTTGGATATAATGAAGCGATCGCTAGAATGTTAGTTAACTTAGGTATATCCACCTTCAGTTCAAGGTGGTTTTCCTCTTCATCAATGAATATTGCCCCTACTGTTTTGTGATCAGGAATCGGATTCTCTTGCACGTTCGGAGCCGTATCATCGAACTTCAAAATTTAACCGTCGATCAAAGTTTGCACCTTCAGCTTAAGGATACAGCAATTATCTACGTTGTGTCCTCTTTCACCCATGTGGTAGACACAGATCTGGCTCTCATCAAAACCAGCATATTTAACAGGATTCGCTCTAGGGGGTTCTTTTGCCACCAAGTGTTATTCTAGTAGCATCGGGAGCAGTTTGGATAAAGGTCTCGGGAGACTGCTTTTGAGGGCGCCTCTTCCTAGGCTCTTGCCCTTTTGGCGTTGACCATGAGGATCATCCCTTTATCTGATTGGAGTTATTGAACACCTTAAGCTTATGGGGGTCTGGTATGAAGGCTATGTCGAGCCTAGTTTCTCTTTCTTTTTTCGGAGGGTATTGCTTTCTCGTACAAGTTTCATGCGGCCTCCTCTCTCTTAAGGCCCACTCGAGTCTCTAGGCCACCTTTATCAAGTGTGTAAAGGTTTGACATCCAAAAGTGTTCAATCTGTCAAAGTATTCGTATGGAAGCGCTTTTAAGAACAAATCAATCAATTCCTCCTATGGGATTGGCGATTTTACTTGGGTCGCCAAAACTCGTCACCTCTGGGTGTACGTTCTGATTGTTTCACCCCTCGCTTTTAGAGTTCGTAGCAGATCTTCCCTCGTCGGGGCCATAGCTGTATTAAACTTATATTGCCTTAGGAAATCTTCCGCAAGATCTTCCCACCCATCATTGTCATCCAGGTCTAATTCAATGAACCAAGCTAGAGCCACGCCAGCCAAATTATCTTAGAATGTATTCATCAGCAATTGAATGTAATCCGAATATTGGGCCATCTTACGCAGGTAATACTTGAGGTACGCGCGGGGAAACCCGTCCCATTATACTTCCTTACGAAGTTTGGCTCTTTGTAATCAATAGGGGTTTCCACCTTGGCGAAAGAGGATATCTTTTCAAAACGAGCCAGCGCATAACCCTGGCTGCTCAAACACTCCTCAATTTTGGCTATTCTCTTAGCCTCAGCTTCGGTTTTCATGGTTTGTTTCCCTTTTTCCTCCTTCTCGAGGTTCATGATAACAGAGGGTGTCTTTAGCTGTGATTGGACGTTCGGTATACGGGTGTCTTCCACGGCATGTTGGACATCTTTTGCTGTTCCTTTGTCGGTCATATTGGGTATTGAGGATTAACCTAGGTCGTTCTGGTTAGGTGCCACTGTCTGCCTGGCTTGGGAGGCTTCCAAGATTGCCTTAATATCAGCTATCATAGTTGCCATAGTAGTCATCTGAGTTTCCAACAGGCCTACTCATGGAGTCAACTCATGTTGTTCCATTCTCGTCTTAAGTCGAGCACGAAAATGATGTTTTGGTAGTTTCATGATTAGAGTGCACCTGTTTATTTAAAATAACAAGTAAGTATTTCTTCAGGATTGGTAGAAAAAGTACTGGATCTTTCCAATTGCATGTTTTCTATTGATAAATGAGAAATATAACTACCTTGTGAGCCTTAGTCTTACGTGGGTAGTTCTTTTAATTATTCTTCAAAAGAATTCATGAAATTAAAAGAAGCGTAATCTTTGACGATAGTTTTTATCCATCTATAAAACATGTTTACGCTCATGCACATGTGTCCAAAGTAACATTCAATACAAATGAGTATGCTAAAAAGGCATCATAATGTTCACTCATTTTACACTCGACAGAATAGTCTTCAAGTCTATGGCGTTTGAGGTCTAAGGTATCTTCATTGTCCCAGCAGAGATCAATTCCTTCAGTCTGGGATTCTTCATCTCCTGAATATGACGGCGATCCCATGTCTTCGGGTATACACGGCTCTACTCCAGGCACGTATGGTATGATATATTCAGATACATAAGCCTCGACAAAGCTGCGTCTGGTCGCCTCAAAGTGTTGAATATATTCTGTAGTAGCCCTGTGAATATTCTCCTCATGAGTCATCTCTTATGGCCATCTTATGTCTTCAGTCTGTGAGTTCTTCAAAGAGCGTATAATAAATTCCACATTTGCTTCAAATTGTTTCTTCTTTTCTCCTGTGAGGGTCTCCCTTGGCATGTCAAACGAGAAGATACCTGGTCGCGGCGATGAAGGGATCTCTTGCAATGCTTCAAACTGCCGGATAACCCTCTTTGGATAATATGCAGTAGCGCCTGTGAATCCTAACAAAGGGACTGGGTCTTCATCATTACATGCGAGCCTGACTTTACCCAGTGTTGGCAATCTTAGCCGCCATCGGAGTTGTTCTGGTTTTAGAGTTCCAAGGAATTTCTTCCATTCTCTAAAGTTGAACTTAGGAATACGTATATGGGTTCTGATGAAAGTTCTAAGAGGATGGGCATCGGAGCTAATCTCGGTGAAACCCATGCGGATGTGAAATTATCTGATATGATATGTGAACCATAGATATAGAAGACCGCTAGAGGCTCTGAAGATTCATTTCTTATTTTTCTTGAAGCGGTTTAGGGAAAGGAAAGTTTCAACAAGGATAATGTTAGAATAATCCCACCCACAACAAACTTGTCTAACCACTACAGCCATAATAGGGTCGAAAGTAACAGATGAGATTAGGAATAGTACAAACCTAAAGAAAGCCAAGACAAAGGCCCTACCAGATTTAGTTCCTTTGGTAGCAGGGAGGTTAGGAAATCTATCAAGATGGAAAGATAGGGAAATCCATCCAGAATTACTTTTGGCATCTGCTTTGATTTCATTGAGACTTGTATTAAGGAATTCAGCTAGTTGACTCAAAGGTTCAAACCCTATAGGAGGTTGGACTAGTAAGTGAGTAAACTCAACTCAAATGGTGGTGCTACACTCTTCAAGAGTATGGGTAACTTCTAGTCCTTCTAGGCAGAACGTAGTAGTGGTAGGATCCCAATAGAGCGCCATGGCTTGGATAAAGGCAGGTGGACACTCAATCTTCAACAGCTCCAATAGATACCCCAGCCGTGATTTGGCGTATTTTTGGCTAGCTTCGCCCATGCTGTCCCACCAGGTTAGGAGCTCGGTCCGGAGGACTTTGAATACTTGAATATCATTCTTTCCCATCAAGTCTAAAATATGCAAATGATTTTGAAAATTCAATCGCCAAAATTACTTTAAACATATGACTATGTAAATGCCATGAAATATGCATGGGCTGACTTAATTGCATAGTTCAATTGGAGAAATCGAAATTAGAGCCTTTTCAGGTATGGAGGACCTAACTTAAAGTCTAATTTGAATTTCAAGCAAGTTAATTGTGCAATTTAATCAGATTCGCTCCAATGACTAAAGGAAATAACAACGTCACATTCCATTGGCCAAAACATTAGATGGTAGTAGAACGGAGTAAATCCCTTATTACAGCTAGGACGCCTAATGAAAGACAAGTAGAGGGAGACTTCGAAAACAAGAAAGCTATAAAATGCCCATGGAAGGTGGGGATCTAAACTATCACTCCCCAAAAGTTAATCTTCTTCAAAATGGCAGTCAGTTGGGGACTCCTTCTCAAAGGCATCTTCATCTGTCTCCCTTTTAGGATATGGCTCGATAGTTGTGACCTCCCCTATAGTTGAGTGTTCCTTAGAATGTAAGAAATTGTCTTCAATGGATCGGTCGAGGCGTCTCAGCTCCTCTGGCCATTCTCTAGTCCATGGTATAATGACTTTAGGGGTCTTCTTGGGTTTCGCCTTTTTGAGTGCGATGCGCTTCGGCTTTGTCTTGGTTGCGTGGCGTCTTCTCTTTCCCCAAAGAGTGATGATAGGTGTGTCTTCCTTAGCTTGACGTTCAGCTTTTCGATGGGCATATGCATCTCTAGCTAGGTTGTTGCGATGTTGTCTTTTCATCTCCATGTAATCTTTGAACCTTTCGTCTGCTTGTCGCTTGAACCTGAGGTTATCGACATAGTAGCGGGTTTGGCAATCTTCGGCGTATCCCAACTTGTGTCTGGTTAGCTCTTGGCCATGCACAAATTTGGTAAAGTGCAACCTTGTGTTCGGTCCAGGACGAGTGAATTTCCTTAGGTATTCAAAAGTTACCAACTCCGACATCCTACCCCCTTATCATTATTATTTCAATTAGTCACTTAAGTGATTTCACGATGTATGTAATGCACGTGGATGTATACAATGCATGAACATATTATGAAACATGGAATAGTGAAGTACATCAAAAGTAAATGCCTTACCAACTAAAACCTGGGGAGTGTCAAATATTCCCCTGTAACAATGGGTGGTTTTAGGTAAACCAACCTTCCATAGAGATGCGCGTGAGACACGTGGGTATACTCTAAAAAAAATCGAGAATTAGGTGAGGAACCTATGGCTCAGGCTCCCACGATCCAAATAAGGCAGATTCCTCCCCAAGAGTACCCACCCAAGAATGCTAGATACTGCCAATTTGGATTGTGAGCGGGAACGAACACGAAAGTCTCAGGTGCCATCAAACACGAGATTCTTTTGTATCATTTCCATATCTAAGGTAATCCCAGAGGTGGTTGCAGTCGGGGTTTGACCGTCAGTGTGTGCGATGTGCCGTGATCATCACAATGCAAGTCATGCACAGTAGTTCTTATCAAACACCGCTTCAGTATACGTGCTAAAAATAAACATACAATCCCAACTCCAACCTACAGGAAAGAAGTCAACAATCACTACACCACTTATTTCTCCAATCTGCAAAAATATTTAACACAATGGTTAGGATACGTACCTCACCTTCGAGAGCATCTGTAGAAAACAAGATTATATAAACCAATCAATTTTTTAATCGGCTCAAGTCCTCTAAAATTCTTAACCAGAGATTCTGGTTTGGAATAAGTCCCTAGCGGAGTCGCCAATCTGTTGCGACCCTCTCGAGAGGCTGGTCAGAACCTTCTCAAATGGGCTAATGGGCCGCCCGATGTCGCCTGATCGGACACGAGTTTCTCCCAAGGTCCATTACCCAAATCGCAACGGCTGGATATACGTGGTCGACCTTCGGTGTGGTCTAGTGACATGTGATATGTGTACATGCCAATGAGTCGCCACCAATCGTTTCGTGGAGGGTACGATCGGAAACCTTATTGAATAGTTGGGAGCAATCTATTCGATTCTGCGAAAACTAGAGAAATGAGATCGGGGACTTTGCTACGCCAACTGTCAGAGTTGACGCCCTTTCGGCACCTAAGTTGAATGATTTATTTAATCCTAAGATTTCATGCAAATGAGTAGGGTACAGATCCTAAATCTAGGAGTTTCAAGCAGGTAGGAGTGGCTACCCTATCACTCACAATCAGTAAAAATAAACGCGCAAATCAAGGATCCAAATCGTGTGGATAAATCACATGAAAGCACCATGGCATCCCTAATAAGGCTCTATCAGCCTAGAGAAGTATCAATCAAGGCTTATGAGTGATTTAAACATGATTTGCCCATGAGGGGCAAAATCGTAATTTTGAAAAATTTGGGGATAATTTGCCTCAGAAGGGTAAAATTGTCATTTCAAGTGAAATGTGGAGTCGAAAGGTGACAGAAATAGGATTGGCCAACCAACCAATCCATTTCCTATTTTTCGGGAATTTCTAGAATTTTTCTGGAATTTAGAAGTGATTTTACCCTTGGAGGGGTAAAATTGTCATTTTGGGTGAAGACGAGAAGTGAAAATTGTCGACCATCTAACCCAAACCCTAATTTTAAACAATTTTCAAGACTCGATTGGAATAAGAAAGACGTTTTACCCTTCTGAAGGGTAAAGTCGTCATTTTGAAGAAAAGACGAAACTCGAGAACCCAAGCAAAAGGATCGGTCACCTAACTGACCCTAATCCATATCTTAGCGTCCTCGACCCATCTTGTATACAAGGCTGAGGCGATTTTACCCCTAAAGGGTAAAGTCGTCAATTTTCAGAAGAACGGATAAGAAATCTCAAAAATAGGATTGACTAGTTGTCTGTGATCAATCCTCAATTTTTGGAGATTTCTAGAGTGTCTAAGAATTTTTCACAATTTTTCTATATTTTTTGGGATTTTTTAGGATTTTCTAACAATTTTTTTAGAATTTTCTAGAATTTTTCTGATTTTTTTAAATCAATATAATTCAGACCGGGTCGACCCGACCCACTCGGGTCGGAACCCAGCCCAGACCCGACCCGACCCGCGCGACCAGCCACCCAAAACGATGACGTCTCAAGCTTTTTTGATTTTCGAATATTCGAATTTAATCTGACGGTTCCTATTGAACGACGTGGCGATTCTACGACCACTGGATGATCTGACTGAAATCTACAGCCCAGATCAAAAGCTGATTATTCCCCGACCGTTTGATCCGATTACTTAAACCTACGGTCGCGATTAAAAGCCAAGACTCAATCCTAACCGTTAATCCCTACTAATCTAAACGACGTCACACTACCACTAACCTAAACGGCACCGTTTCGACTTGTTTTGATTTTCTAATTTTAAAACTATTTTTGGATATTCCTAATTATTAATCGGACGGTCATTAAAAATTGAACTCGATTAACCTAGACCGTCCGATCTAATCCAGTTCAACCTAGCAAACTAACGGTCGAGCTGATTCGACAACCACGTGGACCAATCAAGTGTTGCCACCTAAGACGCTGACTCGTTGACCTGCCACGTCAGCTTCGCCTTTAACCTCGCGACTGCCTCTAAACAGACGGCTACGACTCTCTGGCGACGATCCGACGGTGAAATCTTAATGGAATCGCACAAAATCGACGCCAATCGATTCGCAACAATCTCTAGTTTAACATATCTAAGAATCATGGCATCCCATCCACTGAATCACGAACATTATGCAGAATGCCGAGTACGACCATGGGAGTTCAATCACGCAGTTCACACCAAACCATGGCAATTCAGTCACAGGATAGCATCAATAGGAGTCCAGAACGCTTACCTCGAGCTCCGATCGAGCTCGCACGACCTAGATTTGGCTAGGCGAGGTTGAGCAGTACTCAGCTATTGCGGGAGGTTTAGAGACTCTATTTAAAGTGTTAAAGCGAAATCGATGCAAAGTAAAGATACGATGATGGTCAGTGATGTCTTGGGAACAAAACGCACACACTAATCTCATGAACAAACGTAAAACAGGTGAGTCGCCATTGATGCACAGTGAAGAGCTCAGAACTGCATCTCACCTATTTTCGCGATTTTGCGTGGCACGGCTGACGATTGCTTCCCTGAGCTTCAGGCGAGCTCGCGGCGACCTTTTTTGGCTTCAAGTTGGCCGGAGATGGCCTAACCTGCGCCCTTCAAATTCGAGCTCCAACCCTCGACAATGGCGATGGAAGGTGAGCTCTCTCTCTCTCTCTCTCTATTCTGTTCTCCTTTCTCAATAGAATGGACTTCTCCCCTTCAAGAATGAGTCTCTTTTTCTTTTATTCCCCCTCCTCCAAAATTTGTCCGTTCGAGAAGAGTGAGTCGGTGACCTTCGCACATGCAATCACGTGCGAAATGATCACCGATGACAGGTGATCGCCGGGAACGAAGTTTCCAATTTTTTAGGCCTTCCGGTGATTGAATTTCTGACGAATTTGGTCTTGGTTTGGCTCTGCATTTGAGCAGAGTTGGCCGCGGCACATTACCGCCTCATCGACGCGATTCTGGCGAACCTATGCTGTCGGACTAGTCATGATCGACGCTAAACTTCATGGCCAACAAAACACCTCCATCAATTTTACCAATTGAAGTCGATTGATGGTCCGATTCAACAATCAAAATCCACTTTTTTTGAACTGTTAATGTGGCGCGAATGGGAGGAAGAAGACGCACTGTAGAAGACTGGTTTCCCCAGTCTGACTGGTTAGAACCGGTTCTAACTCGATTTTAAAAATTAATCCCAAATTGACTTGAAATTTTTGCAATTAAACATCAGAATCGAACTTAGGGCATGAATTCTATCTAAAACTGTGATTTTGCATAAAAGTTCATGTCAATTTCTATAAAAGCCCCAAATTTATCCTTAATTGCAATTCAGGAATTTGTGAAATTAAAGGCTCAAATGGTCAAATTGGACAAAACCACATATGCCAATTGATTTAGAATGATAAAAAACATTGGGCAGTGACTTCAATTTGCAATGGTAGTCTCTGAATTGAAAGTAATTTCAAATATGCTCAAATTCAAGGACTAAAATGCAATTAAATATGCAATTTTGCCTAATTCATGCAATTGAGCGATTTGTGCAAATGATTGGGCTAAATTGCAATGAGGGACACTTAGATTGAATGTCAAGATCCTAAAAAATGCCAAATTCGTAAATTAAAAGACTCAATTGACATTTTTTTGCCAAATTCAATCATATGCGTAACAAAGGAACACATAACATTGAATTTGAATTTGGACTTTTTATGAGGTCAGAAAGACAAAGGATTTCAAATAAAAATATTGACTATTTTTTCATATTTTTGTTACCTCGAATACTATTTTTGTTGAATTTTCAAGTATTTTCATATTTTCTAAAAATATAAAAAATTATTTTTTGGTCAAAAATGGTTCTTTAGGCTTGGCCAAGGCCACCAAAGTTGATTTTGTAATTTTTATGATTTTTTTATGAATTTTTATGAATTTTGCAAGAATAAGCACAAAAAGGCTGGTCCGAAATTAGGTGTCAACAACTATCTACAAAAGTAGCAATTTTTTGAATAATTAAGATGAGCAATTAGAGTCTAGTTACTCTTAATAGAGTCTTGCTAAAGATAATCTTATTAATATGTCTTTTGTTCTTCTAGCAAGAATAAGTTCTGAAGATCAGAAGTTGATATTGCAATATAACAAATAATCTTAGAACTTGTTATAACTCTTAAGATTTGAGATTTAAGCACAAGTAGCTTCAGAGCATTTAATAAGTATAACCATGTGATTCTAATTGTTTTCGGAGAATTTTAATCACATGTATGATAATCTTGAGCGGTATAGTACGTGAGAGCAAAACACTTGTGATCTATAATTGCTACATATTAGCTTAGAA
Source organism: Rhodomyrtus psidioides (assembly GCA_021437785.1). NCBI lineage: Eukaryota > Viridiplantae > Streptophyta > Magnoliopsida > Myrtales > Myrtaceae > Rhodomyrtus > Rhodomyrtus psidioides. Next base: position 5,827,327 of record JAILYB010000034.1, read on the forward strand.
CTTGTAATCTATATGCTCAGATTATAGCATTTGTAACACTCTTTAGTTAACCTGTTATGGCAAGTATATTACCAAACATACATATTAATGAAATACTCAAAGTGAGAATTTGTTCACATGTTCGTCTCAAGAAAGAGATGATATGTCTTTTCAGATCTTGTTTCTGTTGAACATGGAAACTTGTGTTCTCGTCTTTCAATTTGATAACCTGTAAACCTGTATACACTTCTTCACATGCATATCTTGTTTGCAAGTGAACATGTATACACTTTTTCACATGCATATCCTGTTTGTACTTGCAAAGCATAGTTTTCACAGCACAATATTTCTGATGTAGTGCTGTTGTACCCAATATATGATATATGCACAATAGAGACAGAACATTCACAGAGTTCGACAACATAGAAACAGAACATTCACAGAGTTCAACAACATTTGTTCAGTATTTTGAAACATAGTTTTCATAGCATAATATTTATGTTGTAGTGCTGTTGTACCTGATATAGGATATATAGAGACAGAACATTTACAGAGTTCAACAACATTTGTTCAGTACTTTTGTAATTTCTCCCCATTTTTGTCATCAGCATAAAAGGGTCAAGTATTACTAAAGAAGCATTGAGATGGAGTGTTACTCCCCCTGAAGTGACAATTCATCTAATAAAGCACAAAAGAGGGTAAAGCGTATCACATAGCATAGAGGATTACTCCTCTTGAATCGTATATCATCTGAATATTGCAGTTAAAGTGAAGAATTGGTACGAATGCAAATATTCAATCAAAGATAAACATTGAAAGTCAAGTACAAATACCAACCATGGATTTGCCCCGACCAAGTGTTGAAGGCGAGTCTAAGCAGCTCAGACCAAGTGTCAAAGGTGAGTCTTCATCCTTTTGCATTGCAACAGCAAATGTTCATAACGTTAAAACAGATCATGAAAATAATGAAGTTGACTAATTACTATGCTTTTGCACCAGCAAAGTAGTAAGAGCTACATCGATTTCGATAATTAGGCCAAAAACTTTATAAGGGTCAGGGTTTAAGGTTTATTGGTAATGGCTGCAGGTGCAATCATATATACTAAAAATTTGTGAAGCTTTCATTATGATACCTATGAAAAGATAATGATGGTCGCTCTAAATGACCATGTTTTTGTCTTTCTAGGTGAAGTTGTGCATGAAATTAGCACGGTGGAGTTGCGGCAATCTGATCTTAGCACTATCAGGGCGACGACTGGTTACTTCTCTGATTCCAAAAGGCTTGGACAAGGTGGTTTTGGTGTTGTTTATAAGGTAGTAATCAACAAAGCACATCCTTTACTCTCTTGCATTCGAAATTTAAGCAACCAAATAAGCAAAGATGACATCAATTTGATAGTCATCGAAATGCTTCAGTGTACCAATCGATACTCACAAGGTCATACTTGGGTGAAATTTTAGGGTCAGCTCTCCAACGGACGAGAAATCGTGGTAAAACGGTTGTCGCAGAATTCCAGGCAAGGGGAAGTAGAATTCAGGAATGATGTCATGTTAGTAGCTAAGCAACAACATAGGAACTTGGTCAGGCTCTTAGGTTTCTATCTGGAAGGAGTTAAACGCCATCTCATTTACGAATTTGTGCCCAATTTGAGCCTTTCGATATGTTTCTCGGGTTGTCATTTGTGAAATCAAATCCTCACAACATGTTTAATGGACGTCTTATAAAATGTGATTCCACCAAAATGGCGTAGATCCCCAGAAGCGTGTAAATCTTAACTGGGATAAGCGCCATAAGATAATAATGAGTGTCGCTCGAGGGATGCATGAACATTGGTCTGCAATGTGTCCAAGCAAATACAGCTAGCCGGCCAACGATGCGCTCGGTTTTCCTCATGCTTAATAGCCACTCGGTCGCTCTCCAAGTGCCGTTGAGACCTGTATTCTCCACGGACAGCTCCATCGAATCTGATACGTCATAAACGCGGGATTATAGTTCAGAGGCCAAGAGATCAAGAAGCAAATCGACCTAGTAAACGGAAAATGGGTAATTAGCGTGCCGTGAGAATTGTATTTTTTCCTTGCCGTGGTTTTCGGATCATCGAAACTACAGATGTCAAGCATAATTTTGAGGAGTTATATGGTTCAATGGCTTGGGAATTAAATCCAGATTCATAGGATGTTGCTATAAATACATGAGAATGCAAGAGAGCTGCAGAAGTGAAGGAGATCAAAGTGACACACATTGCAGATGAATATGTCTACATCTTTAGCTTAGGCATGCCACAATATAGTATAACTTTGTTCACACAACCCAAATCACACTCAATTCTCCAAACATATCCAATTTTCATCATGTGTGTCTTCTCGTAATTTCTATGTGAACCGCTGCAACACACGAAAACGTTATGTAATCCACGTTCCTTAAGGTATAATCTCGCTTGATTCAGTTTTTGATCAAATATCCTCATTGATTTTGAAGTTGACAAAACAATCCATATTCTCTAGAATTTGAGTTAATACATAGAAATACTCTTTTACATATTGTCCTAAATACATTCAGATGTTGAGGAATGGTTATATTGGATTTTAATCTTGTAACTCAAGCTCAGACATTGACGCAGGAAGAGCTCAGACTCTTGGGGAGTATTTCATATCAAATCTCAAACTCTAATTAAGAGAAATTATATTGTCACAACGGCTAGCAATCAGGTCGGATTCGTCTTTGGAGAATATCAATTATAGAAAACATTTTGCTCTATCAAATACGTGGATTGAGAAAGAAGAGATTTATTACCAAACGAATAATTCTATGTATAGAAACCGAGATCCTAATTATATGGGTAATTAAATCAATGGGAGATTCTAATCTTATTTATCAACTTACTTTGAAATCCCATGTATACAATATCATTTAATGAGTTGATTGGAGAGTGATCCTCTGAAGACCTTTCAACGGCTAAATCGATGTGGAATAGTATAAAAAGGGACTTCAAAGTTGAAGAGAGTACGAGAGTCTAGAATCTAAAATTCCAAAGTTCAAGAAAGCTTTCAAGTTCTCTACTCATTCTTGAGCAAAACATTGTAATTCTTAGAGGTTCTTAATCAAGTGATTGAGTGTAAAACAGAGTCATCTATCAACTCAAGACTGTCATCAAGTTGTAATGTCTGAGCTATTCAATAGCGAAATCCAACACTGTCAGCATGAGGAAGTAGATGTGGGCTTGAACTAAACCGAACCACTATAAATTTTATGTACAAATTCTCTATTCCATAAACTCGTTTAATTTTATTATTATTGATAGTAGAATTGAGCACAATTAGACTCTAAAGTCACCTCAGATCTTCTTCTTTTTTAAATCAAACTCTAAACTAAGTTATGTGCTTGTTCTGTTCAATTACGCAATGTTTTATTAAATATTTTGAAATCACTTATTCATCCCCTCCAGGTATACTGCTAGCCACTACAATTTGTATTAGAGCTTGGTGCTCTTTATTATGAAGTGTTTTTCCTTCTCAGCTAACTATCTATCATGGTTAGCAATTCTATGCTAGTTTTTATGGAAGGAGGAGCAATTCCAGACCTCCTTATTTGATGGGAAGGAATACAGTGATTGGCAAAAAAAAAAAAAAAATTGTTCCTGGGTGGGAATCGGATCGGACTTATTTTTTCATAGAGAAGCCAAGCCAAGATGTTGGGTTTCTCGACCTCGATGCACAACTGCTTCGGGGCAAGAAATTGAGTAATTTCGCTTAATCGTCCCTAAATTTCACCTTGCAAAAGTGTCAAAAAATTTCCTAAACCTATTATATTAGTGCAAATTCAGTCTTAAATCGTTTATTGATCCTAATTTAGGGCTAAACTTTTTTGCATTTGTGCCAATTGAATCTATGCGATCAATTTTAACTGGAATTTTCTAATGTAGAAGCTGGCTGTCCCACCATTCTTAAAAATTTTCTAATATTCTTTTGAATAATTTTTATAATTTTTTCTTTTTTTTCCTTCTTCTTTCTTCTTCGTTCTTCTTCCCTTCTTTTGGGTTGTAGGAGGCCGAACACTGTCCAACAACATCTCGCATGCTATATGCTAGGAGGACTAGACTCGGCAGGCTGAGGGTGAGTGGCCTCGGCCAACGTCACTCGGAGGACGAGTCTCAGCAAGGTTGTCCTCACCTGACCGAAGCCATCCTCGCCGGGTCAATGCAGTGAAGATACCTCGCTATCACGTCTCTAGCAGTCGTCAAACACTAGCCCCTCACCACTTGAGTCATCACTGTCGTCCCTCCATTTTGTATTTCACCATTTGTGAAGGTTGTGGGTTGGCGTCGGCGGCGGCAATGGAGCTTACATGGGTTGGCTTTACCAAATCTAGCCTAGGCAAGCCTCGCCCAAACCAACAAGACCTCGATGGGCGTCGGCCATGCAAGCGTCAGCCGTAACGAGTGCTGGCCTGGGCGGGTGTCGGCCATGGTAAGTCTCGTCCTCGGCCTGACGAGGCCAATCGTCCTGGCGCACGGTATGTGGTCGGGCAGTGGCCAGCCATTTGCAACGCAGGGAAGAAAAAAAAAACAAAGAAAAAAGAAAAAGAAAATAAAACTAGAAAATAGAAAAAAAGTATATAATTCATAAAAACATTAAAAAGGCATGTAAAAATGTTTACGTCGGCCCCAATCGTGCCACGTGACAAGGCTGGCGTCCACTTTAGCAAATTCCGATCAAAATTGACCGGATGGATTGAATTAGCACAAATACAAAATGTTTAAAACTGAATTGGCACCAATAAAAATTTTGGAATTGAATTGACACCAATGCGATAGGGTTAAAGACTTTTTCGATACTTCTCCCATACATAATGGCGAGATTTCATGCTTCGGACTTCATGAGCCAAGCAGGAGAGAAGATCGAGGAAGTGGTGTCATTCTTCAAAGCTACGCACGAGAACGCTAGGTGGGAAAGGCAAACATAAATTTTTGTTTACATTGGGAATCTCCCAAAACTGCTGGTGTGGTGTTGGTCCATGGATTTTGCAACGTTTTTGGTGACAGGTTTCGCAAGAACATCACTAACCACAGTTCGCGATCTGCAGTCCGTCTACGATGAGATTTTTGTTTAGGACCGATTTTTGACATTTTCGTGCGGTTGTGCCCGTCGCCTATCGGTTTCTCCTAGTAGCGTTATCTCGTTCAGTCACGTATGGCCGGGCTACAAAGAAATGTTCCTCGATCATTATTCATACACGTGCCCTCTTCCTACCTGTTCAGCCAAAATGCACCCAATCAATTAGAAAACAAAACAATTACATGATTAAAATAAGCGTCAGTGGCACGAAAAACTCCAAACTAATACGTCTGTGACAATTTCAACCGAGTCCAGTGACTATCAATTCAACGGGGATAGAATGGGCTACCCCATGTCTAGGCACACCTTCTTTATTTGGACGTCACTTCTTCTGTTCTAAGATTTTCTTTTTTTAAAGAGGAACAATTGAAAATAATGGCCGTGCCTTTTTTTTAGAAAGGATAATTGAGAAGAAGTTGTAATAAATTGAAGCTTGATGGGAATCGTGATTAGTACAAAGCAAGCCGTCTCTTTGATGAACGAGAGATAAAAGTGGGGATAGGCAGGTTTCATATTTTCATGTATTTAGTATTTTGAAATTCCTTTTGCCACTTAAGCGCACGGGGCTAAGAAAAAGGTTTTATATATATATATATATATATATATATTCATCAGACCAGCAAACTTCTTGTTCGGAGAGATCTTGCTCAAGCAACATGTGGTCTGATAGCCACAGTTAAGTAGTGGTGACAGGTGGTTGGCGAGAGTTAGTCGGCCATTGCCGGATTTAGAAGAAGAAGAAGTAAAAAAGGAAAAGAAAATATAAATGTATAAAATTTACACTTTTTTGAATTTATAAAAATTATCAACTAAATTTGTATTGGATGAATTTCTTTTGACAACGTAATTTTTAAAGAAATGATAGGAAACACATTTTTAGGGGTGTGCAACCGAATCAGATTTATCAGGAACTCAGATCGGACTGCTCGAAAACAGGTCCAAGAATCGGTTCCCATCAAATCGGTCCCAGAACTGGTTCTAAATTTTGAGAACCGGTTGGAACCAAGTCGGTTCTTAGTTACCTAGGAATCCGACCGATTTTGGAATCGATTTTTAACAACTATAAAAGAAAAATAGTGAAGTCTTGCTTGCTTTATCTCCTCTGCATTTTTTTTGTGGATTATAATTTCTATTGCTCATATTAGTGATTGTTGCTTTCGGTGGATAGTGAGCTTTATTATTCATATTTTACTTTGAATCGTTTCGTTGCTACTTATATTATTTTGCTGAAAAAATGAAATTTTAAAAAATTTGGTTCTTGGGTAGACGCTGGAATCGGGCCGAAAAAATAGGGTACGTTCCAAAACAGGTTCCAGAACAAACATGGTATGTTCCAGTTTCTAAAAATTTGGAACCAATTATCATATAATCGATTTCAGGGTATATGTCCGGAACCTGCCCACTCGGCTCATGCTCACCCGTACAAATTTCACTAAATTGGGTTAAATATGAAAATGTTTAAGTAATACGGGCAGGGCATGGATTGGGTCGGATATGAGTTGGACTGGGTATAGGTGATTAGATTTGTACTACATAAAAATGGATCAATATATGTCGGACCATATTCAACGCGACCCACACCCGTTTGATGTTAGGATCGGCACACAATCGCAATAAAGTAAAAAAGTCGAGAGAAAGAGAAATCGAGACACGAGATTTATCCTGGTTCACCCTTAAACTAGGGCTACGTCCAGCAGAGGATTTCACTATGTCAGCACCTCACACCTCTCGTTACATCACTCAATTACAAGCGAACAAGAGTATATATATTAGTAGTTATTCATGAGCCCAAGCCCAAACTACTAATGAAGATTTATGGACTTAAATCATAAAAGCCCTCTGGTGTCCAGGGGGCGCTGCCCCCTTAAAACCCCCGCCGGGGCGGCTCCCCCGGACCCCTACCCGCTCAGCGTGGAGCGGGACCCACGTGCTTTCCTGTCGCAGGGGAATATGAACCACACCCCAACATTCTCCCACTTGGTGAATATTTTCCATGCTTCTTTAGACCCAACTCATTTGTACACCATTCAAATTTTTCTGCACTCACTGCCTTGGTCAAAAAATCTGCACTATTCACCTGTGTGTCGACTTTTTCCAGTACAACAACCTTTTGTTCTATTTTCTCTCGGATGAAGTGATATTGTATGTCAATATGCTTTGTTCTTGCATGAAAAGCAGGATTCTTAGCCAAGAATATAGCGCTCTGGCTATCACATCCAATATTCACTTCTCCTTTTGTAAAACCAAGCTCTTTGCACATTCTGCTCATCCAGATCACTTCCTTAGCAGCATGAGTAAGAGCCATGTACTCTGCTTTAGTAGTAGATAATGCAACCGTGATCTGTCTCTTACTCATCCAACTCACAGCTCCACCGAATAAGGAAATAACATAACCGCTGGTTGATCTCCTGCTGTCAATGTCTCCTCCCCAATCGGCATCGACAAAACACTTCAGTTCTAACGCTTGTTGTCCCTATGAGCCTTTCATACCTTCATAACATAACTCAATGTCAGACGTACCGCGAAGATAACGAAACACTCTCTTTGCAGCTGTCCAATGCTCTTTACCTGGATTGGACATATATCTACTCAATACTCCCACTGCTTGAACAATATCTGGACGAGTACATACCATGGCATACATCAAGCTCCCAACTGCACTTGCATATGGAACTGCTGCCATCTCTTCAGATTCCTCTTTAGTCTTGGGACATTGGAGCGCTGATAATTTAGAACTTGTGGACATAGGGGTCTTCACTGGTTTACAATCTGTCATGTTGAACCTTTTCAACACATCTTCAACATATTTCTTCTTGCTTAACCATAACTTCTTATTCTCACGCTCCCTTTTTATCTGCATGCCCAAGATAAAATTTGCTAGACCTAGATCTTTTATCTCAAACTGTTTTGCCAACAGTCCTTTCACAGTGCTGATCATTTTCATTTTATTTCCAACTAGCAGCATATCATCTACATATAAGGTTAAAACAATAAAGTCATCATCTAACCTCTTCACATAGACACAATGATTAGCATCACAGCGAATAAAGCCAAGCTTCAAGACATATGAGTCGAACTTCTGATACCATATTCTTGGAGATTGCTTCAGGCCATACAAAGACTTGTTCAATTTGCAAACAAAATCTTCTTTTCCTTTGACCACAAACCCATCCGGTTGCTTCATGTAAATATCCTCCCCCAAGTCACCATGTAGGAAGGCTATTTTTACATCTAGCTGCTCTACCTCCAGATTGTATGCAGCTGCTGTAGATAAGACAAGCCTTATGAAACTTAATTTAGCAACAGGAGAAAAAATCTCACCATAATCAATTCCCTCTATCTGTAAGTATCCTTTTGCAACCAAACGAGCTGTATATCGTTCTATATCTCTATCTGCAGATATCTTCTTCTTGAATACCCACTTGCAACCAATTGCCTTCCGATCCGCGGGTAATCTTACTAGACTCCACGTCCTGTTTTTATCCAATGAGTCCATCTCATCTTTCATGGCTTTCTCCCACTGTTTGGCATCTTCCGCACTTCTTGCTTCCTTAATAGTACTTGGATCATCACCTGTGACAGTCAGAGCACAGTTTTCATTATTAGCAAATAGGGTATACCTCTCAGGTGGTCTTGTTACCCGTGTGGACCTCCTCAAGATCGGCTCAGATGGTACTTCAATTTCAAACTCAGTATCAGAATCAACTATATCATCCTCCACATCCGGCTCATCAGCTTCAAAATCTGAATTTTCTGTTTCAGCTTGTGTAGCCTCTGCTTCTCCTTGCAAACCAACATCTAACTCAACTGTATGTGGTTCTTCAGGAGGTTGCGAAACAATCTGATTTGTTGAAGATTCTCTGAACACCACATCCTTGCTGTAGGTAATACGTTTAGTATCAGGATTCCACAGCTTATACCCTTTGATACCATCCTTGTACCCAATGAAGATGCATTTCTCTGACTTGCTCTCAAGTTTATTCCTCTTTTCCCTAGGCACATGCATATATGCTTCGCAGCCAAACACTCTAACATGAGATACATCTGGCTTCTTCCCGAACAGTGCCTCGAACGGTGTTTTATCTTTCAAAACTGATGTAGGAGACCTATTCTTCAGATAACATGCAGTAGCCACTGCTTCCGCCCAAAAATCAGCTGCTAAATCTGCACCACTAAGCATACTCCTAGCCTTCTCCATGAGAGACCAATTAAGCCTCTCTGCCACGCCATTCTGCTAAGGTTAATAGGGCGTAGTTTTCTGCCTTGCAATGCCACTGGTAGCACAGAAATGATCAAATTTCGCTGAACAGAACTCTCCTCCGTTGTCAGTCCGTAAAACTGTGATTTTTCTATCAAACTGATTTTCCACCAAAGCTTTGAACTCACGAAATTTTTCAAAGACATCATCTTTTCTCTGCAAGAAATATATCCACACATGCCTGGAATAATCATCAGTAAAAGAAACATAATACCTTGATTTTCCAAACGATGCTACAGATGTAGGACCAAAGACATCACTGTGGATTAGATCTAGAATCCCTTTCGCTCTCCCTCCTATGGATTCAAAAGATACCCGATTCTGTTTTCCATGTAGACAATGTTCACAAAACCCGAAACCCATAGAACAGCTTGGGATTCCATCTACCATCTTCTTTGAAGTAAGGGTCACCAGCCCTTTCTCACCGATATGACCTAATCTCTGATGCCACAACATCGCAGAATCTTCTTCCACCTGTTCCGTGATATAACTCTCACCACTGATCACCGTGCTTCCCAGTAATTTCCATAGCTTTCCTTTCCGTTCGCCTCTAGCAATCACCATAGATCCACGGGTTAGCTTACATGAGTACTTGTCGCTGGTGAAAGTAATGCCAGCATCTGCCATAGTTCCCACAGATAGAAGATTCCTAGTAAGACCAGGAATATGCATCACATCTGGAAGATTTTTGATTGTCCCATCTTTCATTTTCAGCTTCACCTTTCCGCGACCGACAATATTAAGCGTTGTATCATCTCCCATCCGTACTGTACCTCCCTGATATGGCTCATAACTTCTTGTTCGGACTTGAGCGTCGTGCTCGTGAGATCTTGCTCAAGCAACATGTGGTCTGATAGCCACAGTTAAGTAGTGGTGACAGGTGGTTGGCGAGAGTCAGTCGGCCATTGCCGGGTTTAGAAGAAGAAGAAGTAAAAAAGGAAAAAGAAAATATAAATGTATAAAATTTACACTTTTTTGAATTTATAAAAATTATCAACTAAATTTGTATTGGATGAATTTCTTTTGACAACGTAATTTTTAAAGAAATGATAGGAAACAAATTTTTAGGGGTGTGCAACCGAATCATATTTATCAGGAACTAAGATCGGACTGCTCGAAAACAGGTCCGGGAATCGGTTCCCATCAAATCGGTCCTAGAATTGGTTCTAAATTTTGAGAACCAGTTGGAACCAAGTCGGTTCTTAGTTACCTAGGAATCCGACCGATTTTGGAATCGATTTTTGACAACTATAAAAGAAAAATAATGAAGTCTTGCTTGCTTTATCTCCTCTGTTTTTTTGTGGATTATAATTTCTATTGCTCATATTAGTGATTGTTGCTTTCAGTGGATAGTGAGCTTTATTATTCATATTTTACTTTGAATCGTTTCGTTGCTACTTATATTATTTTGCTGAAAAAATGAAATTTTAAAAAAATTGGTTCTTGGGTAGACGCTGGAATTGGGCCGAAAAAATAGAGTACGTTCCAAAACAGGTTCCAAAACAAACATGGTATGTTCCAGTTTCTAAAAATTTGGAACCAATTATCATATAATCGATTTCAGGGTATATGTTCGGAACCTGCCCACTCGGCTCATGCTCACCCGTACAAATTTCACTAAATTGGGTTAAGTATGAAAATGTTTAAGTAATACAGGCAGGGCATGGATTGGGTCGGATATGCGTTGGACTGGGTATGGGTGATTAGATTTGTACTACATAAAAATGGATCAATATATGTCGGACCATATTCAACGCGACTCACACCCGTTTGACACCTCTAACCATAACATGCACGGGGTGGGTAAAATTTCCATAGAGTTTGAATCAGGTTGGCCATCGAATTGAGAATATTCATATGCATGCTGGAGAAGAAAAACATCAAAGATGTAGGACTGTGTAGAGCCACAACCTTCCAGGAAGAAGTTTCCCGTGAACGCATGAAGTAACGCGTTCGGCGATAATATAAATATATCGTGGATTCATTGAGCTTTCTTCTCCAGGATGCAGAATCCCGTCCCCCCCGGGGAGACGTGGCAACGACTTTGATAACCAAAGGCAATTGCTTACAGTGTTCCGCCATCTGCCACAGGGAAAAAAAGAAGAAGCAATTAATTGGAACTTGATAGGAACCATGATTAGTACAAAGCAACGCGTCTCTCTGACGAACGAGAGATGAAAGTCAGGTTAGGCAGGTTGGATAATATTGAACATATTCTTGTAAAGAAGAAATTAGCCCGGACTTTCGATGACCATAACAATGTTGGAATATGGTCCCATCAAATCTTTTATGGTATCAGAATAGGAGTTCCTGATTTCAAATTTTTTCAGGCCCCTATTTGCCTCCCTAATAAATATGTCCACGCTTAGTACTAGGTAAAAGATCAGACTAAGCATGAGGGGGAAAATTAGAATATATAAATATCAAACCACACTTTCTTCTAACAGCTTAAGTTTTTAGAGCAGTTGGTAATGGTCCTATCAAATTTCACAGACAAGTCCTAAAAGATGCACACAAGCAAAGAGTGTACCCCATCCAAGAACTTAGTATGTGGGGCACCCATGCTCCTATCATCAACAGTAACATTTCGACGAAAAAGTTCCACCGCTTCGCCATGAGTCGGTGGGTTAATGAACTTGGTAGGATGAGAAACAGAGCTAAGTTAGTCTATTTAGTCAATTTTGATCAGAAATAGCTAACATAGACACTGGCCGTCCTACGTGGCGTTGACGCAATATTTTAATGTTTTTAAAATTTTTTGGTATTTTCATTTATATATTATTTTCTCTTTCCTTTTTTTTTATTTCTCTTTCTTTTCTTTTCTTTTCTTTTTTTGCATTCCTTCTTCCTCCAGCCGGTTGCCAGACAGGCGACGCTCGACCTCGCCGTCGTTGGGCGAGGTCAACCTTGCTAGATTGGGCTAGGACGAGTCTTGCCTGCCCCTAGCGACGTCAACCTCTCCGTCGCTAGGCAAGACTCGGCCGGCTGGAGGAAGAACGAAGAAAAAAAAGTGGGGGGAGGAGAAAAGACAAATAAGAAAGCGAAAAAAATATTAAAGTACTATTAAAGTTATTCAAGTCAGCACCGGCCGGGCATCGTAGAACGGTCGACGTTCATGCTATCTATTTCCGATCAGAATTGGTCAGATAGACTGAATTGACACAAATGAAAAAGATTTATGACTCAATTAATGATTAAAAAAAAGAGAGTTTAGGACTAAATTGATATAATTATAATAGGTTTGTGATTTTTTTTAGTATTTTTCTCAAAATGAATAATACGCGGCTGTTACGCGCTTAGCTAAACGTTTTTGTGCTAACCACGACAAAAGTCGCCGATGGCTCCCTCTTGACGTGGATATGGTCAACGAGTAACGACGGGTCTTCTTCTTCAACCCCTAATTCATAAAATAAAGGAGTCTCCGATGGCTCCCTCTTGACGTGGATGTGGTCAACTAGTAAGGACAGGTCTTCTTCTTCAACCCCTAATTCATAAAATAAAGGAGTGCCAGAGCGAGGCCTTCAATGGGAATGGTCGCTCTTCCTAGGAAACTTCCCATTCGACGACTAACTTTATTTAGCCGGAGAATAAACTTCTCAGTTCTATCTACCACTTTGACAAAAAGAGTCTCTCCCACCTTTTCGTTCATCGCATTCCCCATTGTTGCTTCAAGGGCCAAAAAGCTCATCTTCCTTCTTGTCTCTGCAAAAAAAAGCAGAGAAAATCATCAAGTTTTGGATTTCCTAGGCTTGTTTGGTCCGTGAAGGAAGAAAGAACAAGGAATGGTCGATTATGCTGGAGCTGCTGTGGGAGCGGCATTCGGCGAGCTCTTCGCGCTCGTTAAGCACCTAGTGAAAACTGTTGCGGCGTTCCGTGGCCAGCTGAAGAAGATCCGAACCACTTTGGGCGACATAGAACCAGTCATCAAGGACATCGACAAGTACAACCGCCGGCTGAAGCGTGGTCCGGAAGAGATGGCTCCGATCAAGGACCTACTGGAGGAAGGCAAAGCACTAGTCGACAAGTGCTCCAAGATCCAGGCGCTCGACCTGAACATGAGGTACACGCACTCGAAAAAGCTTGCCGACTTCAACGCGGCAGTCGTGGAGAAGTTCCAGCTTTACATGCCGCTGCTGAATGCGAGGGACGAAAAGGAAATACTGGTGGACGTGAAGGAGATTCGGGGAGACGTGAAGGAGGTCAAGGACTTGTTAATTTCTGCGCTATGGTACAGCGGAGTCTTCCAGAGAGGACCTGAGGCTTTGGGCAACCTTGCACTGCCTGCGGCGCCCGATTTCAATATCGGGTCGGAGGTGGAGGCGTCCTCAACCTCAAGAAAGCTCAACAAAGTAGAGATATCTGAAGTGGCAAGTGAAGGTACGTCTGATTAGTACCTTTTTTTTTTTTTTTTATAATCCAGACCTAAACAAAGTAGGAATGAATAAATTGAATTGTTCCTTGTCAATTACGGTGAAAATTACTAAACAGCCCTAGACTCAGATGCCAACAGTCCTAGATGGAACAGCTGGCATTGGGATAATTTTATTTGATTTCTTTTCTTTTCTTTTGAATTTTTTTTTCTTTTTCTTTTTCTTTCTTTGGTTATTTTCCCTTTTTTTTTCCCTTCTAAGACCAGTGAGGATTGTCAGCCAACCATAGGCGATGGTTGGCCACTGAACCTTGCCGAACTTAGTAGAAACAAAAATCAGAAAAGAAAGAAAAGATGAAAAGAAAAATATAAAAAATTAGAAAAACAACGAAAAAACTATAAAAAAAAAAGCTATAAAAATTTTGTTGGAAGGACTACGTTGGAAAATCGCCAAAAGTTTAAGACTCAATTGACAAAATTGAATATGACAAAATACGAAATGACAAAATTGAAAGATTTTTGGTAATTATCCCTCCATTTATGTGTATAGGAGTTGATTGCCTGAATGATGTTCGCCTTTTGGGCATATTTGAATGTTTGAATCCCATTACATGTTCGCTCTGTTGATCAGTCCAGAAGGAAGAATAAACAAATCAACGTTCACACGAAAGACAGAAACTTCTTTGAAAAGTGATCGAGTAAAAGAAGACAATGACCATATATTATTAACTCGTAGCAAAAGATAGAAACAGCATATAAGTAGATGTTTCTTGTTTTCTTTCAAAAGTGATCTACAAAATCCATTGTCGGTGGTCTGCACGTCGGGAGCGTCTAATGACTCTGCCCCCCCAAAAAAAAGGAAGATGAAGGAATTGCAAACTTGCATTGGATGCTCCTTGTTTGCTCTGTTTCTGTAAACCATTTCACTGTCTTTACTCTGATTTCCCTAAGAAATTCATGAAAGTAATGAAATTGAAGTCGAAATGGCAAGGGGATGACAAAACTTCAGAAATCCGAAGAACTTTTCCTTGAGTTATCTGAAAATGAGGCGCGACGTATCTTTAAATTGTAATTTGTGAAAACTATAAAAAGATCATGATCTGAATGACCGCGTTTTTTTGTCTTTCTAGGCGATGCTGTGCATGAAATTAGCACGGCGGATTCGCAGGAATTTGATTTTGGTACTACCAGAGCAGCAACGCAGCAATTTGAGGTTGGCACATTGGGAGTGTCCAATAAGTCTGCAAAAAAATTCCAAACTTCCGGTGGACGTTCATTGTTTGCCATGCTCCCGAAAATGAAATGGAAGAAGAAAAAGCAGCAGCGCAGACGACATGTTGAAGGCGAGTCTTTAACCTTTTGCATTGGAATAGCAATTGCTCATGAGGTTAAGAAAGATCACGAAAATATTGAAGTTGACTAATGACTCTGCTTTTGCACCTTCGTAGTAGTAAGAGCTGTATGACTTTTGACAATTAGATCATAAAAACTTTATAAGGGTTTAGGACGTATTAGTACGCCTACAGGTGCAATCAAATATACTAAAAACTTTTGGGTCTTTCCTTTTGAAAACTCAAAAAGATAACGATCCCCGCTCTAAATGACCCCAATTTTCTCTTTCTAGGTGGAATTGTGCATGAATTTAGCACGGTGGATTCGCGGCAATTCAATTTTGGAACTATCAGAGCAGCAACGGATAACTTCTCTAATTCCAATAAGGTTGGAGAAGGAGGTTTTGGTGCTGTGTACAAGGTAATAACTAACAGAGCACATTATTTCCTCTCTTGCATTCAAAATTTAAGCAACCAAGTAGTCAAAGATGACGTCAATATGATACTCTTCGAAATGCTTCAGTGTACAAGAACTTGGTGAAATTTCAGGGTCGGCTATCCAACGGACAGGAAATTGCGGTGAAACGGCTTTCACGGAATTCCGGTCAAGGAGAAGAAGAATTCAAGAATGAGGTCGTGTTACTAGCTAGGCTACCACATAGGAACTTGGTCAGGCTCTTAGGTTTCTGTCTGGAAAGAGTCGAGCGACTTCTCATCTATGAGTTTGTGCCCAATTCAAGCCTTGATCAGTTCATATTCGGTACGTTTCTCGGGTTGTCTCTCTTGAAATCGGATCCTCATGAAATGATTAAGGGACGTTTTATAGAATGTGATTTTTGACATAATGTGCAGATCCTCTGAAGCGTGCGAATCTCGACTGGGATAGGCGCCACAAGATAATAATAGGTGTTGCTCGAGGGCTGCTTTACATGCACGAGGACTCTTGACTTGGTATCATCCATCGGGACATCAAAGCCAGCAACATTTTATTGGACTCAGACATGAATCCTAAGATATCAGATTTAGGTATGGCGCGGCTGCTCGGGTTGGACCAAACAAGGGCAGAGACAACCCGAATCGTGGGGACCTAGTAAGTGCCACAGCCTTCTAAAGCTAATGAGTACCAAAAGAACAAAGCCAAACTATAGAACTAATATGATGGACTGACTGTGATGCACAGCGGATATATGGCGCCAGAGTATGCGATGCATGGAAACTTCTCAATCAAGTCCGATGTCTTCAGTTTCGGAGTGCTGGTTTTGGAGATTGTGAGTGGTCAAAGGAACAATCTTTTCCGAAAGGGCGACAACATGGAGCTCCTTGTAAACTATGTGAGTATAAGAACATATCTTGCCGTTTCGCATAATGTTTCGGAGATCAGTCTGCTCAATGTTTGTTAAATGTTTGCAGGTTTGGAAGAACTGGAGGGAAGGAACAATCTCGAACATCATCGATCCCTGTATAGCATCTGGTTCGGGTGCTGAAATTGCAAGGTGCATCCATATTGGTCTGCTATGCGTCCAAGAAAACGCGGCTAGCCGGCCGACGATGGCCTCGGTCCTTCTCATGTTTAACAGCCACTCGATCACTCTCCAAATGCCGTCAACACCGGCATTCTTCCTTCGTAGCCCCATCGAATCTGATACGTCATTCACTCACTGCTCGAGCGTATCTGACGTCGAGGGATCAAGAGGAAAATCCAACAAGATCTCGATAAACGATGCCTCTACGACGCAGTACTACAGTTTGAGGGTATCTGAGATCGAGAGATCAAGAGGCAAATCCAACCAGTTATCGAAAAGCGACGCCTTCATGCTGCAGGATTACAGTTCGAGGCTATCTGACATGGAGAGATCAAGAGGCAAATCCAACCCGTTATCGGAAAACGAGACCTCTGTGACCGAGCCCCATGGTAGCCTTAGAAAATGGGAGACCAGCGTTCCCCGCGCATTACTTTTTACGTTTGTGGTGGCTTTGTTATCATCAATGTTACAAAAAAGGTTAAGCTTCTGTGCTTGATCTTTGTAACTTCGAGGAGTTAAATGGCTTCAATGTCTAGGAGGTTGGAAGTGAAGTATGCAAAAATTCACGCCTCGTATTTATGTATATCGTGGTCTGTAAAACGAACAAAAGTGCTTCTTTTTTTTGTTCGAGATAGGAAAGATGAGAAAATGTTATATACTTTATAAGTGGAAGGTTATTATAGCATTTCAAATAAAGAAATAAACAAGTGGGATATATCTAGAAGTGTGCAAATTCGACCGGACCTAGACCAGACTGCACAGGTTGGTCCGGTCCTTGAGGAGGGCGGTCTGATCCCTGGTCCCAATAAATGAGACCGGTGATGTAGATGAGAGCGGATTGAATATATATATATATTCCTGAAGAAATAGCTAACCTAAATCTAATTTCCCATTTTCATATTCTGCTCGAAAGTCGATACTTGCTCCTCTCGCTAAATGCGAGTTTACCTATCTTCATTTTCTGGTTGATAGTTGGCACTCACTCCTCTCGCTCGACGCTCGCTCCTCTTGCCTTTGTCTCTCCGATCGCTCCTCATTAACCATGCATGTATTCAAGGGGTTAATTTCTATAAGTAGTTGGTGTTAGCGGTCCCATTAGAACCGAACTAGACCAGGATTGACTATCGGTCCTGGTCTAGTCTGGTCTCAGTCCGGTTCCTAATCCCGAAAATTTGAGGACCAAGACTATGTTGGAAAAACAGTGATAAAAATGAACAATACTGTTTTATAAATATAGATGATACTTAAAATTCGAATGGTAATAATAAAAGTAAGCAAACTGCCTCAAATATGAAAAATAAGTTGGCAGAAGCACATAATCTGAGCCTTTAGAAGAAGGTCAGAAGCAAGTCAGAAGCAGTTCCTTCTGAACCCGTCAGAAGCAGTTCCTTTTGAGACTCCTTCTGAGTTTTCTTCTGAGGCTCCTTCTGAGGCTCCTTCTGAGTCTCATTCTGAGCTTCCTTCTGACCTTCCTTCTGAACCTCCTTCTGAGTCTCCTTCTGAGCTTCCTTCTGAGCTTCCTTCTGAGCCTTCTTCTGACCTTCCTTCTGAGCTTCCTTCCGAGGCTCCTTCTGAGCCTCCTTCTGAGGTTTCTTCTGAGTAATAAAATCCGAATGGAAATATAACAACATACATAAATTGAATTAAAAATAATACCGAGGCCTGTGTCCGACACAGTTTCCTTAAAACAGATTCGTCCCCTCTAGTACATGCTTTGAGGTTTCGTGAATGTCTGTCTCCTAGGATACAACGGTTAGCAGCGATAGAGGCAAGCACAGCGCTCCAAAGCTTTCGGCGAACTTGAACATCATGAGAACACTATCGAAAACAATGCAAATGCAGACAATTCAAAAGAGGGAGAAGTAGTTCTTATTTTTGTCGTCGTGTTTTCTCTTATATCGAAACAGAACGGGAAGCCACCTATTTATAGGCTAAGCGGGGCATTGCGGAAATAAAGAATAACGGCTAAATAATTCCGTCGTTTATAGCTGTTGTGTATTTAATTCTGTAACCACAGAATTATAACAGTCGTTACTTAGTTAATACCATTAACACACCGATAATTAACTAAAGAACGGTTAACGGCTTGAGCTGAAAAAAATTAAAACAGAAGGCAAAAATGGACTTGTCGAGAGGCCCACTTTTCGGTCTCGTATTCGCGTACGCAGGTCGTGCGGTCGCGCCCAAGTTTAAACTTGTCGGGCCTCCGTCAGGGTCCGAGATTTGCACCTCCCTGCACGTGCGCGCGAGGCATAGTGCTTGTGTTATGATAGTTACCACTCAAAGAGAGTGTATCCATATATAAAGCACTTCAAGGCCTTCCTCATTTCCTATGTGGGACTAGTGTTTTGTCACTTCCCACTTCCAACTCAATGGGTGTTCTTTGAGAAATAATTTCCCATTCATTCACCCATCAAAATACCTCATATTTTCCAACAATCCCTCACATGAATGAAAATTATTTTGGTTTTGACTCTGTGATAGTGTTCAACAAATAAAACCTGCATAGGATAGGTAGGTATCACCCTTTGAACCTTTCCTTGTGAAAGTATATTTAATTTACCAGCTGTCCAATAGACATGATATCCTTGAACTGTCCTGCTTTCTTAGTAAATGACTCATACACTTCACACAGGAATCATCTAAACGTTTGTTCAGTTCTCATGAATATGTTCGTTTTGGTCATGAACATCGTCCTGGTTCTATGAGAGTTTCTAAAGAATTCAGCCCTTAATAATTCTCCTTTGAAGCGGCCTCACTTCTCTCTCACATAGGTGATTACTTAATCTTGAGTAATTGGTTTACTCCACCTAAGAATCATTAAAGCATAATTGCTATCATTTTCCTGATAAACCGCCACAATAATTGATTTTCTTCACATATGTGAGGGATATCAAATCATTGTTTCTTTTATAGAAATGGTTTGAGGGATAAACCCCCATAGTGATATCATTCAGTTCATATAATTAGGTTGTCCCTTTGAACCTAGATCTTGGGATCTCCAGTCAGTTAGGTTGGGTTTTCCTTTATATCAACTTTTCTGTAATGGGCTTTAGTCCCATTCCTATTGTTGACTTTTCAACTAACTCTCTGTTTAACCCTTTGGTTAGCGGATCCGCAATATTATCCTTTGACTTTACGTAGTCAATAGAGAAAATTCCAGTTGAGAATAGTTGTCTAATGGTATTGTGTCTACGACGTATATGTCTAGACTTACCATTGTACATGTTACTATGTGCTCTTCCAATTGCAGATTGTCAATCGCAATGTATACAGATTGGTGGCACAGGTTTTTGCCATTTTGAAATATTCTCTAGGAAATGGCGTAGCCATTTGATATATCTAGCAATATCTCCTAGAGGGGGGGTGAATAGGAGATTCTGAACACAATTGAAATTTCTTGCGGAATGAATAAAGTTCAGTGTATGATTAGGAACAAAAACAGTATAACAGTGTGCAGAAAATCTAAACACAAGGATAAGAGTTTAGAGAAGAGAATATTGCACACGATATTTATAGTGGTTCGGCTTAGATCAAGCCTACATCCACTCTCCCACGATGACAGCCGATCGGCTGGATTTCACTATGAAGAATCAAGAAGATTACAATCACTCAAGTGTTTTGTTTTCTTCTCACACAGATTTTCACAGTGAAGGATTTTGAATACTCAGAATACTCTCTCAGATGAAACTCAAATTATTCTTGCACTTTGGATTGTTGTTCGCCCTCTTACTCTCTAGTCGAACATTATTCTTCATTTATACTCCCCTGCCTCCGAACTAGTCGTTGGATTCCAGCCAAGGGATCGCTCTTCAATCCTTGATTGGACGTCATCAATCGTGATTGAACGAGACTGTATCTTCAGAAGATATGTAGACCGTTGGGTAAGATATTGAACCCTTCTGATTCAGTCGCCCATACAACTGAATCTCCAGCTTCCATAAGTGTGATAAGTTTGAGTTGATTCCCGAGGATATTTTCCTTAGAAGATGATATCCTATTATAGAAAGTCCCTTGATTGACAAGAGGAGATATCAGGATAATTAAATATCACTTGTCTTGATCGGAAACCTGCCATACGTGGGTCTTCGTGTTTTGTAAAATGCAGGAACTGATCTTTCTTCAGATTCGTCTAGGAGAAATTTGATCAGTTGGCATGGAATGGTAATACGGAGATTTGATGTGATCCATCCGTCACTGTTAGGATCGTCAAGAGCACTTCCATCTGACTATACGTCAGAAGCACTTCCATCTGACCCTTCGTCAGAAGCACTTCCATCTGACCCTACATCAGAAGCACTTCCATCTGACCCTTTGTCAGAAGCACTTCCATCTGACCCTTCGTCAGAAGCACTTCCATCTGACCCTCCGTCAGCGCGACAGAATTGGAATCACTCAACCTGCTGCGTACACATTCTTCCTGCATCACATTTCATTAAACAATATCTTTTGAAGGTTTTGTTAGAATCAAAATATAGGAGTATTTCCACAACAATCTCCCCCTTTTTGATGGTGACAAAAACATCTCCAGTTGCAAATTTAAAGGATAATTTAACCAGTGATTATTTAATAAAAGTGAGTAGCCATCATATTTGCTCCTGCAGGTAATCATCATTAGAGTTTGAAATATAATGAAAGTGTGCTCATAGGAGAGCATGATCAGAGTAAGATTATCCTGTAATAATCCTGCACGAATTGTCCTGCAAAACGGTAGGTTAGGTCTTCTCCTCCTTTCCTCTAAATTGAAATATGATATGATTAGAGAAATATGGTTAGAGATAATCTATTGAGACTGCATAAAAATAATTTCAACTTCTCCCCCTTTTTGTCAACATCGAAAAAAAAGTTCTTGAAATGATAACGCGTTCAAGAAGAGGAAAAGAGAAAAAAATAGCTGAGTTTTTAAGAAGAGGGATGATCTTCGGGCTCAACATCAGTCTCCCCTCGGGAAGGTCCTGCAAAACTGCTTCTCAACATCTGAGCATGGTCTCTAACAGCTTGAGGAGAGGGCATGTGTGAAGCTGTTCTGTCCGTTCTGACCAGTGTATATGTAGGCAGGTTGGCTATCTCATCACGAAGCGTTTTCCCATAGACAACAATGGATTTTTCTAGCCTAGTCACCTGACTAGTCAGACCCTGCAGCTTCCTATCTGTCTTCTGTTCAAAAACCTGCAGTTGCTGAACAAATCTTGTTTCCATTGCAGCCATTGTCTGAATGAGAGTTTCTTTAAGATTCTCAAAATGCGCGTGAAGGTCCATATGTGGGTTTGGAGGTGTAGGTTCTGACGTCTCCCCCTCAGTTTGAGCCTTAGTGAAGACTTGAGAAGCTAGGACTTCAGTGAGAAAGACATCTGATGTGACAGGCACAGGCTCTTTCTCCCCCTGAAGTATAGCTCTTTTTCCTTTTTCCTTTGATGGTGGCACGGAGACTATTTCTTCATCAATGTCCATTGGAATGGACTGTGCACTGGACAATTGATCTTCTCGTGCTATTGCTGAGGCTAGACTTGTAGCACCTTTCTGAATAGTGCGTCTGGTGGAGGAGACAGAGTAGGCGTCAAAGTCATCTTGTTCTTTTTCCTGTGCTTGTGACGCCAATGTTACTAGAACTTGAGCTAGCAATTCCTCATGATCACAGTTGACGATTTGGATGTCATACTCTGTGTCATCTGCAAATCGTGCAGCTTGCTCCTCATTCCACATTGTAAGGAATTCTGCCTCAGTCAGATCACAGGGATACACAACTTTTTCTTGTTGTTGCAGTCCTGTGTCATCTACTTCTTCCTCGACTCCTTCAGCATTCTGATTTTCGGACTGACTAGCTGCATCTGATCCTCCTCGAGATGGGGTAGCTTCAGAATCATATTCCCCTGTTTCTTCCTCACTTGCGTCTGAGTCCTTACCAGCAGGACTTTCTGTTTGTTGACCTTTAACTGCCATGACTTTTCTCTTCTTGGGAGATCTCTGCCGTGACTCTTCCTCAAAGTCCACAATGACTGGTTCATTGTTCTTCGTTCTCCATCCAGCAGGAGTCATCTTGAATCCCATCTTTGTTACCATAGTCTCTCCAGCAGTCATTAAAGGAATTTCTTGCTCGACAAAGGCACCTAGGCTATCAATCTTGAAATGATTGATTATTTTGAAGATCAACGCATGTCGCGACCCTCTCGAGATTCGCCATGGGCTCTCGAGGGCTAATGGGCCGTCCAGTCTGGTCGGACGCGGGCCTCTCCCAAGGCCCGTTACCCAAATCGCAACGGAGGTATACGTAGTCGATCTTCAGTGTGGTCTAGTGATATGTGCTAAGTGTGCATGCCATGGAGTCGCCACCAACCATTTTTTTGGAGGGTATGATTGGACCACCCTATTGAATAGTCGGGAGTTTCTATTCAATTCTGCGATAACCAGGGAAATGGGTTCGGGGACTTAGTTACGTCAACTATCAAAGTTGACGCCCTTTCGGTACCTAAGTTGACTGAGTTTTCTGACTTAAGATTTCATACAGATGAGTGGGGTACGAGTCCTAAATCTAGGAGTTCATGCAGATAGGAATAACTATCCTGGCAATCACAATCAATAATAAAGTGCACAAATCAATGAATTCAAATGTACAAATAAATCACATGGCATTCCTAATAAGGCCATATTGGCCTAGAGAAGCATCAATCAGGCTTAGGGATAATTTAGACATGATTTTGCCCATCAGGGGCAAAATCGTAATTTTGAGACAAATGGGACAATTTGCCCAAAAAGGACAAAATCATCATTTCGGAATGAATCCGGAGTCAAAACAGGTTTGGTCACTCAATTGACCCATTGCCTATTTTTTGGCAATTTTCGTGATTTTCGGGAATTTTAGAAACCGATTTACCATTCGAAGGGTAAAATCGTCATTTTCTAAAAATGGAAATGAAATGTGGAAATCTTAGACATAAGGTTTAACCACCCATCTGGCCCATCACCAAATTCTAAGCAATTTCCACAATTCATCAGAATATCAAAGACGATTTACCCTTTGAGGGGTGAAATCGCCATTTTGGATTAAATGGGAGAAAATCCCAAAAATGAAAACAAATCAATTTTTTGTCATTTTCAGCCTTGGACAATTTTTAGAATTTTTCTGCAATTTTTTCTCAATTTTTTTGTTTTTCTTTAATTTTTCCATTTTTTTGGCATTTTTGATTTATTAATATTTTTTTATATTTTCAGAAAATATTTTAACAAAAAGCATGTCTTTGACAATAGATAACACTCAACCAGATAAATAAGCTAACCACTAGACTGAAACAAATACATACAAATCAAGTCTATAAATGCAATATTTTAGAAAAATAATCCTGATATACAGATCGGGTACGTAAAACATACCGGATTGGACACCGGCCTTCAATCGCCCAGCCTCAGCCTGCGACCATCCCCATGCCCGTTACCTGTCGATCGCCATTAGAATGTCGATAGTCAATTTCACAAATTAAGACTAAAAAATAAAAAATTAAAAAAAAATTAAAAAATTAGACACTGTTCATGCACTGTTCCAACACTGTTCATGCACTGTTCCGACACTGTTCATGCACTGTTCCGACACTGTTCGGACACTGTTCGGACACGGCTCCGACACGTCCGACACGCCCGGACACGCTCCGACACGTCCGACACGCCCGGACACGTCCGGACACGCTCCGACACGTCCGGACACGTTCCGACGCGTCCGGACACGTTCCGACGACGGGGTGGTGACCCGAGGCTGTTTCTGGGCTCCACCAGCGGCGCGTAGGCTCCATAAGCTCCGAGGGAGGAGGTAGGACTCCGGGGCTGTCGCCGGAGGCGATAGCGCGCTTTGGCGATGACGGATTTGGCCCGATCCGAAACAATCCCGAACCAAACTCCGAAACGAGTGGAGGCCGGAGGTCTTGGGTTGTTCACGGCGGCTTTGAGGTACGACGGCTAGCGACGACGGCGGAAGGGGGGGTTCCATTTTAGGCGTCCACGAAGAAGAAGAAAAGAAAAGGAAGAAGAAGCTAGGGGAGAGGAAGGAGAAGAAGAAGAGGAGGAAGAAGGAAAAGAAAAAGAAAAAGAGAGAAGGAAGAAGAGGAGGCGACGGAAGAAGAGGGGGAGGGGGGAAGAGTAAAATAATAATAAAAAAATAATAATAAAAAAATAATATAATAATAATATAATAAAATACTAAAAAGTAGAAATAATAATAAAATAATCAAAAGCGAAGACAAAATGATTAGTCTCCTTTTCCTTTTAAATGATGATGTTTTCACTCCTTTTTCTTTTAATCATTATTAATATTTTTGCCAAATTCAATTTTATGGTGATCAAAGAACACCTAAAATCGAACCTGAATTTTACTATTTTATGAGGTCCTAAAGTAAAGAAAATTAAAAATAAAAATACCGACTATTTGTATATATTTTTGTGACCTCGAATACTACTTTTTTTTATTTTCTTTTTATTTTTATATTTTTCGAAAATAATAATAATAAAAAATATGAAAAATATGAAAAAATATTTTTTTTATCCAAAATGGTCCCTTTAGCTTGGCCAAAGCTACCAAAGTTGATTTTGTAATTTTATGACCTTTTTTGATATTTTTAATTAATTTTAAAGAATAAAAATCACAATAATATAGATGGTCAAAAATCAGGTGTCAACAACGCCGCATAAGGAAGTTGCCCCTTTGGCTTGAGAGCTGATCTGTACATATGCAGTAGTACAGTGTGAGCAAAAGAAATCCTTTGTCCTGTCAAGATTCCCCATAACAGCTTTGCCTCGTACTTTGAGATATCTGTCTTTGATGCTGCCTTGGGTCTGAGACATTCAATGATCACTTTGTGCATCATGATATGTTTCAGGGGAAAGTCTGTGTAGGCAATGTGTGACTTTGATTCCCTTGAGAAACTCGATTTGCCAGTCAGGAAGCAGAAAGCTTCACTTGCAGTGATATCTAAGGGTTTGAAATCTCCCTTTCTAGTTCCCATGATTGAAGCCAGTTCATCAACAGTCAGAAAATACTGCTTTCTTTTGATTGTGAAAGCCAGAGAGTTGAAGTTGACAAACTGAAGATTTGAATAGAAGTAAGCTACCATATCAGGAAAAGTGTAGCCTCTCCTAGTTACAAACTGATCTAGCCGCACCTTTTCTAGATGCTTCCTCAGATAAATGCCATTACTGTCAAAGTACTATAACTCGAATACCCTTTGAGGTATAACACCTCTCTGTTTCATTGCTTCAAACCTTTCTTTGTGAGCCTGATTCTGGAACAGTGGATCAGGAAAGCTTTTATCCAAATTAAAGCCTATATTTTTCACAAAGTCATTGAACAGAATATCATCATCATCTTCCACCTTCGCCTTCGTACCGCCAGGTCTAATTGGGGATCGTCTACGTTTCGAACTTGTCTCTGCCACTTTCTCCTTTCCTTTTCTAGAGACAGACGTAGGTTTTTCTACAGCAAGTGGTTCAACGATTTTTCCAGGCAGACTAAGAAACTCCAAAAGTTCGCTCTCACTATCAAAGTGATGAGTTTTCAGCAGTTTTCTAAGTTCGTTTCCAAAATCTCCTGCGTCCTTGATTCTATCATACATTGGCTTAATAGAATGGGCCATAGATTCCTTTATTTCAAAAGCAGACAGAGATAGACCTTTTGTCAGGCGGAGTGCTTCTCGTTGTTCGTTGATTTGGGTATCTGTGAGTTCCGCGCTGCTTGCAGTTGATGCGGAGAACTTCCTCTTGGTCTGAGGCGTCTTCTTCGAGTCAGAGACTGATTTTGGAGCCATTGATGCGTAGAAAGTTTGAAACTTTGAGTGAAAGAGTGTTGATTTGAGGAGGAAATCGAGAGCGAGAGGTTTTCAACACGGTTTTAGGGTTTTGATTTGAGAGAATTTTGAAAGTAAGAGAACAGAGGTGACGGTTCAGCGTTTTTATAAAAGAGGCGGTTATTTTTGGAAACACAAAAGAGAATTTTGATTTAAAAAGGAATTCTTAAAAAAAGAATATTCACGGTCAATCAGATATTAAGCAATATCTATTCATATGAGGAACTTACCTAAAAGATAGCTTTTAGAGATAACTGACCTTTTGATTTAAGAAAAGTGTGAATTTTTTCTTACGCGCCTTTTTGGCGTCCCTTCTGATGCTCCTTCTGATGCTCCTTCTGATACTCCTTCTGACTCTTCTTCTAACTCTCCTTCTGACGCTCCTTCTGACTCTCCTTCTGACGCTCCTTCTGACTCTCCTTCTGACTCTCCTTCTGATGCTCCTTCTGACACTCCTTCTGACGTACCCAGGCGCGAGGTGCTTGTTTCAATCCATAGAGAGCCTTCTTTAAGACATATACCAGATCCTTTTCTCTAGGTTCTTCGAAGCCAGGAGGTTGTTCTACATATACCTCTTCTTTGATGTAGCCGTTTAGGAAGGCACTTTTCACGTCCATCTGAAAGAGTTTAAAGTCATTGTAACAAGCATAAGCGAGAAGTAGCCTAATGGCTTCTAACCTGGCCACCGGTGCGTAGGTTTCATCATAGTCTATTCCTTCTTCTTGAGAATATCCTTTTGCTACAAGTCTTGCTTTGTTTCTCACAACTTTTTCTTTGTCATCAAGTTTGTTTCTGAATACCCATTTTGTTCCAATTACTGGATGATTTTTGGGACGATTGACTAGTTCCCAAACATTGTTGACTTTGAACTGATGTAGCTCTTCCTGCATTGCATTTATCCAGTTTTCATCTGCTAATGCATCTTCAATCCTTTTTTGCTCCAATTCAGATACCAAGGCGATGTTGCTCATTGCTTGCTTGAACTTGGATCTTGTTCTTACACCATCATTTATGCTGCCTATGATAAGTTCTTTTGGATGACTTGACTTATGCTTCCAGTTTTTGTCAAGTCCATCATTTGAGGAAATTTTGGATTCATTCTGATCATCTTCTGGTATTTCTTCTAAGGAAGTTTCCTTCTGAGCATTTTCTGAACTCGTATTCACATCTGATTCTGCTTGTGAGTTCGTGACTTGATGAAGTGTATTCATTTGAATGGATTCAGGTTCATCATCCTGGTTGCTTTCATTGAACTTGATGTTCAATGATTCCTCAATAATACGAGTGTTCTTGTTGTAAACTCTGTAGGCTTTGCTTGTTGTTGAATATCCCAAGAAAGTTCCTTCATCTGATCTTTCATCAAACTTTCCAACTCGATCATTAGCATTCTTTAGAATAAAGCATTTGCAGCCGAATACATGAAAGTATGCAATATCAGGCTTTCTTTCTTTGAAAAATTCATAGGGAGTTTTCTCAGAAAAAGGTCTGAGGGAAATTCGATTTAAGATATAACAAGCTGTTGAAACAGCCTCAGCCCAAAAGTTAGAGGCAATTTTACTTTCAATAAGAAGAGTTCTGGCCATTTCTTGCAACGATCTGTTTTTCCTTTCTACTACCCCATTTTGTTGTAGAGTATAAGGAGCAGAGAAGTTATGCTGAATTCCGAAATTAGTGCAAAAATTTGAGAAATTTTGATTTTCAAATTCTCCCCCATGATCCGTTCTCAAGCTGGAAATAGTGTAACCCTTTTCATTTTGAATTCTTTTAGCAAGTTTTGAAAAGGATATGAAAGCTTCGTTTTTGTGAGCAAGAAATGAAACCCATGTAAATCTAGAGAAGTCATCAACTATGACAAGGCAATATTTCTTACCTCCAATGCTTAGAGTTCTATTTGGTCCGAAGATGTCCATATGAAGTAGCTGCAGACAACGCTTAGTGGAAACTTGATTTAAAGACTTAAAAGAACTTCTTACCTGCTTACCTAGTGTGCATGCATAACATAGTCCACTTTTCTCAAATTTTGTTTGAGGTAATCCTCGAACAAGTCCTTTCTTGGAAAGTTTTGAAATATGTTTCACACTAATATGACCTAACTTTCTGTGCCAAAGATCAGAATCATCCTTAACAGAAATAAGACATTTAGCATGTTCACAATCAGCATTAATATCTAAAAGATAAATATTCCCATGCCTTCGTCCCGTGAAGGATTGCTTCTTATCCTTGCTCATACCTGTGCATTTTAGATCTTGGAACCGAATATCATATCCAGAGTCACAGAGTTGACTTACAGAAATCAAGTTGTAGTTCAATCCTTTGACTAGAGAGACATCTTTAACGGTCAGATTTCCAATCTTTACATTTCCTTTCCCGATCACTTTACCCTTGTTCCTTCCTCCAAACGACACACTTCTTCCATCACAATCTGAGAGGGATATAAACACATCTGGATTTCCAGTCATGTGACTTGAACAACCACTATCCAGAAACCATTTGTTCTTCCTTCTCTTTGGTACCTGCAATAGATAACCAACTTACTGTTTCTTTGGTACCCATGTTTTCTTGGGTCCTTCTGTGTTAGTATATTTTGACCTTTTAATAGGTCTCCATATTTTCTTGCAGTAATCCTTAGTATGGCTAGGATCACCACAGTTCACACAAGGTTGTCGAATGTAGGATCTAGTAAAATGCTTATAAAAATGATGCTTGTAATTGGAAAACGTTGGATTTCGAAATTCAGTTTTAAAAACATTTCTTTGGCTACTTTCCTTTTTAAAACCTAACCCAGATCGATCATTGAAGGGTATTTGTTTTGATATAATGCTATTCAGAGTTTCTGAGCTTTGTGAAAACCTTTTTGATATAGTAGAAATTTTTTCTTTCAAGGAAGCATTTTCTTTTGAAACAGAATCATGATTTTCTTTCATCTAGTGAAACTCTTGTTGTAGAAAACTAATTTTTTTCTTCTTGGGACAAATTCTGTTGTTTTAAAGAAGTATTTTCCTTTTTCAAACAAGAAACCTTCTCAAGGGCTTCTTTGTAGTTTCTACATAATTCATCAATATATTCAACGACTTCATCAGGGAGTTTAGATGAACATACCTCAGTTTCTG
This sequence comes from Rhodomyrtus psidioides, assembly GCA_021437785.1. Taxonomy (NCBI): domain Eukaryota; kingdom Viridiplantae; phylum Streptophyta; class Magnoliopsida; order Myrtales; family Myrtaceae; genus Rhodomyrtus; species Rhodomyrtus psidioides. The sequence continues at coordinate 5,856,836 of JAILYB010000034.1, forward strand.
AATCTGAACTTGAGTCTGATTCGGCCATGAGACAGATATTTGCATAATCATTCTCGCTTTCATCAGAATCACTCAAAGTTTCTGCCTTTAGAGCCTTCTTGTACTTCTCATACTTGAGTTTGTCCTTCTTCAAAATTGGGCAGTTCGGTTTGATATGACCTGCTTTCTTACAGTGGAAGCAAATCACGTCTTTGCTATCTTGTGAGTCGTTGCTTGATATTTTTACCTCACTCTTTTTCCAAGGTTTCTTTCCTTTGATATTTCTGCCTTTCCGAGCCATCTTCCTAAATTTCTTGACCATGAGGGCTAATTCTTCATCATCCTCATCTTCATCATCTGTGTCAGAAAAACATTGATTAATTTGACTTTTTAATGCAATAGATTTTTTACCTTTCTGTTCTCCCTTTTTGTTTGCTCGTTCTGTTTCATAGGATTGCAAAGTGCCGACTAGCTCATCCACAGAGAGGGGTCTAATTGTTTGGCATTCTTGAATTGATGGCTTGATGTAGTTCCAATCATCTGTGAGTCCACGTAGTATCTTCCTGACTTGCATTGGTTCAGCAATAGGTGCACCTTGTCTTGCAAGTCCACTTGCCAAAGTCTGAAACCTATCTATCATATCTGCAATAGATTCATCAGGCTTCATTTCAAATGCTTCATAGTCACTCAGTAAAATACTGAGCTTTGTTTCTTTCACACGATTTGTTCCTTGAAAGGTAACATGAAGTCTATCCCATATTGCCTTAGATGATTCTTCCTCTGAGACACGATTATAAAGAGGAGTAGATAAGGCACAAAAGAGAGCATTGACAGCTTTAGAATCAAGGCCTTTTCTTTTAGCCTTTTCAGCATCAGTCATTGTTGTGACAATGTTTACTCCGTCAGCAGAGGTTGGATTTGTGGTATTTGCAGAAACTATTCCATTTGTAACGACATCCCACATCAGATCATCATAGGCTTTGAAGAACCACTTCATCTTGTTACTCCACATATTGTAATCCTTCCCATCAAAATATGGAGGCTTGTTGGCAAAGTACGAATCGCTTGTTCCTGAAGGGTGATTGCTAGACATAGTAGATCGTTAACTCTGAAGTCAATAAACACTTCGTAAAATGAGCAACCTGCTCTGATACCAATTGATATATCTAGCAATATCTCCTAGAGGGGGGTGAATAGGAGATTCTGAACACAATTGAAATTTCTTGCGGAATGAATAAAGTTCAGTGTACGATTAGGAACAAAAACAGTATAACAGTGTGCAGAAAATCTAAACACAAGGATAAGAGTTTAGAGAAGAGAATATTGCACACGATATTTATAGTGGTTCGGCTTAGATCAAGCCTACGTCCACTCTCCCACGATGACAGCCGATCGGTTGGATTTCACTATGAAGAATCAAGAAGATTACAATCACTCAAGTGTTTTGTTTTCTTCTCACACAGATTTTCACAGTGAAGGATTTTGAATACTCAGAATACTCTCTCAGATGAAACTCAAATTATTCTTGCACTTTGGATTGTTGTTCGCCCTCTTACTCTCTAGTCGAACATTATTCTTCATTTATACTCCCCTGCCTCCGAACTAGCCGTTGGATTCTAGCCAAGGGATCGCTCTTCAATCCTTGATTGGACGTCATCAATCGTGATTGAACGAGACTGTATCTTCATAAGATATGTAGACCGTTGGGTAAGATATTGAACCCTTCTGATTCAGTCGCCCATACAACTGAATCTCCAGCTTCCATAAGTGTGATAAGTTTGAGTTGATTCCCGAGGATATTTTCCTTAGAAGATGATATCCTATTATAGAAAGTCCCTTGATTGACAAGAGGAGATATCAGGATAATTGAATATCACTTGCCTTGATCGGAAACCTGCCATACGTGGGTCTTCGTGTTTTGTAAAATGCAGGAACTGATCTTTCTTCAGATTCGTCTAGGAGAAATTTGATCAGTTGGCATGGAATGGTAATACGGAGATTTTATGTGATCCATCCGTCACTGTTTGGATCGTCAAGAGCACTTCCATCTGACTATACGTCAGAAGCACTTCCATCTGACCCTACATCAGAAGCACTTCCATCTGACCCTTTGTCAGAAGCACTTCCATCTGACCCTTCGTCAGAAGCACTTCCATCTGACCCTTCGTCAGCGCGACAGAAATGGAATCACTCAACCTGCTGCTTACACATTCTTCCTGCATCACATTTCATTAAACAATATCTTTTGAAGGTTTTGTCAGAATCAAAATATAGGAGTATTTCCACAATAGCCATTCAGCCTATTCACCACATTTATCCAAAGCTATAAACTCGGATTCCATTTGGATCTGACTATAACAGTTTGTTTACAGGATTTTCAAGATACAGCCGCACCTGCCAGTGTGAATACATATCCACTAGTAGATTTTGAGTCTTTTATATCAGATATCCAGTTTGCATCACTGTATCCTTCTAATACATATGGATACATGGTATAGTGCAGGCCATGATTTCGAGTATACTGTAGGTACCTGAGTACTCTTACTATTGCTTTCCAATTATCAGCACTCGGATTGCTCGTATATCTACTTAATATACTAACCGTATAGGCAATATCTGGTCTAGTACAATTTATTTAGTACATTAGACTTTCAATAATTCTGGAGTATTCTACTTGAGAAATACCCTTTCCTCTATTCTTGGATAGATGAAGACTATTGTCTAATGGTGTTCTAGCAATACCAGAATCATTCCTTCTGAATTTTTCAAGAATCTTGTCCAAATAAAGTGACTGGTTTAAAACTAAACCTTCTGATGTTCTTGTGATATTAATCCCTAAAATCACATCAGCAAGTCCCATATATTTCATGTCAAATCTTGAATTCAACATATTCTTGGTAGATTTGATCATTATGTCATTACTACCAACAATGAGTATGTCATCCACATACAGACATAGAATGACATATCCATTCTCCGTCTCTTTGATGTAGACACATTTATCACATTCATTGATCTTAAATCCATTGGTAATCATTGCATATCAAACTTTTCATGCCACTGCTTTGACGCTTGTTTTAGACCATACAATGATTTTACCAATTTACAGACTTTCCTTTCTTGTCCTATAACTACAAAACCTTCAGGTTGCTCCATATAGATTTCTTCTTCCAAATCACCATTTAGGAAAGCTATTTTTACATCCATTTAATGTACTTCTAGATTTTGCAATGCTGCAATTGCAAGTATCATCCTAATGGAGTTTATTCTCATTACATGATAATAAGTATCAAAGTAATCTAAGCATTTTCGTTGTCTGTATCCTTTGATTACAAGTCTGGCTTTATACTTATCAATGGAGCCATCTGCTTTCATCTTCCTTTAAAAGATCCATTTGGACCCTAAAGGTTTACAACCAGGAGGAAGATCCACTAGCTCCCAAGTATGATTCTGTAAAATAGAATCAACTTCACTTTTTATTGCCTCTTTCCATAGAGGTCCCTCATAAGAACTCACAGCTTCTGTATAAGTTAGATGGAAGTGTTTCTGGCGAAGGGTCAAATGGAAGTGCTTCTAACGAAGGGTCAGATGGAAGTGCTTCTGACGTAGGGTCAGATGGAAGTGCTTCTGACGAAGGGTCAGATGGAAGTGCTTCTGACGTATAGTCAGATGGAAGTGCTCTTGACGATCCAAACAGTGACGGATAGATCACATCAAATCTCCGTATTACCATTCCATGCCAACTGATCAAATTTCTCCTAGACGAATCTGAAGAAAGATCAGTTCCTGCATTTTACAAAACACGAAGACCCACGTATGGCAGGTTTCCGATCAAGGCAAGTGATATTCAATTATCCTGATATCTCCTCTTGTCAATCAAGGGACTTTCTATAATAGGATATCATCTTCTAAGGAAAATATCCTCGGGAATCAACTCAAACTTATCACACTTATGGAAGCTGGAGATTCAGTTGTATGGGCGACTGAATCAGAAGGGTTCAATATCTTACCCAACGGTCTACATATCTTCTGAAGATACAGTCTCGTTCAATCACGATTGATGACGTCCAATCAAGGATTGAAGAGCGATCCCTTGGCTGGAATCCAACGGCTAGTTCGGAGGCAGGGGAGTATAAATGAAGAATAATGTTCGACTAGAGAGTAAGAGGGCGAACAACAATCCAAAGTGCAAGAATAATTTGAGTTTCATCTGAGAGAGTATTCTGAGTATTCAAAATCCTTCACTGTGAAAATCTATGTGAGAAGAAAACAAAACACTTGAGTGATTGTAATCTTCTTGATTCTTCATAGTGAAATCCAGCCGATCGGCTGTCATCGTGGGAGAGTGGACGTAGGCTTGATCTAAGCCGAACCACTATAAATATCGTGTGCAATATTCTCTTCTCTAAACTCTTATCATTGTGTTTAGATTTTCTACACACTGTTATACTGTTTTTGTTCCTAATCGTACACTGAACTTTATTCATTCCGCAAGAAATTTCAATTGTGTTCAGAATCTCCTATTCACCCCTCTCTAGGAGATATTGCTAGATATATCAATTGGTATCAGAGCAGGTTGCTCATTTTACAAAGTGTTTATTGACTTCGAAGTTAACGATCTACTATGTCTAGCAATCACTCTTCAGGAACAAGCGATTCGCACTTTGCCAACAAGCCTCCATATTTTGATGGGAAGGATTACAATATGTGGAGTAACAAGATGAAGTGGTTCTTCAAAGCCTATGATGATCTGATGTGGGATGTCGTTACAAATGGAATAGTTCCTGCAAATACCACAAATCCAACCTCTGCTGACGGAGTAAACATTGTCACACCAATGACTGATGCTGAAAAGGCTAAAAGAAAAGGCCTTGATTCTAAAGCTGTCAATGCTCTCTTTTGTGCCTTATCTACTCCTCTTTATAATCGTGTCTCAGAGGAAGAATCATCTAAGGCAATATGGGATAGACTTCATGTTACCTTTCAAGGAACAAATCGTGTGAAAGAAACAAAGCTCAGTATTTTACTGAGTGACTATGAAGCATTTGAAATGAAGCCTGATGAATCTATTGCAGATATGATTGACAGGTTTCAGACTTTGGCAAGTGGACTTGCAAGGCAAGGTGCACCTATTGCTGAACCAATGCAAGTCAAGAAGATACTACGTGGACTCACAGATGATTGGAACTACATCAAGCCATCAATTCAAGAATGCCAAACAATTAGACCCCTCTCTGTGGATGAGCTAGTCGGCACTTTGCAATCCTATGAAACAGAACGAGCAAACAAAAAGGGAGAACAGAAAGGTAAAAAATCTATTGCATTAAAAAGTCAAATTAATCAATGTTTTTCTGACACAGATGATGAAGATGAGGATGATGAAGAATTAGCCCTCATGGTCAAGAAATTTAGGAAGATGGCTCGGAAAGGCAGAAATATCAAAGGAAAAAAACCTTGGAAAAAGAGTGAGGCAAAAATATCAAGCAACGACTCACAAGATAGCAAAGACGTGATTTGCTTCCACTGTAAGAAAGCAGGTCATATCAAACCGAACTGCCCAATTTTGAAGAAGGACAAACTCAAGTATGAGAAGTACAAGAAGGCTCTAAAGGCAGAATCTTTGAGTGATTCTGATGAAAGTGAGAATGATTATGCAAATATCTGTTTCATGGCCGAATCAGACTCAAGTTCAGAATCAGAAACTGAGGTATGTTCATCTGAACTCCCTGATGAAGTCATTGAATATATTGATGAATTATGTAGAAACTACAAAGAAGCCCTTGAGAAGGTTTCTTGTTTGAAAAAGGAAAATACTTCTTTAAAATAACAGAATTTGTCCCAAGAAGAAAAAATTAGTTTTCTACAACAGGAGTTTCACCAGATGAAAGAAAATCATGATTCTGTTTCAAAAGAAAATGCTTCCTTGAAAGAAAAAATTTCTAATATATCAAAAAGGTTTTCACAAAGCTCAAAAACTCTGAATAGCATTATATCAAAACAAATACCCTTCAATGATCGATCTGGGTTAGGTTTTAAAAAGGAAAGTAGCCAAAGAAATGTTTTTAAAATTGAATTTCGAAATCCAACGTTTTCCAATTACAAGCATCATTTTTATAAGCATTTTACTAGATCCTACATTCGACAACCTTGTGTGAACTGTGGTGATCCTAGCCATACTAAGGATTACTGCAAGAAAATCTGGAGACCTATTAAAAGGTCAAAATATACTAACACAGAAGGACCCAAGAAAACATGGGTACCAAAGAAACAGTAAGTTGGTTATCTATTGCAGGTACCAAAGAGAAGGAAGAACAAATGGTTTCTGGATAGTGGTTGTTCAAGTCACATGACTGGAAATCCAGATGTGTTTATATCCCTCTCAGATTGTGATGGAAGAAGTGTGTCGTTTGGATGAAGGAACAAGGGTAAAGTGATCGGGAAAGGAAATGTAAAGATTGGAAATCTGACCGTTAAAGATGTCTCTCTAGTCAAAGGATTGAACTACAACTTGATTTCTGTAAGTCAACTCTGTGACTCTGGATATGATATTCGGTTCCAAGATCTAAAATGCACAGGTATGAGCAAGGATAAGAAGCAATCCTTCACGGGACGAAGGCATGGGAATATTTATCTTTTAGATATTAATGCTGACTGTCAACATGCTAAATGTCTTATTTCTGTTAAGGATGAATCTGATCTTTGGCACAGAAAGTTAGGTCATATTAGTGTGAAACATATTTCAAAACTTTCCAAGAAGGGACTTGTTCGAGGATTACCTCAAACAAAATTTGAGAAAAGTGGACTATGTCATGCATGCACACTAGGTAAGCAGGTAAGAAGTTCTTTTAAGTCTTTAAATCAAGTTTCCACTAAGCGTTGTCTGCAGCTACTTCATATGGACATCTTCGGACCAAATAGAACTCTAAGCATTGGAGGTAAGAAATATTGCATTGTCATAGTTGATGACTTCTCTAGATTTACATGGGTTTCATTTCTTGCTCACAAAAACGAAGCTTTCATATCCTTTTCAAAACTTGCTAAAAGAATTCAAAATGAAAAGGGTTACACTATTTCCAGCTTGAGAACGGATCATGGAGGAGTATTTGAAAATCAAAATTTCTCAGATTTTTGCACTAATTTCGGAATTCAGCATAACTTCTCTACTCCTTATGCTCCACAACAAAATGGGGTAGTAGAAAGGAAAAACAGATCGTTGCAAGAAATGGCCAGAACTCTTCTTATTGAAAGTAAAATTGCCTCTAACTTTTGGGCTGAGGCTGTTTCAACAGCTTGTTATATCTTAAATCGAATTTCCCTCAGACCTTTTTCTGAGAAAACTCCCTATGAATTTTTCAAAGAAAGAAAGCCTGATATTGCATACTTTCATGTATTCGGCTGCAAATGCTTTATTCTAAAGAATGCTAATGATCGAGTTGGAAAGTTTGATGAAAGATCAGATGAAGGAACTTTCTTGGGATATTCAACAACAAGCAAAGCCTACAGAGTTTACAACAAGAACACTCGTATTATTGAGGAATCAGTGAACATCAAGTTTGATGAAAGCAATCAGGATGATGAACCTGAATCCATTCAAATGAATACACTTCATCAAGTCACGAACTCACAAGCAGAATCAGATGTGAATACGAGTTCAGAAAATGCTCAGAAGGAAACTTCCTCAGAAGAAATACCAGAAGATGATCAGAATGAATCCAAAATTTCCTCAAATGATGGACTTGACAAAAAATGGAAGCATAAGTCAAGTCATCCAAAAGAACTTATCATAGGCAGCATAAATGATGGTGTAAGAACAAGATCCAAGTTCAAGCAAGCAATGAGCAACATCGCCTTGGTATCTGAATTGGAGCCAAAAAGGATTGAAGATGCATTAGCAGATGAAAACTGGATAAATGCAATGCAGGAAGAGCTACATCAGTTCAAAGTCAACAATGTTTGGGAGCTAGTCAATCGTCCCAAAAATCGTCCAGTAATTGGAACAAAATGGGTATTCAGAAACAAACTTGATGACAAAGGAAAAGTTGTGAGAAACAAAGCAAGACTTGTAGCAAAAGGATATTCTCAAGAAGAAGGAATAGACTATGATGAAACCTACGCACCGGTGGCCAGGTTAGAAGCCATTAGGCTACTTCTCGCTTATGCTTGTTACAATGACTTTAAACTCTTTCAGATGGACGTGAAAAGTGCCTTCCTAAACGGCTACATCAAAGAAGAGGTATATGTAGAACAACCTCCTGGCTTCGAAGAACCTAGAGAAAAGGATCTGGTATATGTCTTAAAGAAGGCTCTCTATGGATTGAAACAATCACCTCGCGCCTGGTATGAAAGGTTAAGTAACTTTTTATCTCAACACAGCTTCACTAAAGGTAATGTAGACACCACTCTTTTTATTCAAAGAAAAGGTAAAGATATCCTTTTAGTTCAAATATATGTTGATGATATTATATTCGGCTCCTCTAATGAACTTCTCTGCAAGAAATTCTCTAAAACAATGCAGGATGAATTTGAAATGAGTATGATGGGAGAATTACGGTTCTTTCTTGGTCTTCAAATTCATCAATCCCAGAAAGGAACCTTCATATTTCAAGAGAAGTATGCATTAGAAATAGTGAAGAAGTTTGGTATGGAGAATGGCAAGAAGACAGAAACTCCTATGTCTTACTCTTCCAAATTAGATAAGAATGAAGATGGAAAAGAAGTCAATCCCAAACTATATCGAAGCATGATCGGATCATTACTCTATCTCACAGCTTCAAGACCCGACATACTATATAGTGTCTACTTATGTGCAAGATTTCAGTCAAGTCCAAGAGAATCACACCTATCAGCAGTCAAGAGAATAATCAAATACATAGGGACTTATCCCAACTATGGTTTGTGGTATTCTAAATCTTCTGATTTTACACTAAAAGGTTATTCAGATGCAGATCTTGCAGGTTGCAAAATTGATAGAAAAAGTACATCAGGAACCTGTCAACTCATGGGAAACATGCTTGTCTCATGGTACTCAAAGAAGCAAAATACAGTGGCACTTAGTACGGCTGAAGCAGAATACGTATCTCTTGGAAGCTGCTGCACTCAAATACTTTGGCTAAAACAGCAGCTCAAGCACTATGGTGTTGAAGAATCAACTGTGGAAATCCTATGTGACAACACAAGTGCCATAAATCTCACAAAGAATCATGTGCTTCACTCAAGAACAAAGCATATTGAGATCAAGCATCACTTCATACGTGATCATGTTCAAAACCGTGATGTTAACATTTCATACATTGACACGAAAAATCAACTTGCAGATATTTTTACTAAACCACTTGATAAACAGAGTTTCAATTTTATCAGAAATAAATTATCTATTATTAACCTTCCTTCTTAAGTATACCTTAGAACAGGGTACGTCAGAAGGAGTGTCAGAAGGAGCATCAGAAGGAGAGTCAGAAGGAGCGTCAGAAGGAGAGTCAGAAGGAGCGTCAGAAGGAGAGTCAGAAGGAGCGTCAGAAGGAGAGTCAGAAGGAGAGTCAGAAGGAGAGTTAGAAGAAGAGTCAGAAGAAGCATCAGAAGGAGCGTCAGAAGGAGCGTCAGAAGGAGCATCAGAAGGGACGCCAAAAAGGCGCGTAAGAAAAAATTCACACTTTTCTTAAATCAAAAGGTCAGTTATCTCTAAAAGCTATCTTTTAGGTAAGTTCCTCATATGAATAGATATTGCTTAATATCTGATTGACCGTGAATATTCTTTTTTTAAGAATTCCTTTTTAAATCAAAATTCTCTTTTGTGTTTCCAAAAATAACCGCCTCTTTTATAAAAACGCTGAACCGTCACCTCTGTTCTCTTACTTTCAAAATTCTCTCAAATCAAAACCCTAAAACCGTGTTGAAAACCTCTCGCTCTCGATTTCCTCCTCAAATCAACACTCTTTCACTCAAAGTTTCAAACTTTCTACGCATCAATGGCTCCAAAATCAATCTCTGACTCGAAGAAGACGCCTCAGACCAAGAGGAAGTTCTCCGCATCAACTGCAAGCAGCGCGGAACTCATAGATACCCAAATCAACGAACAACGAGAAGCACTCCGCCTGACAAAAGGTCTGTCTCTGTCTGCTTTTGAAATAAAGGAATCTATGGCCCATTCTATTAAGCCAATGTATGATAGAATCAAGGACGCAGGAGATTTTGGAAACGAACTTAGAAAACTGCCGAAAACTCATCACTTTGATAGTGAGAGCAAACTTTTGGAGTTTCTTAGTCTGCCTGGAAAAATCGTTGAACCACTTGCTGTAGAAAAACCTACGTCTGTCTCTAGAAAAGGAAAGGAGAAAGTGGCAGAGACAAGTTCGAAACGTAGACGATCCCCAATTAGACCTGGCGGTACGAAGGCGAAGGTGGAAAATGATGATGATATTCTGTTCAATGACTTTGTGAAAAATATAGGCTTTAATTTGGATAAAAGCTTTCCTGATCCACTGTTCCAGAATCAGGCTCACAAAGAAAGGTTTGAAGCAATGAAACAGAGAGGTGTTATACCTCAAAGGGTATTCGAGTTATAGTACTTTGACAGTAATGGCATTTATCTGAGGAAGCATCTAGAAAAGGTGCGGCTAGATCAGTTTGTAACTAGGAGAGGCTACACTTTTCCTGATATGGTAGCTTACTTCTATTCAAATCTTCAGTTTGTCAACTTCAACTCCCTGGCTTTCACAATCAAAAGAAAGCAGTATTTTCTGACTGTTGATGAACTGGCTTCAATCATGGGAACCAGAAAGGGAGATTTCAAACCCTTAGATATCACTGTAAGTGAAGCTTTCTGCTTCCTGACTGGCAAATCGAGTTTCTCAAGGGAATCAAAGTCACACATTGCCTACACAGACTTTCCCCTGAAACATATCATGATGCACAAAGTGATCATTGAATGTCTCAGACCCAAGGCAGCATCAAAGACAGATATCTCAAAGTACGAGGCAAAGCTGTTGTGGGGAATCTTGACAGGACAAAGGATTTCTTTTGCTCACACTGTACTACTGCATATGTACAGATCAGCTCTCAAGCCAAAGGGGCAACTTCCTTATGCGGCGTTGATCTTCAAAATAATCAATCATTTCAAGATTGATAGCCTAGGTGCGTTTGTCGAGCAAGAAATTCCTTTAATGACTGCTGGAGAGACTATGGTAACAAAGATGGGATTCAAGATGACTCCTGCTGGATGGAGAACGAAGAACAATGGACCAGTCATTGTGGGCTTTGAGGAAGAGTCACGGCAGAGATCTCCCAAGAAGAGAAAAGTCATGGCAGTTAAAGGTCAACAAACAGAAAGTCCTGCTGGTAAGGACTCAGACGCAAGTGAGGAAGAAACAGGGGAATATGATTCTGAAGCTACCCCATCTCGAGGAGGATCAGATGCAGCTGGTCAGTCCGAAAATCAGAATGCTGAAGGAGTCGAGGAAGAAGTAGATGACACAAGACTACAACAACAAGAAAAAGTTGTGTATCCCTGTGATCTGACTGAGGAAGAATTCCTTACAATGTGGAATGAGGAGCAAGCTGCACGATTTACAGATAACACAGAGTATGACATGCAAATCGTCAACTGTGATCATGAGGAATTGCTAGCTCAAGTTCTAGTAACATTGGCGTCACAAGCACAGGAAAAAGAACAAGATGACTTTGACGCCTACTCTGTCTCCTCCACCAGACGCACTATTCAGAAAGGTGCTACAAGTCTAGCCTCAGCAATGGCACGAGAAGATCAATTGTCCAGTGCACAGTCCATTCCAATGGACATTGATGAAGAAATAGTCTCCGTGCCACCATCAAAGGAAAAAAGGAAAAAGAGCTATACTTCAGGGGGAGAAAGAGCCTGTGCCTGTCACATCAGATGTCTTTCTCACTGAAGTCCTAGCTTCTCAAGCCTTCACTAAGGCTCAAACTGAGGGGGAGACGTCAGAACCTACACCTCCAAACCCACATATGGACCTTCACGCGCATTTTGAGAATCTTAAAGAAACTCTCATTCAGACAATGGCTGCAATGGAAACAAGATTTGTTCAGCAACTGCAGGTTTTTGAACAGAAGACAGATAGAAAGCTGCAGGGTCTGACTAGTCAGGTGACTAGGCTAGAAAAATCCATTGATGTCTATGGGAAAACGCTTCGTGATGAGATAGCCAACCTGCCTACATATACACTGGTCAGAACGGACATAACAGCTTCACACATGCCCTCTCCTCAAGTTGTTAGAGATCATGCTCAGATGCTGAGAAGCAGTTTTGCAGGACCTTCCCGAGGGGAGACTGATGTTGAGCCTGAAGATCATCCCTCTTCTTAAAAACTCAGCTATTTTTTTCTCTTTTCCTCTTCTTGAACGCGTTATCATTTCAAGAACTTTTTTCGATGTTGACAAAAAGGGGGAGAAGTTGAAATTATTTTTATGCAGTCTCAATAGATTATCTCTAACCATATTTCTCTAATCATATCATATTTCAATTTAGAGGAAAGGAGGAGAAGACCTAACCTACCGTTTTACAGGACAATTCGTGCAGGATTATTGCAGGATAATCTTACTCTGATCATGCTCTCCTATGAGCACACTTTCATTATATTTCAAACTCTAATGATGATTACCTGCAGGAGCAAATATGATGGCTACTCACTTTTATTAAATAATCACTGGTTTAATTATCCTTTAAATTTGCAACTGGAGAAGTTTTTGTCACCATCAAAAAGGGGGAGATTGTTGTGGAAATACTCATATATTTTGATTCTGACAAAACCTTCAAAAGATATTGTTTAATGAAATGTGATGCAGGAAGAATGTGTAAGCAGCAGGTTGAGTGATTCCAATTCTGTCGCGCTGACGAATGGTCAGATGGAAGTGCTTCTGACGTAGGGTCAGATGGAAGTGCTTCTGACGAAGGGTCAGATGGAAGTGCTTCTAACGTAGGGTCAGATGGAAGTGCTTCTGACGAAGAGTCAAATGGAAGTGCTTCTGACGTATAGTCAGATGGAAGTGCTCTTGACGATCCAAACAGTGACGGATGGATCACATCAAATCTCCGTATTACCATTCCATGCCAACTGATCAAATTTCTCCTAAACGAATCTGAAGAAAGATCAGTTCCTGCATTTTACAAAACACGAAGACCCACGTATGGCAGGTTTCCGATCAAGGCAAGTGATATTCAATTATCCTGATATCTCATCTTGTCAATCAAGGGACTTTCTATAATAGGATATCATCTTCTAAGGAAAATATCCTCGGGAATCAACTCAAACTTATCACACTTATGGAAGCTGGAGATTCAGTTGTATGGGCGACTGAATCAGAAGGGTTCAATATCTTACCCAACGGTCTACATATCTTCTGAAGATACAGTCTCGTTCAATCACGATTGATGACGTCCAATCAAGGATTGAAGAGCGATCCCTTGGCTGGAATCCAACGGCTAGTTCGGAGGCAGGGGAGTATAAATGAAGAATAATGTTCGACTAGAGAGTAAGAGGGCGAACAACAATCCAAAGTGCAAGAATAATTTAAGTTTCATCTGAGAGAGTATTCTGAGTATTCAAAATCCTTCACTGTGAAAATCTGTGTGAGAAGAAAACAAAACACTTGAGTGATTGTAATCTTCTTGATTCTTCATAGTGAAATCCAGCCGATCGGCTGTCATCGTGGGAGAGTGGACGTAGGCTTGATCTAAGCCGAACCACTATAAATATCGTGTGCAATATTCTCTTCTCTAAACTCTTATCCTTGTGTTTAGATTTTCTGCACACTGTTATACTGTTTTTGTTCCTAATCGTACACTGAACTTTATTCATTCCGCAAGAAATTTCAATTGTGTTCAGAATCTCCTATTCACCCCCCCTCTAGGAGATATTGCTAGATATATCAATTAGTGGTTCTTTTTCTAACAAATAAGTTAGAAAATCATTTCCAAATAATTTTTCCACTCTTGCTCTTTTGCTACGTCTTAGTTCATGATTTGAATCATGACTTTCATCATTCATAGTTTCATTCGTTCGTTTAGACGAACTTGAACCATCATTGGATTTATAAGGAAATACATCTTCAAAGAATGAAGCATTCCTAAACTCCATGATCGTATTCTTGTGTATATCTGGAATCTTAGATTCATGCACAAGAAATCGATATGCATAGCCTATAAAGATACAGTCCATTGTTTTAGGACTTATCTTAGTTTTCTTTGGTGTTGAAACAATTACCTTAGCAAGGCACCCCCATACTCGTAAGCAATTGTAGGATGGCTTCCTACCTTTCCATAGCTCATAAGAGATTTTATCATCTTTCTTTCGAAGTACCTTATTTAAAAGGTAATTGGTTGACAAAATAGCTTCACCCCACATATTTTGAGGTAAGGCTGAACTTAGTAACATCGCGTTCATCATTTCTTTCAATGTGTGATTTTTACGTTCAGCAACACCATTTCATTGAGGTGAATAGGGCGCAGTTACCTCATGTATAATTCCATGTTGTGCACAGAATTCACCAATTAGTACTTCATACTCACCGCCTCTATCACTTCTCAATCTCTTGATTTTCTTATCAAGTTGATTTTCAACTTCATTCTTATAGAGAATAAATTTCTTTAAAGGTTCATTTTTGCTTTTAACCACATACACATAGCAGTATTTAGTGCTATCATCGATAAAGGTAATAAAAATTTTATTACCACCTCTTGTTTGTATGAATTTCAAATCACAAACATCACTATGAATCAATTCAAGAGGTACGGTACTTCTGTCAATCGATTGAAACAATGATTTCGTTAATTGTCTCTTTAATTCTTCCTCTTTGGAAGTCTGCAATCCACAGATCTGTGACCCATCTTGCCACAGTTGAAGCATTTCCCTAGAAACTTATTCTTGGAAACTCCTCATTTTGGTCCCAATTTCGGCTTGGCGACCTTCTTGTTCTTGTGGCCATGCTTATGCTCCACAACATTTGCCTTAACTGTAGCAGGATTGAATCCTTTGCGTTCAGAGATTCTGTTTTCTTCTTCGATTCAAAGTCTAACAATCAGCTCCTCCAAGTTCATTTCCTTTCACTTGTGCTTGAGGTAGTTCTTGAAATCCTTCCACCCAGGAGGTAGCTTCTCAATAATCGCAGCCACTTGGAAGGTTTCACTCAAGTTCATTCCTTCAACCTGAATCTCATGCAAGATAACCTGAATTTCTTACACTTGACTGATCACAGCCTTAGAATCCACCATCTTATAATCAAGGAATCGACCGACAACAAATTTCTTTGCTCCGGTATCCTCTATTTTATATTTACGATCTAAGGATTCCCATAACTCATTTGTCGTCTTTATTGCACAATAGACATTATACAATGAGTCGTGTAATCCATTCATGACATAATTCCTACATAGGAAGTCAGAATGTTTCCAAGCCTCAACAGCATTGAAGGCTTGTTTATCAGTTTCTCCATCGGATACCTTAGGAGGTTCCTCAGTTAAGAATCTCGCAAGATTCAGTGTTGTTAAATAAATCAACATCTTCTGCTACCACCTTTTAAAGTTCGATCCGTTAAACTTTTCAGGTTTCTCACCATGGTGGAAAAAAGGTGCAGCAGAAGCAGAAGAAGATCCAGGCTAATGGACAGCAGAGGCAGAGCTTTTTGTGATGTCATCAGCAGGCACATCAACAGCTTCTTTTTCAGTAGCCATTCGAATTGTAAGTGTCGAATAGAATCTGTTTTAAGATTGTTGGAAAAACAATGATAAAAATGAACAATACTGTTTTATAAATATGGAGGATACTTAAAATTCGAATGACAATAATAAAAGTAAGCAAACTGCCTCAAACATGAAAAATAAGTTGGCAGAAGTACGCAATCTGAGCCTTCAGAAGCAGGTCAGAAGCAAGTCAGAAGCAGTTCCTTCTGAACCCGTCTGATGCAGTTCCTTCTGAACCCGTTAGAAGCAGTTCCTTCTGAATCCGTTAGAAGCAGTACCTTCTGAACCCGCCAGATGCAGTTCTTTCTGAGACTCCTTTTGAGTCTCTTTCTGAGGCTTCTTTTGAGACTCCTTCTGAGCTTCCTTCTGAGCCTCCTCCTGAGTCTCCTTCTGACCTTCCTTTTGAGCTTCCTTCTGAGCCTCCTTCTGAATCTCCTTCTGACCTGCTTCTGAAGGCTCAATTTTTGTGCTTCTGCCAACTTATTTTTCCATGTTTGAGGCAGTTTGCTTACTTTTATTATTGTCATTCGAATTTTAAGTATCATCCATATTTATAAAACAGTATTGTTCATTTTTTTAACACTGTTTTTCCCAACAGACTAAAGTGACCTCTTTTTTTTTCGAGATAGAAAAGATGGGGAAGTATGAAATACTTTATAAGTGAAAGGATATTATATTCTTTCAAATAAAGAAATGAGAAAATAAGCTAAATTCCCACTATACCTACGCGTTCTGCACAATTATTAGGGCACTTGACACGCTTGTGCAGTTACGGATCAGAAGTAGTACTAATCAATAATTATTATTTGTTTATTTTTTAGATTGTAGTAATAATTTAACGTTTTTGTCCTAACGAAACAATGCGATTGCTTTTTGTATTAATTTTCATTTTGAATTTTTAAGTATTTAATTATTCTATAGTTGTTAGGGCTCTTACTACATCTGAAAAGGTGTGTCCGAATGAATTGATTTTGGGCATGATTATTTGTTTTCTCTTCAATAATATATTCATTAAGTTATGTTCATTGTCTTAAGAGCAATTTTCGTTTCTTTGGTCACCTTTTCGATTGCTTCCGTTTAGAATTTTTGGATAAATATTAAAATTGTTATATAATATTCTTGTTTGAGACTTTGTTTATCGTGAAAGACTTTTGTCGTTAACCATATGCAATGTTGAGGGACAAATGATTCTTTAAAAAGAGTGTTATCACGTCTCAAACTCTGATTTTATTTGTTCCCATTCGAGCATCATGTTTCCCAACAATATACATAACCACCAAACATAAGCTTGGTCCCCCGACCCACCCACCCGAAAGTTCTAGATCCATCGCTAGAAAGGAAAAGCGATTCTCGTAGTAGCGAGCAATAAAAGAGGGCCAGTCCTTCTCTTACTCTTCATACAAGACAAGACAGACAAATCAAAGCTTTATGTCTTATCTCAATAACTAGGCAAAAAGTACGACATTTCACGCCAATGCCCAGTGCTAACGAATATGCCTGCCTCCTAAGGTTAGGCATGCTGCATTTGCTTAGTTTGATCGAAGTAGGGGACCGTTTATAGTACAAAGTTGTTCACGCAAACCCACGTCACAATCAATTCTCCAATCATATCCGATTTTAATCGTGTCTTTTCTCGTAATTTTTTGTGAATTGTCACAACATGCGAAAAAAAAATTATGTAATATATGGTCCAAAACTAAGTTTTGATCTCGCTTGATCCAATAACCATCACACCTTCGAAGATTCGATGTTATAAAATCCCCGGTTTATTAATTCGGCCCCAGCCAAGTATTTACTTTTTTTTTATTATACCGGTAAAATTCATGAACCGAATTCGTTGACTTCCCGACCTATGTAATGATTTTCTTCTCCTATGCATGAATTGTCGTCTTGATCTATCAAAGGGGCTGCCGCATCCTAGTATTTCTTCAAGTAGCTTGTTATTGGCGCATTGATTGTCTTGTTGAATCAAAAAGTACAATATCCTTTGCTTATCCTGGGCTTTAAATAATTGGGACAATTTGTCAAAAAAAAAAATCTCAAAAATCGCTGACGTGGCTTATGCATGAATTGTCATCTTGATCTATCAAAGATACTACTGCATCCTACTTTTTCTTCAATTCGAACACTCGTTTGAATTGAAAGTCTCTGTTAGAAGTGGCTTCGCCACAAATGTAGCAGCGACTGTCTAGCCTCCGACCAACACTTCTTTTCTTAATTGTTGTTATCTTTCCCTCGATCCCGGTGAGCTCCCCTTGTCTCGACCTGCCTTAACCTCCCCCAAGGGTCCTGTGGGTTTAGAGACATATTGACATTGATCTATAGGATAGACTCGCCTAAGTCTTGCCTCACGTGACGTTAGATTTCGTTTACTGATTAGCAACCTAAAAAGTTATTAGGAGTCGCCACTAGCCTATAGGGGTTGGTTAGGAACCAATCGAGACATGAGAGCGTCATCTCAATTCTTGCGCAACCAGAGCTTCTATATTCGGAGACTTGTTTATGCTAAATAGAAAATTAGCGCAATTTCGGTACCTAACCAATTAATATTCTCTAAGATGACCACACATTCTTCATATCATTTTAAACTTATCAGGCATCTAACTAGTACTAAATGACCATACATAATATTTTTTCAACATTTCGTGCAACTACTTATTTATCTTTAACCTGGCAATATAGGATTAATAGATACTTTTTCGAAAGATGATATTGTAATAAACACTCAACCAAGTAAATATGCCAAATAAAGACTGGAATATACGCAATGCAAACCAAATCCATAATGGCAATATTTAAAGATAAACTCCGATATGAAGATCGGGTGCATAAAAATGGATCGGATTGGACGTTGATCGGTCTTCATCCTAGTCGAGCCGCAATGGGCAGCCACCTTCGTGGGCATTGCCGTCAATCGGGACGTTGGAACATCAAAATCTCATGCGTTTAGGCATTTGAACATGTATTCATTCAAAACCAGATGATCGGCAAAGTTTAGCAAAATTTAGCAAATTAAAGGATAAAACGAGCATTTCGAATTAAACTCTAATTACCATGCTAATTTACCTACTAAGACATGCATTATAGATTAAATCATCCAAACAATCGCATGCAAAGTATAATTAAGTTATGCGAATTACTGAAAACAAACAATATTCAAGCATGTAAAAGCCTAAATAGATTATGAAGGCTAATAGAAATGATTTCCTTTTCTTTCTTTTTTTTGACATTTTCTGGATTTTTTATTTGTATTTAATAAAAAGGGGTGGGTCGGGTTCTTGGATTGGGTCCGGACCAGAAGGAAGGATCCGAACTAGGCTCACAGTCCAACCTCCTAAACACAAGACATGGCCCAACCCTGCTGTCTTCTTTCTCTTCAGGTGAACAAGCCCATCCAAAGCCGAAGGTTATCTAAACCAAGCTTAGTGCATGACGTGAGATGAGGGTACAAATGATGGGCCTCAGTGGGCCGATTGTGGGCCAGGATTCACTGAAAAAAGAAAATGGCCCAGCTGGGCTGCACGGGCTTGTCCGCGGGAAGGTGGAGCAAGGTGAGCTCGGGTTGACCCGGCTTGACCCGAGTTGAGTGCTCGTCGCTTCTTGCCGTCTCTGCCAGGCTCCATGAACTTACCTCTGTTTCCTATCTCCTATGCCAGTCCGTTTCTCATCTTTCTCTTGAACCCTCCTTTGTTACTGAGAAGTGCACTTTCCATCCATCATCCTTGACTAATAACTTAGACAATTATCTATGTAAAGTCTCGTGGTCGGCCAGTATATTCTCCTAAGTTGGGTCTTGAGCCTATCCACAGGTGATCGTAACAATGCCATTATACTCAAAAAATCATGCATGGCCTTCATGGACCCTAGCCCGAGCACCAATAACTTGAACACGGGAACTAGTGGGACGCGACGGTCCGGGCTCGCCATCTATCTAAACATGCATTCTGCTTTAATCTGATCATATATTTATATAGAGGCGTATGCGGAAACTTATAAACCGAAATACAATCGGTGGCCATACAAAACACAGATGCCCGCCAACAAAATGATATGGCCTCATAGACATAGGTTCACCATCAATACCTGATGATATACAAACAGTGAAACAATCAACAGCTTTACCACCATACTGATTTTATAAAATGGATGGCCAGTTTCTATACGTTAGATGACTAAAACGAGTACGTTAGGAGGATTTCAAAAGACTGAGTCTACTCCCCACTAACAGCACTATCTTCGGGCTTCGTCGTCACCACTATCATGTCCGACTGCTCCTCGTTGCCATCCTCTCCAGTTAGCTAACTGAGGAAAATAGTGAAAGTCACGTTGCGAACAAGTCTCAATAACATTCGGCTTAATACGCACACATTCGCTTAAACCACAAATTCTCGTCCACCGTGAGATTTTGTGGGACCACAGCCAACTGCTCTAAAAGCTTAAGTTGTTAGAAGGATGCATAGTTTAATATTTATACATTCCAATACCGACCACTTAAATCGACACGCATCCACATTTCCTAAGCCATGCAAGCCGACATGCCATTTGGTATACCCATATCTAAAGTCTACGTTTTCTGCTAAATCGATCAGTCACTGGATAGTTTAGTGGTAGGATTAGATGTTTAATTGCCTTAGAACAGAAGCATGAAGAAAATGAGAACGAAATTGTCACAAACGGAGCTCAAGCCGAACCTTCCTCCTTGCTCGCGCGTGGAAGAAAGAACCGAGCGGCGTCAAAGGGGAGCTGAGCACGAGGTGTTGAAGCTTTGAAGATTCGCCGTCGACTTGTCGCGTCGCTGGCTCAAGAACGAGAGGAGGAGGAATTGTTCCGTGGAGTCAGCGAAGCGAAAATAAGAAGAAGCGAGGAAGCTGCAATCTTTCTTGGTCAAGAAATAATCCCAATGTATTCTTCTAATTTCCTATACATTCACTGGAATCTTGATGCATCGAAATTTAAAAAAAAAAAAATTTCTTCCATCCGGACGTGGGGGGATAGATGGCGTGGGAGGGTTAAATATTAGAGGTGCCAAATAGGTGGGTCGAGTTTAGGTAGAGTCGAATATGGTTCGACCCATATTGACCTATTTAACTCATTTTGACCCATATTCAATGACTCATACCAGACTCGACCCGACCTGACCTGCAACTAATCCATACCCGACCCGACTCATTTTGACCCATATTACCATATCACAATAATATTGTAAGAAAATAGTATTACTAAAATACTTACATACAATAAAAAAAAAAAATTTAGTGAACTTTTTTAAACGACCGGGATCGACGGCGGCGATCGGGGCCGGGATCGGCGACCAGGACTGACGACCGTGGCCAGCGATTGGTTCGGGGCCAGGCCTCGGCCCAGGCCTCGATGCCCTCACCACCTCCGTACCAGCCCCGGCCCTGGTGGCCGGTCCCAACACCGATCCCCGCCTAAGCCCCGGCACCGGTCCTCGGCCCCGGACTGGGCCTAGTTGCCGGCCCCGACTCCGGCCCCGAACCCTGTCGTCTACCTCGGCCTTGGCCTCTGCCACGATACCGTTGTCGCCTGTCGGGGCCAAGATTGGTCTCGGCCTCGGTTGCCGGTCCTGGACCCGACCCTGGTCCCGGTCGCCGGCCCAAGCCACGGTCCTAGTCCAGGTCCCGGCCCTAGTTCCGGGCCTCGGTTCCGATCGCCGGCCCCAGTTTCGATCGTCGACCCTGGTCGCCTACCCGGCCCCGGTCTCCTGCCCGATCCCGGTCTCCAGCCCCGGCCCTAGCCTCGCCCTTATCCCGGCCAGGTCCCGAACCCAGCTCGGTCCCCGACCTCGGCCCCGACCTCAATCTGGTCCTCGCTCCCCGACCTAGGTCCCCGACGCCAGTCCTGGCCTCGGTCCCGTCCCCGATCCCCCGGCCCGGGCCTCGATCCCGAGCCCAGTCCCGGTCCTTGGCCCTAGTCCCTGGTCCGACCCCAGCCTCGATACCGGCCCTAATGATCGAGGTAGGCGACGGCCCCGGCCTTGATACTAGCCTTGGTGCTCGATCCCAGTCCCTGATCCGTCCCCAGCCCTAGTACCGGCCCTGGTGATCGAGGCAGGCGACGGGGGCCGACGATTAGAACCAGGGCATACAATAGGGACCGGGGCCTACGATCAAGACCGGGACCGGGCCATGCGACCGAGACCGGGGCCTACAACCTCGACCATTTACAACTTATGGAAGGAAGGTGTCTTTATGGATCCAATATGGGTCGAAAATGGGTTTTTGTGTGTTACCCATTATTGACTCATTTAATTTTACTTCAACTTTTTAGACTCATTTTTAGTGAGTTCTTTAAAAGCTAATAACTCATATATGACCTATTTTATATGAAATATGGGTCAAATACGGGTCTATGACCCATATTGACAGCTCTTGGGTTAATTAAAAAGCCTTCCTAGTTCAATCGCGAATTAAATTTCGTTCTTGGACCGATCACGTACACTAATGCTCGAATAAAATTTTACCGACGGTCCTTCTAAAATATTGTGCCCAACTATTTCATTACTTCAAACAATCCTCCACGCCAAAATTAATTTCCCTCGCAATTCGCGATTGCCACAATTTCCAAACCCGAGAAGTACTAATCTGCTTATATTTAACCTGATGAAAAAATCGAGTCGTTATAGCCCGGTATCCAGGTATTGGCCTTCGAGGACTCAGGAGAAGACTGGTTTTTGGAATCTAAGGCTCCGTTTGTTTCACGGAAAATATGACATTTCTAGAAAATATTTTCCAAGAAGTCATTTTTCAGAAAAATGACATTATTTTCCGATGTTTGGCTGAAATTTGAAAATGACCTGGAATATGTTTTTCGCCGTTTGGTGTGAAAAATTGAATTTGATTTTCTCTCATAAACTCCTTTATTTTATTTTTCTTTATTTCATTTTTTTTAATTTTTCTTAATATTTTTGAATTCTTATTTATCTTTTTCATTTTTCTCGTTTCTTTTTTATTTTTATTTTTTTTCCTTTGATTTCAACTAGTCGCCGACCATGGCAACTGCCGACGATCGGTTGTAAACGAGCTCGAGCCTTGACCGGTTGTCGGCTAGCGCGATCGAGAAAAAGCATAGCAGGAAGAGCATGGGCAACATCAGGGATTAAGAAGACCTCATTTCATCAAAATGAAGAGCATACACATGGAGGATAGTTCATCTCAGGCCCCCTTAAGAACTAATTCGAGTGTCGAAGGAGATCGTGCATAAAACTGAGGAGCAATCCCATGCCAACGCGAAATCACTCCAAGATCCTTCCTGACCCCTCCAATGCAACTTCCTATTCATCAGTGGCCATGTATCTTGAGTCACGAGGGAGCTCTAGGAAAGCAGGTTCAGCAATCAAAGCACTTGAGCCTTTCTGAAATACTACTTCAAGAATGGAATTATTATTTACTGTCGACTGAAGTATGATTAACAAAATAAAGAAATTCCTACAGTATCTGCAGGGGCATCCTGATTGTATCAATGAAAGTAAGGACTATTAAATACTTCAAGACAAAGATGTGGAAGAAGTTTCACAAAAAAGCAAATTAAAGTGCAACTGCAGTTTAAAATCACTACTTGAATATCAAAACAAGATAAAACAAAACAAATGCCACGATTACAGGTTTCTTTCTCCAGAAGGTAAGTGTCCACAATGACAGATTTAGTCAATAACATGACTAACATGACTCCAAAATCTTTCAAATTCTACCACCCAAATCATATCACAGACCTATCAAATAAGTGTCACGATTGTACAATAAAATTTTAGTAACCTTATCATTGGTACCTTATCTCCAACCCAAAAAAAAAAAAAAAACACACACACACACACACACACAGCATTGGTAGCCAACGACAACGGTAGTAGTATACCTTCCCAAGGTTTCCAAGGAGAAACTGCACGCTGCTACAAATCTACACTCTAGAGTCAAGGACCAGGAAGTACTACTAGAAATTGGAATAAATTGTCAGCAAATGCAATGCAAAGCCAAAATAAATTCAAATTGGGCAATGAAAGACTGCGAATGCTACAAATATATTTTCCAACTCAGGCATTCCATATTCAACATATACCACAGAAATGATGTGCTAAGAAAAAACTGAGAAGGATACACTTGAATGGCCATTTCTTAGTGTTTTGTAAAGACATTGTTGACGAATATCAATAATCTGGTGCACCAAAGAAAAAAAAATGAATAAGCTAAATGCCGGAAGAGTAGCATGGCCACAGCGACATCAAGAATCTGCTGCTTTCTTTAGAGATGTAGGCTCTTATCAACCAGTCATATAAAATGTGCAATGACAGATGCCATATACTATGTTTCAAGAGAACTTCATGCAAAATTTCTCATCAACCATAATGGGCACTGTCTTATCAGCAGTTGTACCTTTATCTCGCCACCATCATCTGCTGCAGCAAGGAATGACTTTGAGCTGCATACAATCTACACAACACAATGCACACCTATGTTATTCCAAAAGGTTTAGCACAAAATACCCATTTATGAGCAGGAAACAACATGCTATAAGAATCAGAAGATGCCTATTATGAAGAGTCAAAGATCCAATTTCAGCCATCACAAGCAGAATTGCAAGTAAAGTCTCACAAGTTAAGGACAACAGTCAATAATCATAGAATTCATTCTTTCGATTGATTGGATTCTCTTACAAATACTGGGTGTTGGATCATCCTTAATTCTCAGAAGGGAAAAATGAACCGTATTGAATAGCAAAGAAACAATAAAGTATTTTGATGGCCCTAAAGCATGAGAAACATAGTCATTATGCATATAGAAAGATCACTATGGCTAAATAAGTCCAATTATATACCAACATAAGGACGATTAAGATCAAGAGAAACCGCAACTATCGACCTGGTTTATTTCTTCTTTGTTGTAATCATGACACTCCAATGGCGTCGATGAGGTATCCTTCAACATAAACGATCGACTTGACTGTTAATAACAGTGATAGAGTAATGGGGTTTCAAGAGTTATTATATTACACACTTACAACTCAGATATTCATCTAGAATCAGGACACAAGGAAGGGAACAACATGTGAAATCAGAAAATAGATTGGACAAAGGAGAGTATGATTCTGGTAACTAGTGAGATGCTTCAACTGTCTAAACAAATGATGTATGACGATCGATAAAATGAAAGTGCTATTGCAAATAGTTAAAATGAAATTCGTAAGACCAAAATTACCAGACGAACATCGAAGCACTTCACTTCCTTGCCAAACGAGACATATACAATATCTTCATTACCTATCAAAACCCAAAATTTAAATCACACTGAAATCAGCTTACACTGGAAATTGCTAGTCTCAACATAAATGTATGTACAAGCACAGGTACCATAAATCCCAACAAGAATCTAACATTAAGAACAGGAAATAACAAGGATTAACTTGAACGACACAAACCCATATACCCAAAACGATCCTTTTATTCGGAAATAAAGAGCGAGACAATTTCCAAACAGAAGACAACAAGCAGCAAAATCAACACACAAGGAGAGAACCCGACCATGCTTGAAACACAAGGATGAACTGGCTTCCTTCCCAATCTCCACGACAAGTTGGACGTCTTCGCAACGCATGTCAAACCAATAATAATGGAAACGCTAATTCGTTCCCCGCCCCTACGCTGTAGTCAACTGAACATGGTGACGATGGTAGTGAAGCCAATGACTCAGAACCCCATATCAGATCAGCGACAAGGGTGGAACCGAATCAAACATCGCGGAAACCAAAATCAAGCGCAAAAGCGGAAGATTGAACTTACAACCAGTGATGCGCACACCCCAATTTCGCGGCAAGGGGAAGGTGAATCTGGAGCCCGGAGATTTGGGGATTGACAGCGAATTTGGAGCCTAGAACCTCACGCGTGGAGGAGAGCAGGAGGCGGCGAGGCGAGAGAGGTCCACAGATTTAAGGTTTCGTCGATTTGTGAACAGAGCAGGCGAGACAGAAGGAAGGCGCTGGAACTGAGATGTGAGAGTGTAGGCCTTGAGAAGAGAGAGAGAAGCACCGCGCGAGTAGTTGAGGAAAATGATCTCTGCTTTTTAGATCCGGAGATCATTTTTCCTAATTTTAAGAGCAAATTTTTCGTTTAAAAAAATATTTTCTTTGACTCTATATTTTCTGCCCTCCAAACGCTAGAAATTAGAAAAAATATTTTCTAGAAAAACTTTTTCCATGAAACAAATGGAGCCTAAGTGCCAAAATCTAGTCGTATTTTGGAAAATTGGTTTCATATTTACAAGAGAAACGAATTTTTTTTTTCTAACGGTGTGTTTTTTTCAAGGAAATCTCATGACAAAAGAAAACACTTTTCAAGAAATATTTTCTCCTTTTCAACTTAAGGAGTTCATTTTCCTAACCTAACGCGCGCATATTTTCGTTCATTGTAAATAGTTTTCCGTTGAATGATCAAATTCAGCAAACTAAAAAGGTGAAAGCCTAGAAAACTAATTTGCGGAAAATTCTTTCAATCAAGCAAACGTACCCTAAAATGAAAAGCGATAGAACCATTTGACTCCGTGCCAAAATGTTTCCAAGGGAAAGATGCAACTGAAATTGCCAGGGGGCTCAAGTCTTAAGAGGGAGAAGTAACTTCAAGCGAATGAGTAAAGATGACTCATAGTTGATCTCACATTGCTTTTATTAGTAACTGTGAAGTTTACCTTTCAATTTATTTAGTTTGCAAAAGTCTGTCGACAAAGTTGAAAATTTACCTCTCACCTACGCCAGATGGTGATCGGTTTGCTATTTGGGCGCCCGTGCCGTCCTCTGCAATTGCATTGTTGCCGCAGTTGGCACAAAATCATTCACCGAGGGATCGCCTCTACGTTCTAAAAGGCCATGAACTGTGTTCGAGCCCTTGTCGGACGGCGTTCTTTTAAAAGCCGCCATGAAGAAGCGCATTCGCCGTCAGAGGAGCTTACAGATTGTTAAGACTAATGTTTGAGACAGCTTCTCACCGGAGGGTGGATTGCAAGCAAGACTCGCACGCGATGTTTTGTCCGGATCTGCATGGGAAGAACTATGAGCCTGATAATATCTTGGTGTCGAGGCTGCGGGTTCATGCAAATTGGGGAAGAGAAACAAAATAGAAAAGAAAAAAAAATAGAAAAAGAAAAGGCAAAGAGAAAAAATAAAATAAAAATAAAAAATTTGAAAATAAAAAGAAAGAAAAGTAAAGAAAAAATAAAAATAATTAAAAGAAAAGGAATATAAAGGAGCGCAGGGAGTAACGATGAATGAAAACGAATTCCTCTTTTTCAGAAGGAGACAACTCATTTTCTCCACTTTTGAAGGTATTTTTTTCATAGGTTGAAAATGTTTTCTTCTACTCGTTTATTTTTCGGGTACCGAATACCGAAAAATCCGAAAAAAAAAAATATTTTTCTGAAAAATATTTTTCAAAAAATTTGAAGAGAACCTTCATTTCAAAATTCTCGTATGTCGAGTTACAATTGCCCATGAGACTTTTGTGGTGGTCCTTGGTTTGACGTGTTATATTCTCCCATTTCAATTAGCACTAACCCACTCGGCTTCTTTTTGTTCTTGGTCAATCCTTATAAGTCTGATAAAATTACAACTTTTTAAACTGTCCCGTTGAAATTTAAAATATTATGAGATCATATGCATGCGAATCTACGCGTTGATAAGTATATATAATTAAAATCTCCAATGTTTAGGATTAAAAAAGATGTCCAGCAAGATTTAAATTAAGTAAAACGTAAAATCTATGGTGCTATCAGTCCGAAATCGTCACGCAACACACTTTTGACCCCCACAAGAGTGCCTGCTGGAAAAGATCGACTTCGAAGGTTCTATCGTCTCCTTTCGTTATTGTCCAGGTGCCAAGCTGCAAGCTCCATGACCTTGCCTCTATTTCCACCATCTCTGGGGCCGATCCGTTCCTCATCTTACTCTGGAACCTTCCTTGGTTATTGAGAAGTGCACTTTCCATCATCCTTTACTAACAAATGGACGAAAAGTATGCTTGTTTACTAACTCCTTCTCGGTAATGAAAGCATTCTCATTTGCTAATTATTTCAAATGATATAAGCGATTATTTTTTGAAAAAAAATTATATAATTTCTTTTTTCCACGAAACAAATGAACCTTAACGTTCAGCTGGTATAATTTATTGGTTGTGAAGCACGCTTAATTTGACATGGACCATCACCATCATGTCCTTGTTGGAAAAATCTACAGCCCAAAGTTGAAAATTCTTGCAATGGACTTCGTCCTTTGTTGTCCTCGTTTATTTCAATCTCTATCGACCGCTTCTTTTTCTCCGGGCATTACCAAACTCCAATCAGAATGTTTCTTTTTATTTTTAGGTTTCAGCCACACACCAAAAAATATTATTATTTTCCTGTGAACCACTCTCCCCTTCGTAGACGAGATTGACTTGGACGAAGCAACTTGTATAGGACTTACACAAACTAAATATTCACAATTTATTAGCCTACCGACGTTAATCTAAGAAAGACCAGAAAATCCCGAAAGAAAGGAAGGGAAAAAAATTATGGATCCTCGAAATCTCCATCTCTTTCTTATTCTCATGTTTGCTTCCACCATAAACGCCCAGTTCCTGGTGAGCTATTGCGGTTCCACCGGCAACTTCACAGCCAACAGCACCTACCAAGCCACCCTCACCACTCTCGTCTCCTCCATCGCCATCACCAGCTACTTGTCCTTCTCCTACACCTTTTTTAATGCCTCTGCCCCCGTCTCCGGCGACTCCCAAACTCTCTACGTCTTTGGCCTCTGCCGTGGCGACACGACTGCTGAGGACTGCCGCGCCTGCCTCGTTGACATTGCCTCCGACATGCGCCGCCTCTGCCCCCTCCAGAAGGAGGCACTCGTCTACAGAGGGAACTGCATCATCCGGTACTCGAACGCCTCCTTCTTTGGCGTAGTTGCGACAAAACCCATGTACGTGGCGGGAACCCCTGCCAACTTTTCGGGCACATTCGATGCAGCGATGAGGAAGCTCCTGAACAGTCTGGGGGCTGAGGCGGCGGGTGGCAGGTCGCTGACAAAGTACGCGATCAGGAACGAATTAGCGGGCGTTGACCTGGTTAACATGTTTATGCAGTGCACGCCGGACTTGACAGAGCAGCAATGCAGCGACTGCCTGGGCATAGGTGTCCAGACGATCAGGGACTGTTGTGCCACTTATGCTGGAGGACGGGTCATGGTGCCGAGTTGCTTGATCCTGTGGGGGACCTATCATAACTTCTTGGGCTCGGTTACTCAGCGAATTTCGCTGCCACCGGAAATGGCACCAGCACCGGCACCGGCACCGGCACCACCATCGCAAGTGACAGATGTGCTACGTGCTTTAAGTGAGATTCGCGAAATCAGTTGCTGATATGAGCTTAATCTATATGCTCTATAAACCATTCCATATTTGTTGGTCCGTATTTTCAGGAAAAGAAGATACGTTTAATCTTTGATGCATCTACATGGCTGCCAGTAAATTATGACGGTTCATTGAATCACAACTTATGGCTTTCATGGCTCACAAGCTGTTGTATGAGATCGTGAGTCTAGGCTAAGGTGATGAATCACAAGCAGATGTTCGACAATTACTAGAACTTTGTAGCATCCGTCGTCAGAGGAAAAAAGAGGCTAAAACTTGTTTTAACTGTGTTTAATCCTTCGAAAATTGATTAGCAATGCTAGACATACTAAAGAATGTCATCGAAATTCTCTTATTAGATGTTGAAATGAATAGGACCCGTGCATTAAATGATCAACAATCAATGTAAAATTAACATCACCTAATAAGGGAGTTTCCGTAAAATCTCTTATATCTTATACGTTCTATAAGAAATTCCACCATATTTTTTTATATCTAATATTTTGGCTAGGAAAAATACTGAAAAATAAACACATTCTTACCTTCTAAGTTTTTATGAACATAAGATGGGATGGGAGTAAAAAATAAATAATCAAAAAAATAAAAAGTGTAACTAATAACCCTGCAGGAAATTTGCAAGATTGTATTGGATGTTTCTTGCTCCAGACTGTTTCTGTTTCTGTAAACTATTTTACTGTCTTTACTCTGATTTCTATAAGAAGTTCATGAAAGTAATGAAACTGAAGTCAAAAAGTCAACAATTATCCCTAAAAACTTAAAAATTTAGGAATAATGCGTCATATTCCGAATCTTAGTAGGCAAAAATTGGTAGGTTGACAAATTCGAGAAACCTGAATAAGTTTCCCTTGAGTTATCACAGAACAGCATGATGTACTTTTCACATTGTAATTTGTGGTGCATGTCTGTTCTTGTTATGAAAATCTTTGCAACATGAGTTTTGTTTCCAAGTCGTAATTGCACTTCAGTTTTTTCTCCAATGTATTAATTAGTGATCAATGAGCAATGATCATAAACATAATGTGCCTTTGCTCCCGATTGTTAAGATGTCCGTGCTATAGAAAGAATCATTTTAATCTGAAATGCTAATAGTCATGAATTTGAGCTTCAAATTGGATTAAACGCATTGCTTGATGTTGGCAGGGAGTATCTCGAAGTCATTACGCATTGTGGCTGCTGTGATAGGTTCGACAGTTCTCTTGGTGGTGCTTATTGTCTCCATGCGTTTCTTTATTAGAAGTGATCTATGCAAGGTCTCATTTGGTTAGTGGATTTATTGGCTGTTTTGTGTTTATTGAATGACTTATTGCCAAGCTTAGCATAAGGATTAAATAGTGTGGGAGAAAGATCGCGTGATTTTGGTTTATAGTCC